>OU618548.1:16506888-17756055 GCA_914829495.1 Eilema sororculum
AGGAGTACTGGACCCCTACCAGCCATCTGCAATCTACCCTCATAATGCTGGTTGAACACATAACAGTTGCTATTGGAACAGAGTTTAAAATTTACCTTCGGAAAGTATTACCGAATATTTTAAGAGTTCTGAAATATGATAACAGCAAGGACAAAATGTTAACAGAAAAGATGTTGTTAGCTATACAGAAGTTCGAAAATAATCTAGATGACGTGCTGTTATCTATAGTGCCTGCTATAACCAGTCTATTTGATGGTAGAAATATTCCTATGTCTATTTCTAAGTTAGCAATGGAGACTATTGGGCATTTGTCTATGTATTTATACTTCAAGCCATACTCAGCGGTTATAATACAGGCTCTAGCAAAGGTCCTGGACAACAATCCGATGTTAAGACCAACAGCTATGAATACGCTTTGTGCCTTGATTGTGCAACTTGGCCGCGAGTATATCGACTACATACCATCTGTCGATAGAATATTGATAAAGCATAAGATACAATGTCCTAACTACATTGTTTTGGTGACGCGATTGCAAGCAATCTCCACATTGGCATCAGATGATAACTATCTGGATGAAACTAGATTAAGGTTAAGGAATCAAAAGACTGATGTAAGTATTATAGGTAATATTTTCTATTTAATATTTGTAACGAGAAGTTTGTCCCTCTATGAAAAAAATCTCATTGAAAACCTCGGACCACGCTTAATGGCGGTTTGGAAGTTCGTACGAGTGCGGATTCAGGCCAATCGGCGTTTCACTCGCTCTCTTTTCTCAAATGCCATAAGCCTGAAACAGCGCTCGTATGAACTTTTGAACCGCCATTAAGTTTGGTTTGAGGTATAACTGAAATTTGCCTCTAACCCACCCCAGCTAAGCTAAATTGCTTGTATTAAGAAAGAGTTAACGCACGTCGGTAATGCAATGGACAGAATTCGCACCCGGCATCCCGATCGTAAGGCTGACTCCTTAAATACTAAGCTATTGACGTTACCCGACGCTCTTTACCTGATACTTCGATAATTACTTTACTTGATCAGGTTTAAAAAAAAGGCACTAATCTACCTCTAAACCTAATATCGTGAACTTTTTAATTTTCAGCGTGGTCTAGGAGACGTACAAACCATTCCCAAATTGACTTTAAATGTGTATAACTTGAGGAAATGTTGGTCAGTCAATAATATTATTTCTAAAGAGGACTGGATGGAGTGGCTCAGGCGATTGAGTATTGGTTTTCTGACTGAATCCAACAGCCCAGCTGTCAGGTGAGATGATAATGTTATAAGCAAGTTGTGAGCGACATCTAACTGGCAATCTAGATCTAAATGGGGTATCCTATCTCTTTGGACTTTTTCCAAGCGATTACAATACGGGGTACTTCAAAAAGGGGCATTAGAAGGTTCTTATAGGGTCGGCGGCGAGAGTGTTGCGCTCGTAGTGTTGCACACGTCCATAGGCCACGGTAACCACTCTCAATCAGGTGGGCCGTGTCCTTATCTGCCACCTAAGTGGTATTAAAAAAACATACATATTCCTTCTTTTTTGCTAACCTTGTATTTTTCTGTTAGACTATAATAAGGGCCGGCGCCCACTATCGGCATCGGCGAGCTTTTTTGGCCAAGCATAATAGATCTTATCACTATCATCATTAAATTGGTATGGTTAACAATTAAAGTTCAATCTTATATCTATCTATAAGATCTCTATTGTTATTCGACAAATACAAATCCTGATGCTTGCCGATGCCGGCACTGGGCGCCGGCCCTAACAGAGTTCTCTCTATAAATTCCCTTTTTTTCTTCTAGAGCGTGTTCTTCTCTCGCACACAACTACCCGCAACTATCGAGTGAGCTGTTCAATGCAGCTTTCATGTCGTGTTGGACGGAACTTGATGATGGTTCTCGAAAAGAGCTAGTTGCTGCTCTTGAGTGCGCCTTAACTGTGTCAGATACTCCTGAGGTGGCGCTCGCTGTACTCAACCTGGCCGAGTTCCTAGAACACTGTGAGAAAGGCCCCTTGCCTATATCGATCAAACTGCTTGGTGATACGGCAATTAATTGCAGGGCTTATGCCAAAGCGTTGTATTATAAGGTAAGATTTTTTATAGTTTTATGTATTTATTTAGTTATTATTGGTGCTGGTCGTCAATGGCGATGGTTATCGAGATTCCGAAACTTTTTTGTTAGGTGGAAAAAAGTACAATGAATAAAGGGACATTTTATTGAAACGCAAATAATATAGTTCTTATCATTATGTTTTTCGTTATAATTATAACCATAATTATTTTGTTTGTGTGACATTGATTTGATTTTTTATTTATTTTTTAGATAAACTTTAACTACCTGAATCTCCTTTCATGGTCAACTGAGCCCACATCCCGTTGAGCCCGCGGGCTCAGTTGACCACGTTCGTTTTTTTTGGGAGTGACTTAGCCCACTCACCAGTCAACTTACCCTGCGGGCTCAGTAAACCACTTGCTACGGCTATGGGTCTACTCAGCCCGTGGGCTCAGTTAACCACTTGGTACGGCTATGGGTCTACTCACTTGGTACAGCTAAGGGTTTACCCAGCCCACACCCAGTAAAAAAAAAAAAAAACACCCAGTACGCGACACAAAATGCAAATTGGCAGATTTAGGGAATTACTATAAGATGGATGCTTTCAATAATTAATAATTAGTCATCTGTTCTGTGCAGGAAATTGCATAACATGAGGTCGTATTTTATTATTACTATCCAGAAAGTACTTATCTACTGGGTTTATTAGGTATTTGTCATAGTCTTTGAACTGACATAGAATTCTTGTTCTGTCTTTTGTCAATGAAAATTGTAAAATCACGAAAAAATGAATAATAAACAAATGCGCCTGTAGTTCAAATACTTTAGAATATTTATCTTCGCAAAGTGGAGATCAAATCTGCCAATTTGCATTTTGTGTCCATGTATTGGGTGTAGGCTGGGTAAACCCTTAGCTGTACCAAGTGAGTAGACCCATAGCCGTAGCAAGTGGTTAACTGAGCCCGCAGGGTATGTTGGCTGGTGAGTGGGCTGAATCACTCCCAAAAAAACGAACGTGGTCAACTGAGCCCGCGGGCTCAATGGGATGTGAGCTCAGTTGACCATGAAAGGCTGAATATGCGGTCAAAAGTACAGTCGCGCGCACGCTTGTGTAGCCGATCCGGCCGCGTGCGAATTTATTCTTGATACCACGCCGGGTACAAACTGACAACATGTTAAAATGTATAAAGTATCAGATAGCATGAGTGTCAAAATGTACAATCTATTAATGACAAAATACCCTGATGTCAGAATGTACAAATGCTAAAATGTTCAATCGACAACATGTATTTATGACCAAATGAGCAATGGTCAAAATATACAGTTGCTGAAATGTTCAATTGACAGTATGTACTTTTCTTGTCTTAACACTAAATTCTAATTAAAATCCACTTATATAACTACAGTGACATAGCAGAATCAAAGTATTCTTCTTCATTGAAGTGCATGTTGTATGTACTTCAAATAGATATGCACTAAGGAGATTTTATATCAAGTATCTATTTGATGTAAACATGTTATCATTTATTCATTATTACATTTATTTTGTGCATTTTGACACTCATGCACTATTACATTTGTAATTTCTAGCATCACTACATTCCTACATTTGATCGTTACAACACTTCGACGATTTGAAACTATTTTACGTTTGTACATTTTGACACTCGTGCTATCTGATACTTTATACATTATAACATGTTGTCAGTTTGTACCCGGCGTGCTTGATACATAGTTTTAACCGTATATCAAGGTAGTTAAGGTTTATATTTGATGGTTCAATACATCATCAATTTCATCAGTGTGCTTTGTGTGAGGTCGAATGCCTGATCATTTATCTTCGGATTTTTTTAGGAACAAGAATACAAAAGAAATCCCTCCAAGGAAGTGATAGAGTCTCTTATTCACATAAATAACAAACTCCAACGTAAAGAGGCAAGTAATGGGTTACTCGAGAAGGTAATCATGCAAAAGAAAAATGGTGATACTTCTCTCAATGTTCACGCATCGTGGTACGAAAAACTACACAATTGGGATCAAGCTTTGGACCTGTACAATCAAACGTTAGAAAGAGAACCACAGAATGATAACTCGTGGTTGGGAATGATGAGGTGTTTGGAATCAATGGGAGAATGGAGGAAACTGTTCAATATTACCACAGAGCAATGGGACACCATGTCGGAAAGCCTAAAGAAGAAGGCCGCCAAAATAGCTAGCGCAGCTTCATGGGGGTTGCAAGAATGGGAATCTATGAGGAAATATGTCACCTGCGTTAGTGAAGACACTCAGGAGGGGGCCTTTTTCAGAGCCATTCTTGCTATTCATGACGGCCAGTGGTCTGAATCGAGGCATTATATTGATTTAGCGAGAACCCTGTTAGACGCGGAACTGAGTACAGTTATTGGTGAAAGTTACCAAAGAGCCTATGGTTCGCTTGTCAATGCGCAACTTTTGACCGAATTGGAAGAAGTGATAACATACAAATTGGTGGAAGAGAGAAGAAACCCAATACGCAAATGTTGGGCAAAGAGATTGCAAGGTGGACAAAGATTGGTTGAGGACTGGCGCAAAATGCTTCAAATTCGCAGTTTGGTCATGTCTCCTCGAGAAGACTTCCAAACTTGGCTTAAGTTTGCTTCTTTGAACAGAAAGACAGGCGCTATCAATCAAGCTCATAAAATAGTTATATCTATACTAGGTTGCGATCCTGTATCCAACCCTGACGTATTACTTCGTACGCAGGATCCTAGAATTGTGTTGGCTTACAGCAAGAACATGTGGGATGCCGGCAATAAACGGTACGCTTATGATGTTCTGCAAAGATTCGTAGATAACTCAGAAGGGGACAATGACGAACATTGTCGATTGTTGGCACGTTGTCACCTAAAACTAGGATCCTGGTGCGAAGCTCTTCAAGAAATCAATGAGTTGTCTATACCCGAAATTTTAAGAAACTACGCAGCAGCCACGATTCTAGCTCCTGATTGGTATAAAGCATGTCACGCATGGGCTTGTATGAATTTCGAAACGGTCCTATTTTACAAGCAACTAGATGACATATCTGAGAGTAGTGTCGCTGGGGGTTCGGGTGAGAAGAAAGTTTCTAGGGCCGACTTCATCAATACTCATACTATACCAGCTATTGAAGGGTTCTTCAAGTCCATTAGTCTGTCAAATGGCAGTGCTCTGCAGGATACACTTAGGTTACTGACGCTTTGGTTCGATCACGGTCACCATCCGTCCGTGTACGACGCTGTGTTCGAAGGGATTAGACAAATCGATGTAAAAATATGGCTACAAGTAATACCTCAGCTTATAGCTAGAATTGATTCCTCAAGAAGTTTAGTGGCTAAGTTAGTTCATATATTGTTAATAGACATCGGGAAATTACATCCTCAAGCTTTAGTGTATCCTTTGACAGTGGCCACGAAATCCTCGTATGTGTCAAGAAAAAATGCTGCCAATTATGTCTTGAAGACTATGTGCACGCATTCACAGAAGTTAGTAGACCAAGCGGCTATAATATCGGAAGAACTTATTAAAGTAGCTATTCTGTGGCACGATCAAGTGTTCATAGCGCTCGACGAAGCGTCCAGGTAAATGACATGTCACAATCAAAGCTTTAATATGAAATATATATTAGAATAGTGATTTCAATTAACAGTATGAAATGCTTTTCAGGTTATATTATAGTGAAAAAGACTACAGAGGAATGTTTAAAACACTAGATAAAATGCACGCGATGTTGGATAGGCCTCCAGACACATTAAAAGAAATCTCTTTCCTTCAAATGTACGGAAGAGATTTGCAAGTAGCACGGCGTTGGTGCGAACTTTATAGAGTAAGCTATTTTTACTTTTAATCTACTAGCTAAGCTATTTTTACTTAATATTATAAATACGAAAGTATGTCTGTCTGTCTATTACACGTTCACGCCTAAAGCAGTGCAACGAATTTGATGAAATTTGGTGCATCAAATTAGTTGTAGTGCTGCAGGACATAGGCACGTATGGTCGTGATAATTTCATTGTACTTATACATTATTTTAAGGAATAAGGTATTCAATTATGGATAAAGTGTTGTTAATTATCAATTTCGCTTGTAGGAAACAGGTGAAGACCGCTATATGAATGAGGCATGGGACCTATACTACCACGTGGTCCGTCGAATCGCGGCGCAGTTCCGCACGCTGACGTCACTCGAGCTACAATATGTTAGCGAGAAACTACACACTTGTAAAGATTTTGACCTCGCAGTACCAGGCTCATATGTACCTGATCAGAAAATCATCCGAATATCGTTTATACATAGTCATTTGCAGGTAAAAATGCGTTGTTTATCTTATTGATTAATGTGAGGAAAAGTGTGGAAGAATGACGTATGATATTCTTCTAACCAGATCCTCTAGACAAATGGGAATACGATGTATGGAATAGAATAGATTGATCAATAATATGAGATTGATATAGCGTCACAAACGTTATAAACCTCGAAATAAATGTCAATCCCTTTTTTTTCGTGCGGAAATACCCACAGATACCTCATCCGCCGGAGCCGGAAGGGGAGGTTATGTCGGACTTGAACCGACTAAAACCGCACGCCGACTGTGGGTCGTGGTGCAAGGCCGGAGGTGAGGTTGTCTTCGACATATAAATGTCGATCCCATACATTAATCATTATATTCTACAATAATTGTCACTTGTCTAGGGGGGCTGGTTCCCAGGTGTGAATCACGTGATCACGGGCCGTAGCTCAATGGTGGATAGGTGATATTCTAGAAATGTTATTCGGGACCAAAACCCTTAAAGGGCGATTTAGGAGTAGTAGTTTTGATGTAACTTGACTCGTCTTCACTAGACTAGATGGCGCTGCTTAAAAGAGCACAAGAGAAAACAGAATCATAAGAGCATAAGGGAAGTATTTATTTACGAGTTAACTTAAATTTTCATAGAAAACGTAAAAGTTGTTTCATCATTAGAAGGAAAGAAAAGATAGAAAGAAAACTAATTTATTGAGAATCAGTACACAAAATACACAAAAAAAACTATTTAAGACAGAGAAAGAAAAATACTAAAAGGACTACAGACTTTTTTTTTAATAATGACTATGTTTCTCCTGCACAGGTTATCAAATCCAAACAGCGTCCTCGCCGCCTCACAATCGAAGGCTCAGACGGCAAACATTACATGTTCCTTCTCAAAGGCCACGAAGACTTGCGTCAAGACGAGCGAGTCATGCAAATATTCGGCCTGGTCAACACATTCCTACAAGCTGACACTAACACATATCGGCACGATCTAGCGATACAACGGTATGCCGTTATACCACTGTCTCCAAACTCTGGGTTGATAGGCTGGGTGCCTTTATGTGATACGCTATATAACATGATCAGCGATTATAGGGACAAGAAGACCAATAAAATGGCCTTGAATACTGAACAACAAATCATGTTGCGTATGGCGTCTGATTACCAAAAACTGATGTTAAAACATAAGGTGAGCTACTTAGTTTTGATTATTTAAAAAGTTCTTAATCTCCAATCTTTAGTATTGCTCGATTCATATATCTTGGATTAAAACGTAGTACACGTTTCTTGAGTGTATTTTGAAGATAGCACGGGGTGCTACTGCGGTGGACGATCCCAATTTTACCAATTATAGATTATTACAAAAGAATCCGCGCGCGCCAGGCTCTTTATCTCCGCAGAACGACCTCCATCCTCCATGAGCGCTGACCTGGGGGTGATCGGCGGAGCCGCCTGTCACCCTAGCAGAAGCAGGCTGCGGCGGCGGCGCAAAGTGCGCCTTCCCGTACCCGGGGCTAGATGGGGACACTATGGTCCCCACAATCCGATGGGGGCCATCTCGAAAGAGATGGTCCTGGGTCTGCCGGGGTGCGAGAGATATGCTTTCGGCAATCTCTCCTCCGGCAACCAAAGACCCAAGACGGTGTGCGTTTTAGTCGGTTCGAATCCGACATAACCACCTCCACCGGCTCTGTGGGATTGGTATCCGTGGGGACTTTCCGCACGATAAAAAAAGGGTCTTTATCTCGCTATTTAGATCCAAAATATATAGGTTCGACCTACACAAGGTGTGATGTTTTGTATTTCAAAAGTCATCGAATAACTTAACAAAAAAGTGGTCATTCATTAAATTAGATTAATTTATTAACTATCCTGGTTGACGTCTATCATAATATGTTTGTGATATGTGTGAGGATATCCTCCTAGTTCTAAAAATAAATTTCTACACAGTACCAGGATATTGAAAATTATGTTAATTTGAATGAATAAACTATTGTATAATAAATAGGCTATGACTAAAACCAAGACTGCATAGGAACCACTCTACATGTAACCTTATTTATTGGCTAACCGTCATCCAAACATGCTTGAAAATTGCATGTTTGGATTTCTCAATGCACAAGTGATTTAGTTATTTTTTATTCGTTAACTATTTGGTAACTACCAAATTAATCAAGTTACAACTTTGGTCAATTGATAGAATAATTTCCAAGTTGTGAATCAATCAATAGCCACTGTCCTGATAATGGTCAATTACACCAGGTTCAGATTTATGAATAGGGTACACTATTAAGGGCCGGTTCTACCAAACGTGAGTAAAGTTTATTCATAGAATAAACAGCCGATATGTGGCTGATATTAGCGGTTTATTCTAGGAATAAACTTTACTCGCGTTTGGTCAAATGTACCATTAATGATGTAGTAGTAGAATACAGGTTCTTTTGACATGATTTGACATTTTACGTTGTCCAGGTGGAAGTCTTCGAATACACTCTATCACAGACGCCCGGCAACGACCTAGAAAGAATTCTATGGCTGAAGAGTCCCTCAGCGGAGGCCTGGTTCGAGCGCCGGACCAACTACACCCGCTCGTTAGCGGTTATGAGTATGGTCGGGTACTTCCTCGGTCTCGGAGACAGACATCCTTCAAACATCATGATTCATAAAGTGACGGGGAAAGTTCTCCATATAGACTTTGGAGACTGCTTTGAAGTAACCCAGGCAAGGGAGAAGTTCCCGGAGAAAATACCATTCAGATTGACGAGGATGCTGATTAATGCTATGGAGGTAAATTTTAACATATGTTTGTGTTCATTTTTAAGTATTCAATATGTTTGAAGTCGAATCAGTAACTGTGAAAATTTTTACTTGAAATGCATTTTATTGATTTACTTAAAATTATTCAAATAGTCCTTTTATCGATGAAGGTTATAGATTAAATATCATCACGCTACTACTCAAGGTAGCCGAGCAGTGATCATAAATGTCAATGAATCCGGCAGATTTCCATAAATTATTTGAAGACAAGAAAATACGGGGTTTCAAAATATGCCACGGACGAAGCCAGGGCGGGTCGGCTAATGAGTAAATACGATAGATAGGTTAATTTATGTGTATTCATGATGCTAATTTCCTCTAGCATAACGGAAATGACCGATTTATAAATATTTAATTTAATTAATTAACCTTCAGATGTTCTGATAACCTTTAAGTTTACCTGAACACTATCAAATACCACTCAGGATAAGATTATGTTATCAAATAAATGAATGAAGATTTCTTTGACAGTTCTAACCTTCAATCAAACATCAAAACAAGATAATAATGATATTATAATTACTGCAGTTCAATTCTTTTGAGTTATTATTGGAAAGACTGTCTATGGATGTCTTTTGCCAGGTTGGCGGGCCTCCCCATGTTCGTAATAAATTTTTCATTCTAATATCTTCTTTAGCATACAAAAAATTGTAGACCTTAAGTTCACAGACACCATAATTATTGACAATAACTAAACCCTTTGCTATCTTTTCCATTTATTCCCTGACATACGTCAAAATTTTAAAAAAGAATGCTTCTAATAAGCGTTTAAATAAGTTTGCAACAGGATATATCCAACGCATGCGTCATTGAGGTGGATGGACTCTTCACTACTCCCGCGTCTTAACCAATTTTAAATGTTTATGCAAACCTTGACACAACAATTGATCCCACCAAGTGATCTCTAGTTTAAAATAATTAGGCCATCACCAGCAGTTACAGCACAAAAGTTTACGGAGTAGATATACTCCGTAAACTTTTGTGCTTGAGTTCATAATGTATAATATATTCGTACTAGTCATTTTTTGCATTGATAGAACCCTTTTTTTTTCGTGTGAAACTCCCCTCGGATACCTCCCCCGCCGGAGCCGGAAGGGGAGGTTATGTCGGACTCGAACCGTCTGGAACCGCACGCCGACTGAGGGTCGTGGTACTAGGCCGGAGGTGAGGTTGTCTTTGACATACCACTCGCACCCCTGACCCAGGGCCATCCCTTACTGTCTGGCCCTCCTCGGGACGGGGAATCGCCCCCGGAATGAGGAGAAGAGCTTCTCATCGCGCAGCCGCCGTGCATTGATAGAACCCAGAGATTTCATTACAAGCTGTGGTCACTTTAGGTTTAGATTGCGCTATTCTCTCTCTATGTCCCAGAATGTAAATGTTTTCTTAAGTAGAGCACACAGCTCTGCGCGCTTATTCGGATTGACCAACCGTAACATGGACGTGCTTGAAACACTCACGTTTGTGTTAGCCTATACTCCGTCCATTATATTATTGTATTTTAGACAGCTCACTGACAGTGGTCGGTATAACTTTGATCTAGCGTCAACACCTGAAAATCCTAACGACAACGATGACAACGTCACGTCAGCCAGAAAGCAATTTTAGGGATGTAGTTAGTCTATCGACCATGTTTTTGTTATAATAACTTGAAAATGTCACAATCGATATCGACTACAAGCCCAGAAAATAATTCTTCTAAAAAATTTTACATAACTGGAGGTTTTTAACCGATTTCTTATATTTGTTTAATTTTTTATATTTGTATGATTTTTACGGAAAATGACTTTTGTAATTCCGTCATATATGTAGACGGATTGTATAAATTCTTTTTTATTTGAAAGAGGTTTATTCCAAAATGGTCCCTTTTAAATTGCATAAAGATCTGATGATGGGTTTCAGAGACAGACCACGGAATTCTTCAATAAATACCAGGAAATCAGTTTGTTGGAATATTATTCTAGAAGTCATTTGTTTTGTTTTGGAGATTAGCGTATGTGTTATGGCCCACAATCGTTTTATAATACATTTGTAAATTGTAGGTATAGACACGAAATATCTACTGCTTTATTATTATGTACATAAAGATAATATATTATAATTCTACATGAAATCATATATTTATCATACTATTTTCATTTATCGATTAATAATTTTTTTAGTCGAGGTTTTTACCTTTGTCGATAGGTATTTTAAATTTTCATGCAATCACTAATTCCATCTGTCTAAAATACAATAATATGATGGACGGGGTATAGTCCTTATATGGTAACCATTGCTATCGAATTACTTACACAAACTCACGATACGATTGAAATTCGACATGTTTCCAAACCTTGCCCTTGCTGCGTTTGAGCAAACACAAATGAAATTGATTGTGGGATCTTCAAAGAAGTATCCTTCTCATATTCTTATCTTTATTATTATTTATTTTATCTAGATCAAGTTGACATTGGGCTCATTTAGTTTAGGGGAATTACATTGAAACAATAGTATTCTATCATTGATGCTGTTGAACTTTGGACTTTTATTGTAACCGTTTCCTTTAATTAGTTCTTGATTATTATTTTAAGAATATTTGACTTCATTAGCGTGCTATGTAAGTGGAAGGCTACTACACTGACGGACTCATAAACTGCATCAAAGTAATAGACGACTTTGAAATAAATATTTTAACCAAGTATGCATACTTTCTATACAGATTTAAATTGAAACCTCTAGATTGGTTCGTGAACTTTAAAACAGCGTAGGGTCATATCTTTAAGTTTAAGTTTATGTACTGGAAAGGACCTTAAGACTTTTTTTGAAGAAAAAACAGAAATTTAAGAAAAATTGGTTTAATTAAAAAATTGGTTTTAACAATAGACACAAACTTTATGCATGGGTTTATTTGTGTTTTAATAAGGTGTATTACCCCCACGTGCCCTTATTACGGATTCTAATCGGTTCCGCATAGATTTTATAAGGGTTTTTAAAAGATCTTGCGGAATATTGTCCCATTCTTCTGAAAGTGCTGTTCTTAGTGCTGCCACTGTCGTGGGCGAAGGGTTTCTCGCATATACAGCTCTTTTTAAATTGTCCCAAACATGCTCGATGGGATTAAGATCCGGGCTGCGTGCTGGCCAATTCATTGTACGTATCCCAACCTCTTCGCAATAATGTTGAACTTGTGCAGCTGCATGCGGCCGGGCATTATCCTGCATTAAAGTAAAATTTTCGCCTATGAATCCCATGTAAGGCACCACGTGATCTTCTAATATCTCTGTTATGTAGCGATGTGCTGTCAAACCCCCTCTATTACCGTTTTGACGGACCATGTCTATGAACACAAGTTCTGTTCGCCCGTTCATCGATATGCCACCCCAGACCATACAACCACCGCCTCCAAAAGGAACACGCTCCTCAATGCAACTTTGAGCATATCGCTCCCCACGTCGACGATAGACTCTTCTGCGACCATCTGCACCATATAAACATGTCCTACACTCGTCCGTGAACAATACAGAGGCCCACTGCTCTTCTGTCCAATTCAGGTGATGACGCGCAAATCTTAAGCGAGCTTGTCTGTGAGCTGTAGACAACTTTGGACCATTTGCTGGTCTAAAAGGGGTGATATCCGCTTCCTTTAACCTTCTTCTTATTGTTCGTGCACACACGTTTACTCCACGCACTTCATTAAGCTCGGTTTTGATGTTAACTGACGTGAGGAAACGATTTCGCAGGGAAGTTATAACAATAAATCGGTCATCACGACCTGTGGTTGCTCGAGTTCTGCCTGTACCACGTCTCCTCCTGTAAGAACCTGTCTCTACAAACCTTCTGTATATTCTAGAAACCGTAGACTGGTTTAAATTTAAATTTCTACCAATCGTTCGTTGATCCAAGCCCTCCCGCACCAATGCTACAATTTGTGCCGCTTGTTCGGACGAAGTATCCATATTATGGTTCAAAAACTCTCGATGTGTTAAAAAACTAACCCAACAATTATGCTGGTAACAATAATTCAATTGACAAAACAAAAAAAATCAATGAGAATCAATTTAAAACTTTGCTATAAATAACACGCAAATCTGATACTACAAGTAAATTTTCTTTTCCCGGCTATATTCATTTGTTTTACTGCAGTTCTATATTTAAATTTAATTTTTTTTTTTAAGATTAAGAGCCAGTCTTTCCATATTTATATAATTTAATCTAAAAAGTTTGCATACTTATTATAAAAAATCCTTTTAGAGTAAACCTGAACTTTGATGCAGTTTATGAGTCCGTCAGTGTAGGTAGGAGGAAGACCTGAAAGGAGGTGGATGGGCTCTGTGAAGGATGATATGATTAAGAAGGGAGTGAATGTTGAAATGACTGCAACTTGAGATGAATGGAAGAAACACACATGTTGCGCCGACCCCAAATAAACTTGGGATAAGGGCAGGAGGATGATGAACTTCATTAGCATGTATCCTGATTGCATCTGATGCTTCCAGCTCGGAGCCCAGTGTCGGCGTTCTGGCTTTTACTGCCTCTTCGTATAATTATAGCCCTGTTTATATAAAATTTACTGTCAGTCAGGTACTTTTTTCAATAATCATAATTCTGTAATGTAAAGAAATACATTGACATACATTTTTACAATTACCTACTGACATTTTGAAACTTCCCAAAATTGGAGTTGTTTAACAGGTTCAGAGGTAATTTACTAGCATTATTGGCATTACTCAGTAACCTTTAAAAATGAACAAGGCCATTGTATTTTCAATATGGTGGATAATGGTGGATAATGGTACCATTCGGTCGTTAAACAAACAACTACTTAGATATAAATAAAAAATAAAAAAAATAAAATAGCCTTTATTGCTGTTTCTTTCTTTACAATTAGTACATGCCTACTTACTAAAACTAAAACTTAATTAAATTTAATCAATTTGAATGATCGGCAACTGGATGTTTATGTGAAACAGCTTGTCTGTCGACAAAGGCCTCCTCTAAAGATTTCCATGCGTTCCTGTCTCTCGCTAAACGGGTCCATACTGGACCAGTTATCTTTTTTATATCATCTTCCCACCTTTTGGTTTGCCTGCCTCTATTTCTTTTAGTATCTCTTGGATACCATTCGGTTACTAATTTAGTCCATTTTTCTTTACTTTCTCTTAGCATATGTCCTGTCCAACGCCATTTGAGTTGTCTGTATACTGTGTGTGCATTTTTAAATATTGTTTTGTTTTTAATTACTTGTAATTTTACTTTATCTCTCCTTTTTATACCTAAAATACTCCTTTCCATTCCATTTTGGCATACTTTTAATTTAGCTTCTTGTAGTTCTGTTAACGCCCATGTCTGGCATCCGTATAGTAAGCATGGCATAATGCACATTTCGTATATTTTCTTTTTTCCTTTCATTGGCATATCTTTATCCTTCATTATTTCCTTAAGTGACCAAAAGCGTTTCCAAGTATTAGTTATTCTTCGTTCTATTTCTTTATTCATGCAATCTTCTGTAGATATAAGTTGGCCCAGATATATATATTCATTTACATATTCTATTTGTTCGTTATTTACTGTTATTTGGTGATTTACTGTTTGTTGGGAATTCGTCATAATTTTGGTTTTAGTTAAGTTCATTGTCAGGCCAGCCTTAACGCTTTCATCAGATAGTTGCTGTAACATTACTCCCAGGGTTCTTGCATCCTCTGAGAACAAAACTAAATCATCCGCGAAGCGTAGATGGTTGAGAGTTTCACCATTTATATTGAGACCATTTTTGGTCCAGTTTAAATTTCTGAATATCATTTCCAGCAATGCTGAAAATAATTTAGGTGATATAGGATCTCCTTGGCGTACACCTCTTTTAATAGGGAATTCGTTACCCGTAGATTCAAGTTTAACTCGGGCTGTGCTCGCTGTATATACGTTTTTAATTATTTGTATGTATTTTGCTTGTACCCCTTGTCTTATTAGAGCGTCCCAGATAAACTCGTGTTCCAATGTGTCAAAGGCTTTGTTAAAATCAACAAACCCTATGTAATACGTCTTATTATATTCTTTGTACTTCTGTAGAATTTGTCTTAAAGTATGTATGTGATCTATAGTTGAGAATTTGCTACGAAAACCAGCTTGTTCCTTAGGTTGATTTTCATCTAACGTATTGGTAATTCTGTTTAATATGATTTTTGAAAATATTTTATAAATGTTGGACATTAAGCTGATCGGTCTGTAGTTCCCTATATCACCCTTGTCCCCCTTTTTATGCAGCAGTATGATTGTAGATTTAGTCCAGTCTTCCGGGATGATTTCCGTTTCGATAATTTCATTGAACAAATCTGTAAGTCTCTGTGCTATTACTGGTAATGTAATTTTAAGTAATTCATTTGTTACTAAATCTGATCCAGGTGCCTTATCTAGTTTTTGTGTTTCAATAGATTTTATAGTTTCTTCCTTTAGAATCGGTTTTATTTCCTCTTTATTTGTTAAAATATATTCATTTATTATTTGGTCCCCTTGACGACTTTGGTATAATTTTTTGTAGTATTCCGTAGCGATGCCAAGTATTTCTGGTCTATTGCTGGTCTTTTTACCTTCTTTATTTTTCATATTTGGAATCCAGTCCTTTTTGTAGTCCAGTTCTTTTAATGCCTTCTTTAATCCTCCTGTTTTTGCTATATGTTTCTTTAATGTTGTTAATCTTTTTGATTTTCGTTCTTTTCGAAGTTTTTCGCTAATCTTTTTACTGATTTCTGTTATCTTTTGACCATTGTTATTATTATTTTTCCTCTGTTGTATAAGTTGCTTCCGTTCCTGTAATAATTGCTTAATTTCTAATGATATCTCCGTCTTACTAGCCATGTTTACTTTTTTAGTTTCTACTTTTAATTGTTTAAGCAATCTGGAGTATTTTTCTTGTGTCGATACACCTTCTTTTTCCCCAACTTGCAAGGATATTTTGAGGTTGTTTAAAAGTAAATCAGTGTTTCCGGTGCATTCAATGGCTTTCATACTGTTGTGAAATTGTCGTGCTCTGTTGACGCGGGTCCCTGATAATTTTGCTCTAACCATCCTATGATCTGTTTTAAAATTAAAATTGTTTAAAATAGACAAATCTTTAAAAACTTTAATATTGTTGGACATAATAAAGTCAATCTCATTTTTATACTGGCCATTAGGAGAAAGCCATGTCCATTTCTTTGATGGTTTCTTCTTATAAAAACTGTTTATGATGCTTAGTTTATTTTCAATAGCAAAGGATATTAGTCGTGAGCCGTTCTTACTTCTATTGCCAAATCCATGATTTCCTATGGTGAATTCTTCTCCAGTTCTCTGTTTGCCAATCTGCCCATTAAAATCGCCCATAACTATTACATTCTTGGATGCATTTTCAATGGTGGATTGGAGGTCTTCATAAAATTTCTCTATTTTGATGATGTCTTCTTTTTTATTTGATTCGGTAGGGGAATACGCCTGGACTATAGACCATACTTGTTCTTCCTCACCATCCACAGGTAATTTAATGTTAAGAAGTGCAATACGTTCCGAAATCCCTCTTAGTTCTTGTATATTTTTGGCCAGGCTTCTGTTCACCATGAATCCCACTCCATATAATCCGGGTGTCTCTCCTATGTGGTGTAGAATGTATTTCCCGTGGTCTTCTATTCTTTCTCCAAGTCTTCTCACTTCACTAAGACCAATTATGTCCCATTTTATGTTATCCAATGCTAATTCCAATTCTTGGAGTTTTTCCATAGTTCCTAGTGTTAAACAATTTATAGTTGCTATGTGTATGTCGTTGCGCCGACCCCAAATAAACTTGGGATAAGGGCAGGAGGATGATGAACTTCATTAGCATGTATCCTGATTGCATCTGATGCTTCCAGCTCGGAGCCCAGTGTCGGCGTTCTGGCTTTTACTGCCTCTTCGTATAATTATAGCCCTGTTTATATAAAATTTACTGTCAGTCAGGTACTTTTTTCAATAATCATAATTCTGTAATGTAAAGAAATACATTGACATACATTTTTACAATTACCTACTGACATTTTGAAACTTCCCAAAATTGGAGTTGTTTAACAGGTTCAGAGGTAATTTACTAGCATTATTGGCATTACTCAGTAACCTTTAAAAATGAACAAGGCCATTGTATTTTCAATATGGTGGATAATGGTGGATAATGGTACTATTCGGTCGTTAAACAAACAACTACTTAGATACCTACCTATTATTCTAAGATGAATAAAATCTACCAGCAGTATACTTATACATGTAACACTTCGTTAAGACAGATGGTGTTTTTGGAAATCTGTGTGAATATTCTTTCCCCATCTCATCCAAAGGGTGTCGTAAGAGGCTACTAACGAAAAAATTACGCAGACGACATCACTGTGAGCGAAGGAAACCTCGTAATGAAAACCTGTACCAACCCGTCTGGGTACCCCTGTAACAACCTCCCAACATAGGTAGAACTGAATAACAAAAACTATATCGAGAGTATCATCAAATCAGCCTCGCGTAAACTCGGAGTCCTGAACAGAGTGAGACGTTTTTTCACGCCAGAGCAGCGGTGTCTTCTATACAAGACCCAATTTCGTTCCTGCGTGGAATACTGCTCACATCTCTGGGACGGCTCCGCAAGGTACTTACTAGATGCTCTCGACAGGTTGCAGCGACGTGCGGTCCGCATTATTGGGAATCCTGAGGTCACGAACACCCTCGAGCCTTTGCAGATGCGTAGAGATGTTGCGTCTTTGGCAGTATTCTACCGTCTCTACCATGGTGAATGTTCTGACGGGCTCTTCCAATTAGTCTCACCCTCTCCTTTTCTACACAGGACGACACGTGCAGGGCTAAGATGCCATCCATATACGGTGCAGAGTATACCAGCTAGAACCAAGCGTTTCAGTGACTCATTCCTATGCCGCACCATTAAGACCTGGAACTCCCTGCCAGCTCACGTGTTTCCTTCTTCCTACAGTCCCGGGTCCTTTAAGCGGGGCGTGAAAAGGCATCTAACGAGGCCATCAAGCTGAGTGCCACTGTTAACATGGTACATGTTTCCGATGGTGACCCTCTTTCCGAGACTTTGCCTTTAGCTTAACATCAGGCGAGGTGAAGACAAATTGACGTGTCCTATATATAAAAAAAAACCTATGTCCGGCAGTGGACTGTGCTGTGATGGGCTAATTGCATTGATTGATTTATATTCTTTGTTATAGGCAACGTGCATTGAAGGCACGTACCGCTTTACGTGCGAGGCAGTGATGCACGTGCTACACAAAAACCGCGATAGCGTGATGGCAGTCCTCGAGGCTTTCGTCCACGACCCGCTGATCAACTGGCGCCTCGTCGACAACGACCACCGATCACTCACCGAATCCTCTTTTTCATCCGACATCGACTCTTCTTACACTTTACCGAGTAGAAGTCGTAATCATTTACGTTACGAATCTCTAGAAGTACCACCAGAGGCTTTTCTAAATAAAAGAGCATTAACAATATTGAATAGAATAAAAGATAAGTTGACTGGAAGAGACTTCCCTCAGGTGGAGACTATAGTGAGTGTACCCCAGCAAGTGGACTTATTGATCAAACAAGCGACGAACAATGAGAACTTGTGTCAGTGTTATATCGGGTGGTGTCCGTACTGGTAATCATGTAAGTGCACTATCTTTGTTACAATTAAAGGAACAATGTTGATGCCCCACTCTTTCTTATTTCCTTTCCTCGAAGTCTGGAGGAAAAAGACTGACTGATTAGAAAAAGTGGAGTAGCGTAATTGTAAAAATAAAATCAACACTCTTCTTTTAATTGTTAGGTAGGTATATTAGCTGTTTGTATTTTGATATCGTAGTGAAGACGCTATAAGCGTATGAGAGGTCTCTAATCTACATGATTGTGTATTTCTGGACGTCCAAGGCGACTAGAGTATGACTAAGTCAAAATCTGTTATAACGACATCAAAGGGACTCATATTTATCTTACGTGGTTATAAGAATCGATTGTTTTTAATGCACAATTTTGTCTAAACCAAAATGTACACATTGTACACCTCTGTTCCGTCCACTTAGGATGGTTTCCAGTTTCCAAATATACATATACTTACTTTAAAAATATAGGAGAATATGTGTAATATAAAACGTTTTAAATTTCTTTATTTCACTTAAAATAAAATACTAAGTAATGTCATTGTAAGTACTAGCAATGTGGTTCTCATTGTCGCGTACTTTTTGTTGAACAAATTATTCATTTAGGTATTGGTATCTACATCATTTGCAATTCTAGTATGCATTTAAACATTGTCATTGTCTTATGCTTTGTTCTTCTTTATTTCATTTGAAAACTGCGTCACTGCTGATAGAAGTGAAAACTAAATAACTTATAAATTGTATCGTATTGTCCCAAGACCCGAGTCATCCCGGCTCAATGAAAGCGTTTGGTGACGGTGACGCGAGTTCCATGATTTGTTCGCCAAAATAGTGCTCAACGCGCCTAAAGAAGTTTTCACTTCAAATTTTAACTTCAGATTTTTCTTTACATCTTTCATAATGATATAAATGTAGAGTTGTAGTACGCCATATTTCTTTACCAAATCTTTGTCTAGATGTCTGCTCTCTAACTGCTTTAGTGCATATTCGATCTATGATTTTGTTCCATACTAAAATATGCTGTTCTAAACGATGTCGTTATAAACGATTTTGATAATATATAATACAAAAATAAATTTAAATGTAAAAAGTAAGCTGTATGATGCGTCAGTTTCGTGCGCGTCATGTCTCTATTTCGGCTCTTAACTACGTATGACCAGTTTTGTTGACCTTGTGCAAAGACAAAGTTTTTATTACAGCTGTTTATTATCTATTTGCACGTTATCTATAAAAGTATAGTCACATATATAAGGCTAAAATAATATTTATTTTATGTTTATGATCATTAGTATTCATTAAGAATTTAATTTCTAAGTGTGTTATGTTATCATTGTGTTATGTTGATATACGATTATGTTGAGTTAGTGAGTGTAAAGTAGGTAAGATGTGCAGTCAGTCAAATCTAATTACCTAAGTAGGTATTAAGGACCGAGTCCGCGGAGCGTACGACTCAAAATCTGTCAAAATACAGACGCAGCCGTGCACGCACACATCACCGAGATGCACAGTGGGCTGCAAGACGCTCTTTACCAGTCAAAATAATGGTGAAAACTGTCTTGCCAATGATGAAAAAACCATTTTAAGCCTTGTGGTTAGAGTGCATTTTTGAGTAATATGATTTATTGTGACGTATTACGTCTGTCAATTACATTTCGTATCTCTTTTCTTCTTATACATTCATCCCTGTCATATTATGTTACGTGACGTCATTGGCATGTCTTTTGTTTCAGTGTCATACATAGCATGTTATACTTTTCACAGAGATTATGAGATTTCGAACAAAATAAGGCTGGGGACATACCCACACCTAATTGTTGATATCTGAGGATACTGAAAATACTCGGGTACCGGCCCATAGTGTTGCTCGACGAGGTGGGCAAGCTCTTCGAAAGAGTGATTGCCAAGCGCCTCGTCGAGCACCTCTCTAGAGTGGGGCCGGACCTAGCGGACACGCAGTACTGCTTCCGCCGGTGGCGTTCCACTGTGGATGCCATCATGCGCGTGAGGACTCTGGCGGAGGATAAGGTTGCCCGGGGCGAGGTGATGTTGGCGGTTTCCTTGGACATCTCCAACGCGTTCAACATCTTGCCCTGGAGTTGCATCAGGGAGGTGCTCGTGTACCACAATGTGCCTCTCTACCTCCGCCGCATAGTCGGGGCGTACCTGACGGAGAGGGCCGTCATCTACCCAAGTGCGACCGGCGTCGGTAGGCGTGAGATGTCGTGCGGTGTCCCACAGGGATCGGTCCTGGGGCCGCTCCTGTGGAACATCGGATACGACTGGGTGCTTCGCGGTGAGCTCGCGTTCGGTGCCACCGTCACGTGCTACGCGGACGACACGCTAGTGATGGTGAGTGGCGCTACACACCGCGAGGCGACCCAAAGGGGCACGACCGCTGTTGCTCAAGTCGTGGATCGGATCCGGCGGCTGGGTCTCGAGGTGGCTCTGCACAAATTCGAGGCCTTGTTCTTTCATGGTCCTCGGCGCAGGCCACCCCCGGGATCCAGCTTGACAGTAGGAGGTACTCCCATCGACATCAAGCCCGGTTGAAATATCTGGGGCTCGTACTCGACGGTCGGTGGGACTTCGGAGAGCACTTCCGAAGTCTACGCCCCAAACTGTTGGTGCCAGCTAACGCGCTCGTGAAGGAGACGGCGGAGTGGGAGAGGCGGCGCGAGCGAGAAAGACTCGCGGATCACGCCGCCCGCGCGCGCAGGCAGTTCGGGCGTCGGAGGGCACTGACTGACCTCCGTCCCCCATGAGCGCGAGCCTGGGGGTGACGGGTGGAGCCGCCTGTCACCCCAGCAGAAGCAGGCCACGGCGGCGGCGCCTCCCCATTCCGGGGGCGAGTTGGGGACACCGTTATCCCCCCTCCTGAGGAGGGCCAGACCGCAAGGGATGGCCCTGGGTCAGCCGGGGTGCGAGGGATATGTCTATGACAACCTCACCTCCGGCACCTTTCTTGACACTTTGCCTTTATCTTACCGCGACGAGAAGTCGTGCTCGGCTCCTATAAATTTAGATTAATATGCGCGCTCTATACATGAAATATAAACTAATGTGATCTTCGGTATCTCGTAGTTTGATATTTCGTACAGGTTTGAACTTCGGAGTTTTGTAATTCTGGCTTTTAAATATCGTTTCTTTTGTGCGTAACTGGCTAGTATGGTCTGTATCCTCTATCTATTTTCAATATCCTTTTTTTTTTCGTGCGGAAATCCTCTCGGATACCCCCCCTGCCGGAGCCGGGTGGGGAGGTTATGTCGGACTTGAACCGACTAAAACCGCACGCCGACTGAGGGTCGTGGTGCTAGGCCGGAGGTGAGGTTGTCTTAGGCATATTCCTCGCACCCCGGCTAACCATCGCGCTTCTTAGCACGCCGCCGCCGTGGCCTGCTTCTGCTGGGGTGACAGGCGGCTCTATGCGTCAGCCCCAGGCCCGCGCTCATGAGGGACGGAGGTCAGTCTGTGCCCTCCGACGCCCGAGTTGCCTGCGCACGCGGGTGTTGTGATCTGTAAGTCTCTCTCTCTCTCACGCCGCCACTCCCGTTCCGCCGTCTTCTTCACGACCATAAGAAAGAAAAAAAAAGGAGGACGCAGAAGGAGACGCTGGCCACCCACGCGTCCGCACAGCGGACTTTCGCCGTGAGCAAGGTGGCGAGGATGAGAACTCCCACTCCCAGGGCCGCCACGAGCTCCCACCTTGCCGGCCACTCGGTGAGCGTGTGCAGTCCCGTGACGTCGCTCGCGTCCCAGTGATGGCACTCGGACGTTCGCTCCTTATCGATCAGACGCAGATTGACGTGATCGTACCAACGAAGGTGGCTCTCTTGCGTATCTGCGACATTGCGATACGTAAGGCTTCTACTCCAGTGCACCAGGTCTACTGGTGGTCACACTAACTGATACCCGCGACTCCGGCGACTCTAGTGATGCTGCTAAATATGAATCAGTATCTTTAATATAACATACAGCTCGTGCGAGTTAACATGGCACCTGGCCTTGCGAACAACCCTCCTCCCACTTCTCCGCGCGATGCCCCGCTCTCGTCCTGCAGTAGCGTCCGCATCACAGTGACTGTTGTACATTTTAATATCGTAGTTTTTAATATCAGATTTTGTAGAGTTTTGTTATTGTTACATTTGGAACATTTATATTGATTTATTTTATTGAGTTTTCGTCATAATACTTTATAACATACAGATTTGCTATGTTCTGCATTTATAATATTAGTATGGATTTCTTGGATTTTTTGAATTGAATTGATTTGATTATGAATTATTCCTTTTTTTTCATACTCTATCTCTGCCAAATTTCATCCAGATTCGTTCTACCGTTATGTGGTTTGATTAAATACCTAACAAACATGCATCCACACTTTCAATAAATCTCATTATCAATATAAAATCTTATTACAACGGCGGTTATCATCACCGTAGTAAAAACTAAACTAATCCATCAACATAATATTATAAAAATAATGAATAGGACTTTTTCCCTCTTAGTATGCACGTGTACTGTCATAATTTAGTCAGTAAACTACCACTAAAGGAACTGACTCTAATAAAATTATTATGTCCTCTTATAATTTGGCATGTTTAGTCACTGCTGTGATCTCCGATATCCTTTCCGATAAAAATAGCTTTAACCTGGTTTAATAATAAAGGGTGCGATACAAGGATGTCAAAATTGTACAGATAAACAATCACAATATTTTATTGGGATAACATTTCCTCAATATATTTATATTAATAATTTCATTTTTAGAAATAAAAAATCTCTAGTAGTTTCACCAACAGTGTTTTTATTAAATAAACCTGTAATACGTTATACTTTCAGCTTTACAACAATGTAAGTATAACACAAGCTTATTATAAGAAAAACATGCCATGAATATTGTTTATTTTTTAATCTTACGATCAGAAATCTATTAATTATTTTAATCAATATTAAAGAATTTAAGAAATTTATCTAATAAAATATTAAATTATATATTATAGTAATTCAAAATTTCTTTTGCAGTCAGTACTTTAAACGTCACTTGATTGAGCCAGGTGCCATGTTAACTCGCACGAGTAGTAAGCCAACGAAACTTTTTTTATTACTAATATGTATGGCAACAGCTACTTTACAATATACATATATACTTATCTATACAATCATATAAAATAGACCATGAAGTTAGTATCTAATTATAATTTCATTACAACAGAACCTAAAAATATTGTTTCTACAAAAAATATTTTAACTAGGTATATCCCCAACTTTACAGTTCAAACCTTAAAGCAAGTATGTCAAAATCTGAAACATTATGCTATAAATGTACCAACGAAAGTGTGAAATGGCTAAAATCGGAACTATGGTTGTCACTGTAAAATGCATACTATTTTATAGCCGTCCAAATGATTAATGAAGACGGTGGCGCCATTTTTCATTTCATATATTTCTTGGTAGGCCTATTTGTGTATGCATGAACTGTCATCACGCGCCAAAGAGACGTGCTCCTGCTTCGAAGGCCCGTGGGCGACTGACGGGCGATGAGAAAAAATATGGCAGAAAAAAGACACTATTTTACGCGTTTTTCAGTAAATTTGAAGTGATTTTTTAGATTGATTACTAAATGTATCATCAAATAAGTTTTGTTTTCCCTATCAAGAAGTCTTTGACTTTCAAATGTATACCGGTTCATTGCTAAAATCACTTATTTTCAATATGAATTTACTCAAAAACTGGAGTCTATTTCACTTAGCCTGTATGGAGAATTTACGTAAAACATATCTAGATTTTAGGGCTTTAAAAGAGGAAGTCCTTGTTTGTAAAGGTACAAAAAACGTACACGCTATATTTTATTGGTTTCTTCAGTGTTCAAAAAGTGTTTCTTTTTATCAATTTGTGTTGATTTATTGGGTTAAATCTGAAAAATACGAAGGCATGTTTTTGCATTTTTTCTCAATTTTGTGCGTTTGTTGACGTTTATTATATAACAACTATTAGGTTTTAAGAGTTTAATATAAGCATATCATAATTATTGGTCTTTGATTGTAATATATACAAATTATCATTGATATCAATCATATCTAAATAGGTTAAATATGAAAAATTGTAACACTCTTTTCGGTGATTTTCACGATCTGGCCCCTTAATATCTCCGGTACTTACATTAACTTTCTCTAATAGCATTGTTTTGTTCCTTACATAACTACACAAACCTATTATAGTTATCTAATTTACTCCACAGTCAGTATTTTATTTTGTTTACCGTCATATCGCGGTGCAAACGCACTGGCAAAAATTACGGGTACGATAAAGTGAAATGTTATCACTTTATCTTTATTTCTAATCCTCGCCTTAGACTAAATTAATAATTTAATATTTAGACTAAAAAACCGCCAGAGAAACGAAGTAGACTATTTGTTTTTGGTATTTTTTTTAACTTGGCCACCTTTACTGTGCCTCTAAGCGAAATCGCAATTTTTGACCTAATTGTAAATTGTAAAATAACCCCTAGTGCTACGTTCTTCACGTTAAGCGTTAATGGTACGCTGTGTATATTGGACCCATGCATAGATAATATATAAGTATTTGTAAATACAATGCGCAATAAATTGTTAAAGCCTTTTATAATTTTTATTTTATTTTTATTCATTTATCTATTTATTCATTTAACTACATACTTAGGGCCGGTTCGACCAAACGCGAGTAAAGTTTATTCCTAGAATAAACAGCCAAGCCAAACAAGCCAAAAACAGCAAAGTTTATTCTAGGAATAAAATTAACTCGTGTTTGGTCGAATTTACCCTTAGTAGGTAAGTATACCTACCTATCTGCTGTCAAGTGGGGTTGGTTTAGAGATCTTGGTGAGGCCCCACCCCATATATCCATGGCTCATTTAGTGGGAAATAAAATTAAAAAAATTATTTCTCAAAATATATAAAACTTACCTATCTATACAATTACAATAATACAAAAAATACATTATGTAATTAATTTTAATAATGTACATGATTGTCTATAAGACTGTAGGACCTTTTACGACGGAATGCTATCTTCCCTATGGCTTACATACGCCAGCGGTAACAACTGCGATATTGTCGTACAAAGCACTTGCTCCAAGCCAGGCTTGCTCAGGTAGATGTCAATATCTCCATTCGAACTTCGGAACTCGCTGAGCGTCTGTCTGCAGACGCCGCAGGGGGCGGTGAACGCATTCTGGTGCGCTATCACCGCCACGGCCTTGATCTTCAAGTATCCTTCAGACACCGCTTTGCCTATTGCCGTACGCTCAGCGCATATAGAAGGTGTTGCCGTTGCACTCTCGACGTTGCACCCTGTGTAAATTTTGTCATCTTCTTCTGTTACAATGGCGCTTCCAACTGCGAAATTGGAGTACGGACTGTATGACTTTTTTCTTGCTTCAATCGCCGCTTTCAATAAATGTTGTACATCCTCACCTGAAAACGTAGATATTCATTGTTTAGTATTCATAGTTAGTGTTGATACTTCGTCTATCGCTTTCAATTGCGCTGATAAGTGCGTTGCGTTACAAAGTATTCTGAATATTAAACCGTTGCATTTTCGAAACGAATTTTTTCAGTTGTATACATGAATTTTAACGGGAAAATGCTTTTTTCTGTTGTCTGAATTTTTAGATGGTTAGCAGATTTGTTTAAAACAAGTAAGTACTTGGGTGGGCAGAGGCAGTTTCTTTCAGTTTCAGGATACGTTCCTGGTAATTTTACCTTCATGAAATAGGACTTGTTCAAATATTTATGCAGAGAAAGTAGGTTTTTTTTTATAAAAGGTCACGTCAGTTTGACTTTACCTCGCCTGATGGTAAGCTAAAGGCAAAGTCTCGGAAATAGGGTCACCGTCGTAAAAATGTACCATGTTAACAATGGTGGCACTCAGTTTGACCGCCTCATCAGATGCCTTTTCACGCCCAGCTTAAAGGACCCGGGACTGTATGAAGGAGGAAACACGTGAGCTGGCAGGGAGTTCCAGGTCTTAATGGTGCGGCAAAGGAATGATTCACCGAACTGCTTGGTTCTAGAAGGTATATTCTGCACCGTATGCGGGTGACATCTAAACCCTGCACGTGTTGTCTTGTGGAGGAAAGAAGAGTGTGGGACTAATTGAAAGAGCTTCTTGTAGCTTGATAGTTATTATCGGTTGATAAATTAGTTATTTTATAGAAGCGTGAATAATAATTTGTTATTGTTTTTGTTTTATCTACAGCGTGATATTTAATTTTATCTTAAACTGTGATATTCTATAAGCCAAGTCACCTTTAACTGAATACCACGAATTCAATTACAATCATCGATACTTAATTAACTTTATCACCTACGTGGGATTTGAGCTAGGAACTTGTGTATCTACCTATAAGTAGTCACAAACAGTTACACTGCCACTGTACCACTGAGATACCTACCTAATAGTCATGACCTAGTCAAAACTAGGTCATATATTTTGACAGAGCGAGTGCGAGCCATAATATATCTAACAATTTTATTTGCTACAAAAATAGTTTTACTACGGTATAATAAGCTATAGAAACTTACTCAGAGAGCCTAGTCCAACAATTTTGAAGTTATCCATGTGTGCACGTTTACGTTATAATAATTTACGTAATAAATTTTAATGATTGTGTAAACACAGACAACTCGGACAGACGTAAAGTATTGTAATGTGAAGCAAGCAATGAAAGGGGCGCGCACCGTTCTCCGCGCGGCGGTCACTGCCCAACTGATTTTAGAGAAACGATCGTTGATTAATGTATTGTGCTTATAATTGAAGATCCCTTGTGACGAACAGCGTGATGTTTCATTTTATGAATGACTGGCGAGCCTACCGCAAATAACTAATTTCCTATAGCAAGATCTGCATGCATTCTGTTACAGCAGTAGATATCACTTACTTACGACTACGTAGGTGACTCTTAGGTACAGTTAATTAGAGATAACAAATATATATATCAATTAGATAATAGCATATCTATTATGTAGGCAGGTCCTACATGCATTTATGCTTATCTTATCTAAAAAGTTGACTTATTAATTTGCATTTCTTTTCAGTGTAACTATACTAGAGTCAGGTACTATAAGAATACTCTATTTGGTTAGGCATTTAACTAAAGGTAAACGAATCTTGTAACGACTTTTTATAAAAACACATACCTACTAAACAAATTAATTAGGCTAACTAACAGACTAACCAGTGGTTCAATACCGATTTTAAGCCATCAAAATTAGTTTCTAAAGCGAAAAATATTTATAAAGTGAGTTTTTAAATCAAACAAAAAAAGACACATCAAGATTGTTTATGTTTAGCAAGTACCTAAGCATAGCACTTGGGGGCAGATTAGCACATGACCCACCTAATTAAATTGGTTACCGTGACTTTATGAGTGCTCGCTTCAAAACGCACCTCCTTCCGTGTGCCGAACCTACCACTTAGCCGACCTAAAATGTTACAATATACAAGACATCCTTTTTTTTTTTTCAAAAGAATATTAGAACCGAGGTTACTAATATTCCTTCTAACCCCTCCAACTAAGCTAAATTGCTTGTGCTAGAAGTGGATTCACGTCGGTAGTGATTAGGCCAGGATTCGAACCCGGGGCCTCTCGATCGTAAGGCCGACTCCTTAACCACTAAGCTACCGACGTGTCTAGACATATCCATATTAGGTACTGTAGTTACCGGTAGATTAATGTATACTTACTACTCACCTACTTAAAGTCTTAATTCAAAGATTTACCTGTTTGTTACTGTCGTCTTAAAAGGGATTTTTTGTTGGGTATGTTGTACACACAAGAAATATTATGATGTATAATAGAGGTAGCAGGTACTTACCTTAGCGCACAATCTTCGTCACCAACAGGGCAGATGATCCAGCCTTTTCCTTAATCGACCTACCTAAATGTTTTGAAGCAGTTACACTGTGACTCAGTGTTGTTAATGCCACTTTGTAGGTCACCTTTACATGCTTGCTTGCCTATTGTTTTACTAGTTTTCAGACATTTAAATTTTACTTATTTATGCAGGAATTTACTTATGACATGAATACATAAATTACGTCCAACCTCAATGAGATTTGATAATTTGGTCATCTGAGGTGTTACCTACTAGTTGCCCGGGGCCCCCCTGGGGAAGTCCCTGGCTAAGACAATATTCTTCATCCATAGGTACACCAAACCAAGTTAGGTACCTTACCTACTTCCAAATTCCAAAGCCTTTACTTACTTACTGCCAACAGGGGACGCCTAACACACCTTAGATATTATATTGGTTTTTAGAAGGACTATTTTCGTCTGATCTCCCAACCCCGCGAGGATAGCATGTGCTAGAGTCGGCTAAAGCCTCGCCCGTCAATCAGCTTGCAGGTCACATTGATTTGGGGTTTGTCCACAAAGATCTTGATGGGATCACCCGCCCTAGCTACGGGAATACCAGACAGTAAGTCAGGCATGTAGTACCTACGCTGTTTAAGTCTTATACAATACCTACCTACTTACATATAATCTGGCTTGCATAATGTTTTGCATTTCTTCTTTGGTATCATTGGAATGCCGGTTATTGTGCTCGCACTACAAACATGAAATAGCTATTTATGTTATGACCAATTTATTCAAATTTATTATCGTCAGCTGTTTGTTAATCACTGCTCCTGCATGAAATAATTATTCAGTTCCCGCGACAAAGATGACCCTATTCCCAGAGTAAAAAATGTAAATAATACCCCAATACTCTTGCAGATAATAATCTATAGGTACCTACTTAAATAAATTTATGTCTAATTCTGGCGTATTTGAGTAGCAAGAAACAAAAACACCAGGTATCTAGATTGTTTTTAAATACCTGCATAATATATCATATATTCATGCATACCTACAAATATTTGCCTTGAGCGGAAATCGAACCAGCTACATCCGATGTAGCAAATAGCAATCAAACGCTCTACGCGACACAGGTTGTAAATGTCATGATAAAAGTAAATTTACATGTCATCTAAATAAAGGAAAATAATATAAAAATGTCAGGTAAATTAATGTAGATATAATATCACAATAATACAATACATATCCTGTTTTTTCTTTTCAGGACTTCCAGGATTATTCATCTCACGATATTTTATTTATTAATTACTTACATTATTAAGCACCTATGAAAACCGAGGAACTTTTACGACGGAATGCTATCTTCCCTATGGCTTACATACGCCAGCGGTAACAACTGTGATATTGTCGTACAGAGCACTTGCTCCAAGCCAGGCTTGCTCAGGTAGATGTCAATATCGCCATTCGAACTTCGGAACTCGCTGAGCGTCTGTCTGCAGACGCCGCAGGGGGCGGTGAACGCATTCTGGTGCGCTATCACCGCCACGGCCTTGATCTTCAAGTATCCTTCAGACACCGCTTTGCCTATTGCCGTACGTTCAGCGCATACTGTAGGTGTCGCCGTTGCACTCTCGACGTTGCACCCTGTGTAGATTTTGTTGTCCTCTTCTGTTACAATAGCGCTTCCAACAGCAAAATTGGAGTACGGACTGTATGACTTTTTACGTGCTTCGATCGCCGTTTTCAGTAAATTTTGTATATCCTCGCCTGAAACGATGCGAATAAATTTCTTACTCTTCTTAAACAGTTACTGAGGAAATATTTTACGTTAAAAAATATTAGTGATTGAAAAAAAGAGAGAGTGAGAGAGAGATTTCTTCCTTTAAAGTTTGACTGAAATATATTTCGCACACAAATAAATTAGGGAATGATGGTGAATTGTGAATTAATTGTTGTCAAGTCAAATTTTCCTCATTCTGTAGGTACTACTGAGGATCGTACATAATAGAAGAACAGAAAGTAACTTTGTCCAGTAAGTAGCAAAGTCCCAAGAACTTTCTGTTTTTGAATCCAAGAACTCATACACAGCCGTCACACTCGCTAACGCTGGACCACCGAGGTAGTTAACTCTAGAATTGATTGATGACTTAGGTACTTCGTACTAGGTCATATTTATGACCGCCATAATCATCAAATAAAAATGAGTTCTCGTTAGCAAAGGGAATCAAATAAAGAGAACTTATAGCGAACGCAATAAAATTTCACATAGTCTGATATATAGGAAGGCACGTACAAAGAAAAATTACACTTACTGAGAGCACCTAATTCAACAATTTTAAAATTATCCATGAGTGCACGTTCGCGAAACTGAAAAGCGATGAAATGTGCGCGCAGCGCTCACCGCGGTCACTGGCCAACTAAATGAAGAGATCTTTGATAAGTGTATTGTCACTATTTATCTATTCTATTCAGTGGCATTGGTTACGATTGAATATTGTGAGTTGTGACAATGAACGTGGCGTGCCGAGTACTGGAAATAATTACATACTTTCTTCATGCATGCGGGAGAGGGGAGATTGCATATTTTTACTAGACGTACGCGTACCTTACGTCATCAAATCACGATACACGATAAAAGCGGCATTTTTACGTATGTTATGTTAATCTTACGCTATTAATAGATTACTATAATAGCTGTATTCGTTAGTTTACAAACATTTTCACAGCGAAGTGAACTTTGGAGCTGAAATGATTTTCAGTTTGCAATTAGGTAAGTATTTTCTATACTTGGGATTGGCAAAAAGAGTGTATTACTGGCATTACTTAGAGGATTCTCTTGTTTTTCTTATTTTACTGGTAGTTGCTGAAATGCTGAAAACTACAAGCTACTAAATATCTTTACATCGAAATAAATTATTTTCTATAAGCTTAGGTAAGTATTTGGAATATAATTTATGAAGAATATTTATCATATTATAGGTAAGTATAGGTGCCTACCTACAGACCCAGAGCTATTATCTATTCTGTGCCCAGAGTCTGGTCCTCTGGTCGGGTGGTCGGGTCCCAGACTGCAGCGACATCCTTCTATTTACAAGTCGCCGAAACCTTCCGTCTTGTCTTGTCTACTCTCATTTCAAGCCTTGTCAATACATTCGTAGACTCAGGGTGGTGAGCTATTAAAAATCCAATAGGTTTACGTCTAAAGTAATATTACGACCGCAAAATAAGCCGTGGCCTCACATAGGGGGCTTTGTAGGTCGTATACAACGACTGAGAAATATCACTTGAAAATGTAGCACAAGGTCCACAGATTTTTACGATCGCTGCTATAATGACCTTTTTAATGATGAGATGTGAGGCAAGTTCGTAAGGCGAACTTTAACCGATTACCTATGGTTTGGTTTACGATAACGTTGTGCTATTTGCAATGCCATTTTAGTTTCAGATATGCAGCCGCCTTAGTGGGTACCTTTTTTTTTCCGTGCGGAAATCCCCTCGGATACCCCCCTGCCGGAGCCGGAAGGGGAGGTTATGTCGGACTCGAACCGACTAAAACCGCACGCCGACTGTGGGTCGTGGTGCTAGGCCGGAGGTGAGGTTGTCATCGACATATCCCTCGCACCCCGGCGGACCCAGGGCCATCACTTATCAGCTTTCCAGCCAGGGGGGGGGGGGGGGGGCAGCCTCATAGTCAGAGTCAAGATAATGGAGTCCATGTCCATAATCAACTGCCAGCTCCTTCGGTATCTGGAGGGTTATCAGCTACTCAGTGACCAGCAGTACGGTTTCTGTAGGGGTTGGTCAGCTGGTGATCTTCTAGTATATCTTCTTTTATTATAGCTTTCTTCTTATGGGCTTCCCGAGAAATTGTGCGAATGGATTGCTAGCTTTATAACAGACAGAAGCATAAAAGTCGTAGTCGACGGTAAATGCTCTGACTCTATGTCGGTGGATGCTGGTGTCCCTCAAGGTTGTCGTCTACTCTGTTTCTCCTCCATGTCATGCAAATTAGCAGCATTCATTGTTATGCGGACGACAGTACGAGCGATGCCCTCTATACCGGCCGCGCAAACATTTCTCGGGAAAACGTCAACGTGAGCCACGCGTGTCTGAAATTGAAACCACTTTAGATAAAGTTTCAATTTGGGGTACCTAGACTTAATTTGGTCCGATTCAACCCCACAAAGGCACAAGTTTGTGCGTTCCCCACTAAAAAGAGCCGTTGGTCGTATTCCTTTTTTTTATATCGTGCGAAAAATCCCCCCGGATACCACCTCCACGGAGCCGGTGGAGGCGGTTATGTCGGACTCGAACCAACCAAAACGCACGCCGTCCTTGGTTGCCGGAGGTGAGATTGCCGAAAGCATATCGCCTAGCCCCGGGTACGGGGAGGCGCACTTTCGCGCTTCTGCTAGGGTGGTCGTATTCCCACGTTTTGAGAGCACCCTCTTAACTGTCTCAGCCGATATTGAAATACTTGGTGTTGACAAATCGAGCGAAGTCCAGTTTCGCGGTCATTTAGAGGGTAAAGCTAAATTAGCCTCGAAGAAGCTTAACGTGATCAATAGATCGAGACAGTATTTCACTCCAGCTTACCGCCAACAACTTTATAAGGCGCAAGTACGGCCCCATATGGAATACTGTTCTCATCACTGGGCAGGAGCACCTCATTGCCACACCTCTGGACCACATCCGACGGAGAGCGACTCGAAGCACTGCGTAGAGATGTGGCTTCGCTCTACATCTTCTATCGTCTATACTATGGGGAGTGCTCCGAGGAATTGTTCAGATTGATCCCCGCCGCCTCTTTCCGCCATCGTTCCACGCGACAGCAGTTCCACACTCACCATCTGGACAGCTGGCGGTCCATAACTGTGCATTTCTCGAGAAACTCTGTCCTCTGCCGCACGATAAACTCTTACACTCCCGGGCGTGAAAAGGCATCTATCAAGGCCGTCAAGTTAGGGACCACCATTTTACGTCCAATGGCACCGAGAATGGTGGTCTGTATCTTCTGGACTGCACGCCAGCTTTATTGCCATCTAGAGGGATGCAGTCAATTGACGGACCAAATATAAAAAAAACCCCGCCTCGCACAACTAAACTATGGAATGAACTGTCGCTAGCGGTATTTCCGAACCAATACGCCCTTCAAACCTTCAAGAAAAAAGCATACCTACTCTTTTTTAAGAGGAAGGCAACGCACTTGTGACTCCTCTGGTGTTGCGGGTGTCCATGGGCGGTGGTGATCGCTTAATATCAGGTGATCCGTCTGCTCGTTTGCCTCCCTATTCCATAAAAAAAAAACAATCGCTTCCTCTTTAGGGTTCCGTAGCCAAATGGAAAAAAACGGAACCCTTATAGATTCGTCATGTCTGTCTGTCTATTTATAAAAATTTCATACAACGTGTATTTTTGTAAAGGCAGGTACCTCAACCGTTGTAGTTACAGCAAAATGTTCTTTGGAGACCTTCCCTAATTTTTTGAGATATTTTGTACTGCATTCACAGATTTTGGAAAAATCGTACAGTCAACAAGAAAAATGGTAAAATTGTAAAAAGAAAAATTGGTAGCAATTGATCCCATTTCTTGAAACATTTACTTATACATATTTTATTTTGTTCAATTTATGCAAAACTTACCTAAGTATATGAGATTTAGAAAATAAACAGAAGACGATCTGCCCAGGGGGGGGTCATGACCCCCATGACCGCCCCCCCCCCTGGATCCGCGCCTGAAGCCCTGGCTGTTTGTGAACTCAAAATGCCAGTCAGTTTGAAGTTACAGGTCTATAACACCATCACTAGACTTATCCTTTGACACGGCTGTGCAGCGTGGCCGCTGCTGGCATGACTAAGCAAGAGCTGCGTTTCACGGAGATGAAAATGCTGCGGTGGACGTGCGGAGTATCACGTGTAATGATCGCATGAGGACCTCCCGCATCCGCAGCAGTCATCATGTCCATGACATCGCAGATATAATGAAGACTCAATTTCGGTGGTGCGGTCACCTTTTGCTAGACCGCAAAACTACGTGGGTAACAATTATCTTGTAATTGTGCCCTGCTGATGATGCCCATTAAGAGGAAAAGTTTATTCCAACTTTCACTCAAGTAGGTTACACATACTAAGGTAGTTTCCTGTAGAAATTAGTTCTCAGTTTGGACTGGACACATCTATTATAGTGGAAATTGTCCTTGGCTCGCCGGACTAAGAATAAACAATAACTACATATAATGTCATGAATGACCTGTTAAAGTCATTTTATATCTATCTTGTCAGACAGCTCTTGCGCCCTTTATAAGCCAAGACAAAGTTTTAGATGCAACTGGGCCTAACGCTGTGAGGAATAGTTTATTAAAACATCGAATACTTATCAACAACACATTTATTCGCCAACTATCAAAGTTAAATCTAGTTTACGATATACACTTAGGTAATATAATAGTACAACTGGCACGTAACATCTAAGTATGAACAACGACGTTATCACAATCGAGGCACTATTTCATATTCTCTATGAAATTACTTACTGTACTGCAACTATACATTACTACGATTCATTGTCGTCTTCGTTTCCGTACACCGTCGTTTAATTTCCTTCTTTGCCACAACGTGGTGTGTGTGTTGTGTTTTACTGGGTGACTTTATAGTCGTTCAGATAAAAATAGTTAGGGCACAGTTTCGAAAGCAAAATCATCTGGAAGTATTAATTTGGCGAAAGAAATTTTTTTTTCGACAAACTTCGGAAAAAATGAAATGCTCAAGTGAGACTTGAACTCACGACCTTTCCCTTACAGGGGGAATGCTCTTCCAACTGAGCTATTGAGCCACAGCCACACCTGAATAATTTCAAATTTTCCTTCTCTTTAAGGGCGACGGTGGTCTCACTTGAGCATTTAATTTTTTCCGATGTTTTTCAAACCTTATAAGTTAGCATAATAAATGCTATAAAAAATATATTTTTTTTAAAACCCCCATACCTTTTTCATTTCACCTGAACATTATTCCCATACTTAAATTATCATTTTTTTTTCGCTAAATTAATACTTCCATATGATTTTGCTTTCGAAACTGCCTGTGTGTGTGTGTGCTGTGCCCAACTGTGCCCAAACTATTTTTATCTGAACTGTCCGAAAGCTTCTTAGGCACAATGCAATCCGAAGTGTTGAGACAAAGAAGGATTTGGTAGCACGCGATACAAACACGATTGGTTCTAAATTTATAAGTACTACTCAATAACTTACGAGTGGTAAATAAAACTTTTTTTGTTCCATGCGGGCGACTACGTACTTTTCATATGCCAATGGCAATATCTATATATTAACGCGAAACTTGTTATTTTTTAAATAGGAAACACACCCAGCCAAGTTATTAAATGAAGTCTCCTCTAACACGTGATACTAACTTCTATCATCGCACCGCTCGCTATAGGCAGGGAATTCATCCCCACACATTGCATCCGAAAACGTTTTGCACCGTAGGGTATGAAAGGAACTTCATCCCACGCACACTCAAGTGGAATGAACTCCCTACCGTGCTTTTCCCAAGCGACTACAATATGGGGTTCTTCAAGAAGGGCATTAGGAGGTTTCTTCAGGGTAGGCAGCACGAGTGTTACGCCCCTGGTGTTGCATACGTCCATAGGCCGCGGTAACCACTTACCATCAGGTGGGCCGTGTGCTTGTGTGCCACCGAAGTGGGATAAAAACAAGAAATACGATACTACAGAAGTTTAAGGGTATTTCCTATTTTTTTTTTTTTTTTTTATCGTGCGAAAAATCCCCACGGATACCACCCCCACGGAGCCGGTGGAGGCGGTTATGTCGGACTCGAACCGACTAAAACGCACGCCGTCTTGGGTCCTTGGTTGCCGGAGGTGAGATTGCCAAAAGCATATCTCTCGCACCCCGGCAGACCCAGGACCATCTCTACCGAGATGGCCCCCTTCGGGTTGTGGGGACCACAGTGTCCCCATCTAGCCCCGGTTACGGGGAGGCGCATTTGGCGCCACCGCCGCGGCCTGCTTCTGCTAGGGTGACAGGCGGCTCCACCGGTCACCCCCAGGCCAGCGCTCATGGAGGACGGAGGTCGTTCTGCGACCTCCGACGTCCGGTTCGTCTTCGCTCTGCGCGGGCTTCCCGGGCCCGGAGTCTGGTCCGGACCCGACCGGCCGCCTCCTTCTCGAGCATTACTTGCTCGCAGAAGGAGACAGCCGCACCCCAAGCGTTCGCGCATCGTACCATCGCTGTGAGCATCGTGGCGAGTGTGAGGACTCCCACCCCCAGAGCCGCCACTAGGACCCGCCTCGGCGTGTCCCACGCCGGGCACTCGGTCAGCGTGTGCAGCTCCGTGTCCTCGCTCGCATCACAGTGATGGCACTCGGACGTTGGCTCCTTCCGGATCCGACACAGGTAACTCCCGAAACACCCGTGTCCAGTGATCACCTGCGTCAGCCGGTACGAGAGGCTGCCGTGTGGCCTCTCTAGCCACTCCTCCATGATGGAGGGTATTTCCTATTGACTTTATATTCCGCTGTTAAAATATAGTGAACGTCTAGTTGCAGCACAGTAAATAGTTTCTACTTGTATCATATTTAGACATCCATCATTTAGTTCTTAATATAAAACCCCAAATATTCGAAAAAGCATTATTATTCTAAGCAGTACCTATTCTTCTTCTAAGCAGTATTTAAAAAAATGCAGATGAAATAATTGTATGTTCGTTTCGTAAGTTATATTAGGCTAATATGGCTAAGATTTTTACACGATATTAGAAATATACACATATAGGACATGTATTTGTCGAGGTAGCAAGAAGACTTACAAATAATAGTAACAATAAAGTACGTACAGACAAATAGTCAGTCATTAGGCCTCTCGCTCACAACACTGGCAATTCTGGGTCTCGATTCTACTAAAGCAAAACCACGGTCGTGCCCCAGCCGCTCCAAAAAGTGGCATTAAATTTTAGACTTTAAAGCAACGCTCAAAAGTTCAAAATTAAATGACTTTTTACAGAGTGAATGAAAACATGTAATGAAATTCTTTTCTTTTATTTTCGGACTTTGTGTACCTATAGAAAAAAGTCTAAAATTGAATGACATTTTTTGCAGTATCTGTGGTATAACAGTGGTTTCGCTTTAGTAGAATCGAGGGCCTAGTTACAACTTGTGTACAGTAGCTCGGCTTTTCATACAGCATATAGCAAAGAACAGTGATATTCTGGTTATAATCGGCTCTTTCGGTTCTCCCACATGTTTACATCATGACATATTTTTAGAGTTGTTAAAACGTGAGATATAGTGGTAGTATCTTATAAAACAAAACGGTTTTAACTACTCTATAGAGGTACCGAAGATCATCTTTACGGGACCTCTCAGACTTCTTCTGGATATGCTTACTCAAACGCCGTGTCCTGTACAACATTGCCAGTGTTATTTACTAGCCACGACCAATGGCGACTGGGCCGTGGCTGCGACTAGTAGCTTAGCATATAAAAGCACTTTGGATATAATGTATCGATGTATGTTCACGAATTCAACTATTGTCACGATCACGAAATTAATTTATAGGTTTCACAATTTACGTTACGTAATCATATCGATAGTCTTACAGTCAGCGTCGATATACAGAGTCAAGATGATTATACATATTTCCATAGATACCAAACTGAAGACACATGTATACACTGGGTGATTTTATAGTCTCTATCGGTCTCGATAGCAAAATCATCTGGAAATATTAATTTGGCGGTTTTTTTTTCAAATTGCCTAATTAATATTTCCAGACGATTTTGCTATCGAAACTGTACAAAATCTTTAATATTTTTTTTAACCCTAAAATCAGGGTGTGTAAAATAAAATAAAAAATATATATTATTTATATTTTAGCTGATTATTTAAACGGTAATAAAATTTCTTTGATCGCCATAACTTACTTTGTTCATATAATATTTTTTTAATTCAGAAACTCGACGCTGACTATAGTATCGTCATGATTGTGTATTATTTACCAGAACGGACACCAGCCGACATAGCATTGACATAAATTTTCATTGCTCGTAGCCTGCTGTATTAGTAGATCTACTTGCTTCTGCACAGACACTATTTCATCTATATGAGGGAAATCACGACCCGTCAGTTTGTCCCTAACCCTGTTAACGATAGATAGAGCACGTTTATTGAGATTAGCCTCCGCTGGTTGGTCCAAAGGATCATTTAACCCTATAGGAATCCGGCTTCTACTCGGTTGTGGGGAATTCGCAGGGTCAGATGTTGAACAGACATCGGCGTCGGCTCGAGACCTTCGGCCGGCGTCGATCAGTCTCCAATTGAGTAAAGGATCGTAAACAAAAGCTTCGAGGACGGCCATCACGCTGTCTTTGTGGCGGTGCAAGACCTCCATGACTGATTCGCAGGTACGTCGGTAAGTGCCTTCAATGCCTGTCACCTGGAAATAAAAATAGTGGTTATTTGGAGTACTATAAAATAAAATGCTTAACAGTTAAGTTAAAATATAGAATGCTATACAAGGTTATCAATATTGTATATCATGGAACGTGAGTGTTTAAAAGTTAATTTAGAAGGCTAATCAAAAGACTGGTCAGTCGGACTACCATTACGAAAATATTTGACTTTTGGTGAGAAAGAGGAAAAGGTGTATACAGGTGTACATTAGCTTCTATTTTTATTGCGTAAAAAATAAATGTTTGTCATGGTAGAACCACGAAAATATTTGATAAGCCGTTCAATAATGTGTAATCGTGCGAAATTTTCTTTGATTTGCAAGAAAACAGTATGCTTTTGAGATTGAGAAGTGACAACCATAGTTCCCATGTAGACATTTCACGAACTTATTAGGTTCATCTGTAGGTACTATGAAATATACTGAAAAGGCTCTAATAAAAGCGCATCAAAAATATAAATATCTTACCTCCATAGCATTGATAAGCATTCTGGTCAGCCTAAACGGTATTTTCTCCGGAAACTTATCTCTAGTGACGGCCACTTCAAAACAGTCACCAAAATCGATATGAAGGAATTTCCCAGTGACTCTGTCCAACATGATGTTTGACGGGTGTCGGTCTCCCAGACCGAGGATATACCCGACCATACTCATAACAGCTAGAGAGCGAGCGTAGTTGGTTCGGCGCTCGAACCACACCTCTGAAGAAGGACTCTTCAGCCAAAGCAACTTAGCGAGATCATCGCCCGCCGTATGTTCTAATGCATTTTCAAAAACTTCCACCTGCGAATGTTGTATAGAGAATATTTAGTTCAGATAGAATGCACTATCGCTCTAGGAGACTGAAGGTTATAGTTGGTACCTAATATTAACATTGCAAATGTGTGATTTAATCTAAATAAGAAAGGTTGATATCGAACTCTTCAAAAGTAACTCAAAAGGGAGGATGTACTTATTGTTTCACACGTCTAATATACGTCCATAATTAGCAGTCACTACATTTTTTTTTTGCATTTCAATTCGCAATGCGTCAGACTCAGAAATGCTACGAAAAATCTGGAAAAACTGCATGTATAGAAACAAAAAAAGAAAAACTGAATGTACAGCAAAAAATTTAAAGTCCCCTACATACATACACTCTCCTACACTATTTAATATTATAAATTAATTTTAATATACAATAAATACTAACCTTCTGCATCAACATTAATTTATCTAAATCTGACGCCATTCTCTGCATGATTCTATGCTCGATATTCAGTAAGCACTTTCTCTTGTCTCTGTAATCTCTGATCAGAGAATGCAGTGTATCACAGTGAGGCACCCATCCTATCAGCCCCGAATTAGTTGACAACGGTATAACAGCGTATCTTTGTATAGCTAGATCTCTTCGGAAAGTGTCGGGGTCTGCTTGGAGCAATGTGTTGACTAGACCGAATAGCTGCATGACGCGTTCGTCTTGTCGGAGGTCCTCGTGGCCCTTCAGTAAAAAGATGTAGTCTTTTTGGTTGGAGCCACGGATAGACAGCCTGCGGGGACGCTGTTTGGAGGTGATTACCTGTTTGAAAAACGTTTAGTTTAATATACCTAGTTAAAAGCAAACTCAATCTCGAAGCTTTTCCCAACTCAGTTGGGGTCCGGCTTTCTAGTCTAACCAACAAATAAACTTATTTCATTTCAACTAATGCCTTGATCACATGCACCGAGTGGAGTAGAGTAGCGAATCAGTGCTATGGCGATGCTCGTTGCGTGTAAACATAGCGTCGAGTACTTTGCACGTACATCGCACTCGGCAAAAAGCACTGTCCCGTCACTTCACTCAGTGCGTGTAATTAAGGCATAAGATACAGCTGAACAGTCAACCAGTACAGTCGCGCGTATGCTGCTGTAGCCGTTCCGGACCCCGCTTGCGAATTTATTCTTGATAAACAGTTTTTGACCGTATGTCAAGGTAGTTAGGGTTTATATTAAATTTTTGTCTTGAAATGAGTTCCATCACGCTTCCAGAGATGTGCGCAGGGCCTCCTATGTGTGTATGATTGTACAGTCGTGGTCTACACGGTTTAAACTCCCTTCCTATCGAACTATATACGTTATTTCAACTAACCTGTAAGCTGCTCTGTATATGTGCAATTCTGATAAGATCTTGATGCGGTACGTAAGACCCGGGCACTGCGAGCTCGAGGTTTCGACAGTTCAGGAGGCGGGGACTCACGTACTGGATTTCCAGTGATGTCAGCTGTGGCAGTTGTCGACTTATGCGCCTGAACACATGGTAGTAGAGATCCCAGGCTTGGTTTAAGTCACGGACGAGGCCTGACGTCTGAAATATAATAGAAATGTTAATATAAATGGAAGTTCTAATAATTAAGGATAACCTTGTATATAGATCTAATCGAAAATCACACTAATATTTTATTGTATGAAATGAGGGTAGGCTCATCTCATACAATAAAATCGTGATAAAAAATAAAATAACGTACATTTTAAGCAGTGCATCTTTTCACATTACTGTATCACATGTAATAAGAGAAACTGATGGCAATAATCAACCAAATCCCGATAATTGAATCCACACCAAGGACCGCATGCACAACATAATTATGCGCCCACTACAGCAGCGCCAGTAACTGAGAGATTAATTAAAAAAAATAAAGTTATACAATACCTTGTATCGGTTGCACCATTCCTGTGCCTCGTTCAGATCTCGTCCGTACGTTTGGCTAAACGACACTTCTTTCATCGTCTGTGGACCTCTTTCCAACATCGCATGTAAAGGCTCCAATGTTCTAAACATAGCGTTCACGTCATTTTCACTGAAATATAATCTTGAAGCCTCTTCCAAAGCTTCATGCCATTGTTCATGCCACAATATAGCTACTCGGATAAGCTCCTCCGAAATCATAGCTGCCTGATTCACTAAATTAAGCGAATGCGTACACATTGACTTCAAAACTTGATTGGCAGCATTCTTCCGCGCTACGAACGACGACTTCGAAGCTACCGTCAACGGGTACACGAGCGCTTGTGGATGGGATTTGCCTATGTCTATTAGAAGAGAATGGATTAACTTGCCAACGAGCGCTCTTGGTGTGTCGATTCTGGCTATGAGTTGGGGAATGACTTGAAGCCACACGTTAATCTCAATAGTCCTGATCCCTTCGACTAACGCCTCATGGACAGAAGGATAGTGCCCATAGTCAAACCACAACGTCAATAACCTCAAAGTATCCTGCAGGGAGCTGCCGTGAGAAAGTTTTATAGACTTAAAGAATCCCTCAACTGCAGGGACTGTATGCTGTTGAATACATTCCGGAGATGGCCGCTTTTCTCCTGACGATCCACTAGCACCGTTTGCATCTTGATGTTTATAGAACAAAACTGTTTCAAAGTTCATGTACGCCCAAGCATGCCATGCTTTATACCAGTCTGAAGATAACTCAGTTGCTGCTTCATAGTTGCGAAGTATTTCTTGAATAGAGCGTTCATTTATCCCCAGTAGAGACTCACACCAGGATCCCAGTTTCAAGTGACAACGCGCTAACAATCTGCAATGATCAGCGTCACCTGGCTCTGTTGAATCTATTACATATCTTTGTAATTGGTCATAAGCCAACTGTTTGTCTCCAGCTACCCACAAATGTTTGGCATATGCTAACGTCAACCGTGGCTCATGCGTAGGCAGTGGCATGTCCCGATTTTGGCTTGGGTCTGAGCCCAACAACATAACCAACGTTTTATGTGCTTGGCGTGGGGCACCACTTTTTCGGCAAAGTGATGCAAATTTTAGCCAAGTGGCCATATCTTCTTGTGGCGTTAACACTAAACTTCGTACTTGTAATATTCTACGCCAATCTTCTACCAATCTTTGCCCACCTTGGAGTCTAGTCCACCAGGCTTTCCTGATAGTTTCCCTCCTCTCTGCTACGGATTTATAAGTTATGACCTCTTCCAATTCTGCCAAGAGCTGCGCATTTACTAGAGCCCCATACGCTCTTTGATAACTTTCTCCAGCCACAGCAGTGAGTTCCGAATCCAATAAGGTCCGCGCTTGATCTATAAAGAATCTTGACTTTTCAAATTGTCCATAATGGATATTGAGAACTGCCCTATAGAAACAACCGTCTTGAGTGTTTTCTGGCAAGAAGTTGACATACTTTGACATCGACTCCCACTCGTTCAAGCCCCACGCAGCGGCTGCAGCTAGCCGCGCTGCTTTGTATTTCTCCTCATTAGTCATATCTATCCATTTCTTGGAGACAGCGTTATAAAGTTCCACCCATTCTCCTAATGCTTCAAAACAGCGCAACTCGCCGAGATAAGCTTCAATGTCATTTGGCTCCACTGCTAACTTTTCATTATAAAGATCGAGGGCTTTTTCCCAATTGTGAAGTTTCTCATACCACCTAATTTGAACTTTGAGATTCGGATCACCAGCTTCACGTTGCGCCATGACTCTTTCTAAAAGACCCTCAGCTGCTTCTTTTTGTTGGAGCTTATTATTGATATGGATTAACGCCTCGACAACTTGAGATGTTGCACCTTTGCGGAATTCTTCCTCCTAAACAGAAGAAATTTCATGTAAACTTTCATTAAAAAAAAAGAAGATTAAAGAATTTGATAGTTCAGATGAAATATACATACCTTGTAATGTAAGGCTTTCGCGTAAGCTCGGCAATGCATGGCCCTTTCTCCTAACAATTGTGTAGATATAGGTAAGGTACCACCTTCACAATGTTCCATAAACTCAGCAAGATTGAGCACGGTATGGGCCAATTCTGGAGCATCAGGGGCGGTTAGAGCTTGTTCCAAGGCCTTCGCGAGTTCCGGGCGCCATACATCCTTGTCCAACTCCGTCCAACACGATAAAAATGCAGCATTGAATAAATCCCGTAGAAGTTGTGAATAGTTGTGAGCTAAAGCTAGACATGCCCTGTGTACCAAAACATGTTTATATCTTCATATTAATGTATACATACTTATAAAAACGGTGGATATAAGTTCAGTAAATAAAAAAATTATATACCTAAGAGCAGGACTATGAGATTCGGTCAATAGCCCAATGCTAAATCTTCGGAGCCACTCGAGCCAGTCGTCTTTCGACACCCGAGAGCTGACTGTCCACGCCAGTTTTAAGTTATGAGCATTTACGCATAACTTGCGTATGGACTGTGAGTTGTCGCATGAAGTCGCCATACGGGCCTAGAGTGAAAAAAAAAAGACACATGTGAAATAATAGAAAACAAAAACTATAATATTATAACTACTTATAATATTATAGTTTTTGGTTTACGATTCCATTGATAGTATTGTTTCTTGCTTTATCAATCAGTGAAGTTTATGGATATTTCGAAATTCTACTTTTTTTCAATGTCATGGCAGATGCGTAGGGATGCTAATGCAAATCTATTTATTTGTCCTTAGCATATGTGTCTCAACGACCACAGCAATACCCGCCCCGTCAGTTAACCGAAACGGATGGCGCCAATCAAGTTTCATCTACCTATCCTATCTGGAATAAGATAAAAATAAACCTACCTCTTGATTAATATGCCTCGGCCTTCGCCTCGTATTTTGCAACAAATCATCCATAGACACCGTTTGACTTGACTGCATGCGTGACAGCAACAACTCATAGTGTGGATGTTGTATTTTATGCTTCACAACGACTTTCTGTACTAGGGGTATAAAGTCTCCGAAATTGCGGCCGAGTTGCACCATTAAAGCACATAATGTATCCATAGCTGTGGGTCGCAGACTGGGGCACGTGTCCAAGCTTCTGACCAGAGGATGAATTATTCTGGAAACCAGCTCCCCATAGTTCAAAGAATCCGACAGATAGTCTACTGTTTCCATCGCTACTTTTGCGACATTTATCGGACAGTCTGATGCGTCGAACAACTTGACGATTGACGGTATTACTAAATGCATATACTCATCTAAATTATCCTCGAACTTTTGCAAGGCGTATAATAATTTCTCTGTAACTATTCTATCCTTGCTAGTATCATGTGCAAGAACTCTTAAAATCTGAGGTGTAAGTTGGGGTAAATAGACTTTAAACTCAGATCCAAGGGCTACAGCAATGCATTCGACCAACAAAATTAATGTTGGCTGGAAAGTGCTGTTTGGCGTCCAAAACTCTTTAATTAAGTCGAAAATTTGATCTAAGTAATTGCGAATGTGCTGTTTAACAATAGCAATCAACCTAGCTAATTGTGTGAAAAGGAATTCTCTAAATATATTGTTGTCAGTCGCCCGCGCCACGTAAAGGAGGGTAGGAGTGACGCGAGGAATATATGGTACGCATTTGATTCCTAAAGACTGAAAGATGAAAGTTACAGCTTGGACCACACTAGTGTGATGTTGTTGAAGTGTAGGATCGCGTAATATCCTCATAAGTGTTGAAATAACTATTGCTGGATAATATTCGTCGAGGACAGGAGAAGACATGTTGACCAACATCTCACTTGTTGTCATATCAAAGTTGTTCTCTTCCGCTTTATTATCGGCGACAGGAACCAAACTGGAATCAGGCTTCTCACCAATGAGACCTCTTGTCATTTTAAGTTTATATGGGTCTAAAGCGCCTAGTAAGCCTAAAACTCGAATAGTTTCCCTTCTATCTTTTGGCTGTTGTTCAGTTTTTAGAAAGTTCAATAGCACATCCATGAGGTTGGGATACTCCATGTAAGGCGTGACCACATATCCTGTGGCGCTAATCAACTGGCCAAAAGCCCATAAAGCTACGCTCCTCTTTTCCGTTGCAGTAGCATCCGATAGTAAATCAAGAAGAATACTGAGTAGTTCTGGCAAATAACGTTTCAGTCCACTATTATCACCATGCACATCCGCTAAATTACCAACAGCTTTCAATATACTGATAACTACACCAGGATTTGAGTCAGATTCCTTAAGTTTTGGTACCAAGACATTGAGTATTGTTTCCATGTAAGGTTTAACAAGCTTAGGAGCATGGAGTATGAGATTATCCAGCATTCTTGCTGCCTGTTCCTTATTCCTACTCATCCCAGAGTGCTCCAACTCTGTTAAAAACTGTATTAAAGTCTTTCTCAGTCCAGGCATCACATAAGCTGGATTGACGACACTCAATCGGCCTACAGTGCATATGGCCAGTTCTCTGATAGCTGCATGCTCATCACTCATAGCCATGAAAAGGAAGCTGAGGTTTTCAATTTGCGCCAAATGTATGTCAAACGTGTTATTTAGAGATTTTAGAACCCAGTAACGTACTTCATAATCTGGATCAGTAACTGTCACCACCAAAAGTTTACCGACTACTTCTGCCGTCAGTAGAGTTAGAGTTCTTGACGGCATTTTCGAAGTTCTGATTATGGCATCAGATAATAGTTTAGCAGCTGTTTTTACAGTTTCTAATCTAACCTCCTGTTGGTCACTTTGTAAAAAGTGATCAGCACAACGTCTAACAAACGTTAGTAAGCTGTGGTCACCATCAAAATTGAATGTGCCTAAAGTTCGTAGCGCTAGCACAATGCTCGCTGTGTCTTGCGGTTCAATGACTAAACTCATGTTACTCATTTGCTGTTCCAAACTCCTTGGTACTCCGGGATGTAAAAATGGTTTATTCCTCAGAACTAGAGAAAGCATATTCAAAAGGCCTTCTGATATTTCTTCTCTTAGTGAAGGTAGATAAACACTTAGTTCTCTTAGACAAGTGGTCAAGGAAGCACTGAGCCCTGTGGCAAACATGGCGTCGAGGATCTCTTTAATGTCTGCTACCACAACATCTTTAACAGCACTTCCTAGTAATGTAATGCAAACAAAAATTGAGTGATCAATGCAAACCCTTTTCTTTGCTTGCGTGTCTCTAACAGGTAATGCTTGTTTAATTGCCTCTATTATAGTAGGAATAAACCCGTTGATATCATTTTCAATAGCAATAGCCATAAGACCTAATGTGGTGAAGGCCATGTTTCTATCTCTCTCGCTTCTTCGATGCACACATGACAGTAAATAATTCATGGTGGAAGTAAGATATTTTTTCATAAAATATTCTTTGTTAAAAGCAGCTAGCCTCGGTATGATGATTAGAAGAGCTTGTGGTACTCCCTGTGTTTTGAGAAGTCGCTGGGACATGACATCTGAAAAGATTTTTTAAATTGCATTAAAAGAGAACTTTTTATACACTAAGAGCTGATGTCTGCAGAACAACCCATGTGGATGTCAGTATTTGCGTCTTTGAGCCAAATCTCATGTTGGATTAAACCAATTGCAATCAAATTTGTGTTAGATCTAAAAAATGATCAAGGCATTCATAAAAAAAAAAATACAGCATCTAAATCTGTTAAATAATTTTTTGTGTACATCACAAATACATAGACTAACAGAAAAGAATTCCAAAAAATATACTGTTGTGCCCAGAATCATATATTAACAATATATAACGATTTTAGTTCTTTAATAGTATAGATATGGTTCCTTTTGTTTTTAGAGTATGGTCCCATACAGATACTTCGGAGCTAGTTAAACTTACCTGCTAGCCAGTACACCTGCTAATAATGGACAAGACTCTGGTGTAGGCTTTTCTTAAAGTTAGGAGGTCAGGTGGCTATTGTTCCTAAAAAGTTGATCAAAAACGATAAGCGGACCAGCTCTGTTCAAATTTGGATGCTTCTGGGAAATCTCTATGATGATGTATGGGTGATACCTCAGATGATGCAAGCATTTATAGACTGCAGTAACCATTTACTATTAGGTGGCTTATTTGTTTGTCTGTTACTTAAGAAATTATAATTTTCAACGTACCTTTGCAAATCCTCTCAAAATTAGCAGATAGTAAATCACGGCACACTTCAGATTCATATATGGGCACAGGGTATGTTACATTTTCAGTCTTAAAACCGTCACAAAGGTAACCTCTCTTTACGGATGGGCTATGGAGCTTCATACTTAGAAAAATGATATCATCAGATACAGTATCATCCTTCTGTGGATTTAGACTCTGCATTAGATAACTATATTTTTGTTCCCACGCACCATTTGCACACCTCAGTAGCTCATTTAAGATGAGTAGACCTCCATGGATTTTATCCTCTTTGGACATACCTTTTTCTTTTGGAAGAATATCATCAAATGACAACATAGCTTCTTGATAACACTGTGTGTACCATTGAGGTCTGGCAGTCGATTGTTTTGCTGTTTCCCTTTGACCTGTAACTACTAACCCTGCTCTTAATGCTTTAGCTGCAGCTTCACGTATTTGTTGCTTAGGATCTTTAAGAGCAACTAATATATGATCGAAGAACCCAGACACTTGTTGGTAGAAATATGTAGGCATGGCAATAGCAAGTTCTTTGAGTAATAAAACAGCTGAATGGCGTCTCCCTTCGTTACGTTCTTCAGACAGCCACTCAAAAGCTCTTTTGACTTCAAACTCAACATATTCGGCTCGTTTAACGCCAGATACAGTAGCTAATCGACCAACAGTTTTGGCAGCTAATTCCATCACACCAACATCGGACGAGGGTAAGAGGTTGCGAAGGTAGTTAGCGAATCTTGTGATGCGGGTCTTAGTTGTATCACAGTCACCACCGATAAGACAAACTGAAATAAATAAAATGAATACTTAGCCGAAAGTCATATGAATTGAAGAAAATAATAACAATGCTGTGAGAATGTGAGGCTTACCTATAGCTAGAACTCCACCCCTCTTTTCATGAATATCGTTGCTTGAAACCATCTCAAATATTTGGTGATTGAACTCATCGAGGAACTGTGTGAGTTCCTCCTGTGGAACTTCACGTAACTCCGTCTTAGCATAGCGATAAAGGTCGCGGGCAGTCTTAATTTGTACATCAACATTTCGAGACTTTAACCCTGCTACAAATGTACCCACTAGATTAGACATCGTGTTTATTTTAATTCATCTCTTTATCCTATGTGAATATGTGAAGTTCACACGCATGTTATTTTTGTGAAGTTTTACTTAAATAAAATGTCTATAACACTCGCGCACGCACTTCCATCCAATTTAAAATAAATCGCAAATAAAAATAACACGCGAAATGAAACTCAGTTTAGTTAGATTTTTTTAGTCTGTGGTTTTTTCAAGGGCAAGGGTACACTTTTTTTGGCATTTTTATGACTTGGTAACAGACCTTTAGGTCAAGAGCACAGATAAAACTATAAAATAAATACATAGTGAGGTGGTTTTAGTAAGTTACGGTTTTTGATCAATATCGTCAGTTGTCACGAAATGACTTCGAATTAGGAATCAAAAAGATTTATAAGTTTTCAATTTACCTATAATAAAATTGTATAAACAATATAAAAATCTTTAACATCAAATTATTCATCAATAATAAAAATACAGAGTGAGTACTAAGGTTTATAATTAAATATTCTTCTATCTATGGTTACATGGCCGATATTTCATTCATTTGAAGCTTCCTTTTCTTTCTGTCGTTTATGGATATCTATGTACGGGCGGTCATCGTTGAAGATTTCCGTATAAATTATTAAATGAAGGTGCTATAGGCGTTGATTTTATGAAAAAGCTGTAGGTTATAAATTGTTAAATAATGATCTTACTCGAGATCAATAATAGAATTATAGAAGATACACTAACAGTTAAATATAAAAATGCACTGGCGCGGTGAGTACGATATGCTTAGAAAGTGTTCTGTTTTTCCATATTCGTGATGTGTTTAATGAGCATGAACATCCTAATAAGAAGTTTACGGTATACTGGTTCCCGGAGAAATATCTACGAGGGGGTGATTCCTGGCCATAACCCCCTTTCGGCAGTAACTTGACAAGTGTCAAATTCCTGGGGTGGGCCCACGTTGGCCGCTGCATCAATGCAGATTAGTGTAAATGTATAGAAACAGTCAACATAGTGATTAAATCTCCCATGAAGTGATGTAGTGAGGATGACGCGATAGTGCCTATCTCAGCATGGATGAGTCATGTCAGTTGTTTATTGGTGTCGGTGTCTACTTGTGTGCGTGCGGATACGTCCCATAATGTTTTTGGATTCCAGTGGTGGTAAACAATGTAACGAATCCGCTATGTGATACTGATATCAACTTGCTGTAGTAAAATAATTGATGACAACTAATTCAGTGGCATTCACTCAGGATGTGAGTAATTTTAGTGTTGATATGTAATGACACAGTAATATATTTGTTATGTTATTTTCAGCTTAAAGCCTGAGTCAATAGATGTGAGAGTTGCAGATTTTGATGGAGTACTCTTTCATATATCAAATGTGAATGGAGATAAAACCAAAGTTAGGGTAGGTGGTGATATAATAATCTTTTGAGCCTCATCTAAAATTAAGTTCTTACCAGAATTCTATTCAGACATTGTATAATAGTAAATTTATATCTCTATATCAAAGCCCATATTGTTAAACCAGTTCATATCTTGTAAACAGTGTTCAATACTATTATTAAAATGTCAGATCACATAATTTCGTTGTGATCCACATATAATCTAAGAATGACATACCTAGATAAGAACTGAGTAATGTTACTAATAACAACTATACTCATAGGAACAGCTGTTACAGGTTAGCTGTTGCTAGCTCTCTCTGGTTTAATTCAATATAAAAAGCATGGTCAGAGAAGCCCCCCTGTAAGGGACTATTCGCAGGTTTAAGTCTTGTTCGTTCTTCCTTATCTAAATGTATAAAGAGATACCCTAATTCAATTAGTTTTTTCATGAATATAGATATTGTATAGTCAGTGTCAGAAATATCTTTTACTACAAACATTCAAAATAATCTTAAACCTAAGGTATTAAGAGCAAATCAAACTGTTTTATTGATTTAAATTTTGTTATTGTCTGAACTGAAAAAGGGGGCTGGGACAGACTGGATGTGGTAGGCGGAGGATAGGGTGAAATGGCACACATTGGGAGAGGCCTATGTTCAGCAATGGACGGCAGTGGGCTAGTTGATAAATTGATTGATTGTACAAACTAAAAGTGTGTACCAGATATCAGAACAATTTATATATATAACTAGCTGTCCCGGCGAACTACGTACCGCCAATTTTTCCCTGCACCCTAGGCGTCAGATCCCGTTCCCGCTGCACCATTTAGGGGGATGAAAAATAGATGTTGGCCGATTCTCATAGATACCGGATAAGCACAAAAAAATTCATCAAAATCGGTCAAGCCGTTTCGGAGGAGTATGGCAACGAAAACTGTGACACAAGAATTTTATATATTAGACAAGAAGGGGAGAACTAAGGAATTAAGATCATTTTGAGTACTTTGTTCAACAAAATCTTTTTGATGCTGACTATACATTAATAATGTATATTTTCTGAATATAATATAATGAGCATTGACTTGCTTGTAGGTTAGTATATCACTGAAGTTCTACAAACAACTAGAGGAACATGGTGCTGATGAACTTCTTAAAAGAGTGTACGGACCTCTCCTCACCACTGCAGAGTCCGGTAAGAATTAACCTCATAAAATTTTGATTATAATGTTTGCGAAAGTAGATTATGTAGTGTTTTATCTTACTATATTTTTAATTAACGAGCTTAATGAGTCAAAGAATAGTGTAAATATACTTTGTTCAGTTATTAACTGTATTTATATGCCAGCTGTAGTCTAAAGAATATATAGGTAGCGTGTTAAACTATTTTGTCATATGTCTCATCTATGATCTCATGATTTCAATTTTGGTGAAGACATTTATGGCATTTCCCATAAAACCTATAAAGGTATAACATTAATTTTATTAAAACTAAGTTTTAAATCTGGATTGTAAATATTTGTCATCACTTGTTTAACTTTTATACAAATACCTAACATAATATACAAATATAAATACAAATACAAAAATAAGAATGCTCCAACATCAATTATATATGAGGATGATGACTACAAATTTTCAAACAAGGAAATTGGAAATATACCAGCTAAACTGTAGCTAACAGTACTGCTTATTTAAATCTGGAATATTGTCTTTATTAGCTAGAACCTCAGTTATATACATAATTTCCAATCCACCGCACACAAACTCACCTTTCAAGTATTGCGGTAAATGAAAGTGAGTATGTGAAACGAGTTTTTATCAATTGCATAATTAAGTGTTTAATAGAGCATCTATTGTTAGTTTACTATGCTTTGAACATTGGTAACAAACCATATTACTGAGAACATGATTATTGTTTTCCTTAAACTTATTTATGTAACAGGTATATTGAAATATACGACAACTTCCTTGTATTTGGTCGTACTTTTGGTATATTGAAGAATAATAAGAGAATGCTATGCCTATGCTCCACCGGTCCCGCAGGATCCTTTTTTTTATAGAAAGTAACCTATGTGCAGTAAGTTATCTCTGTGCCAAACATCACAGAGTTGTATTCATCTATTTTTGTGTAAAAGATGTGCCGGATATAAAAAACTAGTGATGTGCCGGATATCTGTATCCTCGGATATATCCGAGGGAGAAGAAGGATCTGCATCTATTACTTTTTTTATTGATCTTTTACCTTATTAATTTTTAGCATGTAGGCATAGAATGCCGTAAAAAGTATTATGTAGTAATGAAACCTATTAAATTACATTCAAAATTGTATTTTATTTGGTGAAAGCAAATAATAGAATGATTCGCGCAATGCAGCTAAATATGCAAAGCGTGAAGTAGCGTCTGCTGACGATTCAAGTTGACGCGCACCGAAGCTGATTGAGTAAAAATGTTCAGATTCGTATCAGCGGATCTTGACACTCAATAATATCGCATCCGCGGATATAAAATATATTTTTACATCATAACACTTTTTTTTTAATTTTACAATCAATAGGAAACCCTATTAACTTATTCATCTACCAATCTGCAGATATTATTATACACCTACCGGGTATACTACCGTACTACCGGCGCGGTGACTACGTGAACCCATTCCTAACATAACCAATTTAGCTTAGCTTAGTTTACAAGCATACTACTAATGTTCGGCCTAGGCCATTAAATATCTATTTGTGGTCAAATGTATAAGTATATGGGCAAGTTGCCGATGTGACGCCCAGATGTTTAACATTACTTGTAATTTATGACTCATGCATACCCAACCCAATGAACCGGTATTTATACGTAAAAAAAATACAATTTTTTTTTAAGTAGAAACATTTCATGTATGTAGCAACAAGCAAGATTATTCTGTAGTAATTTATACTATCTTAATACTTGAACCTATTTGTGTCTAGGTCATAATGATGTCATCTTACGCATTGAGAATGGTTTACTTGGATAGTCAACATTATTTACCTATATCTATTTTAGCTCGTACTTTTAATGATAGATCTACCAACAGCTTTGGGGTACAAAACAACTTCAGTGTAGTAGGTGCATCTGCTAAATTATGGCTGAAGCTTTGGCGCAGGTTTAGGCAATATTTTTAGCTTTTTAGCTAAAAAATTATGTATGTATTTTAAACTACTACAGCTACACCCACCAACCATGATAAGATTGTACAATTTTAAACTCGAAAATGATAAGTTATCACTTATCGGTATCGTGTTATTGTAGTTTACCTCTATATGATATTGTTTTTATACTCAAATTAACGTTCAAACCATTTATAGAATACAAAGGCTGGATTTCACTAGTGAAAATCCGTTCAAGTATACATAGTTTCACTTCTTATTTAATGCAATGCATTGCCATAGTATCAAGTTTCGCATGTCAACAACTGCATTCTCTGTACTTTCATAATTTCACTCTCTCTCATACTCAGCTTTGACTTCCATGTAGCGACTAGCACACGCCCTGTTACGAACCACCAGTTGTGCATTTTTCGGTATGACTGACCACTCATCAAAGCCTTGATCACACGCACCGAGCGGAGTGGTGACACTGTGCTTTTGACCGAGTGCGATGTACGTGCGAAATACTCTGCGTTATATTTATACGTACCGAATATCGGCCGACTGTACTACTGTCTAGCCAATCCACTCGGTGCGTGTGATCAAGGCATGAGGGATATAGTCCAGCCCAGCATCTCAGTTTTGAGTCCTGTTTGCATTCGAGGGGTCATCGGTGTCCGCTTTCCGACTTTGGTTCCTTTACATCTTATGCTTATCTTCGGCATCCCTAGCAGTAAAACAATTTCCTCGAATGTCATGTTTTAAGACGTCATACCACCGTTTCTTCCTTCCAGCAACTACTTTTCACTAGCAAATGAAATGTAATAAGAATAAAGCAGTTTAGGTCGTCTTGATCGGCAGATCCTCCCGTTGCTTATTAGAGGAATCCAACCAAATTCTGGAAAACTCCAATTCTTAGTAGCTGTTAGCTGTTTATTTTTAAGAAACCCATCGTAATATGTTGCCATAAGTATGATGTTAAGGTAGAGATCAATAAATTGCTGTTGTGTGACTACAATAAAGAACTTTGAACTGTATTGATTACTCATAAAGTGGCACACCTGTCGGAATTATTAACTGCTATTAGTCTCTTAGACGTAAAAAAAACAGATGTTGCTATGAGCAACAATCTGTTTTCGATGAGAAAGACTAGATAGATAATGTTTATTATATTTTCATGCAGAACGATTGAACGTATTTGGATAAAATTTGGCACGGAGATATAGTTTGGAATATCACATAGGCACTTTTTATACCGGGAATAGCTTCCTGTGGATTTCACACGGACGGAGTCACAGGCAACAGCTAGTATAGGAAAATATAGATAGAAATAACTTATAGACGTGGAAATAGTACTCATCTATTTCGATTAAATATCTCTATTCCTCCCCTAAAGTAGAAGTCACGCGATGTAAACATGCGATCACTGTGTCTAATGAAACTACTCAATCCATGACGTCACGCTTCTGCAGGCTACAACATCTCGTTATTACTCGACCTGGAGAACATCCCAGACGACTGGGAGGAGCTGGTGAAGAAGGTAGGCTTACTGAAGAGGAACTGCTTCGCGTCTGTGTTCGAGCGGTACTTCCGACTGCAGGAGGATGGTGACGTCAGCCACAAGCGCGCCGTCATCAACTATAGGCAGGATGAGACGCTGTGAGTATTCTTTTATTTATATTTTGCTGTTTATACAGTTTGTATTGTAAACGCCCTTGTGTTAATAAGAGGTATTCAGAACACAATACATTCATAATTCCCTCAGCCTTTTCCCTACTCGGTTGATGTTGACTTTCTAATCTAAGATGTCGCTAAACTTAGGTATTTGCCGTGAAGCTACTGCTACTTTTGCGGGCTCCAACTACCCGTAACGACTGCCATAGAAGTTCATGCACAACAAAATCCCTACTAATATTATAAATGCGAAAGTAACTGTCTGTCTGTCTGTCTGTCTGCCTGTCTGCCTGTATGTCTGTCTGTCTGTATGTTTCGCTTTCACGCCTAAACCATGAGAAAGGACATAGGCTATGTTTGGTCGCGATAACCGACATCCACGCGGGCGGAGCCGCGGGCAAAAGCTAGTTTATTACAATTATTATTTTACCATTTATAATGTACTAGCTTTTGCCCGCGGCTCCGCCCGCGTGGATGTCGGTTATCGCAACCAAACATAGCCTATGTCTAATCTACCCCTATACCAAATTTCATCAAAATCGGTTCAGTGGTTTAGGTGTGAAAGCGTAACATACAGACAGACAGACAGACAGAGTCACTTTCGCATTTATAATATTAGTATGGATATGACATGACTTCCTGTGACGATAAAATTAAGAATGTTATTATTTTAGTATACTAGATATGTATTGAGCTTAATAGAACTGTGTAGTAGGTGCCTCACCGTCATCTTCGCGGTCTAAACTTGGCCATGATATGATCCGTCTTCACATTTAAGTTAATAAAAATCCAGCACTAACTTGTAATAAAAAAATAAACAGTAGAGTCCAAATAGAATATTTAAACTACCGACGTTACGTAATATACAAATGATACAGGATACTGGACACTAACTTGGTTGAACGAGACATACAGTTGCCAAAAATGGACACAGCAGTGATATTAGCTTCCTTTCCGTATTAGTTTGTGAACTAAAATTTGCATTACCTTGTCGGAAAAGAGGGTTCATAAAAAAATCGTGTAATCGTTTTAATAGCGAACCGTGGGCTCTCGAAAAGCTCTCGAAAAAGGTTTTCAATATTTCAAGAGTACACTATAGCTTTGATTCCTCTACTTGAAAAGGATAAATCGTGGTTATTCTAATATACACCCTATTTATACCTTGTTAATGTTCCTATTCCAATGTATATTTTCGTAGTCGTTTACGTAAATGTACGTGGAACGTAATAAATTAATAATGTTGGCTTGGATATTACTGATTGATTGGTATGAGGAAAAGTTTATTAATGTTTACGCCAGTCCTATGTTGATTGCTTCTAGTTTAATTAGATTCTCTAATACAGGATGCTGGACTGTAATATAAAATTTTCTGGTTCATCAACCATAAAGACAACACCCTCTTATTTGCCTTCACGGATATACATATAGCGTGCGTTGGTGTTGTTCTGTGGAAACCGTAGGACTGGACTCCTTCTGACACTCTCTCGTAAGTTCCTCAGACTTAACATAGGAGACTGTAAAAACTTAGATGCTGTAAAATGTTTTTCGAATTTAAAAGTTAGCATAATAAATGCTATAAAAAATTCATTCAAATATTTGGGCGGAGTCATCAAAATTCAATGTTTAAAAATGGTTGAAAAATCATTCATTGTTGCCAACAGTTCGTAAGAATGTTGGTAGATGGCTCCCCCGTCCCCCTTAAAGACGGATATAAGGAAAAGGCAAATTTGAAATGATTCAGGTGTGGCTCAATAGCTCAGTTGGAAGAGCATTCCTCCTGTAAGGGAAAGGTTGTGGGTTTAAATCCCAATTGAGCATTTCATTTTACCCGATGGATTCGAATTTTAAAGTTAGCATAATGAATGCTTTAAAAATTCATTCAAACATTTAAGAAATATCAAATAACTTACCGAATGTTTGAACGATTCAACACAGATCTATTCTTTATTGTTTGAAGAATGCCTACCATTGTAAACGGGATTGTTTATTTGTTGATTAATGTGGCTGTCATTCTTAGCGGAGCTAATTGATATAATGTGCCAATAGCAAATCTGCTAATAAAAATTACGTTTGAATCAGAGGAATGATCCAACATAGTGTTGTAGTTATAAAACAGACTATTGATAATTATATAGGTACTTATGTCCCAGTATGGGGATCAATACAAGAAAATACAAGGTCTAGTTATATCAATAAAACAAATTTATAACAGTTTGGAGTTTTATTAACATATTCGGGCGCCATCTGGCTCTATAGCCAGAAATTAGACTTGGATAGCTAACAATGTAAGTAGATCAAGAGGAATTTTAATCTCAAAAGCAGTGAGGCTTGAATTATAAAATTAAATTAAGTTATCATCTGCATCTGGGTCAAGGTTATTCTATTATTACTAATCTAAATTAGGTGGCATTTCAAGGTTAAGCAAGAGAAAACTTGAAGGCAATCGTCGGACATTCCGTAGTAGATCGCCAAATACTCCTCAACTAATCCAGGAGTTAATCCCCAATTAGTCTGGAGTTATCTGGAGCTAATCCAGGAGTTAATCCCCAAATAGTCGGGCATTTCTAGGCCGCCCTGTGGAAATTTACCAGGCGTTACTACAAAGTCTACCTAATTGTCTTAGGCCAAAAAATATAGAAAATAAGCTTACCGAAGCCTTAGTGACAAACGCGCGCCATCACAATAAGCGAGACAAGAGCACTGCAACAATATTCGACTCAATTAGTAACCCTTTAAACAAAAACACATGTGCGTGTCACCGGTGCTCGAGATTCCAAAAGAAATACTCACCTTTATTAAAAAATATTATTTTACCACATAATCCGGGTTCAGTCAACCACGGAGATGGGTTTAATGTTTAGATTAAAAAAATAATTATCAAAAATTCAGTTAACTCATGGCAAATGCGGAAGCAAATCTCTTCAGCCCGCCATCTTAGTTAGAAAAGCCACAGATAAAAAACATCACAGACCACGATGACCAAATGTCAAAAATGTCATTGTGAAACATGGACACCTGTCCTTTGAGAAAAAGGACACAAATCAATCCCCAAACTGTATTCGCAAACTAAAGAAGAGTAAAAAACAGGTAATGAATGTAAACCATTACAACATGTTATGCCTAGGGACACCTGGAGCGGTACAAATGATAATATCTATGAATAATTTCATACAATTATTTGCACTGAGTGTGAAGCGACCACGATCTTTGACTTGGTGACAGAAGAAAGAAACTAAGGGAGTTGTCATACTTGTCATACAGTCGATTGGCAACTCTGATACAGTTAAAAAAGATACCAAGTGATTAACGATAATAAGTAGTTTACATTGATATAACCTCTATGCATCAGACGGAGGTCACTGAGTACAAACATATTTTTAATTTTACTTACCTCATAAAATAAATGTAGTTATTTATTTATTTCATTAAATTCCTTTGTCATCAACAACATCATTATGGAGACGTATTTTCCTGATTGCATCCGAGGCTAATGTAAGCTCGGAGCTCAGGGTCCGCCTGAACGCCGAGGCGGCTCCTAGTGGCGGCTCTGGGGGTGGGAGAACTCTAACTCGCCACTTTGCTTACAGCGATGGTACGATGCGTGAACGCTTGGGGTGCGGCCGCCTCCTTCTGCGAGCAAGTAATGCTAGAGAAGGTGGCGGCCGGACTAGACTCCGGGCTCGGGCAGCCCACGAAGAGCAAAGGCGAATCGGGCGTCGGAGGTCGCGGAACAATCTCCATGCTCCATGAACGCTGGCCTGAGGGTGATCGGTGGAGCCGCCTGTCACCCAAGCAAAAGCAGGCCGCGGCGGCGGCGGTGGCGCAAAGTGCGCCTCCGCGTACCCGGGTCTAGATGGGGACACCAGGGTCCCCACAACGCGAAGGGGGCCATCTCAAAAGAGATGGTCCTGGGTCTGCCGGGTTGCGAGAGATATGTTTTCCGCAATCTCACCTCCGGCAACCAAAGACCCATAGACGGCGTGCGACATGGGGTGGTATCCGTGGAGATTTTCGCACGTAAAAAAAAAGGGTCCGCCTGAGCACGGTCTTGGGTGTCCATGGTAGTGAGACCATTTGCACGTGTTAGATTTAGGGGGGTAAAATTAGAGGTGACCATATATATATAAGCCTATAACTTACTATATATACCCATAAACAGGATGCCATTTGTAATTATGTATTTGAACCAAGGAAATTAAACAATAAATAAAATTCTGTTTTATCACTCTTTTATTCTGTTATATTACGTCAGTTCCAAAAGCTGTTGTAGACAGGAAAGAACTGACAAGAAAACCTGTCTGCCTTCTAACCACAACATAATTAATATTTTACTTCATGTTACACCAGGCTCGTAGCCAAATATTACAATATAAGACAACCCTGGTTGCAGACCAGTTACAACAGTATAATAGCTAAAACTATAACACAGATACTTATCACATAGGAACCACATTGGAGTCGAACCACTTCTCATAATTATAGCCAAATATTACAATATAAGGCAACCCTGGTTGCAGACCAGGTACAACACTATAATAGCTAAAATTATAACACAGATACTTATCACATAGGAACCACATTGGAGTCGAACCACTTCTCATAATTATCAGTATGACAATACTTGCACAGTCACTAATATGGTATAATGATATTCGATCATCTGGTATATCAGTTAAACAGACTAATAGCCGACACTACGATACATAGGTAGTACATAAAACTTAGATACCACACTGGTATCGAACCAGCCCTTATAATCATTGGTATAGCGAGCCATACTTTTCCAGACATTATGATAGTTTATTATCCCCAAGGATTATCGCAAATACAAGTAATACTTTGAGTTGGTTACTTTACAAGTATATTTTAGTTACACAATATTTAGAACACCCAAAGAGGGTATTTAATTATAATTGCTAATTCAATTACTTATTAAATACCAACCCACTATTATATTATTCACTATAACAGTAGTTATTACTACATTCACTACATTCACTTTTATAACCCTGTAAGTACATATTATTATAACATTATAAATATAACAGAGGTATATCGTACCTCACACTTCGACGGCTCGGGATAGACTGTCCCAATGACATCTGACATCGTCTTTTTATAACATTTGAGACGTCGCATTGCATCGAATGATTTTCATCTACCTACTTATAAAAAATATTGTATAAAGTAGTTTCTTATTTACAAATCCTTTAAAATATTCTTTATAGTAATATAAATACACTATAATACATCAAGCTACACCTCACCTGATCGCTGGCCACTCCATATTTTAACATGATTCTAACACGGCCATACTGACAATTACTTCGCTCTCGAAGTATTTACAATTAATTTTATTGTTTATTGCAAATTGCGATCACATATTACATAGTTAAACTTAGTCGTTATAATTATATTTCTTTTACATCACTTTTTGCAAAACAGAATTTATACATTAAAGAAAAAACACTTTCTTAGTATCAAAATTACCCCAAAAAGAATGGTCAACACCAAAAAAATATAGATATTCAACAACATTTTGGTACTTTGTCTCAAACTTAAGATTTAAACATTATTTAGTCTTCGATCTTTATGAAATCTTAGCATAGTAGAAGGGCAAAAAACATTTTATAAAATGTGTGTAAAATATATATATATATTATCATCTGTTATTATTCAGTTATCTAAGAACATTAATTACCTCCGAATCCAACGGAATAATGTGAACTTTTATAAAATGTCTTTTGTTATTGTTCGGTTATCCAAGAATATTGATTACCTCCGAATCCAACGGAATAATCTGAACTTTTATAAAATGTCTTGTTATTGTTCAGTTATCTACGAATATTGATTACCTCCGAATCTAACGGAATAATCTAAACTTTATCATTTCAAATACCATCTATAAATTTACCATTAAATTAATTCTGCATCACGTCATTTGATCATAACAGTCTTATTTTACCCGAGATACAAGTCTCGTATTTTACCCGAGATGTAAGACTCGTATTCTCCACGAGGTATTACAGTCTCGTATTTTAACCTTAGTCTTAGTCTTAGTCTTTAGTCTCGTCCTTACTTTTTCTTTTTACTTATAAGTATAACCACCACTAATGCCAAAAGCCAATAACACTATATATATAGTAACACAAATAGCAATGTTTTTAATCTATCACGGCCATTCTGAACTGCACTTTGATCTCAAAGTGTTAGTAAATCCATAATAAAATAATACCTAGTGTACTCCTTTGTGGTACATACTTAGTGTAAACGCTATTGTCTTTTTTTTATAATTCGAATTTAGTTCGTTTCAACTGTACTTGACTTTACTTTGACTGAAATTTACTATATTATTGTATTTATTGTAGCTTATTTTTAATAAACTTTACTATTGCATCGACTGTACTCCGCGTTTCGAACTGGTCGGTGGTCCATTTGCTAAACTAGTATTTAATATTTATTTTTATATTGACGTGTTGCAAGTTCCGATTTAATAGTCCATGCGGAATAAATGTTTTTTTTAATTTGAATTTAATATTCAATCGACGTTAGGTACTTTTACTTTAATATTGAATCGAATGTACTTTTACTTTCATATTGAGTTGACTGTACTTTTACTTTAATATTGGACCGACTGTACTTTTACTTCATTGGCTTTAAATGACTTTTGACTTTATTGGCTTTACATAGTCTACTTAGTCTTAGGTAACTTGAAAATGTGTCCAACTAATAAAAGAAAATGGGTCGTACTTTAAAGTCCTGGTAACCATCACACATAAATGATTATCAGTATCAATGAATCCAAATGGATTAAGAGGCTCTTTCAATCTTTCTATCTCGGTGTATATGTAAACATACCTTTTAGTAATTCTCATAATAAGTAAATCTACTTTACATAGTAATCATAATAAGCACTGTTCGGCCAACCTGATACATCTTAATAATAGGTTACTTATCAGGTACCGAAAATAACTATATTATTCTGAAATACAATATATTAACACCACTAATTCTGATCACCAAAGTTTTAGAATAGGTACGGAATATTAACAACACTTATTCTGATAAAACCATTTCAGTTCACCCCAAGGATTAACCTTGCTATAGGTATTAGTCAAGCCACATATTTTATTTAAGAAAATAAACTGTTTGATCATTACTTTCTTTTTTTTATTAAATAGGGTAGCTTTAAATATGAAATCCAGTATTATATCAATGATACCTGCCAGAAAATTTAAAATTATTCGTTAGTGATCAGCCCGAGTGGTTTGCAATTAGAACTATCAGGAAGTTCACTATCCAACTTGAATCTTATTAATCATAAAAGCTACAATACCGTTTTTGTGCACTTTTTTGTTGGTGGTTTGGAAATACACTGCTTCGCAGTACCTCTGCAAATTGATGCTGGATTTGCCTTGCAGATAGCTGAGCCGTCAGTCATTGCTCCAGTGGGTAGCAAATATTACAGAAGGCTTTTGGCAAGCCTCCCAGATACAGATACAATCTGAAACTTGTACAATATGTATTAGAAAATGGTTTTTGCGTATCCCACTTCTGATGTTAGATTTAGGGGGGTAAAATTAGAGGTGACCATATATATATAAGCCTATAACTTACTATATATACCCATAAACAGGATGCCATTTGTAATTATGTATTTGAACCAAGGAAATTAAACAATAAATAAAATTCTGTTTTATCACTCTTTTATTCTGTTATATTACGTCAGTTCCAAAAGCTGTTGTAGACAGGAAAGAACTGACAAGAAAACCTGTCTGCCTTCTAACCACAACATAATTAATATTTTACTTCATGTTACACCAGGCTCGTAGCCAAATATTACAATATAAGACAACCCTGGTTGCAGACCAGTTACAACAGTATAATAGCTAAAACTATAACACAGATACTTATCACATAGGAACCACATTGGAGTCGAACCACTTCTCATAATTATAGCCAAATATTACAATATAAGGCAACCCTGGTTGCAGACCAGGTACAACACTATAATAGCTAAAATTATAACACAGATACTTATCACATAGGAACCACATTGGAGTCGAACCACTTCTCATAATTATCAGTATGACAATACTTGCACAGTCACTAATATGGTATAATGATATTCGATCATCTGGTATATCAGTTAAACAGACTAATAGCCGACACTACGATACATAGGTAGTACATAAAACTTAGATACCACACTGGTATCGAACCAGCCCTTATAATCATTGGTATAGCGAGCCATACTTTTCCAGACATTATGATAGTTTATTATCCCCAAGGATTATCGCAAATACAAGTAATACTTTGAGTTGGTTACTTTACAAGTATATTTTAGTTACACAATATTTAGAACACCCAAAGAGGGTATTTAATTATAATTGCTAATTCAATTACTTATTAAATACCAACCCACTATTATATTATTCACTATAACAGTAGTTATTACTACATTCACTACATTCACTTTTATAACCCTGTAAGTACATATTATTATAACATTATAAATATAACAGAGGTATATCGTACCTCACACTTCGACGGCTCGGGATAGACTGTCCCAATGACATCTGACATCGTCTTTTTATAACATTTGAGACGTCGCATTGCATCGAATGATTTTCATCTACCTACTTATAAAAAATATTGTATAAAGTAGTTTCTTATTTACAAATCCTTTAAAATATTCTTTATAGTAATATAAATACACTATAATACATCAAGCTACACCTCACCTGATCGCTGGCCACTCCATATTTTAACATGATTCTAACACACGCATGTCACCCTCTACGACGTCAATCTTTTAGTTACCTTTGTATTACCCATACCTATTTAAATATTTCAGATACGTGGAAGCACAAGAAGACCGCGTGACGGTGGTGTTCTCGACCGTGTTTCGACACGAAGACGACATGGTCATCGGTAAAGTGTTCATGCAGGAGCTCAAGGAGGGCCGGAGAGCGTCACACACTGCGCCGCAGGTTGGAACCTCATACCAATATTATAATTTATTTTTTTCAGTAAAATAGTTTTTTTGCACGCAAAAGCAGCTGAACCGTTTTTAATGAAATTTGACAATGAGTAGAATGATATATGAAGATATGGTCTGGAAGAAGACATAGTCTTTTCATCCCTGGCTTTGGTTCCTATGGATAACGTGCGCCCTAGTGCTAGTCCTTGTATACATCTATCTTACATACATACATCTAAATACGACCCTATATTGACCTACATTACTAATAGGCAGTGTAGCAATTGATATATATCTCCTTTAAATTGTGTCATTTTGGGGTTCATTGATAGAATGAGACAGGACATCGTTTATGCAGCCGGATTTGATGCTGATGCCACCTTGTGGTATACAAAAAAAAAATGAATAAAAAAGCGATTACGAACCCATCTAATTATCTCCGCGCTTCTATTGTCAATATATCAAAGCATGCAGTTGAAGCTAGTCATAAACTTCCGCTGTCGCGTGCCGTTGACCGCCACACGGACGATAAATTGAGGTTACTTGACGGCCGGATGGGTAATCGCAGTTACTTACTTCATTAACAGGTAGAGTTTCCAGTCGTTTAGTGCCGGTAACGGATACGCCGCTCTACTGTTTCTGATTGAATTACTGATTAGAAATGATTTTTATGCAGGCTGTTGTGTTATTTTATTGTTATTTTAGCTGTACCTGTGGAAAGATCTGTTTTTTTTTGCGTAGAACTCTTTAGTATAAAAGTAGCCTAAGTTACGGCTTAGAAATCAACGATCTACAAAGAAATCTACCAGAAAAAATCTGGCAAAATAGGCCCAGCTGTTTCAAAGATTAACCAAGTCTAACGGACATCTGTTTATTCGCTGGATGAGTGAGGTGGTCACAACCGAACATCGATTGACTGTTATATATGGTTGCTCAAATATTCCGTTTTTGTTTTCAGGTATTGTTTTCACACAAGGAACCACCTCTAGAACTAATGGATACCGATGCGAGAGTAGGCGATAATATCAGTTATGTTACGTTTGGTAAGTTTATTTTTACACTATTTTTGTGAAAAGCTCGCAGTAATTATTGAGTAAAATTATGAAGAGGGACTGTTCGGATGTTATTAGAGTCGGTTAAAAAAATGTTCACGTATCTGCACTATAGGTATGGACCAACAAGATACGAACGAAAGGACTCATCATCCAATGACACGAGCCGTTTGAGCCCGTGATTAGTTTAATATAAGTTATGACCGGTTGGTATGCGCGGCTGCCGGGGTGCGAGGGATATGTCGATGACAACCTCACCTCCGGCCTAGCGCCACGACCCACAGTCGGCGTGCGGTTTTAGTCATAACCTCCCCTTCCGGCTGCGGCAGGGGGGTATCCGAGGGGATTTCCGCACGAAAAAAAAAAGGTATGCGTGGCTGTCGCGCCCCGCTCTTACCATCAAAGAGACCTCATAAACCCGTACTGCGTAGTGTACAGTCAGCACCGGATCACCCTTGATGAACAAAGTACCTACTCAAAATGATCTTAATACCTTGGTATTCCCCCCTTCCTGTTGACTGATTGTTCTGATATTTTATACACATCCTTAGTTCGGAAGATATTACAATTTAAATCAATAAAACGGTTCGACTGGCCATCCAGGATGGATGGACCTAAAATGTGCTCTGTATATAGAGCATATTTTAGGTCACAAGGGGTATTACACGTTTCTTTGATGTATTTTTAAGATAGCACGGGGTGCTACTGCGATGCATAGACTAAGTATAGATTGTTACAAATAATTCGCGTTCGCCAGGGCCATTATATCTCGCGATTCAGGTCCAAGATATATGGCCCGTCTAGTAGGCTGAGTACCATACCATGTCGCTTTACCGGTCGCGTCCGCAGTGCTGTTCCCGCGGCACACGTGCGCGGCGGCGCGCGACAACACCATCGACCTGCTGCACATGTTCCGCGACTACCTGCACTACCACATCAAGTGCTCCAAGGTGTACGTGCACTCGCGCATGCGCGCCAAGGCCGGCGACCTGCTCAAGGTGCTCAACCGCGCGCGCCCGCAGCCCAGCTCGCGCCCCGTCGAGCGCAAGACCATCACGTAAGTCGGGCGCACCCGTCTCACTCGCCCCACTTACACACTTGCCTCACTCACACACTTGCCTCACTCACACACTTGCCTCACTCACACACTTGCCTCACTCACACACTTGCCTCACTCACACACTTACCTCACTCGCCCCACTTGCCCCAATCACACACTTACCTCACTCTCCCCACTTGCCCCACTCATACACTTACCTCACTCGCCCCACTTACCCCACTCACACACTTACCTCACTCGCCCCACTTGCCCCACTCATACACTTACCTCACTCGCCCCACTTGCTTTACTCACACACCTTACTCGCCTTACTTGCTTCACTCACATACTTACCTCACTTGCCCCACTCACACACTTACTCTACTTGCCCCACTTGCCCCACCCACACACTTACCTCACTTGCCCCACTCTAACACTTACCTCACTCGCCCCACTTGCCCCACTTACACACTTACCTTAATCGTCCCACTTGCCTCACCCTCACATTTGCCTCAGCCGCCTCACTTGCCTCACTCACTCGCTTCACTCACACACTTGCTTCACTCGCCTCTCTCACTCACTCGTCCCACTCACACTATTGCGCCACTCGCCTCACTTGCCTCACTCACTCATTTGCCCTACTCACACACTTGCCTCATTCACACACTAACCTCACCCACTCGCCCCACTCACACACTTGCCTTACTCAAACACTTGCCTCACTCACATACTTGCCTCACTCACGCATTTGCCTCACTCCTACACTTGCTTCACTCGCCCCACTTGCTTCACTCAGTCACTCGTCCCACTCACACACTTACCTCATTCGCTCCACTTGCATCACTCACCCCCTTGCCCTACTCACACACTTGCCGTCGATCACCCACTCGTCTCACTCATTTGCATTGATACCAGTGATCCGAGTAAGGGTTTTACTACTGTCGCCAACTCCTCAATTTACATAGTACTATAAAAGGGGTGTAATTGGGGCCCCAAGTTTTATGGGCTCAAGTCAACCTCACTTGCAAACCAACAGCTAACGATCACCAGATGATGACGCAGATGACTTTCTTATCCGGGTTAGGAAATTAGAAGTGTCCACAAAAGCCAAACTTAGTCACATCAGACAGGGAAAGTTTAGTAGAGATGACCCTAGCCTCCAGAGTGGAAGATAACAAAAACCATTGTTCTGTGTTGATTATATCATATTTGTGTTTTGCTACAGGGGAAGAACGTTTGTGAGGCGAGATTGAGTGTTGCGTGCCGGCGGGACGTAGGCGCCGAGCTTCACTGTTACGAGCTACCTGGAACGCCGCCACTCCGGTAACATCTCCCACGACTACCGACTAACCCTCCAGACAAATAGTTATAAGGGAGAACAATACATTTAGTCACTAAACTACCCACAGACCACTCACAAATATTGTTTTATAACCAGGCTGACTTCACATGAGCCACTTGGATGTGCGCCCATATTGTGTCGATTCCTAAATGTGAATTAACTGTTGAAAGTTATTACGACAATTCGTGGTGATGACCGAGTCCCAATTGCGACTCAATCACCAATACATGCACGTGTATAAGACTTGTCGGACGCGTCCGAGTCGCTATGTGAATGCAGCCTTAGAGTGGATCGCACTCAGAGATATTATCTGAGTGGACGCGTTTATCCACCCCTATACAACAATGTGCGTATTTCACATACGAGTTTGAATAAAATATCACGTTAATTTATTTATTACAACACCATATTTGTGTTCCATTCAAACGTCACAAAGTACTTATCTTCCATGCCATTTCAATCATCGCGAGTTTGCCAAACAGTCACAGTTATGCTCAATGTTTCGTGTGTCGGATGTTTTATACTAGCAAGAGGAAATGTGCACATTGTATTTATCTTAAATATTTATTGTCAACTTTCAAGCATAGTGTTAAAGTCAATAAATAATGTTGCCGTAGTACTTGTTGATAACAAAAATATGCTTTATTATTATGAGAGTTCTATTTATAGCGAGGGCACTGCGACATTCAAAACTTGGGTTCCTAAAGTGTCGTTATACACCCTCATACAATGTTACATGTTAGCTAACGTAGTGTCCGTCGAGAGCGAACTTTTCTAGTAGCTTACGTAATTTTGTTGTAAGTTATAATTACCAATCCTCATGTAGGGTAAAGTGTATTATAAAATTTAGCCTATACTTACTGTTTCGGATACAAACTTGTAAAAATGTATATCACTGAGATGTCGAGACAGGTATCATGCACAAAACTCGTACGAATTATATTCAAATGTTAATTTTATGCCGCCCCCTGTATTTAGTTGGTAACGCTACGCAATATATACGAACAATAATTTTATTAAGAGTTTCACCTTACGTTTTAGGTAGGTCCGATTCAATTATAATGTAAGTGAAAGTGTATAGTATTTCTCAATAGATTCTTCCATAGTCAAGGAGAGCTCGATGAATAAATAATGGCCTTATTTATAACGATTGAGTTCAGTTTGCTCTGTTCGTGGAGCCGTCGGGTCTTCAGTTCGATAGAGTCGCTAGTTTAGATCACGATACACGATGTATCTAACATTTAAGTGCAATTCAAACGATTATTATCCACATTCTTCGATTCCAAAACGCATTTTTAGTTGTAGACAGAGAATTAAAACTCTATAAAATACATTCTAGCAAAAATTTATTTCACGTTTTCAAAGTATTTTTAATGTAGTTAGTATCATCCTGTAGCTAAACACTTCTCATTCGAGGCGCGTACATCTTATGTCGTCAATTGCACCGACAAACAATGTATTGCTCAAAGGATCGCAGGACACCAAGGAGCTAGAAGTATCTGATTGTGAGAGTGAACCGATATTTTGAAGTCACCGCGTACATACGGGAAGTAGGTGCGTCGCGTAGTGTATATAAGATACGGTAATACCAGTGTTTGGATGAGATTGTGCTAAAGTTATATTGAGTCATGGACTGAGAGCTTAGGCTGTCTAAGGTGCGAGTCAGTGGGTTAACAATAAATTTTATTATAATTCACTAAGTCAAATATATGAAATGCTAGTGAAATTAAGCCTGAATTAACATGACAGGTCCTCAGAGCCACATTTGAGATATTTGGATAGGATGGAACGTAATACAAGTATGTAAAACGATTTAACTATTTAGTGAAGAAACTTAGCTAACTTGAATTTATGTAATTTTAATTTGCAAGATGTATTATTTATGTATTATAAAGTGTAAGTTAAATGTTGCTTTAAAGTTATTGCTTACATTTGACAATTGTTTTTACTGTCAGTTTTATTGCGAGATTATGTAAACCGCGCCGAGTACCGAAGTTATTTGTGAATATGTAATTATTCTTGTGATTTAAAATCCGTTTATACTGTATTTTTTATTTTCTAGATTAAAGAAAACTTACTGCATTTTAAATTTCATTTTATTTGTACAACATGAACAATTAAATCATCACAATATACAACTTGACGTAAATTGATTAGTTCCTTATCAAGTTAATTATCTAGACATACTACACTCAGCACATCCTTAGAAACGGCTGTTTCTTAACTGTTATCTTTACTGGAAATAATGGTAACCAACAAACTATGGTACAAAGATAAGTCGAAAGCCCTCGAAAGCGGGAGACAAATCAAAAGCAGTCGAAGGCAGGAGACACATCAAAAGTACTCAAAGACAGAAGACAAACCAAATGCACCTGAAGGCACGAGACAGAACAAAAGCATTCAAAGACAGGCTAGCATGCACGTTTTAATTACAGTCGAGGAAACCCGTAAAGTAGGTATACAGGATGATTTTATAGTCGTCTCGGATAAAAAGAATTTGGACAGTTTCGATAGCAAAATCATCAAAGTATTAATTTGGCGAAAGAATTTTTTTTTATAATGTTAATGGGAATAATGTTCAGATAAATGGAATAATGTATAGGGGGTTGTAATTTTTTTTTTCTGTCCCCAAATTAATACTTCCAGATGATTTTACTATCGAAACCTGAGCCCAAATTCTTTTTATCCGAAACGACCATAAGATCATTCTGTATACCTACTTTACGGGTTTCCTCGAAGGCCAAAAAATGCTAATGACGGGTTGTAGTCTCTGCCTGCCCCAGAGGGAGAAAGACGTGAGTATATTTGTGTTTGGTATAAGTAGACTGACTGATGGAGGCACAGATATCCATATCTCTTTAAAGGATGTACCTTGATCGCGTATCGTAGAAATAAAGTTGTATTAGAGATTGGATATATTATTGTTTCTATATTTCTCTGGGCTTACATAGGACACAAGATTAAAAGTCCATTTTATTTGCTGTCGATGGTGTCGGAGAGGTGGGCGACTTGGGTTGGCCCAGTTTGGTGAGTGTGGCCACTTTGGACGCGAACTTGACGAAGCTGAGCCCCGACGCTTGGGGCTCCGGCTTTTGGCCGCCCTCAGGCTGGAACGACGCGTCTAATGAACCTGTAATAATGAAAATAATATACCTACACATAAGCGTCGGTAGCTTAGTGGTTAAGGAGTTAGCCTTACGATCGAGAAGTCCCACGTTCGAATTCTGGCTATTACACTTTCGAAGTGAACGGAATTAGAAATTTCAGTTGCTAATATTCTAATTTAAATTGGTAAGTGTTAAATTGATCCTATCCTGAGCTATAAATCCCAAGGTTTAATGACGGTATTAGGATCGCTCACTATTACGCGGCATCCATCCAAAAATGTAAAGCGTATAATATTCCTCTGCCTACTCTTCTAAGGACACGGAGGCGTGAGTATGTGCATTTATGTAGAACGATAAAATTTTTAAACAATGCTAAAAAAAAAGATAACATCTAAACCACAGGAACCCATATTATGTATAGCAGAAGACATTGTTTCGTGCAGTTCCGATAAACAAACAGAAAATCGGCCCTAGTAGGTAAGCAAGGTAAATATACAAACATTTTATCTGCACAAAGTATGCATTTTTTGCATGGCAGGGCATGCAACTGCACTTTCTTGCACCCTCGGCCGCCCGTCCTTGCACCCATGCGTTCCGTGTCTCACTTACTCTATAAGTTTGGAATAGAAATGATATAAAATCCTTACTCTGTTGTGGTGACATGATAGAACTTGGTTGTGATCCTGGCTGGTTCTCTCCTTCCATTTCGTGAGTTTTCTTCCCGTGAAGTAGATCCAACGCTGCAATATGTTGAAGTACTCATTACACACAAGCGAATGAATTTATTATTATCTTATCAGAGATTATAAAGTAAATACAACGAACGTGATGTTTGTTAATGAATTCAGATGTCTGAGTGGCAAACGGCTCGACAGGCTGTAGGCAGGTATTAATCATACCTAGACAGTAGTTTAACTAATAAAACGGGTCAATAAACAAGTTCTAAACAGACATTATTATGGCGCTAAGGTAGCAAACTATTGTGTATAGTGCTTGAACAGTAGTCACCTACTTAGACATTATGTCTGAACCTTTGAATAATTGTTTTGTGAAGAACCCTATATAATTTCATAGGAAAACCGAAACAGCAAAGCTATTACAAAAAAAATGTCGTAAGGGTTGGTACTCTTAGATTATCGCCAATTACGACAATTGCCGACATCCGGGCACCATCTCCAGACTTCGAGTCACTGCGGGTAAGTACTTAGTAGAAAAACCAAGTATTAAGACGTTGTCCGATTGGGAAATCGAAGCCTGACTTTATGCACGGCATTTTGTCACTATGGTGGGAAGGTGTACCTACTATGAACATCTTAAAAAGATATCGGTACCTACCATCGTCCAACGACATAGCATCCATCTTAGCATCCTGTATAGTCTCCAATTCTGCTCTAAACTTAGTTGTTATTTTCCGCCTCTGGTAGTCTGCCTCTATTTGTTGCTTTGTGCGTGGGATGCGGAAACGGAAACAACAGCACACCATGACAACTATAACAATAGTGATAACAGCGACTCATACATTATTTGCATTATAAGTGCGATCCTAATGACCGCACTTTTTAACAATAAAATTTTGATTTTCATCTGTGATATCAGAATGACAACTACAAGAAAGATGAAAAAAATTCTTGCCCAAGACAATGTTACTGCCTGCGAGACCCTCACCTCGGAACCTGAGGTCTGCCTTTCGTCATCCAACTCAAGCTTTTTATAAATCTTTATGTGCCTACTTATCTATTAGAGTAGGTAGTAATGTACATGCATCATCATCCTATTGATAACTCCGTTGCCAGGGCCGGCCTTAGCCATCTAGGCGCCCCGGGCGAGTCATGCCTAGGTACTTATTTCATTACAATTAAAAAACCTTGCCAGCTCACATTTAGAAATGTAATGAAACCATTGCCTTGCAAAGTTGGTATTTACTTCAGATAAATATTAATTGGGATATCCCTGCAAATAAAATTGCACAATCGCTCAATACTCAATGCGCTCTACTTACGGGGACTTACCCGACCACAGAGTACATTTTTATATAGGTAGAAAGTTAAATACCCGACTACGAAATGTAAACAGATTTTTAAACAAGACTAAATGGGCGTACTAATGGTACCTACCTATTTTCTGAATTTAGCTACCACGCAAATAATAATAAATAAATAATTCGTAGGTAAGTTATTTCTAACGTACAGGTTCTATTAAAAGGTTTTTTTGATATGCTTGTGAACTTACGAGTATGTAAAAAGCAAAGAAAAAAGTATGTATAATGCCTGGTACCTATATTTCGTTCTACACTATTTAGTGAGAGATACCACAAAGGACAACATGACAGGTCGTATTTGTTAGACAATACTGATACTCACTCTTACGAGTTAAGTCTATAAAAGTCAATATACGTTGAGTCTAGTTTTCCTTTAGATCGATAAAAATAGGTATTCAAATTAAGTGGTATAGTAGAGCTGGCGAGCGCGGCGCCCTAAAGTACCTGGCGTGGCGCCCCGGGCTGTCCCCCTAAAGCCGGTACTGTCCGTTGCATTCGAGTTAATTTAGTTGGAGGAACCTCTCATTCATAAAATATCGTTTTATATTTTTTTTGTTAATTCATGTGTACTCTTTTACTACACCAATTTATTATTTACGATACTTTCTTTTGCACTCAGACCTTGGCCAATATTTATTTAATGGAAAGCGAGGGTGAATTTAGTGTCGTTCTAATCAGTTCCATTTAGCAGCAGATACGGCTCCTTTTACGCGAACAGGGACTCGCAAACAGCTCGCGATAGTGATGACTCCGGGGTAGCAGTACCCACCTACCAAAATCTAGTAGGTAATACATAACAAAATGACGTGATTGTGTTGAAGATTACATAGGATGTGATAAATAACTTACTTAAAGACGTCACACCGGCCAAGCAGAGGAACATTATTTGCCAAACTCGCAGGTTTCCTACCACTACACGCTCAAGCCACTGAGGTTCCCCGGATTTTGTAGTAGCATCCATAAGAAGTTCCATAATGGTAGCTAATTATGCTTACAATTCGCTCGAAACTAGAACAAAATGTAACAATACGACCGACCGTATTTCGTTTGAACCAGAAACTACTTAATTGTTTCAATTTCAAGGAGTGGTTGCTGCCACACGCCCACACCTATAAATATCACCCCTCGGCGCTCCCATTCCATTAGAAGTGAAGTGACTGCTCTGCTAGTATTATTTAGTAGGCTGCTGCTGTTTTATGGATTAGAAGAATAATGTAGTTAAAGCCGTTTAATATTTTACGCCGAATTAGAGTAGGTAATCGAATGGTTGTATGACTGATTCAACATTTCATCGTTCTAATAAATTTAAATGACCCGCTCATTGCGCTCATACTTTTTGGAGGGAAGGGGCAGTAGTAAGCAATGTTGCTATTTGTATTAAAAATAAAACTTTCAGTTGTACGCGTACGGCACGGGGTTGAATCGAACACTAACAGAACTTCTAAATAGGTACTAGTTTTTTATTAATAGTAAATGTTGTTAAGTAGGTATAAGCTTGATTCATATTATTATCATGTTTTGGACTAAAAATGTGCTCTGTAAAAACATCGAAGAAACGTGTACAGTCAGCATCAGAAAAATGTTGACGAGTAGAGTACTCAAAATAATCTTAAAACCAAAATTTCAATATTATATTGATAATTAGAGTACTCAAAAACTTGTAAGCATCCAGAGTGGTCAAACTATCTTAGCAATCGGTCTTCCAGAAACATCTAAGTAAGCAGAGGGTTCATTTTCATTCATTTTTTTCATTAATTTGACAAATTTTCTATCCTGTTCTAACTTTACACCTATCTCACATCATCCCATCATCATGTGTAAAGGATGGCTACGTAAGTAAAAAAGGGATGCAAAATGCGATTAAATGACATTGTCCAGATATTTTGAACACTTTGTTTGACTAGATACCATTGAGTAGCGTGATTGTGTATATGAAAATGAACACTCTGCTTACTTAGATGTTACTGGAAGACCGATTGTTAAGATAGTTTGACTACTCTGGAAGCTTACAACTTTTTGAGTACTCTAATTATCAATATAATATTGAAATTTTGGTTTTAAGATTATTTTGAGTACTCTACTCGTCAACATTTTTCTGATGCTGACTGTACCTACTGCGTGTACACGTTTCTTCGAAGTATTTTGACATGAATATCACAGGCTGCGACTGCGGTGGACGAGCTCAAACTAACCAAGCATAGATTATTACAACTCAATTCGCGCGCGCCAGGGCCGTTCATATCTTACTTGATAATAAGTATATAATCGGATTGGGATGCGCCCAGTTTAAAATTACTCCTTATGATATGACGATTCAGTCGCACCTCAGCTTATCCCGGCTCGGGCCACCTACAGTGTAGATATCTTATAAAAAAAATACCCCAAAAAGTTTTTTCTCCATAAATAAGTATCTACTTGTAGCGGATTTTGTGTTGTGACTTGTGACCTGATTGCTAAGTAACGGTATGCAGTTGAGGTTGGGTCTCATTCGAACGAGAAGACTTTTGTTACTTTTATTGTAATAAATAGACTCTAACAATGCGTCAAACATATTTCGTTAGACCAGATTTTAAATTAAACGGTCAAATTTTACAGCTGCTTTTGAATAGGTTCAAAAACGATTGAGAAATAATAAATATGTACTCAAAGATTCGAACAAACTATTAGTGCACATAATTTTGATAATTATTATTATGAAGTTTAGACCGTTTAGACATTAGTCAAGACATTAATCAAGAATTAATTAAAATTAAGTTACAAAACTTAATTTTAATTCATTCTTGATTGACGGTTGACGGCTTGCTTGAGCTTGACCGCTTGACTTGACGGTTTAACGGCAGTTAACGGTTCTTTCTTGATTCGTGAGTTATAAATCTATTTACACTAATGTAACTTTATTTGCTATAACATTGGGTTTATTATATTTGACATAATGTTTTTTTCGTACATTGAATATATCCGAGCCATGTGTTCTTCATGATTTTATGAATGAAACCCGTAGTGGCTAAGGTACATTTTTGTCAATGACAACATTCTGTTCGTTTTTCTCTTTCGTTTGATAACTGTGTTTCACTTTCCCGCAGAAAATAGGGTGTCGAATCTGTCCTATAACCTCCGATATATTTATTACTATTTAAAGATCGAAGATGAATCTTTTATGATAATTGTGGATTAATTCATGTAAAGGTTGTTCTAAGTGATGTTGTGCGCGATCGTTTGTGTACTTACGGTAACTCTGTAGCGTTTTAAAAAATTAAACATGGCCTCGAACCGAGGAATTCAGATTGGATCCGCGTGGTTTCAACGAAAGCTGAACTTGAGGCCACAGCACCGGGGTGTGCACCTAGTCACTGAGGAGATCCTCAAGCAGGTGCCAGAGCTCTCGCAGTTTGCTGTCGGCCTCTGCCATATCCAAAGTGAGTATACGTCAGGCCAGCGTTCTTGACTTGCCGCCGATAGTGCATACCTGCTGACTGTCATATTTACTTTATCGTGCTGACACCCGTAAACCACGCAAATGTCGTGAAATGTTGATAGCCAGCTGATCAAAGGGATGTTGTTTCCAGTAATGCATACATCGGCAAGTCTCGCACTGAACGAGAGCTGGGACCCTGACGTCAGAGACGATATGGAGATGATGCTCAACAAAATAGTGCCCGAGGGTCTTCCTTACCGCCACTCGTGCGAAGGACCTGACGACATGGTGAGTGTTTGCTATGACAGTCTCTCAGTACTTCATTATGACATTGATTACACTACAGCACTTTTATTGATGCATGCAAGGAAATTGTGTTATTCATTTGTTTGTATCAATGTCAGTCTTTTCTACATCTAAACAACTTGTATGTCATGTGCACAGAATGAAACAAAATTTGATAGTTTATAGAAACAACTAACAGATTAACTAAAATTATAGTCTATCAATTAAATAAATATTGAAGAAATCTATCACCGAACTTACTGTTTTTTTGCACCTTTTGTGAATTTTATTGAGGTATGATAATTCATTCAATGTTTTTACATACAAAGTGTGAATTATAGTGTACTAACAATTTTTTTTTGTTAATCATAGCTGTGCTACAAAAACAATTAAATTACATTTATAAATTGTGTAAAAATTGATGAAACATAAGGTGCAAATGATTTAGCATTATTTTATTTAGCATTATATTCCACCTGAATATAAATAATATTCAGGTGCAGAATATTTTTTATGCCAGTCACTAAAAGTAAAGAGCTCTTCAACTAAGAAATATCCCACAACAGCTTGTTTAGTAGGGTCCTATACTATAGTGAAATAGTAATTGATTTTATTTTTGTAATAATATTTTTTACAAAATAGAGTAAAGAAGATATAATACATTGGAAAAAGCTGTTCTGTTAGCTACTAAAAAAAAATAGGACAAGGCCCTGTAGCTGGGGAGTGAGGGATATGCCAGAAGCTACCTCACCCTCGGCAACTGATGACTTGAGATGGAGTGTGGTTTTAGACTTGAACTGACAAGTCCGACAAAACCACCGCTGCCTTTTTCAAAGGGCAATGGCAAATGGGGTATTCAAGTTTCAAACTTAAAAATAATAAAAAGGTGCTATGTGCTTGTATCGGGTGGAATTTTTCAGTCTATGCAATCTAGGCAATAAGTGTAAACTATAACCATTAGAATGATCTCTATGCAACTATTAGCATATAGGTACTATAGAGGCCATAGGAATTGTTCTGATGTTTAGAGTCTAGTTTTCATTTCAATGTCGACACTTGACATTGAAATGCATTACCAAGGCTAAATATTACACAGTAATTATAGGTTGACAAGTAATGTTATGTGCTCCAATTAGACTTGAATTCTTCAAGTAAACATTCAGCAATTACAGGTCTTTAATTTATTCAAAAATTATAGGTCTACTAAAAGTATGTCATAGCTCAGTTACATCTAGTTTTGTTCATCAATTTTTGACAAAGGACATAACATACTATGTGTTGATTGGTTTAGATCAGTTTTCTTGATCTGTGGTCCATGAATATATTATGTATGGGGTGCACAGTGTGTCGTCCCTCCTATAGTATGTGAAATACTATAAGCTTGCTTCACATAATGTACGGACGACATGAGGATACATAATTACACATTTATCATGAGAGTGGAAAGATGAGTCGACCAGTTTTGTTCCACTCCTATTATTACGTATTATGCATTTATACTTATTAAGGTGAGGTCTAGCCTCTCTCGTGTGGCTGTGCCACTCACATGCATTAGCTGGTTTTACCAAGTGTCTTGCCATACTCTTGTTACCTCTCCGTGGTTGCACTCCCACGTACTCTAGAGAGGGATCTCAGGACTGTCATTTGACTGCAGTTTACTTATGGCTATACACCTCTATTACCTAGCTGGGCATCGGTCGACTTGCTCCGGTCTAAACAGGGTATATCCCTGGTGACTCTGATCATGTTTGCATATTAGTCACTTAGCCGGACAGGGGGCCTGTGGCCCCCCGGAGGCCTCCACCATCCCCATAGCCTCGCCACGGTTGCTCCAGCTCAGTCGACCGTGCCAGTGTGTTTCCGGATCACACTACCAATATATGGGAGCTCCAGGCTTCCCGTCCAATGTCCTTGACTACCAAGTGTGCTGTGCACTGCAAGATTGGACTACCAGTAAAGGAAAGAATGGCGTGCTACGACAGTCTTCTCATTTTTCCACTTATCATGCAATTATAGGTCGACATAAAGATATTGCAAAGTAGACACTCACCTGGGGTCTTCTTGGACCTCCTAGAAGCTCGTAGCTTGCGACAACCTTTCTGCCCACTTCTCATACTTGTCTGCATAGCAGCCACATTTCCCGCCATTTCTCTAGCACAGTGCCAACATAAAGTTAGTCAAAGCCAAGAGTGGTGTTACCACAATATAAAATATAGATTGACATTACTAATGTTGATACATACCGATTGTTAAATGGCGAATCGCGCATTGCTGCGCGACACTCCCACAAGCAGAAAGAGTGTTATTGCAGTAGTGTTAGAAGGTGACGCGTCCATTCCAGTATTTTCTCTCTGGCCCGAATAGCTGCGTCCCTTCTTCCCCTGGTCCCTGGTTGCATACACTCAGGGTCATTAGTAGTTTCCTCTGATCTTGATGTCTCAGTATTCATCATAGATTCTTGCACTGGCGTTACTTCACTTGTGGTGTCTACCTCATTTTCATTGTTCTCAAATTCTGGATTAGTTGGTAAAGGTGGTTGCATGTTATCCACTCGCCTTGGGCCATCATCCAGATCCAAGTACTCGATTGGTGCATCTAGAGGGGGTGCTGTCGCTTCCTCCTCAGTTGGTCCAGACTGTGCAGAGTTGTCTGGCTCAGTTTCTAGCGGATAGAGATGACCTACAGACCGAGTCAATATAGAGTCCCCAACTTTGACCTTAGCGATTCTATGTTTACCATCTGCACCCTTTATCAGATCTGCTATCTTCCCGACTTTCCACAACTCACGGTTTTTTAAGTCTGACCTTATTTGTACAATGTCTCCTATATTTGGTACACAATCAGATACAACTCTTGGCTGTTTAGGAGAGTTTTGGTACCTCTCTCGCAGACTAGTCAGATACTGTGCCATGAAAATCTTCTTGAATTCCTCAAGAATTGTCAGTCCTCTTTTCCAGCTCTCTATCAAATTGGTCTTTAGTTTGGAGCCGTCCACTGGGTAAACATTGTTTGTTGCTGGGGTCAATGTTAGGCATTTTCCTAAGCTTAGGAAATCAGCTGGTCGCAATATATGGATCACTTCAGTTCCAACCTTTGTAAGTGGTCTTGAGTTGACAACAGCTTCTACTTCTTTGAGCACTGTCAGTAGTTTGCTGTCTCCAAGTAGGTGCTTCTCGAGAGTGCGTTTTAGGGAATGCTTCACTACACCTATCAGTCGTTCATAATATCCGCCATGCCACGGAGCGAGCTGAGGTATGAATCTCCATTCGATTCCTCTCTCAATACAGTAAGGTTTACTGACCACCTCAGATGTAAGTTTGAAACACGTAGCATTATCAGAATATATACGCTTTGGTGTATTTCTAGTGGCAGCAAATCGTCTAAGTGCCAGGAGACATTCTTCTGCCGTCAAGTCGTTTACTATTTCTAAGTGAATAGCTCGCACAGCAAGACATGTAAATAGAGCTACCCATCTCTTTTGCTTTCCATTTGGTGTGTTCACATATAGTGGTCCAAAATAATCTACCCCACAGTATGTGTAAGGCGTGCTGTAGTTCACTCTTTCACTGGGTAGGTCGGGCACTGCTGGCAAGCGATATGGGCCACCTCCATGTTTAATACACTGCAGACATCTTGAAATCACTCGTTCTACCTGACGTTTCCCTTGTGGTATCCAATACTTTTCTCTAATGAGGCTAAGTGTATGGGTCGCACCAACATGGTAATTTCCTTCATGAGTATCCTTGATAATCTTATTTGTAAATTCGCAATCTCGGGGCAATAATATGGGATGTTTCATGTCGTAGTTCCATGTGGTATTTACCATTCGTCCTTGGCATCTCAGGATTCCATCCACATCTAGAAATAGACCAAGGTTTCTAGTCAGGTGTGTCCTCTTTCCTGCAATTTCATCAGCAAAATGGTGTTTTTGCAGTTCCTTTAATTTTGCGATAGTGTCAACTGTCTTTGATGGAAGTAGACTTTGCTGTACTTGCTCAATTTCCATGATATCGCCATTCCAATTCTCATTCACTGGGTTATCGTTTGCATCGTCAATTTCCATTTGTTGGTTTCCATCTATCAGCTGATACCCTGGACCATCGTCTGCTTCTAGAGTCTTTCTGTAATTACTTTGGTCCAGGCCCTCCCCGACAGAAAGGACTGTCATGTGGTTCATGTAATATCTATCTGCAGGCCACACTGATTCATCCTCTTTTAGAAATGTGGGACCGTAGAACCAAAGTTCTTTAGACTGACTCCATCTGTCAGGTCTTGTTGCAACATCAGCTGGATTAATCTTTGTATTAATATAGTATATTTCTGCTTGCATTTGGTTTTTCTTAATTTCCTCTACCCTATTGGATACAAAGGGTGGTAGTAATTTGTTGGAACGCATCCATCCGTGCACAACCAAACTATCTGTCCACAATGTTTCCTTGCTTATTGGAAGTGAAAGATTCTCTCTTACATATTTTAGAAGTCTACTCGCTATTAGCAGACCCAAGAGTTCTAATTTCGGGATATGAAGTTCACTTGAGTCTTCATTTTTGGCTATTCTCGACTTTCCCATTAAGAATGAGACTGATGTTCCTTGTTGATTTTTTCATGTTAAGTATATAACTGCAGCATACCCAGCCTTTGAAGCATCAGAAAAACAGTTCAATTGGTATGTTGTATCAAACTCTGGAACAGCATTTGTTATGCATCTCTGCAGTTCTATGTGTGCGGCTGTTTCTATTACATCCAAGACTACCTGTATAGACTGTATCAAATCGTCTGGCAAGATGGTGTCCCATTTATGTTTTTGTTCACAGATGTGTCGAAACAAGATCTTCAATGGCAGTGTTAATGGACAAATAAAGCCACAAGGGTCATAGATCCGGGCTAAAGTACGAAGTACCTTCCTTTTCGTATTGGCTGGAGTATCTTTATTGAAGTGTTGATCAGTTATTTTTAATTTTAATGTGTCTCTTGCCACATTCCACGTCAAGCCAAGTACTTTTACTGTGCCTTCGTGTTTTGCTTGTTTCTCTGTAGGTACAAAGTCAAGAAATCCCTTTTCATTTGACACCCAGTCTCTTATATTCATAGCAATCTGTTCAAAGGATTCCTTTGTCTTCTCGTATATTTCTTGAGCTTCTTGTATAGAGTTGGCTCCTGTTACTAAATTGTCTACATAGCAATTATTGGCAATATCCTTTAGTAGGGTCATATCAGTCTGCGTCATGTGGTATCTAATAGTTGCTGCGAGAAGAAATGGGCTTGCAATTATTCCGAAAGCTACACGACGAAATCGGAAATACAACAGGTTTTCTTCAGTTGGGTCCTTTGTGATGTCCTTTAACCACAGGAATCTTGTGACATCACGGTCCTTTTCTTGGAGCCCAACCTGTAAGAACGCTTTCTCTACATCGGCTACAATCGCTATTTTCTTTGTTCTGAATTTCAGCAGAAGAGCCGTGAGATCCTCCAGCATGGAAGGTCCACTATAAAGACATTCGTTCAAACTCTTCTTACCCGTTGCTTTCGCTGAAGCGTCATAAACGATTCTACCGCGTTTCCCTTCAGTTTTTACAATATGATGAGCTAAATAATGTATAGGATGTTCTGTGCTATTACTATGCGGTTCAACAATTTCAATGATATTTCCGCTTAATTGCTCCTTAAGAATTTCATCATATTCTTGTAGTGTTGTCTTATCTAATCTGTTGATCAAACTCTTCAGTCTTCCCAATGCCATGCCAAAATTAACTGGTAGTTGAGGTGGGTATTCAATCCATGGCCATGTTACTTCATAACGTCCATTTTTGTATTGAACAGTATCATTAAAATGTTTGACTGCTTCATCTTGTCTTGTAGCTTTAGGAGAATCATTTATGCCGATGCACTCAAGTGACCACAAAAATTTTATGTCAATATTTCTAAGAGGTAAGTCAGGTTCAGTAAAATAAGGGCAGCTTGAATTGTGACAGTGGCAGTAAGTAGTTACAGTTAATACATTTTCCTGTTTGGCAATGGGATCTCGGTCTACATTTCCAGATAACAGCCAACCAAAGTCAGAATCCACCAAGTACAAATTATTCTGAATCATCTCCTTTGTTTCACGCATGAAGCCTGCAAAATAATCGTTCCCTATTAAAAGGTCTATTTTATCTCCAGTAGAATCATCATCAGCCACTAAATCAACCATGGAACAATCAAATTTAGCTACTGGTAACCTCTCTGTAATATGTGGAACAATATTGACTCTTACTTGTTTTTGGATGCCACGTTTGGTCTCTAAGACAATGTCTACAGATGGGCTTGACATCTCTTTCGGATCAGTTGCGCCAAACGTATACACCAGGAGTTGATCTTCATTGTCAGGGGTGAGCTGTAATCTGGATGCAGCCCTAGTGCTGATGTAGCTACGTTGTGAACCACTGTCCAAAACAAGTCTGCATTTATAGCTCTTTGTTGTATTGCTGGGGTTTGTGACTAGCGCCACTGCTGTCTGTAAGAAAGTAACGTTCTTTGTCATGTAACATTTGACTATAGCACGATCACTATTGGAAACAGTTGCCTCACCTCGTGGTTTCGAACACAGCATTTGGAGATGTCCACCACCACAGCGGAAGCAAGTAATCTTTCGGTGGCACTGTTCAGTCTTATGATTTCTCTTTAGGCACTTGTGACATCTGTCCCCCAACTGCTTCTGTCGAGCCTCAATGTTGTTATATCTTTTACAATCTGCACTACCATGGTTATTTAATTTGCAGAAGATACATGGCAGCCTACTACACTTTCTAGGTGGGTTATTTAATTTATTATTTGCCTTTCGTTTCAGATTTATCCTTTCTGGTTTGTTGCTGGCACTGCTCCTTATTGGATATTCGCGTTTTAGTGCAGATTTTGTTTGAAGTACTTCAGTTGTAATGACTTCTTGCTGTGTGGCTGATCCCTTTTGTATTGGTGTGACTTGAGCCTTCTCCAATGCCACTACAATGTCTAGTAAGATCTGTCTAACATTAGTTGTTGAATTATCCTTGGAATGAAGCTGTGGCATCAAGTGATACTGATGGAGAACTTGCTCCGGGAATTTACTCAGTATGGTGGCACGCAGATGGTTTCCATTTATGTCCTCACCTAATTTCTCTAAGACTCTTAAATGTCTTTCAATGCCATCCAGAGTTTGTCTGCAGCTGGGAGCTGTATATTCAGCTCTCTCCAAGTTGGTCAATGCTGTGTAGTGCGCGTCTACTAATGTATCATTAGATCCGTACCTGGACTTTAAGGCTTCAATAGCGATGGTATAGTTATGGTTAGTGATGGCTAAGCCTGCTACCGCTTCCAGAGCCTTGCCCTCGAGGCTACTAATTAAATAAGTCAGTTTGTCAGCCTCTGCCATAGGTTGGCCGTCTATGTTTGAGCTGAACCGGTCCCAAAATTCGAACCATTTAAGACCCTCTCCGTTAAATTTAGTCATTTCTAATTTCGGTAATCGAATACTTAATTGGTGACTGGTATATTGTTTAGTAGGTACACTCCGTGAGGATGCCTCAATTGCTTCCATCGAGGATTCGATGTCTGTGAGGAAATCCTCACCCTGAAGCTGTAATTCCATTGCTTCGGTGACAATATTTATTTGAGGGTTTGTTGAGGAAGACGTGTAATGCCGTGTTTGTTCCTGTAGCCTGTATAATAGCTGCTTTAATTGTGCTACAGTACTTGACGCCGTTGAGAGTACCATTTTCCCCGACTCATAATCAGTTTTAGCTCGTTCCAAGCATTCTTTAAGTTTGCTTCTTCGCATTTCTAACAATCTTATAAGAATTTCTTCCATTGTTTTCACACTCTAACCACCTGCCGTCCGTTATTTCGACACGTCTTCACCAGGAAACGAAAATATATCAAGCACAAACACTTATTTCAATTAATTATAGTAATTTTCTCGCACTAAAACTTTTTAAACTTTTTAAACTAACTCTTAAGACCGAAATGGCGCCAAACCGAGAAAAAAAATTGACATGAGACAAGACAATGCTACCAACTGCAGCCCGTAGTGTTGTCACGCAGAACACTAGATGGGAGTTTTTTCGGTTATTTTTTTTTTTTTAATTTTTTCACAAACTGTTATGTAACCGGTATATAGTTTCCATATCGATATCGAAAACGGTTTTAAGATATCGAAATCAGTAGTACAGTTAGCAAAGGTTAACAAGTTATTTAGATGACAAAACTACCAATGAACGCGAACTAAAGCAAACGCAAACACACTTTTACAGTCGTAGACAAATGGCAGCTGTATTAAACAGTTCTGGTAACGGATTTATACTTTATAAGCCATCTTTATATTTACAGGATAGAACTCAAAATCTGTTGACCGGACTGTAAAAAAGGGTTGTAAAAATGTCTAATGTTATGTTAAATGGAGTTAACTCGTATTTTTGATTCGATACAGTTTTTTTTTTATATCGGTTATTTTCATATAGATATCTATATGTGATACCTTACTTATATCCGGTATAAGCTACGTTTCGATATATCGGTCCCATCCCTACTGAGAACACAAATGAACGATTTTATGTATGTAGCTTGTTACAATCTGCTAAAAAAGTTTTACACCTTGATAATATGTAATGTTATTACAAACATAATAATTGGAATCCTTACCCGGATAACTGCTAATGCTTATTTATATTCAATCATATAACATATCTGCATAAAGAGATATGTTTCTTTATTTTATTTAAGTTTGAAGGATTTTTGACTACAATTAGCATTCACAAATAGCCTTTTAGTATCATATCCCAGCATCTCCACCAAAATGTCGTCCCTCCTATAGTATGTGAAATACTATAAGCTTGCTTCACATAATGTACGGACGACATGAGGATACATAATTACACATTTATCATGAGAGTGGAAAGATGAGTCGACCAGTTTTGTTCCACTCCTATTATTACGTATTATGCATTTATACTTATTAAGGTGAGGTCTAGCCTCTCTCGTGTGGCTGTGCCACTCACATGCATTAGCTGGTTTTACCAAGTGTCTTGCCATACTCTTGTTACCTCTCCGTGGTTGCACTCCCACGTACTCTAGAGAGGGATCTCAGGACTGTCATTTGACTGCAGTTTACTTATGGCTATACACCTCTATTACCTAGCTGGGCATCGGTCGACTTGCTCCGGTCTAAACAGGGTATATCCCTGGTGACTCTGATCATGTTTGCATATTAGTCACTTAGCCGGACAGGGGGCCTGTGGCCCCCCGGAGGCCTCCACCATCCCCATAGCCTCGCCACGGTTGCTCCAGCTCAGTCGACCGTGCCAGTGTGTTTCCGGATCACACTACCAATATATGGGAGCTCCAGGCTTCCCGTCCAATGTCCTTGACTACCAAGTGTGCTGTGCACTGCAAGATTGGACTACCAGTAAAGGAAAGAATGGCGTGCTACGACAGTCTTCTCATTTTTCCACTTATCATGCAATTATAGGTCGACATAAAGATATTGCAAAGTAGACACTCACCTGGGGTCTTCTTGGACCTCCTAGAAGCTCGTAGCTTGCGACAACCTTTCTGCCCACTTCTCATACTTGTCTGCATAGCAGCCACATTTCCCGCCATTTCTCTAGCACAGTGCCAACATAAAGTTAGTCAAAGCCAAGAGTGGTGTTACCACAATATAAAATATAGATTGACATTACTAATGTTGATACATACCGATTGTTAAATGGCGAATCGCGCATTGCTGCGCGACACAGTGTGAACATCTATAAACTATTTACATACATTATGAGTGGAATTAATTTTGTGATTTGTTTGTTTTAGTCCACTCTCTACCTATCGACCCCCAATAAATAATGTGTCCACGGGACCCCTAACTATTCATCGGTTAATAGAGTGTAACATCAATTCAAATAAGACCTATGTTGCCAAAAACAGCAGTAGTAGTAAGATATAAATATTATTATGTTAAGGGAATAAATACTATTTGCATATCAACTAAAAATGTGTTATTTTTGTTATGCAGCCAGCCCATGTGAAGGCTTGCTTTCTGGGCTCATCACTTACTATCCCCATCACAGACGGAAAGCTGAACCTCGGCACTTGGCAGGGGGTATGGCTCTGTGAACATAGGAATCATGCAGGCAGCCGGAAGGTGATTGTGTTTTTATTCTTAATTTATTAAGCCTAGAATCCCTTAGTCCAGTCACTGCGTGCCATGTTGCATAAATTTGCCCAACAAAGCCACGAAACAATGTGGCACATTTGAATGAATTTTTTATAGCATTTATTATGCTAACTTTAAAGTTCGAAAAAGATCGGAAAACCGTCGTCGCCCTTAAAGACGGATATAAAGAGAAGGAAAATTTAAAATGATTCAGGTGTGGCTCAATAGCTCAGTGGGAAGAGCATTCCCCCTTTAATGGAAAGGTCGCGAGTTCAAGTCTCACTTGAGCATTTCATTTTTTCCGATGTTTTTCGAATGTAGAGCATGTCTGTCCACACATGATCAATCGTCGAACAAACAAGCCGCGCATCATTTTGCGCGTCAGCTGCCAACATCGCTCGTGTTGCGCGACGATTGTTGCCTAGTGGATACGAATAATAGCTTAATTAGTTTTTTCTTTAGCATTATTCTAAGAATGATTTATTTACAGAATTATATTAGTGTTTCTCTTCTGGAATTACTGAATGGTGCTGTGCAATCATTCTCCCTGAAGCATTAGGTACTACTAGTGATTCTAATGCCTCATCCATAAATTTGGGTTTATTTTTAATGCATGACCGGTTGGGTTCGAAACCCATATTTGTCGCACGTAAAAAAAAGGGTGCGATACCCACTATGAATCGAGGTTTTTTTTCTTGAATTAGGGTGTCCAAAAGAAAATTGGTATTTAGAAGAGGCAATGTAAATGAAGGGGTTAATCATGTTTCAGGAGAGCAATTTATATTTTAATGGTCTTGAGTTTTCATTTAGATTGAATGCCTGGTGAGCAAGTTGGCTGTTAAGTCTGAAAAAAATAATAATTGAAATAGCTTTTTCTTTCAAATACTAGCTGGCAATCAAATTTTTTTCCTATCTAAATAAAATTGAACTTAACTTTCATTACACACAGTGATCACAGGTTGCTCTAATTCAATTCAGGAACATGTTGCAAATATTATAGACCTAAGTCGAACAGGCTGTATCAGCCATCCAATACTGTGGCCAAACCTCTGGAGTCCGCTTAAGGAATCTGCCCTACAATGAACTTTATGTACATCGATTCATTAACAAGTATTGTATGTGTGATGCAGGTGGTAGTGACGCTGTCCGGGTGCCCCCGCGACTCCCCGCTGTCGCCGGTGTCGGCCGCCTCGTGCTCCAGTTAGGACAGGGGGGGGGGCGCGACCCCCCACACGCACTCTCACTCGCGCCCCTCCTCCAAGAGTACGCGGAGGTAAACCCCGCGGTAACACCTTTTATATCCCGCACCTAAAATAGAAGTTAGTTCTTACTCTTATCTTCGAGCGACAATATGTACATAAGATTAATATTTTGTAACGCTTCGCGCGCCACCTCGCGTGGGACATGCGATGTTGTTAGGCCTGGGCGCACTTGTAATATAGCATTTATAGGAATTGACGGCTCTGGCCCGGCCCGGCCTGGCCCGGCAGACCTGGCCCGGCGCGGGGTGGCCCGCGACTACTGTAACCCTATTGATGTTACGTTCAGTCAGATTGAACACTGAATCCGTTGAACTTGTACATAAGGTTTATGTGCGATGTTTTTAACTATACATAATAATTAATTGTTGTTTTGTTATTGCAACTGTACATAGACGAGGCGTGGACGTTGAGACATTCCGCTTGTAGGTTCGGTTCGTCAATAAAAGGGTTCATGTGGCACCTACTTTTACCATTATTAATCGTATATTACTTTAGGACAAAGTACTAGATAAGGAGTAATGATTTGAATGGATCGAATATTTTTCACTATTGCACTCGTTCAATTTTTTCCAAGTACACCGGGAGACACTATATTTTTGAACATGGCGGCACGTTAGACATTTTAATGGATTCGGACACTCATTTTACCACACCAATTTTGTATGTAATCGCACCGGAAGACGGTCAGTTCGTGTAAGTTTTAAGAGCTGAAGTAGGTAATATACTAAGTACTTTGTACATGTACGATAGCTCCCTTCTCTCTCCGTGTTAGGTTAGACTTATTAACGATTAGTACGTGGAACATGTCCATAGCTTTAATTGTGTCACGCCCGTTGTATCAACGGGTCCTTCGCGGGATGACAATGAGCTAACATTTGGTACCACTAGTTCGTAGTTGTATATCATTACTCTTAAGATCATGTAAGTGCCTCGGATTTATGGGGTGGTCATGAGTTCATTTGCGTTCTCGTCTCTGAGAATGTTTGTGGGTAGACTGGACCGAGCTGACGCGTCACTTGCGCACGCGCACTCGCCTCTTGTAGTGTAGTGCCAGGACCATACACGCGCAATACTGGCTCGCATGAGACCTTCTCCAACACGCTCTTGAGCTGGCCTGCGTCACTCAATAATAAAATAACTCAATTAGTATGAAATTAAACGCGGACAGCACGCATGCACGCCAGAATCAGATGTTGGTGCAAGCGAACAGGCAGAACAGCAGGAGGTGCGAAAGCTCTTAATTTGTATTTCCGTCGATCTCTTGCGATATACACCATTGTCACGGACGCGATTTCCTTCATTACGGGATCCTTAATAATGATTTCATTCGCAATTTTCATACAGGCGTATGTGTATAGTTGTATGTCTTCCTATGTAAGTTCCATCACATAAGAACAAGATTAGCGTAACGTGTCGGAGTAATATAACCGGCTTATGTGAACGGTACTAGGGTATACAAACATCACCTTTATATCCGGCCACATCTATATAAATTAGGTAATGTAATGAAATTATCGCGATAGGGACTCCAAATTGAATCCAAGTATATTCATGTTATACATAGTTATCAGGTGGAATAATCAGTAGCGGGTGTTTTATATGATACGAGTGGTAGTGGAAATTACACAATGTAATTCATTCACTAATGTTACAGGGTTTAAAACCTTGTCGTTTACAGGAATTTATATTACGCATTCCATGATCGACATTTCATCAATAGCGGAGAGTTCGGCTTTAGATGTCCCATCGAGACGCTTGTGTGGCACAATTTTACACTTGAAACTTAGTTAGGAGTTAATAAATTATAAATAGTAGGTTACGGTGGCGTAAGTAAACATTAGCGGTGTTGGCGGCGAGGGGCCGACGAGTCCCCGTCACGCAGCACCGCGCATCACTCGTTTTATACCGCATTGTACAAAGTGTAGATTCTCACCCTCGTGGTACGGAGGTACGGAGGTACGGAGGTACGGTGGTACGGCAGTACGGCTCATCTCATGGACCTAGACTTACTTCACTTAGGGAGCTTGTTGTACGTTCATATTCGGGCTTTGGATAGATTCACGTTAAACTTTACGATTTTTTAAGTTGTTTTTTAAATCATATAGTTATAGGTAATGTTTTTGGATTATCTAAACAGCTTTATAAAACTTAATTATGCTTGGAATAAAATATATTGTTTATTTATTATCAATATAAATACTTTATCTAATGCATGATCAATGTACTATGTGACATTTAATAGTTTTGCGTATTTCATTATTTGTTTTGACAGCTTCCTTTTAATGTTTTATTTTATTACTTTCTATGACTATTTTTGGCATCCAGGAGTGTGTGCAAAGGGAATGGTTAAGTGCTTTTTAACACATAATTACTTAAGATACGTGTAAATATTTTTTGCATTAATATAGTGTACATGTACATTTTACCCATGTACATACATTTATAATGTAAAAATGTTCAAGTGCTATTCGTGTATGCGTGTTCTGTATGCCACTGCCATGAAGATTTGCCGATTTGTTGTTATTGGTTTACTCGTTCAATTTACTTCCCTTTATTATTATCTTAATGTAAAATGGATAAAGTATATACTAAAACTATTAATAGTAAAACCGATATCCTACTATGTAGATAAGTTTCTAAAAAAATGAGATGCGACTGGTTCGCGTATATAGTACTAACATTACTTTTGTTTACCGTTAAGTTCCACCGAGAAGTGTAGGCTAGCGACTTCCCGTAATAGGCTGTTCAGTAACAACGAATGTGTCTAGAGTTTTAACCTTTAAGTGGACGCAAATCCGCCATTCCGACTTAGACATTCCACAATGTGTCCAACAATAATAACTGCAGTCATGACGACACCTTTAGCCTAAGATAAGCCTTGTATCTGTTGCTGTATATCCGATGTATTCAGTTCCATTCGATATTAATATTGTTCAGTATAGAGCACGGATTTTTATCAACAATCTATATGAATTTTTTCAATTCAGTAAGCATAATAATTAATTTGTTACATTAATATTAATTGCACATAGGAAAATGAGGTTGTAAACAGGATTAATAAAATAATCAAAATGAATGACAAATAATTTGTGTGTATATTATTTAAGATCAATAATAAATATTATATCAATATTATGATTGTACAGTTGATTCACGTTTTCTTAGGGGATCTTTGTCAGTTATATATTGTTGGTTTTATGCGTTCACTAGCACGTGGCGCTGGGGTGTCACGATAAACTTTGATTGTATCATATAACTTGTACAATATAAATATATAGATCCACGATTATGAAAGAGATTAAATATTTGCAAAAGTTAATATTATGTGAGTTTTATTTTCTTTTTATAAACACACCTCTTACATATCAGACTTATAAATAGTTTCTAGGTGGTAAGGACTTATTTGTAGTGTTAATTAGCTAGTAACTATATTTATTATTTGGTATAAGCTCTTTTATGTTGTCAACTTTTCACTTTCAATGCTGTGTGGTCCGGGGCCCGCGTCTGAAAGGAAATTGCTCATATTAGTAGACTATCGCACCTTGAATTTTGCTTGTTTATCAAAAATGTAAACATCGTTACATTACACAAGATGATAACTGCACATATTAGTATACCTAATTGGGTTCTGTTGCAAGAGATCAGTAATGTTAGATGTACCTTACATTTTTCATTTTAATGTAGGATCCACCTAAGTGTTTGAAGGTTTGCGTGCCCACAGTTCTATTCTATATATAAAAAAATAAGTGCCTGAAATGTTAAATAACTGCGCAGGTTTGGTATATGTAACTTAATTTTTATTTTAAAAAAGGAATAAGGTGCCGCGCGAAAAATAGGACTTAAATGTCGACCCAGACGATGCCGCGAGCACAGCTAGGTACTTAGTTATTTATTAAAATGTGCATATACCAGGATAATATTATCAGGCAGTATTCCATTGTCGCTTCAAACGTCACGCTAACTATCTATCACACTATTCACCAAGGAATTAGTTAGTCACGCGACTGTCGCTACGTTTAACTCACGTGTATAGGTGTATGTTATTTACTTACCTGCAATACTTGGTACCTCGGTGGCATGATTATTATTCACTTTATCTAACGTCTTGCCCAGGTCAATCGCCATCAGCTGGAATTTCTGAGTCACCACGGATAGTTGTCCGAGCACGTAGTTCATATTCTCCTCCAAGCGGACCATTTTTGTGTTTATGCTGCTCACCTGGGGACAATTTATTTGTATTTCATTACGATTTATCAAATGTTAAGGCCAGATTTTATTACTGAAAGTACAGGTTGAAAAAGGTAGTTAAAACGTATCCTAAGGATAATGCACTTACTTCGTTTTTCACTTTGTCCATTGTGGTCGTGCTGCTATTGACATACACGTCTGAAGTTTCCTGTTAACAAAGATTACATAAATACCTAATATGGTTCATAGTAAAATACGGTTTTGAAGCTAGAATTGTTCTATGCATACGATGATTTTGTTTTCTGTGATTCTGTTACGAGGGGTAGCGCAATGTAACATTGCGCATGTTACATTACGCTACGACCCGTAACAGAATCTGTCAATCAGCGAGCATGTCGTTACAACGCTTGCTAACAAATATCTACCTACATAAGTAGCATAGTTGTAGCGAAATATTTTTTTGAACCCCCGTTCATTTTTCCTTTCACCTGAACATTATTCCCATACATTATCAAAAACATTTTTTTTCTTTCGCCAAATTAATAGTTTCAGATGATTTTGCCATCCAAACTGTGCCCAAATTCTTTCTATCCGAAACGACTCTAAAATCACCCAGTATAATACAGTTGGCGATATAAGCAGCATAGTACAAATTACTTTAGCTCTAAAACCTTTAATTAGACAAATACTTAGATATCTACATATAAGGTGGCTAACCTAGGGAGGCAGTTGTAAATTGCAACTGCTTGTACCAGTAGAGCTAAGGTGTTATGGTGGGCCCACTAAGGTCCTCTGGTTCACCCCGACTTTCGCAGGCTTCCCTCAGAGCTACGGAGTCAGATGGCAGAGGTAAGAGGGGAAAAGTGGACTCCGGAATTCAAGCTTTTGATGCTAGCGGAATTGACGTTCGGATAGAAGGGGTTGCTTACCGATAGTTTAATCAAGGCGTTCTGACTCAGCATGATTGTTTGGTGCATGATACCGATCTGTCGCCACACCTGAGACATCTCTAATTCCACCGTCGAACTGAGATTGTGCAGGCTCTGTGTCTGATTATTTGTGATTGCGAGCTGAATGTAGTCCAATCTACGGACAAGATTAAATATAATATTGACAATTTTCATTCAAATATATATGTAATAGTTACTTGGAGGTTTGAAGGATGTTTACTAAGCTCTCGAAAGTTCATTTAGACAGTTCAATTCTAGATGTTTGTAATTTGTGATCATATGAACTTCTAATCGTAAAGGGTGGTAGGTACTTACTTCATATTTGTAGCCTTATTCGCATTCTTTTGTTGGCTTCTAATAATTTCTGACAACTGCATTATAATTTGGTTAACGATGTGCTCTAGCCGTTTCTTGGTAGCGAGCACGTTATCTGACGTCTCTTGGATCAATTTGTCGCTCTTTGACAATAGTTGAACCTGTGAACGTTAAAAATATAATGTTTGTAATGTCTACTAATTACTATCAATTGTCAATTAAAACTGCACCTATAGATTTACAAAGGTTTGTGAGAACCTATCACCTTTAAATGTGTCCTTTTTTCCCTGAATTGAGTTGCACACAAAATACTCTAGAAAAAATTTAATTCGAAAATACCTCAGTACGCAGAGAACTATAACTCTTGAAGATGCCATCGAAAGCCTGCTCCGTCATAGTGTTGCTCTGAGTCAAACTTCGCTGGATATCTTCATTGGTGGTTCCCAGCTTCTCTCCCATTTCGCGTACTTTTGTCTCTAGTCTGGTTGTTACTGTAATAGTATATTTTTACTATTAAAGAAGATAATTAACTCAATAAAATTGAGAAAGATCATCGAAATATGTCCATTTTCTATATAATATACGAATGAACTTACACAGAAGTATATTATTGAGTGTAGTTCCCGTGGCGGTAGAAACGGCTTCCAGGCTCTGGTTTGTGGCACGCTTGAGGTCGGAGAGCCTTGGCAAGTCTTTCCACATGCTCTCAGCGTCCGATAGCAACCGCTGTATTTTCTTTATCTCCTGTTCTTGACGTTCCATCACTATGGAATTGATATTTGTTATTTAAATTATCTATCTACATTGAGTTATCTGGTGAGGTAAGATAGGTGACGACACTGACGGCTGTGGTTCCCTTCACATTAAAAATAACACAGGTAGGGATGGCAAGAGCAGTCTGCCGTGTCGGGTAAGAGGGGACAGTTGGTAACTTCCTCTCCTTCAAAAGAATGGAGTTATGAGCAAATCAGCAACTGAGTTAGTAGTAGGTAGGTACTTAGTAGTATAAGTACCTACTATCAGTCTGGTTTTGTCGGTTCCACACTAAGTCTACCTGAGCAGGTAGAGTTACTTCGCGTCTACGTAAATAGTGCTGAGCGTTTTGCTTACTATGTTATTACATATGGGAACCCCCTTGGGCTTCCCCTCACCGTAGTAAACAATGACTATGTCAGATTAGAACCGAATAAATCCGTACGCTGTTACGTCACATCGACATGCGTGCCCGAGAATCTGCGATTAAATTGATTGAATATGTGAAACTCATACCCTCGCTCATCTTGCTGTGCCACGCCTCGTCGGCGGCGGCCACCTCGCTGAGCGGCACGATGTCGGGCTGCGCGGCGTACGCGGTGCCGTTGTACTCGCTCAGCTTCAGCTCGTACTTGTTCAGCAGCTTCTCCGCCTCCGAGATGTGCTTCTCAAACGGATTCATGTCCGAAGCTACATCTAAGCATATGGCGCGTAACGCGTCCTGAAATGTATTTTAACTTATCAAAAAGGAGAGTTTTGATAAGTATATAGGAAATTGCACAGCCCTTGTCGTTGGCCTTACTTTGTATAAGAGACAGGTTATGGGCCCAGATATAGGTTTAGGACCTATGGCTATACAGGGCAAGTAACTGCTCCACCTAACTAAAAAGTAAATACTTATGTATAAAGGCTTCACAAACAAACAGGTACAAACGTAAAAAGTAGTCACATGTCTTTCTAAATTTGATTTAGCTATTGAAAAATACGAACAACAAAATATCTCAGAAAATTTTAACTACTGCGACGCCCACGGTAGCGTGTTGTTTTTGCGTAAACTGCGGTGAATTTCTTACAAATAACTATTTTGCTTATTCTTATTAGATTCAAACAAATATTCGAGGATCATCGCCTCTGAAATTAAGATAACTATATGTACAGTTATAAACTGTTAACTCAAATAACAGCCAAATAAGACATCCAAACAAGAGCGTGACATTTTAGTGTCATCCGGTTGCTCACCGGATTTAAAGTATTCTTCAGGTTTCTTATTTCTTTATTGACGGCATCTATTTTAGCGTCTGTCGCGTCCAATCTTTTTTTTAAATCGCCGTTCACAGTCAAGCTGTTGTCTAATTCCGTGGTGGTTGATGGTGTGGGTACTGACGATAACAAAGTCTGTTGGATTTTTTCCAAGGCTTCATTTATTTTGCTTTGTGATGACTTTTCTCGTTCTTCTTTCTGAAAATAAAATATCACCATTAGATAGTTCTTAGTTTCAGTCATGGTTTTTTTTGTATCATTAAAGCATCATTATCAACTTCGCGCTGATTTCGATTGCGTCGGCGGACACCAGTACGCCACCTTGGAGACCAGGTAGGATTTGGTTTCCTCTTCTATTCATTCTTAATTGGCTTATTTTCGCAATTACTGTAGCTAGTCTGGCTACTTAACAGCAAGAGCCTGCGTCAGTCTAAGCCGTTGATCAGCAGGTGTAGCTTGCAGGTGGGGTTAGTTTGGGCCCAGGTGTATAAAGGTATACTTAACAATAAATAATTCCATATCTGAAACAGTCGAATCCAGCTGTACACCAGTATACATTAGTTCAATATGCGTTAAAATACATACTGTCCACAGAAGGTCTTATGTACAACGATAAGTTTATGTAAATGACGGTAGTCCAAATTTGTGCTAATAGTTTGGATAATCTGTGGCGTACATTGAATTATGTTAGCATTGTTAGCTTTACGTGTAATCCTAGAATTTTACATATATCGATACCAACCTGTAAAAGTATAGTTTCGACATTAGACAGTCGATCATCCAGCCTTGATATCATGCCTTTCAATGGTTCCAAGGCTCTGTGCTTCTTGTCGAGATTACTTAGCATTCTCTTGACTTGCTCCCCGAGAGACCTCTCGCGTAGCTCATGCCGCTCCAGTTTATCTTCTGACATTCTGATCATGTGGACTAGAGATAACATAGCATCTCTGATGTCTTCGTGACTAAAAGAGTTAAATACGGGTTAATAAATATCAATACAACTTTTATTGCCATAATGCGAAGTAGAGATCAACTTTAGTACGTAAGTAATTGTCAATCCAATCGAGAATTTCCATCATTAACCAGGAATTTCTTCACTTTAGCACCTTGACCGACTTTTACTGAATCCAAACCAGCTAGTTAAATATAGCAATTACTGTTATTAGCACTTATTCCTACTAATGTGATCAATAAATAGTTTTGCTGTAGGTAATAGGGCCAAAATTGGTTATCGCCCTACTGGAGTCTATAGGTAAAACATAATTGGAATGATTCAAGGAACTTTAACGTTCGTTAGATTGCTATCACGAAATACTGAACCGACTGGCACGAGCCATTGGAGAAAGCATAATAATTGTAGGTACTACGAGTATATCAAATACTAAATACAGTTGTGTATGAAGTTCGCTACGTATTCGATACCTACCCAAGCAGCACACGAGGCTGCTTAATAGCCAAATAACGGATTTCCAAAACCAAATAAGGAAGCTGCATTAAGTCTGTATACGACCTTATTCAGCTCTTATAACTCTTAAATGGGCACAAATTTATTCAGCCTTGGGTTCACATAGCTGCTTAAGAGCTGTGTAGCAGCAACTTAACAGTGTTATAAAGGGTATCGACAGTACTTTGCGCTGAAATCCGACTGACTAAGAGATCACAAGTTACTCTTTATTCAGAAAATATGTCTGTAATGCGCGCTCTATACATATTGTAAACCGCGAAACGCTACTTAATTGCGGCCTGTGTAAAATTAATGAACATGCAATACTGGGTTTAAGCAATTTACCGGTGCTTCTAGCTGCCTTGATGGACATTGCACTTTGTTACGTGAAGTGAATATTGGAAACGAAATTAATGGTGGATAATATATTCATATCCCTGATAAGTACATTGTTTTACATAGTAATAAAGGAAAAATGATTGGGAATTTAATTTTACTGACATTATACATATATATTATCTAAGAAAATTTTAATGCGCCATGAAAATATTTTGTTTTTAATTAGTTTAGTGATATAAATAAGCTGTGATGTAAACTATGACAAAAAAATTTGTAGTGCTTTGAAAAGAATTATAAGATAAAAAGTTATTATTATGATATTAGGAAGTAAAAACTAGTGCAATACATTTTATTTCTTGCACAAAACATCGGAAAGGTTGAAAAATCAATCAGAATATGTTTAGGTTATAAAATAAAATGGTGGATTTATGTTAAACAGTAACGTGAATAGTTAAAACTCTTATATTCTACAACAGGCTGCCTAATAGTTCACTAGTGCGCTGTTATTCTACAAAAAAACTGAATAATATTACACATGTGAACTGTATACAGCTATAAGCTGTTTTCTTTACTTTTAATTGTTCACAAGCTCTACCTTTAGCCATGATGTGAATAATTAAACAGTTATTATACCGACTCTTTAGGGATCCCTAGTATTAAATCTAAAACCACCGCATGGACTTCCATTACAAAATTGTCAAAGCAGTATTATTTAGAACACTATTTTACGCGTGTGCGAACCTTTCAAGTTGGGTAGTAAGATATAGTAATATATAATTAATATATTTATTATTTTTTATTGTAAAATTAAATTGTACAACAACATAAACGCAATATTTCACCCTAAACATCATCTTCGGAGTTATTCATATTTTGTACGGAACCATCCTGTTTCAAACTATTTGCCAAGCTTTGCGTTACGTCCCGACTTGAAGGTTTTATTTCTTCTACCTTTATAATTATTTGATTCTTCTAATGCCTCCTGTTCTTGCTTTCAATTTCCACGAATTGCGCGAATTCATTTTAATATATAGCAAATAAAAATACGTTGGATATGGTCTCAACTTAGTTCCACTGACTGATTACAGTACCACATATGTTACTTTTATTCAGATAACGTCGGATTTAAGGTACTTATGTGAACCATTATAAAGTAGAAGCCGTTAATTCTATACACTAGTGAGTCTCTAAGCAGCTGCGAGGCATCTAGTGAATGTTTAAATAGCGGCTATGCAGATACTATCAATTGCAGTATAAAGGCTGATTAGCGGTAGACATATTCAGGTATAAGCTGTAATATGGGCCACATATCGTCCATTATACAGCTATTCACTTCAAAATAGTTCACACGTGCCCCTTTAATAAGTCAGTGTAATAGGAGTTCACAAATATCTTCTTAAACAGCATTTGGCGTAATTTTATGCACTAAACAGGCCTTACTACGGTTTAGGCAATAGAAAAGGTTAGAAGCTGAATAGAGTAATTAAAACATACCTTTATAGCACTCTTAGCTTATTAATGGTGATTTTGTCGGTCTTAATCAGCCTTAATACAGCTTTTAATTAGCTAAAGCTGTTTAAATATCACTGACCGCTATTATACAACTGTAGCATCACCAGTGTACTCTTAGAAGCTTCTTAATACGCACAGAGTTTCAAATAAGTCTTAAAGTGGGTAGTTATACAGCTATCTGTGCTACTTGGGTAGGTATCGAATACGTAGCAAAAGAAAAAGTATCTTCTCGGGTGGGCCTCGAACCCGCGATCTTTCCCTTACAGGGGGAATGCCTTGACCACCGAGGCTACCGAGTCCGATCAAGGCATTCCCCCTGTAAAGGAAAGATTAGAATACATAATGATATAAAATTGAATGAATGACATAAAATATAGTTATAAAATATATAGCCGAGTAAGTGGAGTACCGCAGGGCAATATATTAGGCCCACTTCTTTTATAGACAGGTGCCTATGTACCTATTATACCGGGTTTAAGGGGAACGCTCCCGAAGCCGAAGACCTATATTAGGACTTCAGATACACTAATATTGGCATGTAGCGGCTGTGTACGCGACTGTACCAACGGTAAGAGTACCTATAATGTAAAAAAGAAGCTTTTACATACTGTAAACTCTTATCGTACACAGCCGCTACAGGCATAAAAAACGTATAAATTACTTCTTCGTGGATGGGGTCATGCGCGTAAGAGACTGAGAACCCTGGATGGCGTGAGAGGAAGCAGTAAAGAGTACCCCGGGATGAGGTTGTGCTGGCAGTATCTTAAGACCTACAGCCCCGGGTCCTTTAAGCGGGGCTTCAAAAAGCATCTGATGAGGCCGTCAAGCTGAGTGCCACCACTGTTTACATGGTACATGTTTACAATGTTGACCCTCTTTCCGTGACTTTGCCTTTAGCTTACCATCAGACGAGGTGAAGTCAAATTGACGTGTGCTTTTATAAAAAAAGTAGACACAGCTGCCTCCTCCACAATACAACGGTTACTGAACGCCGGATGCTTTTTTAGTTAGGTATAATTGTATCAAGTATCTACCTATCATCTATGAAGCCCGCCTTCTGGGTGCGTTGCAGGTCGGTGACGATGCGGAGGAATTCCACGACGCATTATATAAGTAAATATTTTCTTTATTTCTTTATTTTCTTTAGTATATTCTATCTCTGTCATATCATAACTCAAAAGTTTATAATAAATGAGTAGGTATCATCTCATATGGCTATTCCATGCGAATCCGTTTTTGAAAATAACTGTTGTTTTTATATTGTCAGGATCTTTAATATGGGCAGATTTACGTAAGTGGGTGGTTAGTAATGAATCATAGAGTCGCAACTTTGGGGGCAATGACTTTAGAATAAATGCTTAAAAATGGTATTTGGTAAAACTGAATTTTATTATAACATGGTATTCACATTTAGTAAATTCTTGTCTGATAAGATTTAATAATTAGTGGATTAACTCCAATTAACTCATTATTAAGTATTCCACCTGTCTAATTTAGGCAGACACGTGTCACCCGCACGTGGTCAAGACCTCACCTGTCAGCCGGTACCTACACCTGCTGAACTACAGCCGATGCTCTGGCTCTCTCGTGTATTTCTTTCAGTGATCCGAGGTCAAATGGTAAGTACTAGTCGCCCCGAGATAACCAATACGCCAAAAATGTTTTGAAGTTGTGCGTATCGTGTGCTATCGAACTGGTTGCTTTTTAGACCCTCACATATTCCACAACAACATTCTACACAACGCTATCTAGACCCATGGTAAGCTTTTATAGCTTGTGTTATGGAATTTAGAATGCGGATAAACATACTTATATACTTTTTTTTTGTAAATTCATACACATTATACACATCACATATCACATAGGCTACTTTCTATCCAGGAATTAGATTTCCATCATCCATAGATTGCGGAAGTTTTGTCACAGAACAGATAATTATAGTAGGTACTAGCGTCTTTTGTACAGACGTTTTTTTTATTTATTTTATAATAGATTTTGCCCGTGGCTCCGCCTGCGTGTATGACGGTTATCGCGACCAAACATAGCCTATGTCCTTTCTCATGGTCTAATCTACCCCATTAAAATCGATTCAGTGGTTAAGGTCTTAAAGCGTAACATACAGACAGACAGACAGACGGAGTTACTTTCGCATTTATTTTTTATAAGGAAACTAGCTTTTGCCCGCGGCTCCGCCCGCGTGGATGTCGGTTCCTGGCAATTATTCGAATTTTCTCACCTTTTAAACCTTCCCTAGACCTCCACGAACATTTTAAGACCAAGATAAGATCCCATAAATCCGTTCAGCGGTTCACGAGTTTTAGCGAGACTAACGAACAGCAATTGATTTTTATATATGTAGATTACTAGTAGATACTTAGATTTACCTAATCTCTCCCGTTCAGTGCTAGGAGTGAGGCCATTGATATTACTCAATATCAATGCTTTTCGGCAATATTCGCCGACTTTATTTTATTAATACCTACCTACTCTTGCTGCATTATCACGAGTCAGGTAACCGTATACCGAGTCCTGAAATACAACTAAATGTAGAAACGAGAACTGGCGCGGCATTACATTATTAATAGCTCTCAAGTTCTAGTAACTGCATTGTATAAAATGCATTATTGCATTCCAGGAGGCTGGAGGGAATACGCTCCATACAACACGAACTCACATAACAAGAGTTTTGTGTTTGTTTAAAAATAAAATGAAGCTGTTTTTATGGGAGGGACAGCTGCGTGAGCTCCTAACTCCAAGAGAAAAGCATACACAAGAATTTCAGCCGGTTTACAGAGGTGAGAATAGCTAGCCCCGTGCGTGAGTCTTGGTGCAAGCTCATGGATATCTGAAGTTCCTGCCCAGTATTAATGAATATACCTACCTAATTCAAAATCAAACGGTGAAAGATATCATCGAATAGAATCTTGCATAGATACATAATAACACTTAAATACTGCATTACAGTTGATGATGCAGGTGTATGAAGAAACAGATGTGTTTAACTACTTTTAGCAGGTTATGGGCCCTCGATAAGCCATCGATTACTAGCACTTGTATAGTTAAAACATAATACATGTAATGGTAGATGAAATGTGTGGCAACATCGTTAAAAGATTGTGCTTGCACGTGTCCAATGTCTAAATAAAATTAATATAAATTGAGTGATCTATTCATAGAACATCAATCAGTATCTAAATAGAATAATGATTGCTTTACGGCTTGAGTGCTCCTTAGAGAACCGTTTAATGAAGATTTATGAGTTTTCATGCATTATGCATTTCAGTAAGATTAGGAAATAATACTTATTTTAATATTTACGACGAGCGCCAAGAGCTCAGGGTTTCAAAAGAAATGGAGTCACTATAAAGTTTATGGCAGCGGTATTAACGTAATCCAACTCTTAACAGATCTAATTAAATACCCACGGATTATATTTCTGTTGCACCAACCAAAAAAGATCTAAAAATGTATTTTTTAAATTTAGAACTCGTAAATATAATTAATATAACCCACAACTGGTTAGTCTATGGGCCTCTTTGTCTGTCTATTACGCTTTCACGCCTATACCTACCACTGAACATTTTGATGAAATAAGTAGATTAAACCCTGAGAGAGGACATGGGCTATGTTTGGTCACCTCTAGAATTTCTATGTTCGTGGTCAACCAAACGACAGCTTTCGTATGCATTTGTACTTAGTTGTTGCGTTCACGTCAAACAATTTGTTCCGGCCGCAAAATGCGAGTTTACGCAAAATACGATTGTCCCGTCGTAAACAGCTTTGCGTTTGTTTGCTTTATGCTCGACGAGCCTAATTTTAGGTACCTATAAATTAACGAGCAATAACTACACTTTTGCAAATCTTTAAGTTGCAATGACCTGTTAAAGAATTTTCGCAGATTAATTACTGCAATAATAAATCAAAATATTAGGTCGTACTGAATTGACAACTAGTTACCAACTCTCGACAGGTGGTGTGTATAGTAGGTATAGGGATCCGTTAACATCTCCGGCACCCTAGCCAATCTCACATGCTAGTCTAGTTAGTAGGTACCTATCCTTGGTCTTGGTGTGCACAATAAAGATATACTATACTAATATACTATACTATACCTACCACCTTCTGATTAACGGCAGCTCTACAAAGGGTTGTAGGATTAGACGGCAATTCCTCCTTTAGAAGTCGAATAGAAATACCTACACAGAACAGAAGCCGAAATTCCGCGGTGCAATCTGCTAATACAATTTGTGAATTTAATACTTAAGCTAAGAGAAAATGTTTAGCTTTTAAAAAGCGGCAGCAGCTCGCCAAAATCTCTAATTGGAACAGAATAGCTGAAGAACATTACTTTCTTTGTATCAATACCAAACCTACTCAAAACCGAACAACCTAATTTGACGAGATGGGTTTTATTACTCAATTTTACATGTTTGTTTTCAATCTTCCTTCATGTAGGTAGGTAAGTACTGTACATTAATTTTATTTCATAGACCGGTCACTGAAGAATTTGAATCGTACCTACTGTCACAAGATTTTTAGTTTTCTCCAATGCGAATGTTTTCAATGTACCTAATACATGCTAATATTTTCACAAATACGATGCAGCATGCATCGCTAGTAGCTAGAATTACCACCCCTAGTTACGTAATGGTTTTTCTACTTACGTGAATTCTCTGCAGTGTGTGCGTGGTGCCCACAACAGTAGCGCGATGGCGACCCACCACAGTCTCTGGGGACAAGAGCCAACTTCAATAACTTGAATATTAATGAATGCCTAACTGAACTAAGTCGTCACTTCGTAAGCCACGATGAGCTCACTACAATACGGTATTTTATACATGCGACGACGCTCCAAAAAAGGGTCTTATACAAATTTTATTGACATTCGGACTTATTTATTGCATTTTTCACCAAGGAATTAGGAATTGCGTTTGAAGGGAACTTTTCAATTTCAAGTAGATACATAAATTGTAAAGCTGAGTTTAGAAACAAGTCCATGATTACCAACTGATGGTAGGTACCTATATTATAAGTGGTTGCTTACTGTGGTTAGGTAATGGATGAATGTAACTTCCAGTCAAGATCATAGCACGGAGGTTACCAAAATGAAAAATACCTAATATAAATGATGCTACGCATCTACGTAGCTATCATTGATTTCGTTACTTTTGTTAGTTCCGCGAAGTATTGTAGGACAAACGCTCTACACTCACGCAATCTGTCCGAATTGCTAATTATGGACAGCTGCGCACGTATGACAATATCAGTAATAGTGAAAACGAAAATTTTGAAAAATGATATTGTTTATTTGAGTCAAGTTTACATTGTACATGAAGTTACATTCAAGAATCAATCAGAAAGGATCACAATACATACTGATTCTACATTCCATACTAGGATGACCTGTGGTATGGAATGCAGCAGTCAGACTTGAAGATATTACAGTACAGAGTAAATAGCAGAATGATGTGAGTTCGCAGTCTAACATAACTGTAGCTAGGATAAAGTGCCAACAAGCAGGTTAAAAGAGGATGGTACAGGTACACCGACATCCTTTCGGCGGCTGATGCCGAACCTAGGGGGACCCCAGACGAGCAGCCGCCTCCTTTATTTGGGAGTGGTGCGGTCGATGGCCCTATACGGGGCCCCTGTGTGGGTCGACGCCCTGACGGTACGCAACATTGCCCTCTTGCGACGTCCGCAGAGGGTGATGGCCGTCGGGGCGGTAAGAGGATACCGCACCATCTCATTCGAGGCGGCTTGCGCAATGGCGGGCTCTCCTCCGTGGGAGCTGGAGGCCGGAGTCCTCGCGCTAGTGTATCATTGGCGCGAGGAGGCCCGGAGCCGGGGCGAGTTCCCGGCACCTTCGGAGGTGGGAGAGCGGAGGCTCCTGGTGAGACGGTCCATGCTCCTGGAGTGGGAGCGGCGGCTGGCCAATCCCACGGCTGGCAGAAGGACCGTCGAGGCGATCCGTCCTGTCCTCAGAGACTGGATGGACAGATCGCGGGGGTCGGTAACGTTCCGCATGGCGCAGGTCCTTTCGGGGCATGGATGCTTCGGAAGCTACCTGTGCCGTGTGGGACGAGAGCCGACCAGTGGGTGCCACCACTGTGGCGGCGATGATGACACGGCGCAGCACACCCTAGAGGAGTGCCCCGCGTGGGCTGGGGAGCGCCGTGCTCTCATCGCCGAAGTGGGGACGGACCTCTCGCTGCCGGCCGTAGTTCTGTCTATGGTCGACGGCGGCGATGAGGCGTGGGCAGCGGTTCAGACCTTCTGCGAGACGGTTATCTCGCAGAAGGAGGCGGCGGAGAGGGAGAGGGAATGTGACCCCCTTTCCCTCCCACAGCGCCGCAAGAGAACCGGGGCTCGGAGGAGGCGGTACCACCAACTCCTCCCCCCCTAACCGGGCCGGGCAGTAGACGCGGGGGCGTCTGCTGCCCTTACATAGGCCTCGAGGTTGAAGGCGCACGTCGTGTCGCGTGTGCCTTGCCTAGGCGGGTGGCAGAAGGACTCCTCTTCTGCCGCACCAGAGATGGGCCTGCCGTAGATCAGCGGCGGGCGACCCACACGACGATGGCGGAAGATGTTGTTCCCGCCATCGTCGATATGTGGTGACGACGGACACCGTGGTGGTTTAGTGGGTAGTCTGGCCTTTCTTCGAGGCTAGGAGTCCCACACGAAGCCCGCTCCCTGCCCCCGTGGGGAGTGAGTGAAGTGCTTAAAAGCATTCCACCACGAAAAAAAAAAAAAAAAAAAAGGTACACCGACATCCTTGAGTCCGAAGTGTACCTTACATTCAACGCGGTGCACATGCTAAACATAGAACGAGACTCTGGGCAGGCTTTACTCTCAGGGTTAGGAGGTAAGATAAGAGGATTTATGTCGCTGTCGCAGCCGCCGCTTATGAGCCGCCTATTCGGTACACAGTGGATAGGTACACATGGTCCAACACAGTGGCCACCTCGTAGCCCCGATCTAACACCACTTGATTTTTTATGGGGCTTCGTGAAAAACGAGGTGTATAAGACGACGTACGCCAGTGTTCAAGAGCTCAAGGATGCATTAATGACCATTTTACGTAATATTCATCCCAGAACATTATTAGCCGCCATTCGTTCAGTGCAAAAAAGGATAGACTTATGTATTCGTGAAAATGGAAATCATTTTGAGCAATTTATTTCATAAACCAATTTCTTAAATGTTTAAATGATTTTTTTTATTTAAAAAGTTCAAAATTTTACCTGACCTATGAGTTTCGAGTTGATTTATCATATTTCCGTACGAAATGTATGGGAAACGTTTTTGGCGATTTCTGTCTTTTCTAGTACTGAAAGCTAAAATGGTCCCATAGAGTTTTTTGATCCCCACATGAAATAGAACCGATTGGCAAAAAAAAAATTTTTTTTGAACTTTTTGCATTTTTTTTGCTAAGTTTTTTACAAAATCTGTGAATGCAGTTCAAAATGTCCCAAAAAGTTAGGGAAGGTCGTAATTGGACCAAATGCGAATTGGACCAACTGCGAATTGGACCAAACGCGAATAGGACATAATTTTGAACATTGGACCAAACGCGAATTGGACCAATCGCGCCTAAAGGCTTTTAAGAACGTTTTGCTGTAACTGCAACGGTTAAGGTACTTGCCCTTACTGCCCCGTTTCAAAAATACACCCTGTATAACATCACCCTATTGCCCAAGGATGTGGAGCAGTAATCGTAAAGATCAAGAAACCGGTAGATTCCAAAAATATATTTGAAAATGAATAGATTGCGGGCATGTATGGTTTTATGGGGTGATATGGGGATTCGCGCTATGCCACGAGTGATGCCGGGGCGGGTCGGCTAGTGAGGATATAAGAATAGATACTACAGCGTTAAGGCGGCCACGATACTGTGACCCGTGTCGTCACGGTTATCTAGCGCACTCGTAGTGTCGTCTCTGTTTAATTAGACACACTTTATCTAATATGTTTGCGTGTGCTATAATTCTCGGTAATTACGAGAAACCTTGTGACGTTTCTTGACGGGATACTTTCCGACGTATCTGATTGTGTTCTTCTTATCCAAGCTGCATATTGATCTATGGGCAAGGACTGCGCTAGGCTATTTTCATTTCATCATCACCCGAATACGAATGCCAAACTCGTGTATCCAAAGTTTGCATTATGGAAATTGAGATCCGCTCTATATATACTCCATTTGTTTAGGTACTTAAAAAAAGGTAAACAAGAAAAATGGTGGATTTCAGAGATAGTCAACCGTCAATGACAATAGTATTTTTGTGTATGTTTATGGGCAACATGAAGACTATATTTACCTTATTAAATAATTTTAAAATTTATAATATTAAACTGACACGTTCAACACATTCACAAAATTACATATAATAACAATCAAAGTGATTTCAAATTCAATCGCTGAATAAAACTTTAGTCTGAGTCCGAAGAACTATCACTAACACTAATTACAAAGCGATCATAGGTGTCGTCAATATCTTATCTAGAGATGACATCTTCTCCACTTCTTTCAGTACATGCTCTTCACAGCTCTTTATGGTACCGAATAATAACAATAAATACAAATTACAAACTGCGAATTGACTTTGACAGTCACGCACGTATGGCGCGATCTGGAAAAAACTGTTGTGAATATCTGTCTTTTTAGTTTCTTTATGGTAGGCACAGTGCAATAGTTTTTAAAAATCATTCTAAATAATATAGTTATTAAAGTTTTTCAGCTTAGGAAATAATAATTGCAACTTAATATTAAACCGAGTAGTTAAATATAGAAACATATAAGACAGAAATGGATTTTAAGTTCTAAAATGATTTTATTTTGGTTTCTTTTTATTTCGGAACGAAAAATGCCCCTATAGAAGAACCCTTTTTATGATTTGTTTACCTTTTTTTAAATACCTAAACAAATGGAGTATAGGTACCTTCCTTACCATATGGATTAATTTACCTTGATTTTTAAAGGAGCGATTGATGCCGTCTGTCTCGCTAACTAGAGTCTTGTTCGCCAATTAGCAGGTATACCTACCAGTTTGCAGGTGAACATTTTTGGTAGTCATATGTACACCATGGTTGTCAAGGAGTTTTGATGGGGCTTGGAGTTTTAGTGTAGATGTCATAGAGTTTTGCAAATACAATTAACAGGCCTATTATGTACAGGCCGATTTAGAACAACTAATTACTTATCTGTGAATCACACAAATAGATGTCAAGCTAACCTTTTAAATTGCTTCGTCATTGCGCATTTAATTTGTTCTAGTTAATCTAATCATCTAAATTATTCGATCGAAATGACATGGGACGATTCCCATATAAGATTAGACTACGAGACTAGAAAAATGTAGCGTTTAATAAAGCGTTTAGTACGGCTATTGAAATATTTTATACTCCGAAATTACCACGAGGTATGAAGGGCTATAAAGTACCTAGACCGTATAAAAATAATATTACTACATGGTAATATGTAACTAGACGCCTAGGTACTGTGATTATAGGACACTGAACGCCAGTACAATCCAGGATCGTTATCCCATAACGTCAATAATAGAGTGTTTACCCGTGGTCCCATTGGGTTCACCCATTACCGGGACCACGGGTAATTTTAATTACCCGTAGTCCCATGGCATTAGGGATTGCTGCCTGGACTTCTGATTGTATCGATAGAAAATGAACACTACGAGTATGAGTTGAATACAAAGAGTTTACTCATTAAAATAAAATAATTCCATCCTTAGGAACAAAAAACATTGGGTATCTAATAGAACAAATATTGAAATGAAGAATTCATAACCAAATACAAATGGCTCATAAACTATCTTAACATTTCTAGTGCGTATCCAACCGATATTTCACCATTAACTAATTCCATTAGTGTTTCGGTTATGAATTCATCATTTTCGATTACTATTTGTTCTGGTTCTGACTGGGGTATCCGTTTTAATTTTTGAAAATTTGATCAAAACGTTCAGGAATAATGTTCGCACAATTTTTTTAAAATTTAATTTGCTATGCCAAGACTCCGTCACGTTATTGGTTCTTCTCCGAAGACACTGAGAGTTTTAAGAATATCGTTCTCCAGCCAAAAACGTTACAAGTAATTTAAAAATTTCTGGATTAGTATTTTCTATATTAAATTGTTAAAATATTCAATTTCAATGCTTAACCATAAATGATTATGTCAGCATTACGAAAGAGGAAAAATTAATAGAGATCCTACTAGTAATGACAATATACACAGGAATAATGTAATTGTCTCTGTAACATGCGATCTCTTTTGACGTACCTTATTACTTATTAGTTAGGTATGCTGTTAGATGGATTTTTATTTAACCTCAAGTTAACGCTTGACCCAGTACGTATAATTTTCTATCGATACAATCAGAAGTCCAGGCAGAAATCCCTAATGCCATGGGACCACGGGTAAATAAAATTACCCGTGGTCCCGGTAATGGGTCGACCCAACGGGACCACGGGTAAACACTCCAATAATAACCTCATTTGGCCTATTCGAGTTCCCCTTTATGACATTTGGATTAAGTCTAGAGTATCTTTCTTCTATCTACTCGTATCTAAGTTTCATTCACGCAAACGCAAATACTCAAATAGGCAATTGCTTAGGTAATAGAAGAATAGGCGGACACTATATTACCAAACTGGTGCACGTTTTACTTAATGCGAATATTATACTAGGTAGGAGGTACTCACCTACAGAGTCAATTTCCAACGAAAGTTAAATTTAGCGTGCCTTCATATTTACTTACAACACAGTAGTCAGAACCTGATTTCCACAAAATGGGTACACAATTAGGCAATGTATTTGCTATGATTTCCTTCTACTAAGAAAACAATAATTTTACCTAACAGCATCCATACGGCAAAATGTACAGCTATTTAGCAAGTGATCAAATGACTGCAATCAATATATTCAATAAGTATTATTATCTGTTGAATGTTAGATAAAACTTTCACTCGGGCATGAACTGCAGTAGGCGACCTGGAAGTCTCATAATAATTATATTGAAGTCCCAGGTTCGGGAAAACGGGTGAAATGGGATGGGGATACATGGATGCAGACGGTGGAGGCTGTGACTGTGGTGCACCTATACCTACCAACAATGGCCCACCTTCTCTCGTGTTCACTGTATCCCAATACTTGAACGTTTAATGTTACCGAATTTTGAACTGGATACTCTGGACACATGTAATACCGTTGAACAATGCCGTCGGCTCGACGTAGAGGAATATTAACTTGACCCAACATCAGTTAATTTAAACTCATTAACTGTCTACTACAATTCAATCAGTAATATTTATTATCATTGCGTGGACTCAATATGGACCTGTTGTGACTATAAAAGATTAGGGCCAGCTGTTACGAGTTCAATTATACAAGACCTTAATTCGTGTACTGTTCATTGATTATGGGAGCTCAATTTATTTCGGTCATAGATCTTCAATCTCGATGCAACTGTGGGATGTCGTAATAGGCCAATAAAATAATCATTTTTCATCTTTTAAGTGCATCTTGACGTGTGTGGAAATTGGACACAACTAGTGAAAGTTAGAACCATCGTATCTGTATATTATTACCGAATATATTACACTACACTCAAATGACACTCTTCGAGTTTTTTGTACCGGGGCGTTAGCAAAGAACGTTAGAACCGAAGTAACTAATATTCCCTCTAACCCCTCCAACCAAGCTAAATTGCTTATGCTAGGAGTGGGTTCGCGTCGGTAGTGTAATGGCCAGGATTCGAACCCGGGTCCTCTCGATCGTAAGGCCGACTCCTTAACCACTAAGCTACCGTCGCTTTTTCACCGACGAACCACGAAGTTACCGACGGTTTATCGTGGTTATTATGGGATAGGAGCGACAGCCATTTGATCCCCTACTAGCTGCCGTGTAAGGGCAGCCTCCTTCAGAGGCTCGATTACGATTAATCATCATCAGCAGAGTTTCAACTAACAGGGGTGGTTGGGCCTCAAAGATCTTGATAGGGGGACAAAAGTTCTAGTAGGTAAACATCAACGATTATTAAGGTCTATTCTAAAATGGGTCGCTAGCAGCTCCTGAAAGAAAATTATATTCTGCTTGAAGGTAAAGTTAAGAATTTTGTAGAACAAAACGATATCTCCAATTTCGAGTTTCTGCTTTGGTACTTATAATGGGGTCCCATGCCCCTATCATCGCTTACTTATCTCATAGATAGAAGCGTAGATACTAGCTCATATAGATATGTAGCTTCAGCGCACTGATTGATCGTTATTGCGGTGACCAGTGGCAAGATTGGCAAGTCTAGAAGGTAATTTAAGTTCCATTAGATGTCATGTTTTGATTTATCTTCCCGACGGAAAGGTAAGAATAAAAAAATAAGAAGGATTGAATGTCCAACCTGTTCGCGATGTTTTAACATTAATCCACTAGTTCAGTAAGTATTAACCGAGATAAATTGTCCAGTAATCTATTGAAACGATAGCAGGGGAGATTAACGACTTGGAGTATCGATGCCACCAATTAATTTTCACTAGGACTCAACTAGATAACATAACTGTGACTTGTGACTCAACCCTCATCGACTCGTTCTGTGACTCAACCGTCGACAAATTTATGTATCGGTCTTATATTTTCTATGTAAAGGACGCGAGCTGAACGCGTTGGTCTGGCCAAGGCTTTGAGTATTTCAAAAATTATGTTATTTAGTGTTTGGCACAGATATACGAGTGTTTAGGCACTTTCGTCGATGACTGTACTTGCGCACAACTCAGAGCGCAAAAGTGCAAGCAAGAACAGTGATGTTCTGCAATTGAGTTTCTTTCATTAAATACTTCTTGTTCTTGACACTTCAAAAATAGTGTTTGGCACAGATATCCGAGTGTTTAGCCACTTTCGTCGATGACTGTACTTGCGCACAGCTCTCAGCGCGCAAAGTGCAAGCAAGAGAGGTTCTGCAATTGAGTTTCTTTCATTAGAATACTTCTTGGCACTTGCTGTGTGTCTAGATAGAATACGTACCTACAGTACAGTAGGTACCTACGCGTAATTACAGCTAACAGATCAACTCCTCATAATTAAGCCAGTCTTTGCGATTAGGGTGATTAACTTCTAATCTTGGAAACGTTCCTCACGGCTGGTTCTTGCTATGTTTATCTAAAATTTTGTTTGCAAACAGGTTAGTAGTTTCATTGATAAGCATAGATTGCTACAACAAATTCACTCGGATAGGTTCTCTACCAAAGTCAACCTACCTACATACCTTTTTACCTTTAGCTCTACCACAGATAATATAATACTAAACACGATGGAGAGTAAATAATGCAAAAAAAAAACAAAAACAATTTTTTTCTGTTCAAATTTTCAAATGGTTTTTCTTTTAGGCAAAATGTGTTATGTACCTGGAGTAGGTGCTACTAGGGGTTTCCTGCTTCGGGAACGTTCCCCTTACACCCGGTATATCTTTCATTTCTAAGTTGGGAATAGTTGGTATCTAGGATAGCATACCTACCTAAGTACCTATGGGTTGTGGTCAGAACCGGTATTACCTACGTGACTCTTATTTATAGCTGTTTTCTTTGAACAAAACAACAATACCTAGCTTAACACTAACTTTAAAGGTTCTATAATATCTTTCTTTTGTTTCTTTCCCTATTTTAATCGAATTACAGATGGTGGTTACGAGTGGGCGACATATTAACATTATTAAGTCACGATGTAGGTATATATGGTTACTTTAATCGTACCTCAATCTATTTTAAAAGTGAATATAAAGTCAAAATGAAAGGAGCTTGGTTGGAGCTTGGAGCCTTGGCCGAAATTAAGATGAGTCATGCAGACGGACAAAAGGTTTCTGGCGCATTAAATGCATTACATGCATATTGCCTAGTATTCATTTTATTAGCTAATCAATTCAGTTGTTTATTCAATTTACAATTTATTACTAAGACTTCAACTTGATGATCTGGAAAGTGATTGATTAGGTAAAGGGTTCAAAACAAGGTAAACAGATTGGGACCGAATAAGATAGAATTTTTTTTAATTGGTTAAGGCGGGATTCGTATCCACAAACTTTCTTTTACCGGGAGAATGCTCTGACCACTGAGCTACCGAATCTTGGCTGTGAGAGCTTCGGCCTCTAGCTCAAGGGGTCAGCAAAGCATTGGTCCGCAAAGGTTGCGGGTGCGAATCCCGATGGAATCCCGCCTATAGGTACCAATGAATTTTTTCCCATAATAATCGCTTTTCTTTTTTTAAATTTCATTCAAACCATACCAGGAACCAAAATAAACCGAAGTTTGTTTACTCCTTCTCCTTTTCTTACTTTTTTGACCTCCCAACCCCAAGAGGAGAGACTATGACAAACTCTAAAACAGTGATAAACAGATAGACTATAATGAAAATTTAATTGAATTAAACCTTAATTAAAAAGTTTTTAACAGATTCTATCGCGATTTATTTGTTATTATTTACTTTTAACCCGAGCGACGTTTCGGCTACTTTTCAGTAAAAGGTCGCGCGGTTAAAAAATGGTTTCATTTCAATGAGTAGGTAGCATTCGCGTTAACTTTAGGAAATAAATGATCAATAACCGGGAAACTATATTAATATTGAATAGGCACTTCAAATGGCAATGTACAAGAAATGAAAACTTTCGATTGAACTTTCATTGTAAAGGAAAGTTGTCTCTTTAGACAATTTATGAACTATAAATTCAAATACAAACATAAAGGCTAATAGACAATAGTTGTTTTGTTCAATTGCTATGCACACAAAACAAATAAGATGCCGCATGCCGGTCACCTATAAGAGACGTGCGCACGTGCAAATACCTTTGAAGCGAAGGTGCGAAAAGCACTCGTGAATGTGAGACCTTGGGGCAATAAACTTTCGCATTGATGGCTTCTGTATTAATGTGTCAATATTGTTCACAAACAGTTCAAAATAACACAAATCTGGTCGAATTCTCAATAATACATCGACGTTGTTTGTTGTTTTCATTCACTTAGATATATTGTTTATCTCGATTGACCTATAAAGTTTAACGTTTATTTATTATGTTAATTATTATCACTTGGTTCGAAGAATGTTTTTTTTTTTTCAATTATTGTGAGTTACTATCTATAGTCCGCTACGGGACGATATCTTCTTGTAGATGTTGTTATTTTTTTACTAAAGTTATTTAAAAGGTCCGGTGACGGGGAGACCGGCTATGTATTGCCCCTAATACATTTCAGCCTATGACATCACTATGAATATGAAAATTTTATGTAGGCGTAAATACCTACCTACCTACCTATGTACCTGCAGGTATATTACAAATATATTTGATTGTATCGCGCCTAATGTATTTAAACTTGATTAATTAATTAAATTACATTTTTGTCCAAGAATTGTTTCGCTCTCCCAGAGAGTTACGAGTCATTTTTAATGAAATTCATTAGATACTAGGTGGTTAGGTACACTAATATTAAGTTTTCTTGACGCAAAATAATTTAGGGTAATTCATATCAAGTGGGTAAGAATTATCACCCTAAATTTTCTTGCGTGGTGTTCTATAGATATAAAATATGACTTATTATGGAGCAAACAAAGTTGTTTAATTACCTCTCTGTAATCGAAGACCTATTGACATTATAGTAACATCTCATTTAAAATGGGAATGAATAATCGTGTATTACATAGTGGTAATTATAAAACCCATCCCATGTTAAGCGACCCCATAAATTTAATTTAAAAAATAAAAGTAAGAACTTACCGGGCTATAAATCGCCATGTTGCCCTTTTAACTCTAAATTAAACTAGGCTGCACTCTTTGTTCGTTTTAGTATTCCAGCTAGACGAGTGCGGAGACGAGTCTAAATACGTGCGGTGGCTGTGCGCTGCGTCCGCGCGCGATGTCCGCTACGAACTGACGATGAACTTTGTAGCGCAGCGCAGGCGCCGGGTGCAAGTGGCACCGGTAAACGCATGCGCCTAATATAATGACTTACTGACGTAGATTTCGATCAACATTCCAGGGGATGAGAGGCTCATATTTCTGGATACTATCAGTCAATCATCGCAGCATTAGCTTGTTAATTACCACATGAGATAGGCTCATAAATTTATTTTTGCACAGAGTCTCATTGTTTATGAGTCTCGAAATGAGATCATGTTTTATTACCTGATCAATCTTTTCGTACTATATTGTCCTGGGACATTGCTCTTTTAATTAGAGTTAAGTAGGTAAACATACTAATGTGCTGGCGCTATCAGTCAAGTGTCGCGGTAAGGAACCTATATAACGATAAATCAGTTGTCTTTTAATTGCTTGTTTAATATTCTTCATCAGTGAGACATTTTCCTTTTTTTTTCTGTGGGAATTTCCAGGAGAGGAGGGCCACCGTGAGCACAAAAAAGCTTTTATGTAAATCGGAGTTGAATCGGAACCACACGATATCTCCGAAATTGCAGTTAATGCTGGAACCCCCGACAGGGGTCACCATAGCTGGCGACTCTGCCTTTTTGACGAAGAGTAAGTCCCCCTCAATAAGTTGACAGACTACCCATAATGCCTAGCCGACCACTTTCAGAGTTCCTTGTGCAGTGTAGCAGCCCTTGACAGTGAGATTTACATATGCACGCAAGAGTCGCTAATCAAACCACGAAATTGAATGTGTTAAGTAAATATTTATTGACTTTTTGTTACATTTACAGGTATGTACAATTTTCTTGACAGCCGCACACATCCTGACGCACCCGACCGTCCTTCGTCGTGGGCATCATCCTCATGTTTCGCGCTAATTTCGACTTTTACCTATATGTCGTACTACACAAAAGAGTTTTTTATCAACGTCTTGGTATTTGTCGGGTCTGTTCTATTAGGCACCTACTCAAAGCTGAACGATCCCTTACGAGTCTTTAGATCCCCACATAAAATGGGATCGAACGGCGCAATTTTTTTTCTATTTTACGATTTTTCTTGCTACCTGTACAATTTTGCCAAAATCTGTAAATGCAGTTCAAAATATCTCAAAAAGTTAGGGAAGGTCCCTTAAGAACATTTTGGTGTAACCACAGAGCTTAAGTTATCTGCCCTTGCTGCCCAGTATTAAAAATACAACCTGTATTTATTACTAGCCGACCCGCCCCAACCTCGCCTAACATACTTCGATTAATTAATTTTAACTTTTCAAATAATAATGTATTTGAATCTACCGGTTTTGTGCAATACTTATTATTAACTTTATCTAAAGTTGTATGTCCATTTCCTGTGCCAATTTTGATAGCTGTCTGACCACGAAGTTCATATTCTTCTCCAAGCGAACCATATTTGTGTTTATGTCGCTCACCTGTGGATCAACAATTCATTATTGTATTAAAATTAAAATGAGTTATCGTTACTGCAAATACCTAATTGTGATTTTATGCATTATATTTTAGTTGGATTACAATTAAGTATGTTACGACTTTCATTGGTGAAGCCCACCCAGCTTTAACTCGCAGAATAAGCAAGCTCAAGTACCAATGGGCTTGCCACGTCTATCGAAGGACCGATGGCCGTTGGAGCAGACGAGTCCTAGAGTGGAGACCGCGAGAAGGCAAATGCAAGGTAGGACACCCCCTAGCCAGATGGACTGACGACCTGAAAAAGGTGGCTGGGACAGACTGGATGCAGAAGGCGGAGGATCGGGTGAAATGGGGAGAGGCCTCTGTCCAGCAATGGACGGCAGTGGGTTGATTGATATTGATTGACCTTGCTTTAAGATGGTTTTATTTTCTTAAAACATTTTCTAAGAGTATTAGACTGTCCTACAAATAGAATTGTTTTCTTAAGTAAAGCTAACGAGACGAGAGAAAAAAGTAAACAAAGCGACCATTACTGAGTTACGTATAACTAGCGACTATTTTCTCTGTCTATGTCGCACATGTCACACGTACGCGACAATGGCCGAGCGACAGCTGTCGTTGCGTGTTTCGTAGTACAGGAAAGCTCTCAGCACAGCGGTTCTAAACTGTCAGATCCGCCATCTTATGAGCAATTTCATTCTTGTCTGGAATGCCTTTGAAGTGATGCGTAATAATTTTCATATAAAATGTTTGGAACCGCTGAAACTTTGTTTACCTTTTTTCTCTCGCTTCGTTGGCTTTATATATACGATACGAGTCCATTTGATTTTTGTAGTTATAACACCCCGTCGTTTTTGCGTCGGGGGTTAAAAACGTATCCGGGCAATGCACTTACCTCCTTTTTCACTTTGTTCATAGTTCTCGTGCTGCTATTGATGTACACGTCCGAAGTTTCCTGTTAACATAGAAGCAATCAATTAATTAGCCTATCGCAGTCCACTGCTGGACATACGCCTCTCCTAATGTTAGGAGTCTTTAGCCATTTTTTTTTCGTGCGGAAATCCCCTCGGATACCCCCCCTGCCGGCACCGGAAGGGGAGGTTATGTCGGACTCGAACCGACTAAAACCGCACGCCGACTGTGGCTAGGCCGGAGGTGAGGTTGTCATCGACATATCCCTCGCACCCCGGCTGACCCAGGGCCATCCCTTACGGTTTGGCCCTCCTCGGGAGAGGGGACAACGGTGTCCCCGACTCGCCCCCAGAATGGGGAGGCGCGCTTTTTAGCGCGCCGCCGCCGTGGCCTGCTTCTGCTGGGGTGACAGGTGGCTCCACCCGTCACCTCCAGGCCCGCGAAGAGTCTTTAGCCTATTGTTTCTACGTTGGCCTGGCGGGTTTGTACAGGGTTTTATATAGAATTTTCCTGGTCTCGCAGTAATGTTGTCTGTCTCATATTTTTCCGTTAGTCGCCCTTTGGATGAGATGGGGTGGTGATGCTTGTATTTTTTCTCCGTCACCACACAAAATAAACTTCATAAGTATTAAAGTTAGCAGTGGCCTAAGTGGTCTGTCCTCAGATACCGGGATGTAAGTTTTTTTTATATGGAATAGGGAAGCAAACGAGCAGACGGATCGCCTGATGGTAAGCGATCACCGCCGCCCATGGACACCCGCAACACCAGAGGAGTCACGAGTGCGTTGTCTTCCTTTTAAAAGAGAGTACGCTCTTTTCTTGAAGGTTTGAAGGTCGTATTGGTTCGGAAATACCGCTGGTGACAGTTCATTCCACAGTTGGTCCGGGATGTAAGTTGTTCCTTAGCCAACTTACATCCCGGTATCTGAAGACAGAATACGGCTTGCCGTTTTAGTAGGTTCCAGTCCGACATAACCACATCCATATCTGTGGGGATTTCGGCACGAGCAGACCTAGACTTTAAACTTTTGGATGCAACCGATTTTGTATGGACGGAATGGGTTTCTTGCCGTTAATACTTACCGAGAGTTTATTTAAATCGTGTTGACTCAGCATGACTGTTTGGTGCATGATACCGATCTGTCGCCACGCAAGCGACATCTCTGACTCAATTGTCGAACTGAGATTGTGCAGGCCTTGTGTCTGATTACTTGTTATAGCGAGCCGAAGGGTGTCTAATCTACGGAATAGAATGCAGTTCAAAATATCTCAAAAAGTTAGGGAAGGTCTCCTAAGAAAAGAACTTTTTTGGTGTAACTACAAAAGTTCAGGTACCTGCCTTTACTGCCCTGTTTCAAAAATACAGCCTGTATAAAAGTATAAAGTCCTACAGTTGCTTGGAGGTTTGAAGGATGTTTGCTCACTCCAACTTTCTATAAATAGCTTTAGAAAGGAAAATTTTTGTGATCGGTACAGGCGGAACCCGCTTCCGACCGTCCTTCTCTTACAGGGAGAATGCTTTTGACCACTAAACTCCCAGACCCACGCCCGAACTAATACAAATATTTCCTCTCTTTATACATCTTTGAGGCGACTTTGTAACTTTGTAATCCATACTATCCATACTAATATTATAAATGCGAAAGTAACTGTCTGTATGTTACGCTTTCACGCCTAAACCACTGAACCGAATTTGATGAAATTTGGTATAGGAATAGGTTAGACTTTGAGAAAGGACATAGGCGCTTCTCGCGGTCGCGAAAACCGACATCCAGGAGGGCGGAGCCGCGGGTAAAAGCTAGTTAAATGTACCTAATGTGTGTTTACAGGGTGGAAGACTTTGACCTTACCTGGAGGGAAAGTAGTCTAAAAACAAATTATTACCGATAGTTACAGTTGGTACTAACTTCATATTTGTAGCCTTATTTACATTCTTTTGCTGGCTTCTAATAATTTCTGATAACTGCATAATAATTTGGTTAACGACGTCTTCTAGCCGTTCCTTGGTAGCGAGCACGTTATCTGACGTCGCTTGGATCAATTTATCATTTTTCGAGAACAGCTGTACCTGTGCACATTTTAAACGTCACGAATTATAATATCTAATGTTATTTCTAAACTATCGCCGTGTAAACTCATGGTTTTTTATGACAATTCGGGACTTCACGCGATAAAAATTATAATATCTACATATTTATAAAAATTAAATACAAATAAAATAAACATGGAACAAAACTTTTTCAAAATAAAGACGACGAGTGATGATGAGGAACATATACCTTATAAATTTTACAAATATAAAATACTAATTTAAAGTGTACAATTTTTTTTTTTCATTATAACATTGATTTTCTAGACAGCTTGCGGTATGAAATATACCTGTAGAAATAATATACCATTATTTGACGAATCGTACACAAAATACTGTAGTCAATCACCTCTGTACGCAGAGAACTAAAATTTTTGAAGATGCCGTCGAAAGCCTGCTCCGTCATAGTGTTGCTCTGAGTCAAACTTCGCTGGATATCTTCATTAGTCATTCCCAGCTTCTCTCCCATTTCGCGTACTATCGTCTCTAGTTTATTTGTTACTATAATCACAAATAATATAATATAGTTATATACAGATGCACAATCAGTAACAAAAAAGGTTACACCCGTAACTTCTAAAAACAGGCAGGCAGTTTTTATTTCCAAGCGTTGTTACTAGATGGGGACAATGCTTTGGCAATCTTTTCTAACTTATCAAAAATAAAAAATACACTAAACACATTATTGAATATGACTGAATAAGCCCTTATGTATTCTAAGGTCATAAATGAGGTTCACCAGCAGATCGATATCTTCTCGTGCAATAGGAGTGAATTCGCAAAGGTTCTTTTATTAACCCCCGACGCAAAAACGACGGGGTGTTATAAGTTTGATTGATGTGTGTGTGTGTGTGTGTGTGTGTGTGTGTGCGTGCGTGCGTGCGTGCGTGCGTGCGTGCGTGTGTGTGTGTGTGTGTGTCTGTCTGCGGCATCGTAGCAACCAAATTGGATTTAGTTTTTTTTGTTTGAAAGGTATATTAGTCGGGAGTGTTCTTAGCTATGTTTGAATAAAATCGGTCCAAGATGGCCGCCGCCACAACATGTTGGAATACATATTTCTTTATAATTCCCTTAATATGGGTATCAAATGAAAGAGCTTGACTAGTAGATTAATTAAAAAGTATAAAATAAAAATTAAATTAAAAATTTAAAAAACCCCCGTCACAAAAAACACCTCCAAAAAGTCGAAAATAAATTAATAAATTTTAATTCAACGGTTGCCATATCGGGGGACCTTACGATATAAAGGAGTACTTAACCAGTTAAGGTCAACCGACATTCGTTGGGCCGCGGCCCGCCAGGCGTGATCACTTTGCCTGGTCGGAGGATCCTCCCTTTGTGTTGGAGGAACATCACACCTCGTTCCTCCACATTAACTTTTTTATTTCTTAAAATGAGACTACTAGTGCCATCTACTATACTACGAGCGTTATATGATGATCCCTATGACAGTTCGTTAGCGCTTAACATTGTACTGACGTCCTATCACATCAAATCCTTTAGAGGTCCATTAAAAAGACGAAATAATCATAATTGTGTACAATTGTAAATTATAAAAATGAATATTAAGAAATTATTACGTAATGTTCGGAAATAATAGAAAAAAACTCAATGCAAATGTACATGGTACGTGCTGCAAAAGTTACGTCGTCAAGCTGTTATCGACTAAGAAGGGACACATCGATAAACAAAATATCGATAATTTGTTGGAAATATAAAACAAATGCTTTGAGTTTGTATTTTATTTATATCAATCTGAATCTGATACAGGGTCAATCGGATCTTCAAAATCTGAGTCTGAACTGCAGCTATCCGTGACGTTTATTATTAACGGTTGGTCAATGATATTGTCGTATTGTACATCTCGATCCCAGTCTTGTAAGCAAATTTTCTTCGTTCTTTCGACCACTTTTCGCCAATCGTCAGCTGTCACTTGAGCGCAAGCTTCTTCCAATAAAACCATCATTTTATTTGCCGTGAATGGCGGAGTTGTGTTATGCCTAGCTGCATGACCTGAAAATATTTTTACATTCAGTAATTATTTTTAGAAATATATGCATATACATAATATTATATAAATAAAAAATATAGATACCTTTGATCTGCGCCCATATCAACTCGATTGCATTAGGTATATTGGCAGTGATAGGGCGGTAACCGAATTACCGTGTGTCCATTTGATTTGGCCAATTCATCCAAAAAATATGATGGGTGCGTCTGTTGTTTGTGAAAGTTCAACAGTCTAACCAACTCTTTTTTTAACATCTGACTGTCAGTTTCCACACCATTGCCGTGTAACCACTCTATAATTTCAGCTTTTTTGTTATTGCTGCTGGGGGGTTTGTTAATTTGAACTGAGTGATATGAAGCATTGTCCATTAAAATATAGTGAGGCTCATTCAAATTTTCTAATAGTTTTATAAACCATGTCTTAAAGTTTTCGAAATTCATTTCCTCGTGGTACTCCGTTGTTTTCACTGACTTAAAAGCCCACAGGCAATTCGGCACAAAACCTGTAGCTGTGCCAGCGTGGCAAATGATTAAGCGCTGGCCCTTTCCTTCAGGAGTTTTTGTGCTGGATTTCGCTGTGTCATCCGTCCATGCCTTACCTACAGTATGATTGGCGTTCAGCCATGTCTCATCAAGGTATACTACCTTCTCCCAGTTATCAATTTGTTTGATTTTGCGAAGAAAATCGCATCGTAGTAAAGCTATGTCAGTACGCTCCATTAATATTTTTCTCTTGTCACATTTTTTATAGCGGAATCCACATTTTTTCAAAACAATTCTAAGAGAAGTAGCACCGCCTTTGAAGAGTTCTGCAGCTTTTAATGAAGATAATAACTTCTGGCATGTCGGTAGTTCACCTCGTAGGTAGTAACCATAAATATGATTGCGTATAGCATCTAAACCAAATTCATCAGGTTCTGTTATATGACATAACCTTTTCTTTTTCTTTGGTGTTAATAGTTTATTGTCCTCCAGGGACGACTCCCCAAATTTTTCCTTTGTTATTCGAGAAACAGTAGCCTTTCCGATTCCTAGAGCATCGGCTACACGATCGCGAACATTGTCAAGCGGTAACAAGGGTCCGCCATTTTGTTGTTCACGAGCAAAATAGTCTCGCAAACGAACTACAAACTCGCGAACTTCACTGTTGAGAACAGTTTTCCGCTGTCTTTTCGGCATTTTGCAAAACCGAAAATCAACAAACAGGTAACAGAAAATCAACAAATAACACAAAACCGCGAAAACAGAAACAAAACTCAGCTAACAAAGAAAGACGTGGCGCATACAAGGCGTTAGAGCACTCGTATGACGCGATGTGATGCGGTGTGACAAGAAGACAAAACAGACTGACAAGACATGACATGACTGAATTAAAAAAATACGGTAGGTCTATGGCCTCCATTTAAATACTTTTCCATGTAATCCATAATTGCCAGCTAATTATGAATTCTTTAAAATTCAATTCAAAAAGAATTTTAAATTCTTTAAATTATGCAATTTGAATAAAAATTAAAGTATAGTAAAATAAAATATAATAAGGCTGTTACTTTTTTATCTAGTGTTTTATGTCCATCAATGCGCGTAGTCTTTTTTTCAAAATAAATAAATATTGCTTATTATGTTGAATGACCTGGCTGAATGACATGACATTTGCCTGAAAAAACAGTATTTTATCGAAATTGTTTCGCATAACTAATACAACTGTCAGTTGAAACGTCATAGGGATCATCATTCGGCGATACCACTATAATCTTTGAGATATATACTAAAATATTTTCTTAGCGTTTGTAATACGTTCGTACGTTCGTACTTCGTCATGGGCGTACCCATGACTATAATAGAATTATGAGATCATGAAGTAGTTGAACATTAGTTAATTCTTTTTATAACAAAGGTAAAGTAAAAACTAGTTAAAACTAGGGAAAAGTTGTCTTATCCAAAACTGATTTTAACTGTGACAAAACTGATTTAACAAAAAAAAACTGATTTTAACAATGCACTTACACAGAAGTATACTGTTGAGTGTAGTTCCCGTGGCGGTAGAAACGGCTTCGAGACTTTGGTTTGTGGCACGCTTGAGGTCGGAGAGCTTTGGCAGGTCTATCCATACGCTCGCAGCATCCGATAGCCACCGTTGTATCTTCTTTATTTCCTGTTCTTGACTTTTCATCGCTGCGAATTTATATCATTCAATTAGATTAATTCATTATTTAGGTTGGGAGCTCAGGCGGTAGGTAGTCACTCACAAAATCCTAAACAATCAACAAAAGGAGGAGTTGGAAAGCAGAGCCCAGACCCCAGGCTCCAAAGTGCAAGGTGGTGCAAGCTTTCGATGTGACTGGAAGTCGGTATATTAAAGATGAATCAGCTATATACAGGACGGAAGATTTTCATCCCCCCTGGAGGGGAAGTACTCGAAATACTAGGGGAAGTACAGAATTTCACTCAATGGAAATATTCTTTTATTTTTAAACAGAAACAAAACTGCATTCAAAGATTCTCGAAAACTCGCTTGACGCACCCGTATAATTAACCAGCTGTGATATCGATTATCGAGAACAAACATAGCCTATGTCCTTTCTTAAGGTTTAATCTATCTCTATAACAAATTTCATCAAAATCGGTTCAGTGGTTTAGACGTGAAAGCGAAACAGACAGACAAAGTTACTTTCGCATTTATAATATTAGTATGGATATTGATATGGATTGTTCATAACTATGATAAAATTTGATTGGAAAATCCTGGAGATCTTACCCTCACTCATCTTGCTGTGCCACGCCTCGTCGGCGGCGGCCACCTCGCTGAGCGGCACGATGTCGGGCTGCGCGGCGTACGCGGTGCCGTTGTACTCGCTCAGCTTCAGCTCGTACTTGTTCAGCAGCTTCTCCGCCTCCGAGATGTGCTTCTCAAACGGAGTCATGTCCGAAGCTACATCTAAGCATATGGCGCGTAACGCTTCCTGAAATATATCTTAAATTCTGAACGAGAAAGCGAATTCAAAAGTTAACAGTTCAGTACTAATAAAAATCTGACTAGTGAATAAATACTAATAAAATTCTATTCACATAGAAAATGTTATAGCTCTAGTCCTGCTAAAAAGAATTAATTCTTAGCCAACCATACGAGTACTGAGTCTATAGTATGGTAAATAATAGCGGGAACACTTACAGTTGTTGTCAATCAACAGTGATGGGGGCGTATAGGTTATGGGCCCAAACATGGTTTCGTAAACCATTACATAATAAAGAGCGTGATATTTTAGTGTTGCTCACCGGATTTAAAGTATTCTTCAGATTTCTTATTTCTTTATTGACGGCATCTATTTTAGCGTCGGTGGCGTCTAATCTTCTTTGTAAGTCGCCGCTCACAGTCAAGCTGTTGTCTGATTCCGTGGTCGCTTTGGGAGCGGGTACCGACGATAAAAAAGTCTGTTGGATGTTTTCCAAAGCTTCACTTATTTTACTCTGTGATGACTTTTCCCGTTCTACTTCCTGAAAATAAGTAAATTATGCGTTTAGTTCATAGTTACAGGCATTAGGTACATCTTTAACGGACAGCTGTTATTCGATATAAATTGTACCAACCTTCACAAGTATTGCTTCGACATTAACCAGTCGGTCATCCAGTCTTGATATCATGCCTTTCAACGGCTCCAAGGCTCTGTGCTTCTTGTCGAGATTATTTAGCATTTTCTTGACATGCTCGCCGAGAGCTTTCTCGCGATATTCATGCCGCTCTATTTTATCTTCTGACATCCTTATCATGTGGACTATTGAGATCAAAGCCTCTCTGAGGTCTTCGTGTCTAAAAGAGTACGATACCAATCAGTTAATTAAAAATTATCAGTATCTATCTACCAACAATTACCACCTCAATATCGTCTACTTACGTGAATTCTTTGCAGTGTATGTATGGTGCCCACAACAGTAACGCGATGGTGACCCACCACACTCTCTATGGATAAAAGCCAACTTCAATAACTTGAATAATAATGCCTAAATTGCGTGCCATTCGTGGCTCGCTGAGCTCACTATATACATACTATACTAACATATTATGGTATTTTATACATTCGATACGATCAAACAACTTGAACCCATATTCCGTATGAATATTATAAATACGAAAGTAATTCTGTCTATCTATATGTTCTGCGCGAGTAAGTAATGCTCAAAAAGAAGGAGGATCCGGGCCCTTTGGAATTTTCCCCGCCGAGCCCGTGAAAGGCACGCGGCGTAACGGTGGCGACTCAGATGTCGCTCAACGACTTCCGTCCTCTATGAGCACAGGCTTGGAGGTGACAAGTGAAGCCACCTACCGCCCTAGCAGGAGCAGATCGGGGCAGCGGCACGATGCATCACACCCAAGGAAGCCATCTCAAAAGCGGCCATGGCCCTTGGATGCCATGGGACCACGAAGGATGTTTAAGGCAATCTTACACTCCTTTTGATCGATAGCCTCCTATTACATTTCTACCATTTTTGTCCAAGAATAGTGCTCTCCCGATTTTTTTGCGCAGAGAACATCTCATTTAAAATGGCACTTAATGAATAATCGTATATCACATGCTGGTGCAAGTACCTAGTTAGGTACTATAAAATCCATCTCAGGGCTTAACCGGTGTAAACCTTAATAAAAAAAGAATAACTTACCGGACTATAAATCGCCATGCTGCCTTTTTCTATAAATAAAACTAGGCTGCACCCTTTATTCGGTTTAGTATTACAGCGAGTCGTGTGCGTGGATTAGTCTATATAGGTGCGCGTGGACTGTATTGTGCGCTGCGTCCGCGCGCGATATCCGCTACGAACTAACGATAAGCTTTGTTGCGCAGTGTGCACCGCCTTCGCTGCGTACCTACTCTGTTAATAACTACTTCTGATGGTGCTGGCCGCCCACTGCCCAGTCCACCACCATTTGAGTTCATTTCAGTGGTCGAACGATGGTCCTGCGGTTGCGGGTGCGTTCCGCCTATTCCTTTTGTACAGTCAGCACCCGATTTATCTTGACTACTAAGTTTCAAAATTGTAGTACTTACTTTGGTACAGTAAGTCAAAATGTTTTAAAGATGTATATTTGTATTATCGTTCGAAATAAAGGTGTGTACCAGAACAATGAAGCAACAGGAAGTAGGAATATCAAGATGTTAAGATCATTTAAGGTACTTTGTTCGTCAATAGTGATAATGCTGACTGAATAGCGCAGTGCATACTGGCACTCACTGGGGTACTCAGGCTACCCAGTGAGTGCCAGTCATACAAACACCTACAACAAGTTTGGCAAAGAGAACTAATGCTGATGCAATTGTTGATGTTAAAGATATGAGAAATTATTAACTGTAATCAATATTCATTAAACAGAGAGTCGGAGTCGAGAGTCGCAAATCAAACCAAAAGTTCAATGTATTACAATTTATTGATTTTTTCTTACATTTCTATGTACAATCCTCTTATGCCTACTGACGCATCCGGCCGTCCTGAAAGTCTTGCCGCACTCTTGGCAAGTGAAAGGTCTCTCATCGGTGTGTGTTCTGTTATGGACTCTTAAAATATCGAGCGTATTGAAGCGCTTTCCGCAAGTTTCACATCCATATTTCCTTTCATTCGCATGATAAACAAAATGTCTCCTATATTGCGCTAAGATATGGAATGTTTTCCCACAAACTTCACAAGTTTTCTTGGGCGTAGGGTCGTGGATGGCTTTATGTATAAGCAAACCACTTTTGAACTTGAACTTTTTGTCACATACGTCGCAAGAATACGCTTTATCATTAGTATGAGTGTCTAGATGATTCATTAAATTTCTTGTGTATTTTCCGCATACTTCACAAATTTTCCAGTAGTCGTACTTCATTTTCTTAGACTTCTTTTTAACCATGACTCTGATTTTCTTGGGTTTATTTCGTATTGTTGGAGCTACCTCACTAGAATCTTGTTCAAAAGACATGTCTGGCATGTCATCAGCCGCATTAATACCTTGGTCGTCTTTACTGTCGTCGTGGGCGTCATCCTCATGTTTAGCGCTAATTTCAACTTTTATATCTCTGGTAGCACAACGGAACTGTTTATCAACGTCCTGGCATTTCCGTCGGAATTTGTACGCATTTTGTAATTCTTCGTGACAATTTAAACATATATGTGAAGGAAGGTTATCGAATTTGTCCACCTAAAAATAATTTTAGAATAATTAAGCCCTTAAAACCTCATTAAGTGGGTCACACTCCAAAGTAGTAAGCAACAACCACATAGCAAATTGAAGTGGACATCTCTTGTGAAGAAACCTTTTTCCTAGCAATTTGCTGTTTGTTTGCTGCTTTGGTATAGCCTAAGAGTCGTACGGAACGTGCATAAGTAGCACGGAAACACGTGTCGCCAAACTCGTCAATTAATAAGACCATCACATCGCAAAACACAATGATGTGAGTAGGCATAATGAATGCCTGTTAGTAGCCAATTGCGTTACAAACTATGTTGAACATCGTCACAGGTTTATTCCATAATAGTTTACATACTTTTGTATGATACATACACAACGGAGTTTAGATCAATTTAATTAAAAGACAAATGATATACAAAAAAATAAATCCATGTAAATAAGATTACGATTAAATGTCAAATATATGAACATTTCAGCTCACCTCAATACCAGCTATTATTCTTAACTTATGCGCCAGGTCCAATCCATCGTCATCTCTTTGTTCGAATATATCCACGCTCGCCTCTAAGCTCGAGCACGACCGACATTGCTCGCCGCTTTCGAACTCACACTTCGGTTCTACCTCCAGGTGCAGCCTTTTCTTCAGATCCATCAGTTTAACATCATCCTCAAAATCATCATCTAGAGCACCATCACCAAAGTGGTCGAGAGAATCTTCTTCTTTCTGCTTCTTGATAGAATGTTTGTCTCGCACATCGGCGTACCGACTCAGTGCTTCGAAATATGGCCACTGTTCATTTAGGAGACCTTTGTTAGCGAATTTCTGTTTCCACTGGAAATAACACAGATATTAGATACGATTTCAAGAATGACCGATGGACGTTGGAGCAAATGAGTCAGAGTGGAGACCGCGAGAAGGCAAACGGAAGGTGCGACGCCCCCTAGTAAGATGGACTAACGATCGAAGATCGAAGAAAAGTGGTTGGGATGGACAGCATACGGAAGGCAGAGGATCCGGGCCAATGACGTACATTAGGAGATGCCTATAGGCTAACTAATTGATTGAATCAAAGATGACTCTTTAGCGCCGAGGTTCTGAGGTCTGTTGCCCGCATCGAACAATGTGTTATTGGGATACCCATGCCTAAAAGTTATAGTTACATATTTGAATGAAATTTTTATAGCGTTTATTAAGCTAACTTTTTAAATTCGAAATACATCGGGAAAAAGAAGAACTCAAGTGGGACTTGAACCCACGACCTTTCCCTTACAGGGGGAATCATTCATTGGTTCCAACAGTTCGTAAGAAGGTTGGTAGATGGCTCCACCGTCGCCCTTCTAGAGATATAAAGAGAAGGGAAATTTGAAGTGATTCAGGTGTGACTCAATAGCTCAGTTGGAAGAGAAAGGTCGTGGGTTCAAGTCCCATTTGAGTTCATCTTATTCCCGATGTATTTCGAATCATAGTTACATAATTTGTGCCTTACCCTAAATGTTTTCAGCAAATGTGTCCAAATTTCTTGCAAGTCTAACAAACTGTGGTCTAACGGTAATCCCATATCTCTTAACTTCTTCTCAACGTCTCTGTGTTCAAAAGCAAATGATAATATAATTAATTTAATTATATAGAATAATATAATTTCATGAGTCAATACTACATACCGCCATCCACGGTTCTGATCCTTCACTGTTTTAATAAATAGATGCTCTAAATCTGTCCTTGTGTTAATTAAGTTGAACAGCCATTCTTCTTGCCCTGTATATTAAAAAAGAAATACGTCATTAAACTGGAACAAAATATGTAACAGATATCGGCAAACATCTTGGCACAAACGCTGCTTTCAATTTTTTTTAAAATTTAGATTTTAACTAGCTGTCCCGGCGAACTTCGTACCGCCAATTTTTCCCGCCCCGCGATCCGCGTCAGATCCCGTTCCCGCTGCACCATTTAGGGGGATGAAAAATAGATGTTGGCCGATTCTCATAGATACCGGATAAGCACAAAAAATTTCATCAAAATCGGTCAAGCCATTTCGGAGGAGTATGGCAACGAAAACTGTGACATGAGAATTTTATATATTAGATAGAAGCAAACAAAAGAGCTGGAATAAAAGGGGGAAGTTTGGGCCAATTAAACAACCATAAGAGGACTGATTAACCTGATTAACCATTGACGCGAGTCCTTTGTGCCCGTCATTAGTTAATTTGCGCAGTTGCGCGGCTAGGTCGTCTCGCCGCGCACTAGACATCATAAAACGCTTTCTGCGCAGCTAGAGTACATTGTCAAGATGTTTGCCGGTCACTGTACCTACCAAAAATGCGAAAGTTAGAATGAATGAACAATACAAAACAATATACTTTGTTGTACACCATGTGAAAAAAAAGTACAGAGAATAACATGTAAAAGTGACAGTACAAATGGCGGTCTTATCCCTAGGTGTGATTTCTTCCAGACAACCTCAATCAACATAAATGTGCAATGGATTGGTGTATGGGCAGTTCAGGGTACACTATACACCTAATTATATAAATGAACACATAAGTAAATAGATAAATATACAAATAAATAAATAACAAAAAAATAAGTAATAAAAAAATTAAATAAATAAATAAAAAAAATACATCAATCAATAAATGAATATATCAATAAGTAAATATATCAATAAATAATAATAATGAGTTTAAATAGATAAAACATTATGAAACAAAAAGTCAAATAAAAAGCAATTATAACGATAGATAGGGGGTTACTCATATACACTAAAACGGCTATTTTGGATGAAATTTGGTTCAGATAAATCTAATATATAAAATTCTCGTGTCACAGTTTTCGTTGCCATACTCCTCCGAAACGGCTTGACCGATTTTGATGAAATTTTGTGAGCATATTGAGTAGGTCTGAGAATCGGCCAACATCTATTTTTCATCCCCCTAAATGGTGCAGCGGGAACGGGATCTGACGCGGATCGCGGGGCGGGAAAAATTGGCGGTACGAAGTTTGCCGGGACAGCTAGTATGGAATATAATATTATAGATGGGAGCATAGGTGCGTTTCAGTGCAATGGAGTGGTGTTGGGCAGTTAAGCAGTATTGGGAAGAATCGACGACTTAGTCAAATAGCCTATTCACCTCTGCCTAACCCTCTGGGAACATTTTCTCCGGGGATAAAGGCGTGATTGTATGTATGTAAGGAAATATGATACCTAATAATTAGGTTTACTCATTACAACATTTACCATTATATTATTATTGTATTACTTCTTGATGATCCTTAATGTTTAATTTTATATTCTAAAATCATAAAAACAACGAAGTATGTTCTGAGATGGCGTTAAACGTAGCTAGGAAAGCAAATTTCACCTAACGCACTCATTTTGTCAAAAGTGGACCTAATGCGAAATTGACGTTTCGCGAAGTGGACCATTTGCGAAATGGACGTTCTGAGAACTGGACCAAATGCGAAATGGACCAAGTGGACCAAATGCGAAATGGACCAAATGCGACGAAACGGTTTGAGCGATTTCCGCCAGCAGTAGTTGTTGACGAACTTGTTTGATGATATATAGCGTGGATAGAATGTGGATATTCCATGTTACATCCGCTACAGCTGAATCATCCCTACAGCTTTCTTATCATCTAATACCTAAATAAAATTCTCGTGTCATAATGTTTGTCCGATTCAGAAAAAAATGTGCAGAATCAGCCAGAAAATACTTTTAAACCCCTAAATATTCATTTTTTGTTAGAATTTGGCATTAAAAAAGACATACAACCCTGAATTTTCACTCTTCTACTACCTACCCCCATTTCTAATAGCGGCAAAACATCGTTTGCCTTGTCAGCTATATTATAGAGTAGCTGTTTCTCGCGGCTCCACCTGCGTGGATGTCGGTTATCGCGACCAAATATAACCTACTAACTTTTGCCCGCGGCCCCGCCCGCGTGGATGTCGATTATCGCGACCAAACGTAGCCTATGTTCTTTCTAATGGTCTAATCTACACCTATACCAAATTTCATTAAAATCGGTTCAGTAGTTTAGGCGTGAAAGCGTAACATACAGACAGACAGACAGAGTTACTTTCACATTTATAATACTAGCTTTTGCCCGCGGCTCCGCCCGCGTGGATGTCGGTTAACGCAACAAAACATAGCCTATGTCCTTTCTCAAGGTCTAATCTATCCCTATACCAAATTTCATCAAAATCGGTTCAGTGGTTTAGGCGTGAAAGCGTAACATACAGACAGACAGACAGAGTTACTTTCGCATTTATAATATTAGTATGAATGTGTTAATCCAGGGTGTCAGCTAACTCCTTCCATACTTACAAACTTTCGCGTATATAATATTAGTAGGATTAGTAATACTTACATCCGACCAGTGGATTCAAACTTAAATTGGATTCACCCAGATATAGCTCAAACAAGTGGTGGTACACCCAAGACGTGTTGTTCGTAGCTTTTGCCTTTTGATATTCCTAAAAAATAAACTTTTTAAATCGAAGTCTATGGTAATTCATAACTTTCATATTATAACTGTGCCGAGTAAATAGAAATAAACGTTTACATGAATAGTCAAATGAGTCCGCTGTCATGCTCCTTCCAGCAATAACAGGCTAGCCCGTCCGGGTAGGACTCACGTATTTAGACTATACTAGTGGTCGCCCGGTGGTCGAAATTCGACCATAAATAATTAAAAATTAAAAGTTTTAACATTATTAACGTTTATATACATATTGAGATTTTTTTTCAAAAAGAGCGGTATTTCAGTATATAAGACTATAGACAAATAATAACTATATAATGTCTGAAGTTGAACTACATACTAATAAAGGTTTGGAAAATATCGTATTCTCCGTCCACGCAATTTTCGTAAAAACTGACACAAAGTGTTAACTTCACCCTGCTTCGCCTATTAATCAATAATGGTATTAATTTATAACTCCTTACAATTTTTTTTGTATATCTTTTTTTATTCGTCAGCTGTGAATATTTCAAATAGGTATAGGACTGTGCGTATTACCAAAGCTTTAAAAAAAAGTATGAACACTTGAGTAAAAGTTGACCACAGACTAACAATAATTAAAGTTTTGGGGAATTGCATACTTCTCCGTTCGCGCAATTTTCGTAAAAAGAGATGCAAAGTTACCTATTTATTTATCAATATATATTAAGTTAAAACCTCCTTACTATTTTTTATATTATTTTTTTTATGTCGTCAGCTGTCAACATTTCAAATAAGTACGGGTTTTTTTTGGCCGGAAAGCGTAGAGGACGCATCGCGGTATTATTTTATTTTCCGAAATTGGTGTGAATTCAAGTTTTTTGTATAAAAATGGTGAATTTTTAGCCTGAATGCCTTGGACAACGCACGTGTAGGAAAGTGGCATATTACAGTGAATAGTGATTATACGCGTTCAATCCAAATCCTGGGGAGATTTGGATTGCTTTTAGTAAAGTCCCCACAACGTTACTAAGGCATGAATTATCTATTTATCATTCACCATCATCATCATCATCATCATCATTATCATCATCATCATCATCATTATCATCATCATCATCAACATCACCATCATCATCTCATCATCATTAATATCATCCACTGTTATTTCAATGAAGAAAATATTTGTAACTGATGATAAGACAGCGTGGTCATAGTACCTTAGCCTGTTCCGTCCGAGAGGAACTAAAGAAACAAAAAAAAATCAAATAGTTATGGAACTGTTGTGATGATTTACCTATGCCTAAAAAAAAATAACTGTATGTACACGTAAGTGACATGCGTATGTGTGTGTGAAAATTGGCTATAGTGTGCGTAACGTTTATTTTAATAAAAATAAGGTATTTTAATGCATTATTATAAAAAAATATTAATCTTATGCACTTCTCTTCGGTATGAACTATCAATATGCCAAATCTCACCCTCCTACGTACCCGCAATTTTCGTAAAAAGGGATCCAAAAATTTTCCTTCACGTATTAATATATAGATTACTAGCTTTTGCCCGCGGCTCCGCCCGCGTGGATGTCGGTTATAGCGACCAAACATAGCCTATGTCCTTTCTCAAGGTCTAACCTATCCCTATACCAAATTTCATCAAAATAGGTTCAGTGGTTTAGGCGTGAAAGCGTAACATACAGACAGACAGACAGACAGACAGACAGAGAGACAGACAGACAGACAGACAGACAGAGTTACTTTCGCATTTATAATATTAGTATGGATAATGAATTTCTATTCTATTTCCATAATACTGCACTCATTCAAATATTATAAGTAAAAATGCATTTACAATAAAATAATAGAGTTCTTAATGAGGTATTGTTATTGACATGGAGTTAAACTTATCAATCAAAATATTCAATGTGTAATAAAGTATTATTTAGATGTAAATTCATTGGTACTCACTGCAAATGTAGCGGCCCATTTCCTGCCCAATTCCCTAGACGACAATGTTTTGGGAAACCCATACTCTTCAATCATTATCTTTGATAGTTCACTAAACAACAGAAAGTAGGAACAGTTAATAATATGCAGTCAATTTGGGTAATAGTCCGGTCAAATTAGACCAAAAATAAGAGTAAAGTTACCTAAATTCCCACCAAGCTGAAAATCGGTAAGATTGTTTAAAATATCATTAAAAACAAAATTTGAAAGTTCCCCATCATTCCCGTGTACATACACGGGAATGATGAGGACACACACATAACTTTTTGAATCGGTATTTATCTCAGAAACGGTGGCTCATAGGAAAAAACTATTGATACATTGTTATACACAATTTTATAATCTACAATTTTTGCCTGAGGTACTTTTATGATAAACTTACCGTTTTGCTGAAAATCGCGAAAAACTCATTTTTTTGACCTCTGACCTTGAATTTTTTTTTCCTTACACAAGAATGATGGGGGAACTTTTAGGTATGGGTATTGTTGATAATTATGTTTTGAACAATTTTACTCATTTTCAGCTTGGTGGGAATTTATGTAACTATGTATGTCTAAATTGACCGGGCTATAAGATTAGTACAAAAAAACGAATCGACAGTATGATTGTGTAAATGGGCTGATCTGAGCTCACCAAACATACGCGTAATTAACTCCCTCGTCTGATATTTAGCACTATAGCTTCGAAGCCTTCATGGGAATTTTATTTTTTTTGTCTGGTTGGGTAGGCCCTAGAAGCTGTCTTTCGATAGCTAAAGGGATCTCAAATAAAAATTATTAGTCTAGGAGAAAGGACTTTCTCCTTGGGATGTCTGCAAGAGTGCTAAGAGTGCTCATCTGTCATCCCTAGAGGAAGATCGGTGCTGATCTATAGTTAAAATCTATACACAGTAACTTACTTCCAAGCCCATTTTTTCTGTTTAAACAACCAATCATGCTGCAGTCGTATTTGTATGAATGTCTCTGTGATGTCTTTAGTCCCTGGAACAATAAATCAGATGTGAGTTGAGTACAAATTCACTATCCTGTAACGAATGATACGCGAATGAGCTCACTTTCGTACGATCTAATTCAAAGCATTCAAATATTTTGGGACACTTAAGGCCGTTCCCAATAACATACTGACAGTTAAAGATAGATCGCATCTACGGATAAAGTGCTCGGCTGTTTAAATTCAAAACATAGTAACTCCTATTAAATTATACCGCGATGCGCCTTTCGCAAAAAAATCATTTACCTTGTTATCAATTTAAACAGCCGATGCGTCAAATTTGACTGTTGCGAACTATCTTCAACTGTAAGTGAGTGTTTTCCAAACAAAGTGTACCCATGTTGTGCTTTGCGACTGTTGTCCGTTTTGTCCAGGAGGAACAAAATGTCGCAAAACCGACGTGACGTTTTCGCCACATTTTATCATTTACTAATTAATTCTGACACAAATCAGGTATAACTAATTTAAAAAACGTTATATAGTGAAGTCTTAATCTTCTGAGAATAATTAAATCATGTAAACTAATCCTAATTACTTTGGAAATGTGTCTCAAAATGGAGGGAAGAAATGTTGACCGCCGTGGCACTTCATACATAATGTCAAGTATTTTCTTGAAAATTATTTGATATGGCTCTTTTAAATTGACTACCAGACAATGTAAACATTTATGTGCCATTTTGAGTATTGAAAAAAATCTTCATATAATAGATAGACCTGTTTTAGCCGTGACAAAACCGACGTGTCCGGACTACACCACTTTTTACGTTTTCATTTGAATCAAAACTGCATTTATAGGGTTTAGGACTCAAATTAAAAACTAAGGATGCTAGTAGGTGACTCAAAGTTCTTTCATATGGTACCTACAATTCATTAGAAGGTATTCTGATTGTTTTTTCTACTGGGTTACCAGTAGAAAAAACAATCAGAATACCTTCTAACATTCAATAAATTGAATAGGGGACAGGCCGAAAACTGACGTATCGTTGTTTAAAAATCATCATCATTTAAATATAACGATAAATAGATCAAATAAATGAATGCCTTTAAATACTTTAGAGTATGTTTATATTTTTAAAATATTAAGTTATTAATAAATAAATAAATAAATATTTCCCAACATTCTACACAACGCTATCTCGCATAGCTTAACTAGCTTGTGTTATGGAATATAGAATGCGATCTTGTCTTGTAGATGTCTAGAATCTAGAACATACTTAAATACTTCTTTTTTGTAAATACATACATATTATACATAGAAACACCCAGACCAATGCAAATTTTTTTTTTTTTTTTTTTTTTATACTGGACTCGTCAATTTGACTTCACCTCGCCTGATGTTAAGCTAAAGGCAAAGTCTCGGAAAGAGGGTCACCATCGTAAACATTTACCATGTTAACAGTGGTGGCACTCAGCTTGACGGCCTCATTAGATGCCTTTTCACGCCCCGCTTAAAGGACCCAGGACTGTAGGAAGAAGGAAACACGTGAACTGGCAGGGAATTCCAGGGAATCGAACCCGCGCCTCCTGCGTGGCAGTCGCGTTCACTACCACCATGCCACGGAGGCTGTCACCCAGATATATCTTTTTTTTAAATTGTAATTCAAACACAGGGGACAGTGCAAAAGTGAAGGGTACACTTTTTTTTAATAACGCTCAAGTATGTTATTGGGAACTAAATTACTAAATCACTCAACAAATACACCACTTTGTTGAGTGATTCGAATTTCAAACTGGATAGTACAAAAGTGACACCATAATATATTATTCTACTAGCTTTTGTCCGCGGCTCCACCCGCGTGAAAGTCGGTTATCGCGACCAAACATAGCCTGTGTAATCCAGGCTGTCAGCTAACTCTCCATACCAAATTTTGTCAAAATGGCTCCAGCCGTTCAGACGTGCAAGAGTAACAAACAAACAAACATCCATTCATTCATCCATACATACATACTTATAAACTTTCACGTTTATAATATTAGTTCAAATGGTTTTTTAAATAAATGTGATTAAGAGTAGTCACAAAAAACAGAAATGCGAAAATATCCAGTAAAAAATTTAGAGTAATCACGGTGGCTTCCTTATAGAACACATTAATTTGACTTCACCCCACCTGAGGGTATAGTAGTCTCGAGAATGAAGGCGACTCTACATAAACAATGCTTAGATAGTGTTACTCAGAAGTTTTCCCACTTAAAAATTTAACTATACTTTTTATTCAGCTGAAGGTATCAATTGCTACTAGTATTTCAAGCAGACCTGAAGCGTTATAACAAAACTACTTACAATGAAATTCGTTTTCAACTTCGTTCTTACTATTCTTATTCTTCAAATATCTGGGGTTATCCCGGAAGCAGCTAGCAAACAGCTTGGCCGGCTCCGTTTCCAAACGCTTTAAGTATTCTGGATCAAACTTATTATGATAACTAAGCATCGCGTCGTACAGTGGCCAATCACTTTCATCAGTACCTTTCCTTAATTTTTGACGATGTTTTCTCTAGAAAAAAAAAAAAAGGAAGTTAAGATTTGAATTTGGAAAAAAAACATACCAGTCAGTATTTTTGTATAGTAAGGACCAATTTAAATGAAGGATGAACGACCGGTACCTAACAAGCCATTAGACTATTCACAGTGCCACAGTCAGTGGTTTAGTTGTAATATTAACCTATCAAACACCAACCGGTGCCCGGGCACCGCGAGTCTATTGTTTATCTATTGTTCCTATTTTTTTTTGCGTGGCTTGACAGGTTAATCTTAAGACTCCACCTATCTCACACACTATGTTAGCGTTGTGAGAATTCCGTTTCGTGGTGAAGTATCAGAGGCTCGGGTAGCCAATCTCCTATGGTATTAGCCCTTGGAAGGTATTTCACAACTACATGATTGGGGTTGGTGAAAGCTTGATTTTACACGAGTTTCAATTCGCGCCTAAAATGCTTCACAGGTCACTTCACAAAAAAAAATTCTTTTTACCATTTACTTATTTAATTGCCATTGATCAATTACGTCACGCGTAATTACGCACACACACATAACTTAATTTATCTTCAAGGGATCAAAATTTCGAAATACATAGGGAAAAAGAAGCGCGGACTTGAACCCACGACCTTTCCCTTACAGGGGGAATGCTCGTCCAACTGAGCTATTGAGCCACATCTGAATAACTTCAAATTTCCCTTCTTTTTATATCCGTCTTTAAGGTCGACGGTGGAGTCATCTGCAAACTTTCTTACGAAAAAAAAGAAGGAACAAAATTTTCTATTGAAAAGTCATCATTTCGATCTTTCGTTGGGCGCCACTTTCGTGGATTCATAAGCCAGGATTTGTATAGTTGAATAATATGGCAAATGGCAAAGGAACTTACATTGAAGGTCATCCTAATATGATGCCACAGTCCTTGTATGTCTTGTATACAACAGTCACTTGGCAGGTCCTGACTTCTCATATCTCTTTCAACTGTCCTGGAATAAAAAAGTACTAAGTACGTAATAAAATTAATTCCTTTCAAAATCATTTTTAAGCCTATCATAGACTCTAGAATCATTATTGTACTATACCTAAGAGATTATTAGACTCACAATTATTGTTTGTTGGAGATTAAAATCCTATATAGGTACTACAGATGTAAAATAAACTAATCTAGACTTAGCTATAGGTTTCAACAAAAGTTAACACAAAAATATTTACAAATCCTTTTTACATTGGAAAGCATGTTCCCACAGTTAATGTCTAAGTAGTTGAGTTCTCCATTTAAATGTTTATAATCGGTTTTTGGTGATCAATAGATTAAGTACAACTTGTTAAGCTGTTTATGTTGTTGACTGTACTTAGGGAACAGTGTATTTGAGCAGAAAACAAAAAGACATTTCTAATCAGAAGAACTTGCATTACACTAAAAATAAAAGGTGATTACACAACATTAATTACCTCCACATGGTCAAAATATCTAGTTTGCTGCCTTTTGCTTCTGATATACATACAATTAACTTGAGACGCCATTCATCATTCCCTGAAACAAAGAGTATTGTATGGGACAGAATCTTTAGGCATGTTGTACATACAGCTTTTTTCGCAATCGGCGGCGGAGCCACCGTGCCTGTGAGCTTCTTCAGTATTCTATACAATACTGACACACGGCGAATTACCCGTGAATTTTTACGCCGAAAAAATGTGTGTGTACAGCAGGCCTAACTGAATTAGATTTTTTTAAGTGCTCAAAATCCCCACATGGGGTAAGAAATAACTGGTAGCTAATATTAACAAAAATGCAGCAATATTTAGCAATCAAAAATGTATGTGGCCTTATATTAGTGGAAAACTGATAACTCATTTATTCTTATAAGATTCTTACAAGAGAAAAGGTTTAAATAACTTACATGACTCATATTTGTCAAGAATCTTACTTTTTCCAAAATGTTTATCAAACATTTTATAATATTTCCAACTTCTGTTATTTGTTTTCTTAGCAATTTTGTACATCTGAAAATTAATATCATAAAAATAAAATTTGGCAGCAACAATGTTTCAGAACTATTGCTGTGACTGGCAGATTAAATCATAGTTGATTAAATGGTAGGCCAAACCCTTCTGGGATAACAGGCAATAGGATCATTATGTATGATAGATCCTGCAGGGCAGTGTATATAATGGCCAAAACATAAAGGGATCGCAATAATCTACCCAATTTTCAGTGTCTCCATTGGATATAATAATATTATAATAGTTAGATCTTTTATTTTCAATCTAAATAGTTTATATACTTACATCATAATTGTAGGACCACTTCTTTCTTACATGATCAACAGTCATCTCTCTGGGGAATCCATTCTCTAGTAGTAGTTTGTGAAATTCTCTGAAGAAGACATTAATGATAAAATTAAAGAAAACTATAGGATCTTCTTAGGGTTATTGGCCAATTTTTTTAAATAATATTTTCAGTCTTAATTTTTTTTTTATACAAATTTTGATACAAATCACATCATTAAGATCAAGATATTAAGGTCTGAATATGTTTCTTAGAACATTTTACATCATAATAATTACTGTTCATAATTTTTTAATAGTTAAGATGAATTGAATTTGAAAAATTTGAATTTGAATTGGAAGATCAAAGCTCATAATTCATTATACAGCTGTTTCAAGTATTTCCTTATGGCGTATATTAGGAGAGGCAGAGGCCTATGTCCAGCAGTGGACTGCAATAAGCTAATTGATATCCTATACTACCGATTGGAACTTCTGATCATTCTAATGCAATATGCCTTGTGATAATGTAAACCAACATAATAAGCATTAACATGATTAATAAAAAAATAAATCACCAACATTTATGAAAAAAAATAAGAAGTTCTGCAACTTTTTAGTATTGGCAATTTTAGTAAAAATATTATTTTGATTTTATGCATTACAATTAAGTTTTTTTTTTTTTATTTATTACCATTAAAACAAAACAATGAAAGAACAATTAGTGATAGCACAACCTGTGCTATTGAAAGTCGTCACATTAACAAAACATTATCAAAATACCTACTCAACATTCGCCAATATGTGACTATTACAATTTTGATAGCATATAATAATATAGAACGATACATATGAATCTCTTTCTACCTACAGTAACTAACAAATATTGTTTGAGTTTAGTTTTTACACCTGACACAGTGTATTATATTTTATTATATCCATAGTATTATAACCATAAATTGGTAGGAAACATAGATTGCAGAGAATAGATTAAAAAAAATATTAATCAATATGGCTCTTTCTATTTAACATTTCCAAACCTTCAAACTCCGAGAGTCTGGACTATTTTCAAATTATTCAGATTATCGGAGTCCCAAAGTCAAAGTAACTATTATAAGTTGTGGAATGTAGTATCTTAGCTTCAGAATGAAAATATCAGTATAATACTCACCCCCATGGCTGCTTTTTAGCCTTAAACAGCCAATCGTTTTCAAACCTAAGTTTGAATACTTTTTTGTTAAGCTCAGAAGTCCCTAAATCAATCAAATCTAATTAATGTGATGGAATACTAAAAAGCAATAACATACTTCCAAAAGCAACAATAACTTACAGACAAATGTTTTATCATCCATAATAGAAACAATATACGTTAAAATATGTTATTTATTAAAAGGATCAATTGGAAAAAATGTTTTTTATTTACAAATTACAGAGGAATTCAGCTTTTAGCATAAAAACATGACAACTTGGCTAAGGCTACTTGAGAAATTGTCAATATTGACATATTTCAATATTTGACAATATTTGACATTGACATTGACAATAATTATATTTATAATTTTCAACTGGCAATGACTAAATTATAAATAAAAATTGTTTTACGATACGATACGATTCGAGATTCAACCATACAACTCCACAACTTCATTTCACCTCTAAATCTTATGAATAAAATAAAGCGTATGATTTTCCTTACGCTTTTCTCCATCCAGGGTAGGCAGAGACCACTCACGTCTGCTCAATGATATTACATAAAAAAAGACGCACTATAAGTATGCGATTAAACCAAGTCGCGATCGCACCTATATACTAGGCGATTATACTAATTGTATTTTGACAGTTGGTTAGGCTCGACTAACGAACATCTCTAATACTTTATTTTGATTCTGCGATTCGGCCTACAATTTTCACGTGGTTTTTCACATTTCGGCATGTTTTATAACAATATATTGTAATTTTGAATTAAATCGGGAAGAATGCATCGACTTGCATCTGCCAGAAATTTATATCAAAGTTCATATCATGGGATTTCATTGACTTCGAATAATTCAGTCAAAAGTACTTCATTTACGGAAATACAATGTGCATTTTGTCGAAGAATTTTATTAAGCCGCCCCGGTACAGGTAATGCTATATTGCGCAGTTGCTAATTTACCTTAATTTATTATACTAAGTGGCATAAATATAAAATATATATTCACATTACTTTCCTAGGTTATCTAGTTGCATAACATTTTCATTTTCTTCATTTTAGAAAACTGCTATGGTATTAGGCACCAGTCTACGAAACCTGCCAATTTACTTAATTCCACAAGAAAAAAGAAACATAAAATACATAAGAAATTTGGAGAGTTACTTGAGGGTATGGTTTGTTTACATTATAATTTGTGCTGATAATTTGAACCTATTAATTTATACAACTTATTTTTTAGTTGGTTCCCAAGCTATGACGGAAACTAAGGTTTCAATAAGCAACCTACGTGCTGTGCACTTGTCAAAGTTAGCTTCAAGCCCTGTATCCCTTGGCCAATTGCACCAGTTGACTAAAAAGTCTGTGAAAAATTTCAAGGTTGCCGAAGTAGATCCTGAGTTACTCAAAACTGTTAGAGATAAAATCTTGAAGAAAACAACAACTGTGAATAATTTTTCTACATCTTCAGTCATGAATATGCCTAAAAGGCCAGATATAGTGCTAGAGGATGATAAATGTGCATTAATATATACTAGTCACAAATTATCAAATATAGAAGACAAGTTGAACACAAATCAATACATAAATATGGTAAAAGAAAGCTATTACAATTTTAGAAAAGCAACTATTTATGACCAAAGGTTGCAAGACTTAAGGTATGCAATTACTGAAGGATTGACACAGGAGTTGAACTTGAATGATATGCCTGTAAATAAAAGCGGTACTTTAAAAGAAGAAAGTGAATTTCCTTCGTTACCTAAAGGTCCTCATGCGCTGTTTAGGGAGCTGTTCATAGATAATCAACTGGATAGCTACGACCAGGAACTTATGAATCATATTTCAACTATGCAGTGAGTATCTATATTTATATTACTGTTTCTAATTATGCTTGAAATAGATTTTAAAATATCTTTGTTCACTACTTGATTTCTATATACTTCCTAATAGTTTTGTCAATTAATCATTTGTTAAGATTGCAATTATTAGCAGTAAACATCATCATCTGCCTGCTGTATTCTTAAATATTTGAGGTTAATGCCATATATCAGTCTCTTCTATGCTTTACTGACATCTTCTCAGTTACTGTGTTTGCAGTATTCTATATTTGTAACTAAATTAGTTAAGTCAAAAGCTATAACACAATAAAACATTTACTTTTTATTTTATAAAGGACACGTCAATTTCACTTCACCTCGCCTGATGTTAAGCTAAAGGCAAAGTCTCGGAAAGAGGGTCACCACCAAATACAGTGGTGGTACTCAGCTCGACAGCCTCATCAGATGCCTTTTCACACTTGAAAAACATATTACTCATTCTGTTTGAAAACCTTTTTATGTTGTGATATGTGATTGAAATTTTAGAGCTCATGGGCTGGCACATCCGGCAATAGAAGACTTCTATGGTGATCCAGCACTGCACGGAGAGATAGCCGAGACCAGGGAGGAAATAGACTTAGATCATGTTGACCCTACCCCTGCCAACAAGGCATTGAAGATTAAACAGGCGTAAGTTTCCACAAAAAAGTTCCACTATATTCATGTTATATGGCTAAACCAAATGTGATTAGTTTGTAAGTTGTACTTAAAAGTCTGTACTGCCATGGTTTTCCTGCCTACAAAATGCTAGTTGAAAAAAAACATTAACATAATCACTTTTTGGCAGCCATAGATGTTAATTAATCAATCAACCTTACTGCAATTGGCTGTCTTTTCCAAGGTGCGCCATAACACCTTAAGTGTACATTTAGTAAAGGAGATATACAACTTTTGAATGAAAATTTTAACCATTTATAATTTAATCTATTATATAAATTGTAGGAAGCAAGCAATTCGAGAAAAAAATAAGGCGAGACGCGAGAAACGGAGAGCAAAACAAGAATTGAGCATGAAACAAGATATGAGGGAATTGGAGCAGCAGGGCAAACAAGAATCCTTGCATCGAGTGTTAGCTGCACACCTACAGCTGCTCACCTCACTAAATATGATACAGGAGGTAAAAATATTTTTCATCCCTTCTATTCGAAAAATGTCACTTTACTGTCACTGTAGCGGGGCGCAAAATAGCTCTTTTCTGTTCAAGGCCAAGCAGCGGGCCGTAAAAGTGATTTGAATTTGGAACATTAACATTCATAGAAATCGAACTCAAATTGTACGGATTACTGGCTGGTACGTGTTGGCTGCACAGCGCGGGGTTACCTGTGCTAACTAAAAAAAAACAAAGAGCGCCAATCACCTCTCTGTTCTTGTAATTAGTACATTACCTATTTAAGTTGTATTTTGCAAAATAATATGCGTTCTACTTCGAGTTAAGGAAGTGACAATGCATTAACTCTTGAAACAATTAGATATTATAGAAGCTAACAATGCCGTACAAAACTTGTTACGCCCGAAATCTCGGGAGAAATAAATTTTCTCATAGAAAGGGGATGAAAAGTAGAGTGTATAACTCGGGAGCAAATTATTTTTCCCTCGGGCGGTGTACTTTGAATCCCTCGCTGCGCTCAGGATTCTACGTTAGAATCCCTCGCTACGCTCGGGATTCTATTCTAGATTCCTTCGCTTTGCTCTTGATTCAAAGTAGCGCCCTCGCCGTAAAAATACTACTTTGCTCCCTTGTTATACAATCTACTATTTCATCCCTTCTATTCGAAAAATGTCACTTTACTGTCACTGTAGCGGGGCGCAAAATAGCTCTTTTCTGTTCAAGGCCAAGCAGCGGGCCGTAAAAGTGATTTGAATTTGGAACATTATCATTCATAGAAATCGAACTCAAATTGTACGGATTACTGGCTGGTACGTGTTGGCTGCATAGCTCGGGGTGACCTGTGCTAACTAAAAAAAAACACAGAGCGCCAATTACCTCTCTGTTCTTGTAATTAGTACATTACCTATTTAAGTTGTATTTTGCAAAATAATATGAGTTCTACTTCGAGTTAAGGAAGTGACAATGCATTAACTCTTGAAACAATTAGATATTATAGAAGCTAACAATGCCGTACAAAACTTGTTACGCCCGAAATCTCGGGAGAAATAAATTTTCTCATAGAAAAGGGATGAAAAGTAGAGTGTATAACTCGGGAGCAAATTATTTTTCCCTCGGGCGGTGTACTTTGAATCCCTCGCTGCGCTCAGTATTCTACGTTAGAATCCCTCGCTACGCTCGGGATTCTATTCTAGAATCCTTCGTTTTGCTCTTGATTCAAAGTAGCGCCCTCGCCGTAAAAATACTACTTTGCTCCCTTGTAATACAATCTACTATAAATGCATTATTTGTAAACAGTTTTGACACCATGTAAATAAGTGTAGATAAATGACTGAATGAGGTCAATTGTAAAATAATAGGATCATACTGAGAAAAAAAGCTTTGTTTAGTGATTATAAGAAAAGTTATTACGTAATTTTAGGTGTCTATGTGTATTTTTTACCCATTAGCGCCTCCTCCCGGTTTAGTTGTGGCAAATCACTCTTCCTATAGTTTGGCTTGTCTTTAGTTTGACGAAAGCACACTGCCATTTGACCATCATAAAACGTGCAGGTGCTTTTTTTTACCCTCAAGCCTTAGCCGGCGCGGGCTATCGGACTCGAACCGACTGAAACCGCGCACCGATTTCATGTCATCAAACTGTGCTGCCCCTTCTCGAGTTTATTTCTCAAGAGCTAACTAAATCACGGTTATCAGCGTTATCAGCATCATCACTGACCGTTTCTGATAACAGAGATCGCAGTAATATATTTTGATCTGAATGTTACACTGTTTATAGACATGAGTCTTCATTTTTTCAATCCGCCTAATAGTGCGATGTAAGAAATTCCCCACGCAATTTGAATTTGTTAATGGTTTCGCTCTATCAGGATTGAAAGTTGTGTTCTGGGGAATTCTTTTCTAGAGTATATCAGGCGGTTTCCCTATTACTGGTCGCAGGTTTACGTCCCGCTTGAGCGATTTACTTTTTTTCCATTCTTAATCGATTAAGCGTTTTATTTACAGCTGTAAGAAACGAAACCTCTCGCCGCCCGCGCCATCTTTATTTGATCGATTTTTGTTTCAGGCTCATCAAGTATTACAGTATTACAGACAGCGGAGTTCAAAGACTGTGAACCATCCTAAAATAAATGATGTCAGAGTTTACAACACACTGTTGCATGGCTATGCTAAATTCGTAAGTACCATTTAATACATTCCAGCCAATGAACTTATATTGAAATGAAAAGAGGATTCCAACCCGGGACCTCTCGATCGTAAGGCTGATTCCTTAACCACTAAGCTACCGATTCTGTCTATCCACTGCCAAATTTTGGTTCTAATATTCTTTTTTAACCAAAAAAATTAAAAATAAAATGTTTTTTTTTATTATCAGTTTATTTAGTTATCACTAAACTCGGTCAATAATCTGAAACACGTCAATTTTCAGGGGTCGCTGGAAGATGCACAGAAAATACTGTCGTATATGTCGCAGGATAACATACCAATGAATGCCCAGACATACGCGGCGGTCTTCGAGTGTATAGAAAGAAATGATCCAAGCAATAAGTTGGCTTTATTGGATCATTACGAACAAGAAATGCATCGCAAGGTTAGTACAATGCTTATTAATCTATAGTACTTGTGGTACATTCGACTAAACGCGAGTAAAGTTTATTCCTAGAATAAACTTTACTCGCGTATCGTCGAACTGGCCCTTATACGGTTACAATAGACCGACCGTTATCCAGCGGCTTAGGTGTGTGTGGCGGAGTACGAGGTAAAAAAAGAGTGAGAAAGAGTCGAGAGTGAGCGAGATGCCGCCGTGAGCGAGATGTCGCCGCGCGCCGTGGGCGAGATTCCGCCGCGCGCCGTGAGCGTTGGTGATAGTCTGACCAAATCAGTTGATACTTTTCCCAGCTCGCTGTGCACATACCCAGTACGCAGTACAGCGGTTACGGTCAAACTATATTCTACTGACTGTCAAACAGTCAGCTGAAATATTAGGCAATGTTATGTGTCTAAATCGTACTAAACTGTAGAATGAACTGTCACCAGCGGTATTTCCGAACCAATACAACCTTCAAACCTTCAAGAAAATAGCGTACTCTATTTTAACAGGAAGGCAACGCACTTGTGACCCCTCTGGTGTTGCGGGTGTCCATGGGCGGCGGTGATCGCTTACCATCAGGCGATCCGTCTGCTCGGTTGCCTCCCTGTTCCATAAAAAAAAGTTAATATCAACTTTTCCAGAACATAACGCTCAACGATTTACTAGACAAGACAAAGTTTCTATATGATCAACGAGAAGTAGTATTGAAAGCGATACGCAGATTACAGCCGAGCTTCGAACCAAAATACACGCCACCCGTACTAGACTACAACTGTCCCTTACTAGACAAGTTAACGCTGAACAATGTAGAGAACAGACAAGGGCTTATGACGTCACCGATCGGAGATCTCGTGACGTTAGAAGAAATGATCAAAAAAGGGAAAGAACAGATACAGGCTGAAATTACAGGGGACTTGGAAATACAAAATATTGGTGTCAAGGATGAGAAGTCGCCGACTGTCGTGTTTTGTGTGAGTTTACCTTTTTAATACCTTTGTTGTTTAGATGTGGGATTACTGTATTTGTATTTTCTAATACCAAATTCGGTGGTTCGGTGGTATTCGGCGGCTTAGGCGTGAAAGTGTAATAGACAGAGTTATTTTCGTAATCATAATATTAATATGGATTCAAACAGTTTTTGAGATGTTTTTTGGGGAACCGGCCCGCATAGTTGTTGAAATTAATAGTATGATATCTATAATATAAAAATGGATCGCTAAATGTGTTGGTAAGCGCATAACTCAACAACGCCTGGACCAATTTGGACAACTCTTTTTTTTCTTTTTGTTCTTTGAAGTTCAAGGATGGTTTTTACGCCGAATAATTTCCGGGTACCCACATCCATGTGGGCGTAGCCGCGGGCAAAACTAGTTTAATGTACTTGTTAATGTACCTTACAGAGGAAGAAACTCGAAGAAACAGAGAATGAATGGCGCGGTGTGATCCGTGAAGCGTTTGTGCGCAACATCAGCACACTCAAGTCGCAGTGCTGCGCCTCGCACTCGGCCATCACCCTGTATCCCTACCTTAAAGTCTTACAGGTATAAATTAACGAATATTGTGTGACTTTCTAGTTTTTCACAACACTATCTAGATTCTAGACTAGACCCAAAGTAAACTATTTTGTTACAGGTTGACCAGTTCGTCGATTTGATCATGGGTGAGCTCAGCAAACTTGTGGATGGCAGTGAAACCTACAGCCCTACTCTGAAACTGCTGCAGAGAGATTTGGGAACGCAAGTATATCACAAGTAAGGATTTAAATGGTTTCTTTGTGAATTTGCCGTTAGTTGAGCGAAATAATCTCAATAAATGTGATTTCAGAGCATGTAATTTTTTTTCCAAATGTCGGTAGTAAAGTAGGCAATAAAAGTAGTCGGTTTGATCGTTTAGGCCGACTTCTTGACCACTAAGTCAAGAATTCGGCCTAAACGATCAAGAGGCCCCATGGCCATTATTGACGTGGATTACCCAGTTTATCTTAATCGTAAGGCTGACTAAAATCTAATTTGGCTAGTCAAAGCTATAGTTCCTCTGTCCATCCTGTAATAAAAAGGAAAACTACTTTAAGCTTAAATGAATAACATTCATAAATGTGTTCTATAGGTATCAAATAGAACAGTTCCGCAACAACGGCACCCTGGAGAAGATCGAGCGCATTTACGAGAAGTACTGCGAGTGGTACATCGAGCGCCAGTCTGTCGACAACACCGGCCTGCCGTACAACGGGCGCCAGGCCTGGCAGATGCTTGTACACCTCAACAGGGAAGGACCGAGTATGGTGAGTTGGGACATTGCTATTATAATACTTGTCTTATTGGGAACGAAAATTCATCTTATTAGGAACGAAAATGTATAAGTATTAGGAATGAACATTCATCTTATTTGTAACGAATATTCATCTTATCAGGAATGTCTTATTAGGAACGAACATTCATTTAATTATGAACGAAAATTCATCTTATTAGGAACGTAAATTAATTTTATTTGGAATAAAAATTCATCTTAGAAACGAAAATTCATCTTATTAAGAACGAAATTTATCTTGTTAGGAATAAAAAAAAACATTTTATCTATAATATAAAAATGAATCGCTAAATGTGTTGGTAAGCGCATAACTCAACAACGCCTGGACCAATTTGGCCAATTCTTTTTTTTAAATGTTTGTTGAAGTTCAAGGATGGTTTTTACGGCGAGAAAAATTCGAATAATTGCCAAGAACCGACATCCACGCGGGCGGAGCCGCGGGCAAAAGCTAGTTTGGAATAAAAATTCATCTTAGAAACGAAAATTCATCTTATTAAGAACGAAATTTATCTTGTTAGGAATAAAAAAACATTTTATTTGGAACGAAAATTCATCTTATTAAGAACAAAAATTCATCATATTTAGAACAAAAATTCATCTATTAGGAACGAAAATTCGTCTTATAGGAACGAAATTTATCTTCTATTAGGAATGAAAATTCATTTTATTTGTAACGAAAATTCATCTTACGAACGAAAATTCATCTTATTTGGAGCGAAAATTTATTTTATTTGGACAGAAAATTCATCTTCGGAACGAAAATTTATCTTACTAGGAACGAAAATTCATCTTACTAGAAACGAAAATTCATCTTATTTAGAACGATAATTATTCATCTTACAGGAACGGAAAAATATTTTATGGGGATTGAACAATTCTCTTACGGAGAACAAAAACTCCTTTTTCCGATTAATATTCAGTATGCGGCTCTAATGTCCTTGTATTGTTTCTTTTTTGTAGGATGTAGAAGAAACACCGTGGCCCATTGAGATGCGACAGAACGTTGGCAAATTTTTATACAACATTATAATTAATGACGTCAAAATCGATGTCAATATGTTCAAGACCAAAGGAAAAGAGTGAGTATTTTGTTTTTTACACATTATTAAACAAAACATTGTAATTTAGATTGCATAAACGTGTTTGTAAATAGACCAAGAAAAGACTGTTGAGCTTCCTGTCGGTATCTTCTCAGGGGTTGCATTGCGAATCGGTGGTTGGTGCTTGGTGAATTTGAGCTGGTCCACCACCATAGCACCCCACCCTATATTCAAAATTCACCCACACTGCGCATATAGAACCCATTTTGAGCATATTTAAGGTCCAAGATATATGAATCAAGCTATACACTTCTACTTCGAATGGTCCCGAGCATCCCATACCCTTGTTATTGTAGTGGTCTATACAGAAATGTTTATTTGACTTGACTTTTAAATGTTGCACGGCAGGAAGAAGCTGCCGGCGGTGTACAAGGTGCACCGGCCGTGGGGCCGCCTGGTGCGCCTGGAGCTCAAGCCGCACCCCGTGCTGGCGCGCGTGTGGGCCGGCGCCGCGCGACGCGAGCTGCGCATGCGCGCCGCGCTCACGCCCACGCACGCGCCGCCCGCGCCCTGGGCCGCCGCGCGCCGGGGCGCGCTGCTGCTCACGCCCACGCCGCTCGTCAGGTGCGTGCCTACTAGCTAGTGTCTCGTGCGAGTGCGCTCACGCCCACGCACGCGCCGCCCGCGCCCTGGGCCGCCGCGCGCCGGGGCGCGCTGCTGCTCACGCCCACGCCGCTCGTCAGGTGCGTGCCTACTAGCTAGTGTCTCGTGCGAGTGCGCTCACGCCCACGCACGCGCCGCCCGCGCCCTGGGCCGCCGCGCGCCGGGGCGCGCTGCTGCTCACGCCCACGCCGCTCGTCAGGTGCGTGCCTACTAGCTAGTGTCTCGTGCGAGTGCGCTCACGCCCACGCACGCGCCGCCCGCGCCCTGGGCCGCCGCGCGCCGGGGCGCGCTGCTGCTCACGCCCACGCCGCTCGTCAGGTGCGTGCCTACTAGCTAGTGTCTCGTGCGAGTGCGCTCACGCCCACGCACGCGCCGCCCGCGCCCTGGGCCGCCGCGCGCCGGGGCGCGCTGCTGCTCACGCCCACGCCGCTCGTCAGGTGCGTGCCTACTAGCTAGTGTCTCGTGCGAGTGCGCTCACGCCCACGCACGCGCCGCCCGCGCCCTGGGCCGCCGCGCGCCGGGGCGCGCTGCTGCTCACGCCCACGCCGCTCGTCAGGTGCGTGCCTACTAGCTAGTGTCTCGTGCGAGTGCGCTCACGCCCACGCACGCGCCGCCCGCGCCCTGGGCCGCCGCGCGCCGGGGCGCGCTGCTGCTCACGCCCACGCCGCTCGTCAGGTGCGTGCCTACTAGCTAGTGTCTCGTGCGAGTGCGCTCACGCCCACGCACGCGCCGCCCGCGCCCTGGGCCGCCGCGCGCCGGGGCGCGCTGCTGCTCACGCCCACGCCGCTCGTCAGGTGCGTGCCTACTAGCTAGTGTCTCGTGCGAGTGCGCTCACGCCCACGCACGCGCCGCCCGCGCCCTGGGCCGCCGCGCGCCGGGGCGCGCTGCTGCTCACGCCCACGCCGCTCGTCAGGTGCGTGCCTACTAGCTAGTGTCTCGTGCGAGTGCGCTCACGCCCACGCACGCGCCGCCCGCGCCCTGGGCCGCCGCGCGCCGGGGCGCGCTGCTGCTCACGCCCACGCCGCTCGTCAGGTGCGTGCCTACTAGCTAGTGTCTCGTGCGAGTGCGCTCACGCCCACGCACGCGCCGCCCGCGCCCTGGGCCGCCGCGCGCCGGGGCGCGCTGCTGCTCACGCCCACGCCGCTCGTCAGGTGCGCGCCCGTGCCCGTACACGCACTCACTAATGCCTTGATCACACGCACCAAGTGGAGTGGCGAGACAGTGCTGTCGGTCGAGTGCGATGTACATACAAAATACCCAACGCCATGTTCAAACGGAGCGCGAGCATGGGCCGAGTGCACTGTGTCGCCACTTTATTCGGTGCGCGTGATCAAGGCATAAGAACTCTGCTTCTGCTTTCTATTAGTAATCCACCACTTTCATTATTCGATGCGAGTCTAAACCCACCATATTACAACACCGAAATTTTGATCGCGATACGTACCGGATATCGTAAGTGAGAGTTCTGATGATTACACTAAAACAAGGTAATCAAGTGTGTTTTGTCTATTATTTAGAATGCCATTCCACGTGACGAGCCAACTGAAGCGCTTCGAGTCTGCGCCGGCGGAGTCGCTGTACCCCGTGCTAGACAGCCTCAACCAACTGGGCGAAGTGCCCTGGGTCATCAACAAGCCCATACTCGACTTGCAGATCAAACTATTTAGGTATGAATGTAGATCTCATAATCCAGAAAAGGAGCATCGGTTTACTCTTTTATCATTTTTATGACATTAGTAATTGTTGTACATTTTAACAATGAATTTCCTTTTAGACAATGTTAGTAAACTAAATTACTATAAATATAAAACGACCGCGAGTGGTACATGCTCTTTCTTTACCACATGTGCCGCACACATACTATTGCATCCGGCTCGAAGGACCATAAAAAGATTAGGAATTGTTGTATGCTATCGTGACTCAATTACAACTCTTGGGATTGTTTGGTCTACTAAAAGAACTAAGCTAGAGAAAGTGTTTATATTCACTCGCCCGAACTAAATGGTAATACTTAATGGCTTAGTTAGATTAAAATTGACTCGAACTCGAACACCACCACCACCTAAATTGCTTGTGTTGGGAGTGAGATCTCATTCGATATGGATCTTTCGTTCGTAAAGCCTTATCCATTCAACTACCAATGCTCCTCTCTTGTAAACACACGAAGGTATACCTAAGTATCATCCATACACAGAAACGGTGGTAACAAGAAGTTGGACATACCCCCACCATCTTCCGCGCTAGACACGTCCCAGTTCTCGCCGACGTCGGGCGGGGACGCGGCCGACACGTTCAAGCGACGAGTAGCCATCAACCGAGCGCGAGCAGAGATGCACTCGCTGTGGTGCGACTCGCTTTACAAACTGTCACTTGCCAATCATTATAGGTGAGTTTTTTGTGATGAATTTGTTGGTTGTGGGTTCGTTTATACAAGATTAGATTTTTCTTATTTTAAAACACCTTATTGCGGGAGTGAAGAAAGCTACCACAGTCTGGTTGTAGTATATTTATTACGACTCAATGATTTTATAAAGCAATGTCTTACAAACTGAAACAGGCTTATATACTGATTTATCCACTATTACTGCAGTGGGAGCGATGCTTGTGGTCACGTCCTATCCTCTCGTTGACTTGCATATTTTATGTTATGGTAGAGGACGATTTCTTAGCTTATATCATTATTATTTGTGCATTCGCCTGATGGTAAGCTAGAGGCAGTCTCGGAAAGAGGGTCACCATCGTAAACATGTACCATGTTAACAGTGGTGGCACTCAGCTTGACGGCCTCATTAGATGCCTTTTAACGCCCCGCTTAAAGGACCCGGGACTGTAGGAAGAAGGAAGCACGTGAGCTGGTAGGGAGTTCCAGGTCTTTTCAGTTAGGCGACCAGCTGTGTTTGTGTGGTGAAAATTCTATACATGTAATTAAATTTCGTGCAAAAAATTAACACACTATATTATTTGCCCGCTTTTTATACATATTGTGAGCGTCCGTAAGTGTGTCCACGTATGAGGCGTGGAACTGTCCCAGACACTGTGGAGATTGAGACACACTAGGATTGCATGATTGAATGAATTTGCAATTATTACTGCATTAAATTTTGTGAGTTCAGTCCATGTATGGTTTTTTTTTATTTAGGGACCCAACAGCTAAAATAGTTGTAATTTTTATGACGTATCTATAAATAATTGTTCGATTGTAAAAAGATACTGCGTTCGTTTCGCGTAGCTATTCCTATAATACTACTAGGGTTATTAAAGAATGCAATCATTATCTAGCATAAGCTCGTTCACTAATGACTTGATCACACGCACCGAGTAGAATGCCGAGACAGTGCTCTTGGTCTATGCTCGGTGTGAGTGTAGCGCAGAGTATTTTGCACGTACAGTCAACGACAAAAGTAGCTTAACAAAGTCTAAAATATTGATCACAAGATAATAACAAAACATTAAATATTAACTCGGTCCTCGGAGGATCATAAAACTTATACAACAGTTTATTGATGCATGTATTCCAACTTAAACCTTGATTAATTACTTCTACGACGTGTTGTAATTTTAGTCTCAGTTTTAGTTGATTTCTTTTAATTTCATTTGTAATTAGTAGTTTAAAACTAAAAGTTATCTAAATAAAATTTTATTAAGTGACTGAATTTATACTTATATATAAGTGACTGAATTTTTTATAGCATTTTTAATGCTAACTTTAAAGTTCGAAAAACATCGGAAAAATGAAACGCTCAAGTGAGACTTGAACTCACGACCTTTCCCTTACAGGGGGAATGCTCTTCCAACTGAGCTATTGAGCCACACCTGATTCCCTTTTCAAATTTTCAAATTTTCCTTTTCTTTATATTCGTCTTTAAGGGCGACAGTGGTGCCATATACCAACATTCTTACGAACTGTTGGAAACAATGAATGATTTTTCAACTAAATATAAAAATAGTGTTAATCAATACTTGTGTCGTTGACTGTAACCGCACTCGGGCGCCACTGCAGTGGGTGCGGTGCTTGTGAGCAAGGCATGATCCGTGTCGTCCGTGTGTTAGGGAGCGCACGTTCTGGCTGCCGCACAACCTGGACTTCCGCGGGCGCGTGTACGCCGTGGGCCCGCACGTGTCGGCGCTGGGCGCGGACGCGCAGCGCGCGCTGCTGCGGTTCGCGCGCGCCGCGCCGCTCGGCCCGCGCGGCCTGCGCTGGCTCAAGCTGCACGCCGTCAACCTCACCGGCGCCTTGAAGAAGAGCACGCTGGACGAGAGGTAGGCCCGACTGTACGACGACGGACCGGTCGAACACTTTGCAGTAGGGGTTTGGAGTGGATAGAGGACTTTTGTTCGCACTTTGCCCCTTTTTTGGGGCTTTGTACGTTTGCGTTAGGGGTGGGGAGGAATCACTGTGATGCGAGCGAGGACACGAGAGCCGCACACGCTGGCCGAGTGCCCGGCGTAGAACACGCCGAGGCGGGTCCTACTGGCGGCCCGCGAAGGCCGTCCTCCATGAGCGCTGGTCTGGGGGTGACCGGGGGAGCCGCCTGTCACCCTACCAGAAGCAGGTCGCGGTGGCGGCGCATAGTGCGCCTCCCCGTACCCGGGGCTAGATGGGGACACTATAATCCCCACAACCCGGAGGAGGCCATCTCGAAAGAGATGGTCCTGGGTCTGCCGGGAGATATGCTTTCGGTAATCTCACCTCCGGCAACCAAAGACCCAAGACGGCGTGCGTTTTAGTTGGTTCGAGTCCGATATAACCACCTCTATTGGCGCCGTAAGGGTGGTAACCAACGTAGTTGCCAAATGCTACCGAGCCATGTTAGATTTTTCTGGCTAGTTCTTCTAGTACTGCATAGTGTTAATTTTCTTTTTTTAAATAATCTATTATTTAACTAAATGGTCAACAAACCGGTTACTGCCTTTCATTACGTTCATAAACCAGTGTAACCGATTACCATCTAATGAGCCGGGGTACTATTCTGCTAGTAAATATTCAGAGCTTCAATAAGGTTTTCACAGTACCCACATTTTCAAGCGTTCCTCAGTATAGATTGTATAATGTATTGTCAGGTTGGCATATGCGGACAGTATCATGGACAAAATCTTGGACTCGGCCGATAGGCCGCTGGATGGTGAGGGCTGGTGGATGCAGTCGGAAGAGCCATGGCAGACGCTCGCTTGTTGCATGGAGATAGCTAAAGCCATCCGATCGCCCAATCCTGAAGGTTCGTACAGAGGAAAATTATCATCATGCAGACGTATTTTCTTGATTGCACCATAGTTAAAGTGCTTGCTCCCACAGAGTACATGTGCGGGTTCCCGGTGCATCAGGACGGCTCGTGCAACGGGCTGCAGCACTATGCAGCGCTCGGAGGGGATTCAGCCGGCGCCGCCGCCGTCAACCTCGCCCCTCGGGACAGACCTATGGACGTGTACAGCGCAGTGGCCGCACTCGTACGTACTGCACCACACTGCTGAACCCCGACCACTCTCCTACTGTCACTACGCACCGTCAACCTATCTAACCGTCTAACCTAATCTTATATATAAAATTCTCGTGTCACAATGTTCGTTCCCGTACTCCTCCGAAACGGCTTGACCGATTCTCATAAAATTTTGTGAGCATATTGAGTAGGTCTGAGAATCGGCCAACATCTGTTTTTCATCCCCCTAAATGGTGCAGCGGGAACAGGATCTGACGCCACGAGGGCAGGAAAAAATTGGCGGTACAAAGTTCGCCGGGACAGCTAGTAATAATATAGACTTACCTTGCTCCATTTATAAGATTTTGCAGAAAGCAGTGATACTCAACACTTGCCAAGTACTAAAAAAGTTTTTAAACAATGACAATACAACGAATCACTCACACAGACTCACCAGTAGGTAAACACTTGGCCCGTGTTTATGTGAAAAACCGGCAGTAGCCGAGTTTCTAAAAGAATGTGAACAAAATAATTATAATAACGTTTATTTCTTACCATACATGTTACATAATAAATGTCAAATAAAATACAGTCAGTAATAAAATACAGAAAATCTGCGGTAGCCTATACCCCGTCCATCATATTATTGTATTTTAGACAGATGGAAGTAGTGATTGCATGAAAATTTAAAATATCGACAAAGGTAAAAACCTCGGCTAAAAAAAATATTAATCGATAAATGAAAATAGTATGATAAATATATGATTTCATGTAGAATTATAATATATTATCTTTATGTACATAATAATAGAGCAGTAGATATTTCGTGTCTCTACCTACAATTTACAAATGTATTATAAAACGATTGTGGGCCATAACGCACACGCTAATCTCCAAAACAAAACAAATGACTTCTAGAATAATATTCCAACAAACTGATTTCCTGGTATTTATTGAAGAATTCCGTGGTCTGTCTCTGAAACCCATCATCAGATCTTCATGCAATTTAAATGGGACCATTTTGGAATAAACCTCTTTCAAATAAAAAAGAATTTATAGAATCCGTCTACATATGACGGAATTACAAAAGTCATTTTCCGTAAAAATCATACAAATATAAAAAATTGTAAACATCCGAATTGTTGTTTAGAAATCGGTTAAAAACCTCCAGTTATGTAATATTTTTTAGAAGAATTATTTTCTGTAGTCGATATCGATTGTGACATTTTCAAGTTATTATAATAAAAACATGGTCGATAGACTAACTACATCCCTAAAATTGCTTTCTGGCTTACGTGACGTTGTCAATGAAAAATAACGTAATGGCGCCAAATTTTTGTTAGGATTTTCAGGTGTTGACGCTAGATCAAAGTTATACCGACCACTGTCAGTGAGCTGTCTAAAATACAATAATATAATGGACGGAGTATAGTGGTATGGGTAATGGACTGCTGAGACGAGGTCTCGGGTTCGATCCCAGGTTTACCATGGCACACACCAATGACTTTTCAATGCTTTTCGAAGTTATGTGTGTATTTATCGCAGGTTTATAAGTGCCCGGTTAATGGCAATAGGCTCGCCACCTATTACATTGGGACCTAAACATAAACTGGCGAAATGTGGGTGCTAGCACTTCTGCCTACCCCTTCGGGGAATACAGGCGTGACTTTATGTTATGTTATGTAAAATACAGTACAATGTATTTTTAAATTTAGTACCAATCAGAATTACGGTGGGTTGGCACCTGAACTAGGGGAGCCTGAATAGCCTCAGTATGAACTTACTCGATTTATAATGTGCCTGCGTATAACCCAACACAGGTAGAAGAGATGCGGGTTCGTGACGCGGCTGCTGGTATTCCCGCCGCGCTCATACTGGAGAACTTCGTGCGGAGGAAGGTGATCAAACAAACGGTCATGACTACGGTGTACGGGGTCACTAAGTTCGGCGCGAGGCTGCAGATCGCCAAACAGTTGAAAGGTTCGTTTTATTGCTTACTGTATTAGATATAAGCCTCTCCCAATGTACAGTATATCCACAGTATAACGAGTGATCTTACAGTAGTTCATCGCGTTTGATGTTTGCGGAAATGCCGCCTTTTGCAGTTTTGTCAGGGTTGTCACTTCAGTTTTTATTTATATTTATTTTTCTGTAATATTTTATACTACCCCTATTTGGTCTCTTTGTTCTGTCAAGACACATAAACTCATGCTAAAACCAATAACTAGCTGATGCCCGCGGCTCCGCTCGCATGAATGTCGGCTATTGCGACTTTTGTTTATATATCTGGTTCTACTCAACTTTCTCACTCACTCAGCTCTTAAGGAGCCCACACACGATCAGTCCGCCTGCAGTTTCAGATCGTATCGGGTGGCCTGCAGTCATAAGTTGACAGCACCCACACGCGAGCAATTTTGGGCTGCCAGCCATTCCCTGCTGTCAGTTTTGCGACTAGTTTGCGAGTCGACAGTTTACCATCGTATGTCTGATATCGGTTTTGACACGACGAATATATCATGCATTTTGCGATCCAAGCTGGCGAACTTAAAATTACCAACAAAGTCAATATGTGTATCGTTTTCGAGGTTTTCGAGGTTCCTAATTACAAATATAGCATCCAATTAGGAATCCAAGATGGCGGACTGGAAATTTACAACAAAGTCAACATGGGTATCGTTTCCGAGATTTCCGAAGTTACTTATGACGAATATATTATCTACTAGCTTTTGCCCGCGGTTCCGCCCGCGTGGATGTCGGTTATTGCGACTAAATATAGCCTATGTCCTTTCTCAAGGTTTAACCTATCCCTATACCAAATTTCATCAAAATCGGTTCAGTGGTTTAGGCGTGAAAGCGTAACATACAGACAGACAGAGTTACTTTCGCATTTATAATATTAGTATGGATTTTGCGATCCAAGATGGTGGACTCGAATTTTTCTACGATTACTTCGTAGAAAAATTCGAGTCCACCATATATGGGTATGGTTTTTGAGGTTCTTAGAGTTGTTGATTACGAAAATTTTATCCATTTAGCCATTCAAGAGATATCCTACAAAATCAATATGGGTATATTTTTCGAGGTTTTTGGGGTTGCTAATTACAAATAAATCATCCAGTCATCTTGAATAGTTAAAGGAATAATTATTCGTAATCAGCGACCCCAAAAACCCTGAAAGCGATACCCATATCGATTTTGGTGAAAATTTTAGAGTCAGCCATCTTGGATCGCTAAATGTATGATATATTCGTAATCAGCGACCTCAAAAACCCTGAAAGCGATACCCATATTTATTTTGGTGAAAATTTCGAATCCGGCATCTTGGATCGCTAAATTGATGATTATTCGCAACCAGCGACCCCTAAAACCCTGAAAACGATACCCATATCGAAAAAAAACTATTTTACCAAACGAAACGAGTCATGAAAAAAAAAATATTAAAAAAAATTGCTGCCTCATCAAACTAATTTCAAATGAGACAGCCCTGAATCCTTAGTACCGAGTAAAATGTATGGGCGTACCGAGTAATACCCCGTCCCCCACCACTCCCCTGCACGATTGCTCTGTCTAGACGGCTTCGTTGACAGACTGTATGTAGTATGAATCGTTAGACTGTGGTATAGCTATAGAAAAAAAATCGTCACGATTTTATAGATTGCACACAAAGAAGTTTATTTTTTACAAAATGTCTTTATAGTACAAAATTGAACCTGATACATTTTTTTTATATTTAAAATATATTTTTTTCTTACAGATATTGATGAGTTCCCAAAGGAGCATGTATGGTCGTGCTCACAGTATCTGACGACAAAAACGTTTGACAGTCTGCGGGAGATGTTCTCGTCCACCAAGCTCATACAGGACTGGTTCACGGACTGTGCCAAGTGAGCTTTACTTTTAACTTTTCCAAAGCTAGCTCTATAACGGAGTGGAACACACGAATTATCCGCACACGCTCAGTTAGTGCCTTCGCTGCGATGAGCGGGCGCACGGCGCGTACGTCCGCTCCGCGTGCTTGTTTCAAGTATTTCCAAGAGCAGCGCTGCGTGGGGCGGACACCCGTCGCACGCGGCGCGGGCAGCGGGGCACGTCGCGCGGGGAGCGGGGCACGCGGCGGGTGTACGCGTGACGGAGCACGCGAGCGGATCTGTTTCTACTAAATCTTGAGCGCCGCTGCGTTATCCGTGTCGCACGCGCCGTACTTGTACAGTCATTGCCAATCTTTCTATTGGTAATATAACTGATACTCTGTGTACTTTCACCGTATTAGAACTACATTTTACATATGATCCAAGTTTCAAAAACAGTTCGTCAAATGTAGACGGTGATATTTTAAAATAACTAAAAATTGTTTGCTCATTTTCTCTTAATAATGAGAACTTGGTTACAAATTCTCCACACAACAATTTAGACGTTACATATGGGCTGATTGGCTGACGCCTTTGTAAACGTCGTCGTCTTTTAGCTAAGTAATATATCAATATTGAATAACTCACTTGTACTTTTCCAATGCGTCAGTGGAACTGAACTCAGTGGAAAAGTACAAGGTGTGTTATTCAATATGTGTAGCAGATTCCACCAAGCACCATAAATCTCCAGTATAAACAGTCTAATATAATTATCAATAAATAATCCATAGTTATCGACTGTACATCTACGCGATGAAAATTATACTAGCGTCGCTGCGATAGACGGCTGTACGTCGGCGGGCGCCCGCGACGGAGCAGGCGGGCACACGGCGTAGACATCCGCGTCGGGCATCCGCACCCGCACCCGCTTAACGCAGCGAAGGCACTTAGACGGCTTCGATTGCGTCCACTACCGCGATTCACTTGCACCAACAGGCGCCACTGCGGCTACGAGTGCATCCACTTAAAATCAAAAATAGTTTATTCTGTATAGACCAATAAATCGAAACTTACAAAACGTCAATATAAAGTAAAATAATATTAAATACTAGTTTAACAAATGGACCACCGGTTCGAAACGTGGTCCAGTCTTGAAAAGACTCCGGCAAGAAACTCACTCTTAAACATTGCTTTTGCAGTCGGCCTATGTGAAACCGGTTCCGACTAGTTCCGGGCGCCGGCTGATGCTTATTCCGAACCGTGTGAACGGTCACTAAAGTGTGTGTTGTTGCTAGGTTGATCTCGGGCGTTGCCGGCGAGAGCGTGGAGTGGGTGACGCCGCTGGGCCTGCCCGTGGTGCAGCCCTACTACCGCCGCGCCGGGCCCTCCGCCGCCACCCGCGCCGCGCTGGACCAGCACCAGTGGGTAGCCCTAGCACTGTAGGCTGACGTCATCACGTAACCCCGTAGTACAAGCGCGTGGTACACCCGCAGGCGGCCGTGCACGATGAAGCAGCGCAACGCGTTCCCGCCGAACTTCATCCACTCGCTGGACTCGTCGCACATGATGCTGACGGGGCTGCACTGCGAGGCGGCCGGCGTGGCCTTCGTGTCCGTACACGACTGCTTCTGGACGCACCCGCACGCAGTCGACCGCATGAACGAGGTACGCCAGCTCCGGGACTATACCTACGTATAGCTACCGGGACCGACGACTTAACGTACTATCCGAGGCACGACCAGACCAATTTAAATACCCATGTTCATGCACACAAATATTTACCCTGAGCGGAGATCGAATCCGCGACTCCTGCGTAGCGGCCGCCTTCGCTACGCCGTGAGGCTGTGAGAGAGAGGGCCTCGTTTGTTTAAGTTTATTTAAGTTCAAGCAATGTGTCCCGAGGTAAACCAACACATATTTTGACTTATTATGCTCATGGGTGTGGTCTAGAGGGAGAAAGAGGGGGCTGGTCCGAAATTTGAAAAAATCGCCAATATAGGGGTATATGAAATAACTGCCCGAAATATTCAAATCTGTGATTTTTATGACCTCTGTGGAAAAGTGATTGATTTCATGACGTAACATTTTCGGAAATACTAACAAAAATTAAAGAAAACAATATAACGACCTCCAAATTTTAGAAAAAAATGACGGTTTTCTTTTTACAGATTTGCCGTGAACAGTTCGTCGCTCTTCATTCACAACCAATTCTAGATGATCTTTCAAAGTTTATGATACAGCGGTATAGTTACAAACCAAGGTGAGTCGCTTGTAATGCCTATAAACGTTCTCTCGATCTCGATATAGTTTTTTATTGGTCATATGTGAGAATTTTGTGAGTTGCCGCCTAAGCAATGTTTAATGGGTTTAGATGCAGTTCGCCTGATTCTCAAATTGACACTAGAGATAATTATCTGAATACACAATTTTCTAAAAGCCTAATTTTCTGAATGGCTAATTCGCTAATGCCTAAGTCTGATTCTCTGAATGGCTAATTCTCTAAAAGCCTAATTCTCTGAATGACCAATTCTCTAAAAATAATTTTAAATTCCGGTCATATTTTCATAAAAAATATTTCTGTCTTCTAGTGAATTAGAAGACAGAAGCGTAGGTGCCGCCAACAAGAGACGGGTCAACAATTTACTACGGAAGGTGCCGAGTAAAGGAGACTTCGACCTGAATAGCGTGCTCAAATCCGTCTACTTCTTCAGCTAAGACATTGCCGAGGTGCCTTTGTGATAGATAGTTATTTCTAATATGATTAGAATGGACATTGTTTGTTGAATCCTTAGATTACGCAAGAGTTTGGAAGTCATTGGGAGGCTTTTCTCATTACGGTGTGTATGGTTCCTTATTTGCCATAGTTAAGTTTTAGATTTATCTGATACTAACTGGTTACGTATAATTAATTGATCACCAAATAAATTACCTGTAAATGCACTTTTGTAGCTTATATAGACTGGTGAAGTAACCATCAAGCAACCAATATACGATTGCATATAGAAAAGTGAGTTTTCGATATGCAATATGAACTCGAATTTTAGTTTAACTATCAAAATAGTCATAAATAAAGTTCAAATTTCAAGTATATAATAAGAAACCAATACTTCTTTACAAGATAGATGATATACTACAAGATGAAAATAATCTAAATAATTTGCCGCATATAACAAACACTTACCAATGTTGGCGTCTACAGCGTATGTACAGAGTATAAAAATACAATTTGTGTATTATTTTGCACATTAAATAAACTTGACTGTCTCACTGGTGCAGCAGTAGTGTGTACGATAAGTAATTTTGGAAGGCTTTTGGGCCTTTTTGCTTTTTTTTTATTAAGAAATGCCCAGTTCGGAAAAATGCCGGTTGATTATAGTGACCACATTTTTATGGTGGCCAGTTGTGAAATACAGACGTTAATATACCAAGAGCGCATCAAATACGAACAAGAAAACATTGTTTTAATATAGAAGCCCAAAGAAAAACGAAAGCTTTTGGTTTCGATGCCAAAGTTAGGTGTAGTAAAGTTTAATGTTTAGCGGCCAACACATTTGCCTGACGTGTTGTGTTGTTACCCTTCTGACGCGACGCGACACAACACACTGCATCAGAGAAATGTGAACGCAACCATATAAAATGTATGAAGCATTTCTTATGTGTCACAACACGATACGTCAAACAAATATAAATGCGATTTCAATGGACAAAGGCAAGTGAGAAGAAAATACTGGGGTTATCAATATAATGAACTATAGTGAAGGTGGCAAAATGCGCCTAGTGTGCAGGTGCGCCTACCACGAATATTTCGAAAAATACTTAATAATTTAATAACATATTACGTCGATACTACAAACTATATTATTTAGTTTTTAGCATCGACGTAAGATGTCATTACTATACTCCGTCCATTCGCTTATTTTCTTTTTGACAGTTTGACGTGCGGTACCGTTTCGATTCAAAATTATTATCGATTTTACTTAGAACATTTTTCAATCGATTTCATGCATCGACATATTTTTAATAATATATGAATATTAATTATTTGTTTATCAAGTTTTTTAAATTATAAGTAAAGGCGACGTGACACCTGAAAACTGGGCGACTGTCGTATAGAGGACAAGAAAAATAAATATGTCTGATTGGGATCGAGATGTTGTAATTTACAATATAATGGATCAATAATTGATTATTCCAGTAACAGAGGACTCAACTGACGAGTCTAGTGAAAAATTATGAAGAAGAATCTGATAAATCAATTTAATAAATAATATTAACAAAATCGATTTGTAGATAATTAATCGTATTATCATATTTCAAGATCTGCTTTATAGTCTGTGTCTGTTTGTTATGCACAGGGCACTTCACTAAGTGCGTTACCCGTCAATAAAGTACGACACTACTGTAGTACATTATTCCGTAAATAAAAACAGTAATTCATATGCGTAAGCTGTCAAAAAGAAAATATAAGAATGGACAGAGTATAGTATTCAAAATGTATTTTTCGAAATATTTGTGATAGGCGCACTTGCACCCTAGGCGCACTTTGCCACCTTCACACTACCTTATTTTGTGGCAATGTGTAATCCCAATGATGTTATGAGACTAGCAGAGACTGAAGGTAACGTGTGATGCTTGTTGAATGTCTTTTGTAATTTTCTATTGAGATTGTATACACGTTGTGCAGATGATTGTATACATTCTACCTTTCTTCCATAGACATAATGACTTTTACTTTAGTTTGTATTGTCACGATAACTAGTTATTTGTATGCGAAACTGAAATTATTATTATTGGTAGCATCGCCGGCGATGCTCCTGGCCCTGAGGAGAAATAAAAAGAAGCTAGTCAGCGCTATTCGTAGTGTATATAGTTTTCTAAAGGTTGAAGTAATTTTTAGGTTTATTTGTTAAAAACATCCATACAACATTCACCTCTTTATAGTATTATTTTTTTAAGTAGATTGGGACTCGGGTGTCTATATCTAAATCTATATAAAAATGAACTCTTATTTCCCTTGGTCACGACATCACGCCTGAACGGCTGAACCGATTTCGCTAATTCTTTTTTTGTTGTGTTCGTTATTGTTAGGAGAAGGTTCTTATGAAAGAAAAAATGAAGAAAATTGTGAGGAAAATTAGAAAATTTAATTTAACCACCATATAAAATAGCTGATCCGACATATGCCATGTCTAAATGTTGAATTTGGAATACGAATTGAAAAAAAATGTGTTTATTATTGTAATACTGCTGTATGATATTCTTCTATGTTATCTGATGTTTGATATAGAATTGACATAATGCGTGCAAATATCGTCAGAGGGTGATCAGTAGACATTCTTCTGAATTAACAAAATGCCCGTTGCTTGGGCCGCGAAAATATTTATGGTGGCAATTTTTTTATTTAGGTCGAAAAATTGATGGTTTATGGTAGTACGCCCTTGAGCGTAGAGGTATATGGTTGTATGGGTCCCATAGGTATATAGGCTCCGTAGGTGTAAGTATGGACCCCGGTGACCTATTAGTGTCGGGAGCTCCGTGGGCGTATGGGGCCTTTTGGGGGAATTTGATACTGCTAATTGATTCTAATTTCTAAGGCGAAACAAAGTTTGCCGGGACAGCTAGTCTATATATATGTCGGAAAAGGGAATAGATCATCAGCCTTCTTCGAGATGATCCTACGTATCGTGGGCGATTAGGGTGAAATGCCAACACAAAACCATTGATTGTTGCTTCAAACATTTACTTTTTGTTTCACAATTTTAGCAAACACTCGAGTCTTCAACTTAATAGAACAAAGATGATGAAACTAAACATAACGTATCTTGAGTAGTGAGTTCGCGCACTCCACAAAGATTACCATCACCTCATCATACTCCAACTTATTCGTTATCGTTTCTCCTTAGAAAAAGGACTTATCCTCACATTGATCGAACCTTCCTCGATCTCCCATTTTTCTCTGTCCTGCTTTCCCAGCGCGCAATTCTAACATGGCGTCCACGAGCTCACTCCGGAGTTATTCTCTCGGCTCAATATAATTACGTTTTAATTATGATAAACAATTTTGATGTGATGTTCAAATGTGATTAATGAATTTAAAGTGAATAATGATTTTACAATACCTTTTCATTGTTAATTTAGCTTAGTTCTTAGATAATTTCATAAACAAAGTACTTTTATGACTGCGAGTGGATAGATTCGTTTAGTTATACAAACCAATTGCTATTTTATGATGATAATTAAGAACCTTGCATTTGGACTAGATACATTTTAAGAAATCATATTAGATTAAATTATGATTAAAGGTCTTCAAGTCCATAGTTTCGTCTCTTCTGTTATAAACTTGAGTGCGGCGCACTCCCTCCGACATATATATATAAAAATCAATGCCACTTTTCGTTGTAATGTTATAACTCGAGAACGGTTGAACGGATTTATCTTATTTTGGTCTTGAAATGTTCGTGGAGGTCTAGGGAAGGTTTAAAAGGTGAGAAAAATTCGAATATGTGCCGGGAACCGATATCCACGCAGGCGGAGCCGCGGGCAAAAGCTAGTTTTATATAGAATAGAGTGATTAAGAAAATGAAGGCCAGTTGCATACAGTTTGGTTTAATCCTAACAATGAAATATACAAGGACATAATTTCTTTAAAAATGTATTTTGATTAGAATTTCTTTGAAGTTCATGAATATCATTCAATAGTTCATGAATATTTGAAGATACCTATTTCTGGTGTGAATAATGACTTAAAACAAAATATAGGCAATAGAAGAAATTCGCATACAAAAACTAGTTTACGATTTGTATTTTTCTGTAAAGAATTATTTTAGCTTACTCTTGTAGAGTACAAAATGATGTAGTGAGATCCAATATATTTGTTTTATTACTTAGGCGCGTTCAGTGCATTAAATTGTAAGTACTGAACCAAATATCGCGAGAATAAATGTTAACTCTTTATCTTTGTATATATAGGGTGTAACATTGAGAATGGTTGTTACGCGGAGCTCTAAAACCGTAAGAGATGGAAAGAGTTCTCCATTTACGAAATAAGGTAAATTATATTCATAGATTTGCATGAAACTTCATTATAAATGAATAGATGTCAGCCAAAGCAGAGTTACTAAATAATATATAATTTGAAACTTATTTATGTTTTAGAATTCCACATACTGACCATACACCCTGTATATATTGTGCAATGTAACATAACAAACTGTGATTGCTAGTAGTTGAATAAATTAATTTTAACTACATGATTCTGTTTCATTGGTTTCTGCCTGATAAAATTGCCTACTATAACATATTGTTTTACCACAGTATAACGAGTGATCTTACAGTAGTTCATCGCGTTTGATGTTTGCGGAAATGCCGCCCTTTGCAGTTTTGTCAGGGTTGTCACTTCAGTTTTTATTTATAATTTATTTTTCTGTAATACTTTATATAATCCCTATTTGGTCTCTTTGTTCTTTCAAGGCACATCAACTCACGCTAATATAAATAACTAGCTGATGCCAGCGGCTGTGCTCGCATGGATGTCAGTTATTGCGACTTTTGGTTATATCTTCGGCTCTACTCAACCAATTATGATAGAACTTGGATTTTGATTTCAATTTCGATGTTAATTTTGAATCGGTTTCGGGTTCGGATTCATTCATTCATCATCCATTTTGCGATCCAAGATGGCGGACGTGAATTTTCCAACAAAATCATTATGGGTATCTTTTAAGTTTTCGAGGTTGCTAATTATGAATATATCGTCCATTTTGCGAACCAAGATGGCAGACTTGAAATTTCTAACAAAGTCAATATGGATATCGTTTCCGAGGTTTTTAAAGTAGCTGATTACGAATATATCAGAATATGGCTGAAATTGCGTGTGTAAAGCGATAAGGCCCCCCTTTGTACTGCTCTTGTGTTCCTAATTTCCATACTATGAATGTTGTAATTGGCATACAATAAAGTATATAATAAATAAATAAATATCATCCATTTAGTGATCGAAGATGGCGCACTTGAAATTTCCAACAAAGTCAATCAGCGACCCCAAAAACCCTGAAAGCGATACCCATATAGATTTTAGTAAAAATTTCGAGTCCGCCATCTTGGATCGCGAAATAGATGATATATTCGTAATCAGCATAAATTAAAAATTAATAACGTGATTAGTGTGATTACAAAATGAGACAGCCCTGAATCCTTAGTACCGAGTAAAATGTATGGGCGTACCGAGTAATACCCCGTCCCCCACCACTCCCCTGCCCCCGCACGATTGCTCTGTCTAGACGGCTTCGTTGACAGACTGTATGTTATGTAGTAAGAATCGTTAGACTGTGGTTTTACTATAATATCGAAAAAACATCGGAAACAGCACTTTGTCGGCCTAATGTCTGTCTTTTTGTCCGTTAACCTGAATAAAATTATGGATATTGAAATAAATAAAACTATTTAATAACTTTTGCCAAACTTTTTTTGTGTGTACAGTCAGTATCAGAAAGATGTTGACGAACAGAGTGCTTAAAATGATCTTAATTACGTTGTTTGACCCCCTTCTAGTTGACTGATTGTTCTGATATGACGCTGACTGTACCTACTATTCTTCGAAATCTATCTTGCGTAATACATTTCTACATTGTGGCGCGTCGCATTTTTAGAAGTGATGAGAAAACCAGAAGCAGAGTATGAGGAAGTAAATAATACACCGCAAAGTTTAAAAATTAAATATGTTTATTATAGTACAAAAATTCCAATGTACGTTACAAGACCACGTAACTAATTACAGCAATTTAAGACTAGAACGTTTCACATTGGACATCACTGACACTGGACGGACAGAATCGTTTTAAAATAACTTAGGTACATTTCAAGCGTTATAAATTTTATTATTTTTATAACGGTGACATATTACTACAAAATACATTTCTCAAAATATTATTTACATGGCAACTATGATGGCATAGAAGAAACCGAACAGCTGAGTTATCGAGCTTATCAAAGTTAAGACGAAAAATATAGGTACATATTCATATAGTCGACAACAAAAGTCTCTGGACAAACCTTGCTGATATTTATAATTAATACCTGATTTTACGATGTACTTAAAAATAGCACAAAGCTAATATTTTTGTTAACTGCTCTAATTATAAATCTATATTAAAGTGCGATTAAGTCGCCGCATCGGTAGCATTAGTAAGATATCGTTATAGATATGTACCTAAGCCCCCTTTAATTTTTGCATGCATTATTAGGTACCTACATTAAACAATAGGTATCTTATCGTGCCTACCTAATATAAACAGTGGAATAATAAATTTAACGTTATAAGAAATGTGTGCTTCATTTATAACATTATTGAGATCCAACAAGTACAAATTGACGTATTAAAGAACAGTAAAAATATTTTGGCGGGGGTGCAGTCTACAATGTATCATCTACTGGCGATCTATAATGCCTACATAATATGTTTAAGTAAATTATTAAGAGCAAAGAATTATGTGGAATCAGTGGTTCCTACATTGATTTTTAAAATATTGCCGTCTTACACTAAAATTTGATTTATCAACTACCTATTTTATTTTAAGTAGGTATTCAGCATAGTGCGGTAGTAAAAACATGCATTCTACTCCTTATATTAGTAACTTTCCAATATAATTGTAAATATGGGGCATTTCGTTGTAGCACAACACTTCGTAACAGTTTAATCGTCGTTCTAATATAGACACGCACTATGGTTCTCATCATAAAATACCTATGCTACGCAAATGGAACAGTAGGACCCAACTACTTGTACGTTTCTCTTACGGTTAGAGCGCTATGGTCAAAACGTTCGGATCCATCCTATGATTGTAATTAAACATTGATATAAACCTACGAGTTTAAGAATAAGAGTAAAAGATTTAGAAAGATTTTATTTTCGTTTTTTTTTTATATTCAATGGAGCAAAAAATGCTAAGTATTTGTTAAACTACATTATCTTCATACTGCCTTGTAAGTATTTTGTAAAAAAAATACCAAAACCTACAGCACTGCTTTTTGAATGGTTGATAGGCTCGTGTTTGACCACTATCTCGCTTGTTTTTTTTACGTGCGAAAAATCCCCACGGATACCCGCCCGTGTGGTGTGGTCATGAACACACACTGTTGGTACAGTCAACGACAAAAGTGTATATAAATTCTAATTTATTGATCTCCTGCCTGTTGCCTGAGCTACAGAATAAATAATAATCATTAGCTCTGGGAAACCTTTAATAAAATAATAAATGTAGGTATAATTATAATGTAGTCCTGTGGGGATTACAAAACTACAGATCAGCCATCGATAATATGTCTTCTGGCGAAAAATACGTTGTAATTATTTTCAATATCAGACAACTTTTGTCGTTGATTGTACGAGCATTATCAAAATGGGTCTGGCCAGCCTGTTTGTATGATATTGTACTGTCCCTAACCTAATTCAAAATATAAAATATTTAACATAAAGCGACTTATGTCAGTAAAATCAGATCATTGTTTTACAAATTATTATATCTAAACGTGGTTTTGCAACTTTTGGACCTTTTTTCCTAACAAACCACTCTCTTGTTACTATAACGTGCCGAAATATTCACGCCCTGAAACAAGGCCTTAGAATACCTACAGTACCTATAAACCAAGGGCTTAACAGCTATATACCGATCTTTCTAAAGATTTTGTCTAGTGATGTCGATGTTTGTGAATGACTCGTATGTCGTTGACGCTGGTGTGGGGCCGCGCGTTTTGGTCAGCCGACTCGCTCGAACCGCTTGTAGTAGTACGCTGACTTAGATCGGAGGACCTGTGAGGAAGATATAATATTTTTTTTATTATTACCTCGCGAAAATACACATGGAGATCAAACCCCTTCCCTCCCCTCAGCTAGCAGCATGTCGTACTTGAACCGACTCAAACCGCACCCCGATCTCGTATGCCGAGGAAGCTGGCTCAAAACGGCAAATTCTTCGCACCCCGGCTAACCCTGAGCCAACTATGGCCCCCTTAATTATTTGTAATTGATTATCTGACGCCGCGCCACCGTCTGTTGGCTAATGCTTCTGGACGCATACGGGCGGTCTGTTTTGTGCAAATAACATTGTGCTAATTTCGTGCAAAATACAATTTTCACGAAACAGTTAGGTTCTGTTTGTGCAAATAGTATTTGCACGAAACAGCTCACGCTTAGGGGATGTATAAAAAAGCTAGACCTGTCAGTTAGCTGCCCCATTAAATAAGTTTTATACTTACAAAGGAGTCAGATTGTCGACGTCAAAGTTCTGCAAACAGATCCACATCGGTGTTAGGATCTCATCGCTTTTGGCACAGTCACACGTCCCGTTGTATAATAGCAGATCATCCATCAAAACCTGAAAATACATGGTAGAAGGTATTTTAGTCGGGGAACATAAAATACACTTACGCTGCCGAACTTGTACAAACCATCGTCTCTTTGCAGAACCTCATATTGGCAACTCCAATATGGGGTTCTTCAAGAAAAACATTACGTTTTTACATTGTTTTGCGCGGAAGCTTGTGAGAACTGCACATCCTCAACATCATAGGATTATTCCATAAGCTGTACATTTGTGGAGTGTACGGGCAAACCCGAACATTTCGCTAGCGTACCTAGTATTTGTGCTGCGCTAGCACCGGCCGTGTCGCATCATATTCATTTTATTACATAACTATGTACTTTAATTTAGGGCCAATAAATGCGTCAATCAAAGAAACCTCGGCGCGGTACTCAGTAACAGTCATCCCAGTAAAGATCATATATATTTTTTTTATATACCACTTAGGTGGCAGACAACACACGGCCCACCTGATGGAAAGTGGTTACCGCGGCCTATGGACGTATGAAACACCAGGGGCATTACACTCGTGCTGCCTACCCTCAAGAAACCTTCTAATGCCCCTCTTCATCAGATCATACATCATTTAAAAGGTGTTACTCGCAGGTCTCTGACCGTACATGGAGTAAAGTACCTCTATGTTTACGTGGTGTCGTAAGTAGAAATAAGTGGAAGGGTATAGAATAACTTACTCCGAACTCTTTGACGCCTCGCGTTGGAGTCTTGCCATAGTTCCATATCTTGATACTGAACACGGAAACCGGCACGTCGAATACGAAAAATACCCTATAAGTATTAAGAAAATAATTTAGCAAGTCAGACAGAATAAAACAATCAATTATCGCAGTATCGTAGCATCTAGAGCCTTATTCCGACGTAAACATCACCAGGCCGGCGTGGTCCCCTTACTCATCCGTGGGGATTTCCACACCAAAGAAAAGGGTACCTGTTGAGCGTGTGCGGCAGTACGGGCGCGAGCCAGGAGTGCGCGCCGTCGATGAGCTTGTCGGCAGACGGGTAGGTACCTGTTGAGCGTGTGCGGCAGTACGGGCGCGAGCCAGGAGTGCGCGCCGTCGATGAGCTTGTCGGCAGACGGGTAGGTACCTGTTGAGCGTGTGCGGCAGTACGGGCGCGAGCCAGGAGTGCGCGCCGTCGATGAGCTTGTCGGCAGACGGGTAGGTACCTGTTGAGCGTGTGCGGCAGTACGGGCGCCAGCCAGGAGTGCGCGCCGTCGATGAGCTTGTCGGCAGACGGGTAGGTACCTGTTGAGCGTGTGCGGCAGTACGGGCGCGAGCCAGGAGTGCGCGCCGTCGATGAGCTTGTCGGCAGACGGGTAGGTACCTGTTGAGCGTGTGCGGCAGTACGGGCGCGAGCCAGGAGTGCGCGCCGTCGATGAGCTTGTCGGCAGACGGGTAGGTACCTGTTGAGCGTGTGCGGCAGTACGGGCGCGAGCCAGGAGTGCGCGCCGTCGATGAGCTTGTCGGCAGACGGGTAGGTACCTGTTGAGCGTGTGCGGCAGTACGGGCGCGAGCCAGGAGTGCGCGCCGTCGATGAGCTTGTCGGCAGACGGGTAGGTACCTGTTGAGCGTGTGCGGCAGTACGGGCGCGAGCCAGGAGTGCGCGCCGTCGATGAGCTTGTCGGCAGACGGGTAGGTACCTGTTGAGCGTGTGCGGCAGTACGGGCGCGAGCCAGGAGTGCGCGCCGTCGATGAGCTTGTCGGCAGACGGGTAGGTACCTGTTGAGCGTGTGCGGCAGTACGGGCGCGAGCCAGGAGTGCGCGCCGTCGATGAGCTTGTCGGCAGACGGGTAGGTACCTGTTGAGCGTGTGCGGCAGTACGGGCGCGAGCCAGGAGTGCGCGCCGTCGATGAGCTTGTCGGCAGACGGGTAGGTACCTGTTGAGCGTGTGCGGCAGTACGGGCGCGAGCCAGGAGTGCGCGCCGTCGATGAGCTTGTCGGCAGACGGGTAGGTACCTGTTGAGCGTGTGCGGCAGTACGGGCGCGAGCCAGGAGTGCGCGCCGTCGATGAGCTTGTCGGCAGACGGGTAGGTACCTGTTGAGCGTGTGCGGCAGTACGGGCGCCAGCCAGGAGTGCGCGCCGTCGATGAGCTTGTCGGCAGACGGGTAGGTACCTGTTGAGCGTGTGCGGCAGTACGGGCGCGAGCCAGGAGTGCGCGCCGTCGATGAGCTTGTCGGCAGACGGGTAGGTACCTGTTGAGCGTGTGCGGCAGTACGGGCGCGAGCCAGGAGTGCGCGCCGTCGATGAGCTTGTCGGCAGACGGGTAGGTACCTGTTGAGCGTGTGCGGCAGTACGGGCGCGAGCCAGGAGTGCGCGCCGTCGATGAGCTTGTCGGCAGACGGGTAGGTACCTGTTGAGCGTGTGCGGCAGTACGGGCGCGAGCCAGGAGTGCGCGCCGTCGATGAGCTTGTCGGCAGACGGGTAGGTACCTGTTGAGCGTGTGCGGCAGTACGGGCGCCAGCCAGGAGTGCGCGCCGTCGATGAGCTTGTCGGCAGACGGGTAGGTACCTGTTGAGCGTGTGCGGCAGTACGGGCGCCAGCCAGGAGTGCGCGCCGTCGATGAGCTTGTCGGCAGACGGGTAGGTACCTGTTGAGCGTGTGCGGCAGTACGGGCGCGAGCCAGGAGTGCGCGCCGTCGATGAGCTTGTCGGCAGACGGGTAGGTACCTGTTGAGCGTGTGCGGCAGTACGGGCGCCAGCCAGGAGTGCGCGCCGTCGATGAGCTTGTCGGCAGACGGGTAGGTACCTGTTGAGCGTGTGCGGCAGTACGGGCGCGAGCCAGGAGTGCGCGCCGTCGATGAGCTTGTCGGCAGACGGGTAGGTACCTGTTGAGCGTGTGCGGCAGTACGGGCGCCAGCCAGGAGTGCGCGCCGTCGATGAGCTTGTCGGCAGACGGGTAGGTACCTGTTGAGCGTGTGCGGCAGTACGGGCGCCAGCCAGGAGTGCGCGCCGTCGCCCGCGCGCGCGTTGTGCCCGTCGATGAGCTTGTCGGGCGTGCGCACGTCGGCGGCGCGCGCGTCCAGCACGTTGACGCTCGCCGGGTGCGCGCACACGTCTGCAACCAACCAGCGCTACAGGGGCCGGACAACTTCGCGACATGTATTTTTTTTTTCTCAGGCTGCTCAAATGACGGTTCAAGGTCTCTTTGGTTGAGAGCGCGGGGCGAGGCGGCGGAGGTATATCCATATATGAAACATAGATTAAAATACACTAATCACGGGCTCAATGAGATCGTGGTATTAATTGATCAGTCTTTTCATTATATTTCAGGTTGGACCGTAACGTACTCGTAAGTGTGGGCACCTATTACCTACCCGAACATTTTGACGTTTTTGTAGCGTTTGCCAGCTGCCGGCTCGAAGGACCATAATAGCTTTGGTAGTTAGTAGTAAAGGATACGCCAGATTATAGAATTTGTCTACTTATTTATTCCTCCGACTAAATAATTACGAAAGGAGCGACACGCAATGACCGTTAATCGACTACTAAATCCATTGCTCATAAGTTACGGCCAACTAAGGAAAAATATTTAGCTGATATACAGTGTACGGTTGCATCGTACATTTGTTCGCGAAGTTGATAACTATACCTACCTACCGGCAAACTTCGCGTGAAGAAACATGATGAGTCAGTAAGCCTATATTTTTTATTTTTTACTGTCATCACCGTTAATCATCACTATTTACCCTATTCAGGATTCTATCACCTTACCTAGGAAAAAATCAACTCCTAAGAACTCCATAACTTACTTGTCTCAGTCATAGGTATGATATTCCCGTGAGGGTCGTACAGCTCGACGCCGGTCAGCCCCACGTAGTAGGGGTCTCCCCACGTAGAGAATATGTTCAGCTGGAGCACGAAACCGGTCGGAGCTCCCATGTCCAAGTTCGTTCCGTACACGAGACAGTCCATTCGGAAGCTATCTGAATCTTTCGCGTCGTCCAACCTGTTGCAAAGTAGGTAATATGCACTAGCTAGATTATGACACAAATTTTCTCGAAAATTCGCGCGTCACATTCTCCCTCAAGGGGTACTTTGATTCATTCATCACATTATCTGTGTGAAATGTGACAGGCAGAGTACTTAGTGTGAAGAGAGGGCATTGTTTGAATATTCTTGCTCGATTGATTCGGTTTGATAGTGGGGTCTATTATGTGGATACTCCAAAAAGATATCAAGCTGTAAACATGTGCTTTACAAAATCGAAGCCGATCTCATCGGAAGGTCACAAAGGGAAGCGTGACAAATGAAGCTGGGTACTTAAACCTACTGTAGGTTTATTCGTTCTGTAAGATAAATGATGAAATACCTACTCACTACTCTGTAATGAATGAGCATTATATGATTCTCCTAGAATTAAAAGTTCGTTTGTTTTTCTAAAGCAAAAGATTAATCAAAAAGTAAATGTTTCAGACCTGTCATCAATAGCCAGCAGTTGTATCTGCTGCACGTAATCGTAGCACGTGTCCCCGGGGGCTCGCCGCAGCAGCAGAGGTCGGTAGTGCAACGAGGCTTCGTCCAAGCTCACTCGCGCGTGCTTCACGCCTATGTACGACAACTCCATGTTCGCGTTGTAGTTCCAAATGCGGATACCTGGAGAGGTATTCAGTAAACTAATATTTGAAACTTCGTATGTTCGAGCAAAGCGTCCTGCCAGTCATGACATACGGCTCTGAAACCAGGCGCGGATTCAGGGGGGGGGGGTCATGGGGGTCATGACTCCCCCCCCCCTGGGCAGGTCGTCTTCTGATTATTTACCTAATCTCATATAGGTCCGTCATGCATAAATTGAACAAAATAAAATAATGTATAAGTACAAGTAAAAGAATTTTATCTAAGCTCAAGCATATTTCGGTGAATTTCTCAAACGTAAAATTTTCGCGGCGTGACTGAAAATCATACCTTAAAGTTAACATATAGTAATGATTATTTTTTGTAAGAAAGATACCGTTTTTCTCTATATGCACGTATAAATTATATTATTGAAACTATTTTTGTGAGTGTGTAAAAAATGTCTTTTCACCTAAATTCTAAGCTTGGTGGCGCGTCCACAACCTGTTTTCTTGGGAATGATCACAGTTTAATCAAAACTTCATTAGTTTACTGAGTATACTTAATAATAATTCGATTCGGCATTATTTTAGCTATCTTCGATACTGTCATTCGTAGTATTTAGTACTATACTTTATCTTAAAAATAATTTATAAGATGCGTCCGCGGCAAATGTAAAATTTTGGTGGGATTTATAAAATCATCGAAGGAGTCGTATTGAAAGTACCTATAAGGACGACACTATCATCATTGGAAACGTTCAGTTGGGTGTTAATGAGCACCAGTGCCAGTTGTCCTCAGTCCCGTTTCGTTTTTCTGCCAAACACGTAAGTAGGTCGTTTCATAAGCCTCGGACAAAAATATTGTAATTTTTGTGTTGATTATTTAAAACGGTTTATTCTCATTGTATATTTTAATATTTAAGTATAGTGTACAGGTTGAGTATGTGTATAAAATTTTGGTAATGTAACCACTATATTATAAATAGTATTTTTATAAATAATTTTTTTAGACGTGAAACTAATTTTGGTGGAGCAATTTTGGTGAATTTGGTGGGGTTTTACTAATCATCAAAATTGTATATTTACACCAAAATTTGTTTTCATAGTTATTTGATTAAGCTCCTACGTAGTCCGACGGGCTACTAGGTCAGGTGACTTCTACGTGGTATACCCTGGGCAATGGAGAAAGCACCGCCTCTCTCCCTAGGTGGGAAAGAGGTCGTTGGCTGTTGAGGGTTGTTCGGAAGCTTTCCTAATTTTCTCTCAGATTAACCATTAGCATATGAACTACCCATACAAAAGACGGGCGAGTAGTTGGGTGAAGTCAGCTGATGCCGCAGTAGGGACAGGCCGGTGTGGTGGAGCATCGTGCGCTCTTTCCGTCACCTGCTTCTACTGGCGTGAAAGGCGGCCTCACTCTTTACTACTAAGCCTACGCCGTTAAAACCTGCCCACCCTTATTCCCTCCTCTCCACTGTCAACATCATTTGGCTTTTCTTCCTCTGCTTTCTCACTTACATGAAAGCTACCGTGGATGCAAGAGTGCCTCATGCAATCTTTTGCACGTGACTCCACGCAACAAAGCGATGAAGTCGAAGATGTAGGTGACACGCAACTCCTGCTTATGTTGCTCCAGCAGCTAGCACTTTGCTATCGTGTAAAAGGTACTCAATCTTCTCCACAGAAGGCTTCTGACCTCTACCGTCCTCAAGCTCCTACATCCACATCCTCACATGTTGCACCAATCTATCGGCGTCCACCACCGATATTAACAGCATACGTGGGCAGTTATGGAGTGGTTGTCTGATGCTATCCGACCAAAATACCACGCTGATTGGGAATGGACTAAGGACAGATCACAGAGACAGTGATAAGGAAGATTCTCATATTGCCAACACCGGTTCGAACAACGGAATCAGAATCGTGGTACATGTCTCGGATGGTGTAAACCTCTGGAACCCTTTTGAACCGCAATGCCCATCAGCTCACCGCGTGAGAAACTTAGTTGAAGGACTCCTGTAAATTCAGAAATAGACATCACACTACCAACTTGTCTTGCCACTACCAAGTGTCCATGGCATATCTTCCGTCCACCCTTAGGCACACCGAGTACCACCTCTCCCACTTTGAGAATAACTGCCTAAATCTTTTCCCAGCAATCTTGAATAAGTTCGTCGATAATATTAGCGCCATTAGAGTAAAATATAATCCTTGCTAGAAGCAAGGATAGATAGAACAATCAAATGTTTTGCTTTTATACTGATGCTACTAACAACTAAAGTGGTTTTGCCATATAAAAATTAAGTTGGCTATAAAAGGGTAAAAATTAAGGGTTATATGTAACTATTAAGTGCCAAATTCTAGAAAAAAAACAAAGAAATAGTATAAGTAATAATAAATAAAAAATTAAAATAAGTTGATATGCAATTTTGGTGTTAGTCACCAATTTCGGTGTATTGAAAATTCAGGTATATAAAATAAACTAGTAATTCCCAGGGCTAATTAGACTATTCAAACATAATAGGCATAAAATATGTATTTCTAGCTAAATATTGAAAGAGATTACCTAAATACCTAGAAATAAAAAAAAACACCAAAATTAGCTAAAAATTCATAGATGTTGAAATTCACCCATTTAACGAAGGACACGCATAATACCTACCTACTTATGACTACGACTCACACTCTCCACAATACATATCCAGCCCGCGCCCCTCGCGTGAACTGCCCTCTCAGGCGATTGGCACACTGCAACGCTCGACGCGGCGTCGCGCGTCGACGCGTGTGACGCGGGAGGGAGAGCTAGCATAGTCCGAGAGATATTAGAATTTTTTTGGTAGGTAGGTCTGTGAAGTAATCTAAAATTTTGAGAAAAGTATAGTAAAGCTATCCGACCATTAGCTAGATAGCCCAAACTATATTAAGAACGCTAGAGATGAAAAGAAAATGATTAGAAGTGCAAGCTATTTTCGACTTATTGACATGACATAGTAACTATTTTTTTTTCTTATATTCGTGATCAGCGTCATCTATTAACGCGAAAAGAGACGTAACTAAGAAAATGCCATTTAGGTTGAAAGTCGCTTGCAGTCTCTGCGTGTTCCGATAACGAGCCAAAACAGTGGTGTCGGCTCCAATACCCGATATTGGGCATCGATATTTGACTTCCTCCGATCCCGGATGTCGGATATTGGATATCGGACGTCAGTTGATGTGAAAGCGCTCTAAATTTGCCGTTATATAGTCATGTTGCATTGCAATAATATTAATTTAAAATTCGTCTCAAATACCTACACAGAAATTTCTAACAGCTTTCGGACTAAAAATCCCTCGAAAAACACGCGCGTGATGGCAGATTTCAGTGTGCCATACCTCGCGTTTTCTGCTTGTACGCGCGTATTCTGCGGCAACGCGCGTGATTGCGTTGTCAGTGTGTGGGACCCCGCGTTTTTCTATACAAAATGAGCTCCGTAGAGGCGACGAGCGCGACGCCGCGTCGACGGAACAACGCTCGACGCCGCGTCGCGCGTCGCAGTGTGCCAATCGCCTCACACTGTTCAAAAAATGAACGAAATTCCTACCCGCGACGCACCTGAACTGTGCCCGAACGACGAGCTTCGAGCTGATCGTTGCATTGCAACTCATGCGGTTCTAGCGGTCTGATGTAAGAGGTAACAATCGTGAACGCAAAATGTAGTGGGGCGTAATTAATTATAATACCGGGTGTAAGGGGAAAGAAAGAAAGATTGTTTTTATTGCGGACTAATCGCACACACGCCCCCGAAGCTGAAAGCCCCTAGTAGTACTCCAGGTACATTGGCATAAAAAAAAAACTATTTGGACAATTTGTTTTCTTTTTTCAGTTTTTTTATTTATTATTTTTATTTTGCATTATTTACTCTCCATCGTGTTAGGAAAGCTGTCTGAGAAACCCCACCTTGACCGATTCTCCTTGCTTCGACCGACCTGTGTCCGAAGTCTGTTTAGGGACTTCCGCCTGATCCAGAAGAGGTCGTGCTCAGGGGGCAAACTCTCCGACAGCGCAATGAAAGGGAATGGTAGCGAGCTCCGCGCTCTCCATAGGTCCACCCTGGCTAGGGAGGGATCGCCATCGGCGGGTGCAACGCATGCCCAGAAACTCTTTCGGCTTTTCGGCCTTTTTGGCACGTGATGGTGGCCGTGCATGGGGTGTCGCTGATCCCGTTCCAGCTTGCCCCTCTCCATGGATGACGCCACGTCTCTGCGTACGCTTGGAGGTGCTATGCCGGCTAAAGGATACAGCATCTGTTACGGAGTCGGTTTGAGAGAACCTGTTCTTGTAGGTGTCATTTAGTGCTACATCCAGTAGCCCAGCATGTGCAGAACGACCCCATACGGGACACGCATATTCACCCACAGAATAACACAAAGCTAGCCCTGTTGTTCGCAACACCTGCGGTGCGGCCCTTTGTGCTCGTCAGCCTTTTTAAGAGGTTGTTGCGTGCCCTTCTGTTTGACTATCTTGCGCTTCTTTTTCAAGGCCAGGGACCTGTCCAGGTATTTGGGGTGTGAGCACTGTTCAATTTCAACTTCGCACCACTGTATTTTCAGCTCTCGCTTTGCCAGCCCATTGCTGAGGTGGAAGGCGCACGACTGCGTTTTTGCTGGTTTGGGCTTCAGGGCATTACTGATGTAGTAGCGGCTTAGCTCCTCGAGTGCGTCATTCAGGTTTTTCTATACTTTCTCAAAGGATCCCTGTGACGTGAGAGCCAAGTCGTCAGCGTAAAGGAAACGTGTCGCGCGGGGGCTAAGGGGTTGGTCGTTGGTGTAGACGTTGAAGAGCAACAGAGCCAGAACACTACCTTGAGGTAGGCCATTCCTCAGCACTCTCCAGCCGCATTTTTAGGAGTGCAATTGCACCTGATAGCGTCGGTTCCAAAGGAGTTCACCCAAGACTGCCGCAAGTTTACGATCTCCAGTGATTCTTTCCATCTTCCAGAGCAAGCGTTTGATGTTCACAGAGTCGTAGGCTGAAAACAAGTCAACAAAAACTGCGCCCGTCACTTTGCGTGTCTCAAAGTCATTCACGATATTTTGCGTGAGGTTGAGGAGCTAGCCTGCTCTGGGATCAGCTTGGGGTCTATGATGTTAGCTAGACGATTAAGAGGCACCCTTTCGAAGAGTTTTAAGGTTTGGCACAGGTGAGAAATTGGTTTGAAACTCTTGGGGTCATCCATAGGTTTCCCCGGCTTCGGTATGGCGATTATTTTGGCCTTTCTCCAGAGACGTGGGACCCTAACAGAAGCAATGCAGTCATTGGAGAGAGTTAGGAGCCATGACACGGCAGCAGGACCGAGGTGTTGTACTTGCTCCACTGAAATATTATCTCTTTGCGAATGTATTCCAGGCGAAGTCGGGTCCCAGGCCGCATGTTGCTTGAACATTTATAACGTATTTTTCAAAATAAGTATCGTTTCAAAATATTAATTACAGAACTTTACCAATATTTTTTTTTACTTAAAGTACATATTGTAAATGAATTCGAGTCTTGACCTCGACTATGACCCCCTCCCTGGCTGGAAAGCTGGATCCGCCCCTGTCTGAAACGTGGACGCTTACCAAGAATAGTCCACCGCCTACAAGTCACTCAGAGAGCCATGGAGCGAGCTATGCTGGGCATTTCCCTTCTTGATAGAGCGAGAAACACAGAAATCCACAGAAGGGCTAACCTGACCGACATAGCTGTAGGAGGAGATGGAAATGGGCGGGCCACATATGCCGTAGAATGGATGGCAGATGGGGTAGGAAAGTGTTAGAGTGGAAACCATGGGGCGACGACGGAACGTAGGCAGACCGCCAGCTAGGTGGACCGACGACATAGTCATGGTTGCTGGGAAGAACCGGATGGCGAAAACACTGTCCCGCCAACAGTGGAGGGAATTGGAAGAGACCTACACTCAGCATTGGGTGACTACGGATTGAAGAAGAAGAAGAAACATATATACTCACGCCTGTAAATCTTCAACGGGGTAGGCAGAGGTGTAGGTATTAACACCCACTTTTCATCAACTATGATTTTCAGTCCCACGTAATAGGAGGCGAGTCTTCGTCGTCGAACGGGCACTAAGTAATGGGCTGTATGTTTACTGTCGGATGGAGAACAGCTCTATCTCTTAGTCGCCTCCTACGACACACCCACAGGAAGAGATGGGGTGGCCCCATTCTACTCAACCGGGGACCAACATCTATGTTTGTGTCTTTAGTCCTTACACATTGGGACAAAAAATCATACTTATGTGTGTGTGCGTGTTAAGTTAATACACCTCTGCTTACCCCTTCAGGGATTTACAGGCGCGGGTTTACCGGAAAGGTTTAGACGTGAAAGTGTAACAGACAGACAGAACCGGTCACGGCGCGGTAGCGATGTCTTTTCATTCGACGATGCTATCGATGAACACATTGATATACAATATGATATGATGATATTCATTTTTTGTATATCAATGGATAAACATAACACAATAACGTCTATTAGATATATTTATGCCTTGCGTGACATGGACAGCTTAACAAAACAGATTGAATTAGTTGTAATTATAGTAATTATTAGCAAGCGTGTGTAGTCACGAAAAAGTTAATTAAAATATTACAATACCACTCGCTCTATATTTATCCAACCTGTGAAAACAATCGAGAACACAAGGGTACACCGTGGGAATAAATGTGATAAGAAGCGGCAATGAAAAAAAAGATTCTCATGAGTAGAAAGATACGAGTACAGAAGGTAGAAGAGTAAGCTACCAAGTAGAGGAGATCACTATAGTATCACACCATGGTATGTCCGCATGTTATATCCTCCCCCCCCCCCCCCTCCTCTTGCCGATGTGGCAAGATGGGGACACCATGGTCCACACATCCATCTTGAATCCGGTAATGGCCCTTGCTGGGATTTCAAAATTAAAATGTTGGATTGTACTTGTAACCAAATAGATTTGTCAACTATCCTCTAAAATTGCTTACAACAATCACTTGTCCTAACTATTCACGCAACGTAAACTTCCGCTCTAGGTACCTATATAATATTTTATGTGTAGCTACAGGTAGTAAGTATATTAACTTACTGGTAATCTCCGTAGGCTCCAACAGCTCCATCACGATGTGACAGAACTTCTCCCCGTTCTCAAAGTTACAACACCACATAGCGTCGTATTCTGTGGTGATGTTGCGCCCGTTGAACAGAGTCTTGCAGTCTATGAGCTGGTTGTGTTCCGGCACCTGGTCTTCGGAGATGAAGGCTGTGTAGGCGTAGGCACGCTCAATGGATATGGGCTCGTTGTAGCATAGAAGCTCTATACCTAGAGTTATTATGTATTGTTAGTTTATCAATTTTACCTGAAATGTATGATAAAAGAGCAGCGAGCCTATCACGATACATAGCGGCTCAGTTTTGGGCAGCGGTTCAGACTTCAATCATGCTAATAATCATTGCTTAAATTTGCTTTAAAATGTAAGCTCATATAAATCATTTGACTGATAATTATGACGAAATTGACAAAGAGTAACATTCGAGAAGTTTAGCACTTGTAAACATTTTCTGCATGCGGTTTTCCGTTAGCCTTATTTTAAAAATCTTTTTTAGCATTTTAAAGGCGCTGAATTCAAAAAGCAAGAGAGTTTTATCCATGCCAACTATGTTTTTCCTTCCTAGATACTACATCGAATTAACTACTAGGTACTGCCTACTTTGGTACTAACTAAAACTGTAGCTACCTCACGATAATACACATTTTTGATGTTGGTTTTATAAATGGTTCCCACCTGTTAGTCCAATTAGGTTCCCCTGTCCCCAATTCGACATGAGAGTCAACTTGACTGTCTTAGCGACGTACTTCATTTCCTTCTCGTCAATATCCAAGGCCTCCAACAGCGCCGTGGGACTCATGTTGTGGTTGCTATCGTTCGCAGTGGGCGGTCTCTTCTCAATCATATTTGAGTAGTCGATCAAAGGCTCATTGTCTTTCAGTAACGATTGGAAGTTCTTATCGCTAAGCATTATTGATTCCAAAATGGTTGCGTCTTTGGTGAAAAGGATTGTCTGAAAAGGAGCTATTTAATAAAAACCTGATCAACTGCAAAACTTCGTCGATGTCGCCAGTAGTTTGTGGAGGTCTGATGACAGAAAGATCGTCGCTTCAAAACTTTGTTCTACGAAAACAAATTGTATTGAAATGTTTTTTAAAAGGAGGAAGCATACAGTTATGCAGAAGATTGGGAAAGGTTATGTTCTTCAGAAGACCGCAATAGGTTGATTAATATTCAAAAGGATCATAAAAATGATTTCAAAGTTGACCAATACACATGTGCTACGTATTGAGCAAACGTTTTATGTAGAGAGGTAGTACTTACATCACCAAAGGAGGAGAGAGGTCCTTTGAGCACACCACTGGATCTTGCAATTTCCCCATGGAATATGACGGTGTCATCCAGTTTAATCTGAACCAACCTGACACCTCGAGTCGTATAAATACGAGACTTGTTGTAATTCTGGAAAAAGGTTATCAATTGAAGGAATTTTTTTTTTACAGCATTAAGTATGCTCTTAGTTTTATTAGAATTTGTATTTGAAAGGTTATCAAATTATAAATAGTCGAGTAAATCTTGAAATAAAATATAATTTGTTACAGATAGTGATTTTGAGATTGAAATACACCCACACGGACACCCGAGGGGAGGGTCCCTCGGGTGTCCGTGTGGGTGTATTTCAACCTCCCTTCCCTCCCTTCCCTCTTAGGTACATCTTAGAAGAACGGACTTAAAAGTTGCATCGAGTATGATATAACCACTCCCACCGGCCGACGAACGGGAATTTCCACACGAAAAAAGAGATCTTGAGATACAATAACTACAAAGAGCAAACACAGAGAGGAGGCGACCAAGTAGCGCTGTCATAATAGCAGAGGGCGAGATCGTTATCACACCTCCTCTCTGTGTTTGCACTGTACCACAAACTCACCCATATCCTCAACAATGCAAGTTTGACGGCGCCGGCTAGCAACACGGTGAGTGCTATAGGACTGTCGCGCGGCGTCGGCGCAGTCCACGTGTGGCGTTCATCGCGCGTGCGCACCACACCATCCACTATGTTCTCTGCGCGCCCTTGCTTTGACTGATCGCCTGTATCTAGGTCTGTCCATACCTTAACAGTATCAAATATATTATAGTTATGTTTTATGATGATGAAGTTTGAATAATCGTCATCATCATTGCATTGTGTCCCAGTCGCATCAGAGGCCTTCACCTCGGCGTCCGAGTTCCGTTTAAATATGATGTGGCTTGGGTTTTCGACTATATTAGGAGCGACTGTCATCTGACGTATAGCTCGTGCGAGTTAACATGGCACCTGCCTCGAAGACACCCTCCTCCCGCTTCCCCGCGCGCGACCCCGCTCTCGCCGTGCGAGGCTAGTAGCGTCAGCGTACACGCCTCCCGCTCCCCCGCGTAAAGCCCCGAGCCAGGTGCCATGTTAACTCGCACGAGTTGTACCAATCTGCGTTATCGTTACTGGGCAATCACTGAAAAGGTTGTTCAGTTCGCCAGCTAACAGTCAGCAGGGACTGACTACTATAACGTTCCCTCTAATGAAATACTACCGCGAATTAGTAGTTTAACCCAGTACCTAATCTTTTTTTTTTAAAGACATCCCGCACATAACAATTTAAGCCCTGTATCGCGGGAGACTTTACATTTAACAAACATACAACTAACGGACACAAAGTACACCCAGACTCAGAACAACAATTTGTGGATCACACAAATTTTTGTCCTGTGTGGGGATCGAACCCATAACCACGTGCACAGCCAGCGCATACTACGCCCACTGAGCCACCGAGTAAGCGCAAACTGGCCTATAACTTGAATAAAATCTAGAAGATTGTACGGAAACTGCGTCTGTAAACCATTATTATCGTATCTAGCTGTCCAAATGCCACAGATACTGCAACCAAAGCGCCGGGTATTTCTATCCTTACGTAGGTAGATACGTACGTTTTAAAGAATTGTTACTACCTAATACCTAGTGGATAGATAACGTATCAATCAATCCGGTAAGTCTAAGTTTAGAGTTTAAATGTTAAAAGCGCCACGAATACCCACGATCAATTATTCAGTGCAGCGTCATGACCTAAATAAGTCAGTAGCACGTACCTACTTAATCGAAATTTTTAAATAAATATTTTTTTAATATTTAGAAGATTCTGCTGTCTCATAGAACTGATAAACGGACTTACATATGCTGAATCATGGGCTGAAATAACAGCCTTTTGCTCTTAACTATTACAAGACACCTTACATATTATACCGGGTGTAAGGGGAACGCTCCCGAAGCCACAGTAGTACTCCAGGTACATAACACATTGGCATAAAAATAAAATCGATTTCGACAAAAAAAAATTTGTTCGATGTTTTTTTCATTTTTTTTATTTTGAATTAATTGCTCTCCATCGTGTTATTATAGCTTAAAGAAACGGTAATTTCATAAAAAGAACATCACTACAAAGAAAAAACATCTAGCGCCAAGCGCGTGCTTTTTTGTAGTGGTGTTTTTTTGGAGCAAATAATTCAAAAAAGTTTTTTTTTTATGCCAATGTGTTATGTACCTGGAGTACTAGATACCAGGGATTTTCGGCTTCGGGAGCGTTCCCCTTACACGCAGTATAAATGGTGAAGAAGACCAATCACTGCTAGTTTAGGTACTTACCTTTTTAACATGCACGACGTCACCCTTTGAATCAAACAGTTCAATTCCGTTCAAACCAACTAAGTACTTGTCTCCCCAGTTCGAAAATATTTTCAATTCTAACAATCTTCCTTCAGGTAATTCAGGTATGATGAATTCTGTTTTAATTTTCTCTTTCGGCGTATTTTTCACAGGAACCGTACACAGTGAGGCTGGTTTTTTTGTCGGGTTTTTCACAGTAGGTCTTTTAGTCCAGGAATTGATTTGTTGCAAATTTGTCAAACCATCTTTTTGCACTAATTTTTTGCGACCTTTATTCTCTAAAAGAACAAAGTCATTATTATGGTTAGAAGACTAGGGTGGAAGCGGAGCTCCAGCATTAACCTTCGAGGTTGTTTCTTATAACCGTTTTAACGGTTTTTTGATACTATTTCACTCGGCATTCTTTACATTGCCGCATTGTACAGAATACCAGATTATACACATTACCGTTATGAGTCCGAAAAGTATAGTTTGAAAATATACATCCAATCCAACTGATGATCAGTAGGTACACAGTCACATCGCGAGTCAATCAATCTTGTCGGGGTTGACTGACTCACGATGTGGGACAGGTTGATGACTTATACCTACGCATGGACCTAGGATGAATTTGATTAAGACTTACAACTAAATGGCTGATACCCGCGGTTCCACTCGCATGAAATTCTGATCCTGTTCCCGAAATCAATAAGAACATATAGAGGAGGACCTAGGGGAACCTAGAGAAGGGATAAAAGTATTCATAGCTGCTTACCATGACGTGCGAAAACGTGAGTCGTTCGAGCGAGAAAGACGAGAATTCACGAATGATTGTGTTCTAACACGTCATAGTAATTCCTAACACGACGTACCAAAACGTAAGTAGCATGGAGAGGTAGAGAAGAAGTGTTTCATTCATGCGAGTAGGGCCGTGAGCAACAGCTAATAAAATATATTTCTTACTTGTACCTATAATTACATCACGGAAATCATCATCTATGCCGTTGTTATGCCGCCTGTGCCGCGGCGTCACATAGTGTGGCAGCAAATCCGACAAAAAGTCATTTGAACTCTCGTTCGACGACTCTCCCAAATCTAATTTACCTCTCATATTGTATATCCTTCGTCCGTTTTGTGTGTGGCCTAAAATGTTAGACAGCGTAAACAACTTCCATTACGCTACTGGCTGCCGACTGTATCAACAGTTGTTTAAAGCGAAAGCGTTACGAACAAAATGAGGGTGGCTAGTGGCCATGCGGAAGTCACTTTAGGTCAATTATTGTTTATGTGTCAACTCTCTAATAACTTCATTTATTTAATTACGTTCATGCCATTTGCTTTGTCCTAAATTAAACTAGATACTTTTAGTTATCGGTAAGTGGTTTATGCGTAGGTACACATCGACTGGGATACAGGGGCGCATGATCTGGAACTCCCACACGGCGCATCTTGGGCAACCTAGACGGTAATGCCTCTCTCCCGCAGAGGAAACACTGGCACCAACAGCCAATTCCGGTCGAGACGAAAACGGAGCAAGCAAGTGGCGTGTGACAGGCTGGTTCTCCGAGCGCAGACCTGGAGACATGATCGTATCGCACTGTATGGCAGCCTGTCACCCCAGCAGAAGCTGGCCGGCGCCCGACGATCCTATACAAGGTTGAAGGGGGGTACGAAGGAAATGCCTTCCATGTTGGGTAACTTTACACCTCGGCAATTGAGACTCGAGATAGATTCCATCCTATAAAAACCTACCCTTAGGATATTCTAATTAGGTAGATACTATTAGTTAGAACATCTTATGGTAGGTTTAGTTAAGGTACCTAGTTACTATTATGTACTAAGTACTTACCTTTCTTTGGACGCAAAGTTCCGGCTGAATGCGCTACTGGTGGTCGGTGTGGTTTCATTAATAAGTCCATAGTTGTATCCAAAGATGTTCTACGACTCGATCTAAAACGTAAACGAATATTTTTTGAATGCGTTTCTTCCACGAAAATATCTTACAGGTGTAATTTCAACATTCACAAACCTACTTTCGCAAATCCTTTTTGGTATTTTCAAATTTCAATTGGGCTTCCTCCAGGGAAGAAGACGTGTCGGGACTACTGTGCCGTATATGCGTCTCTTTCATCTCCCTGAAAGAAATGAACCTCGTTTAGGTCGAGGTAGGCTGTAGGTAGGTGTAAGGTCATAAGAATAACTTCAATAAAGCCGATGTTGGCCCAACCTTGACACGGAAGTAAAGAGTGCATTGTGGAGTTTCCATATTGACGTCTAACCGTTAAGTAGGTGAATTATAAATAAATGTATGTTCATCAATCATTCTATTGTAGGTAAGTGAGTGACTATAGAAAAAATCGAACTTACTTGGTAATGTTTTCAAGCCAATAAGGACAATCCCGATCCTTGTTATTGCATTCGAGCCCTTTTTGTTGATGATCCATCCTTGAGCCATGAGATTATCGTTATCTATGTATTAGAAATAAAAACGTACAGGCTCGTAAATTCATTATATCACTCACTGTTAGTAAACTGTTAAAATTTGAAATATTGTATTATAACAATATTAGGTAGGTTTGATAAACAACGGATAAATAAATTATTACAGCTTTTTATTACTGTTATTTCCAATTTAAAGCTTCAATCACACTTGCTTCTTTTGAAACATATTTTTGCCGCTGTTTGTTTGACCTTGGTTGCCATAGTTTCCTAATACCCCATCCGTAGACCCGATTCCGTTTATTATGTTACCGGCAATGTGTATAATGCAGGCATTCTACATAATGCCTAGGCAATGTACCTACCTATGCTAACGAGTGCTATACATTCTGGCCGGGCGTAGGCCAGCGCCAACGTGTAGACACTGTAGACAGCATATTTGCCTAGCCTGGTCTTCGCTCGGTGTCGCTCGCCTCGCCTAGTTGGCCGAGTCATTTGGCGTAACTTCTCTAGATGGTTTTGCGGATATTATTTCTGAATGGTTATAAACTAAAATACCTAACCACTAAGAATAATGCGGGAGTTTCGCTCCAGTCAGCTTCCGCATTAGTCTTCTAACCTAATCTTTCAAGTCGAATTGCGTGGTGTGGATACTCCGCCTTGATCTGGACATAATCTAGGTCAGAAGATTGTGGCTGAAGGGGAGCTCCCGCATTAGCCTTTGTGGTTGTTTTTTTTATTACCAACCATTACCTAATGTTTTTGATACCATTTTCATACATTGCCGGCTGCGCTCTCGGCATTCTATACATTACCTAGGCATTGTATAGAATCTCGAAGTAAACACAATGCCGGTAACATATATATTGGCGAGTTGTGGCAACACACAGGAGCCATTCAATAGAATTGAACTATAAAATAATAATAATGGCTAACAGAGTGCGAATATTATACATCACTATTATACATAGTTGCCGCATATTTCAGGCCATCCAATACTTATTTTAATATTATAAATCTATGTATACGGGACAATGATATTTTATACAAGATATGTTACGTTCATATTAACTGACTTCTCAAATCTGATCCAACAGTCTGTCAGTGCACAATAGTTGACAATTAGCGTTAAAGTAGTAGGAAAGATGGGAAAAGCACGTGAGTAAAAAAGATAGCTATAATTCGGAATGATTCGGACGATTGCACTTGTAGGATCGTTTTGAAGCATAGATTATGATTTTGTTGAACAGAAGGGGTATTTCGTTGGTAGGCAAGAAATGAAATTCGATGAAAAAATAATACGTCATTATTTATTTCGGAAAATGATAATAATTCAAAAAGATAATTAGGAAACTTCTCGAAAATAAAACCATAGAGCCGTGATTATAACGTCAGTTATAATCAAAAATTAAACTCCTTCAAATAAATTTCATTTATTTCTTTACTGCCTCTTAGAAAGTTTTTTATTTTGGGATTATTTTTATGAGCAGAATGAAGCCGAACAGTGGTATATTTGTCAGTTATTTATATTCTTCCTGAGCAATGTTCCTTTTTTCGAAGTATATCTCTCAGTGGCTTCAAAAGTATTGCTACAAATTCTGCTGCTTTTTGAAGGTGTCCAGTCAAACTCATTTCGTTGTTCTTTAACAATTGCAATCCACTCTTGAAGTCGAACTTCATTAGTCGGAAACCTTGAAAAAAAAATTTAGGTTATTACAATTATTTAAAGGACAACAAATAAATAGCCTTATTAGACTTTAATATTAAATTTCGACATCGTCAACCCCACCTCAAAAGCTTCTTACTAAATGTACACATCAACAACACATCTTTTTACAACCCGATAGTAAGAATGCGACGTCTTTATAATGAGCTCTTACATGAGCATAGCCACGAGATAGATATATTCAGCCGGGGTTTCTCAACATTCAAGAACACTGTTAAGCAGGTTATAGCCAAGCTATAAATTTGCTGTCACTTTGTTGCAGAGATACATCACTATGTCTAAATTAAACCATCTAAATTAACGTCTCGTCAAGATGAAACCATAATATCTTTTAATTAGTTTATTATTTTTAGTTTATAATTATTATTTTATTGTATAACTTAATGCACGCTTTTTAATTGTGTCATGCTGAGTACACATGTTTTGGAACTCAATCAGGAACCGAACCTTGAAATAATACCTTGTAAACATTTTTGATTGTTTTCTGTTTTGTGTGCCAAATAAATAAATAAATAAAATAAATAAATAAATAAAACAAAAATTATGTTACTCAATTTTAAATAACAGATAAAACTGAACAGCAGGTCAAAATTATTACTTTAGTAGGCAGTAAACTGAAAATTACCCTATGTCGCATCTGTACTGATAATCTATGCAAGCAGTGTTGTTGTGTCCTTGTCGTGCTCATATCAAAAAGTATTTCTGTCCTTTTTCTTTGCCGCCATTATGTAAAAAATATTATTAAACTAATTTTAATGAAATACACAAAAAAATCGGTAATATTGTATGTACTTACATGTGATAGAAGGTCCTTCGTGTTTTATTGATTTTAGTGTCGTAATTTGTACATTTTTAAAAATACACGGTGGCATTTTTATTGCCATTCTATTATGCGCTTACATACGTGACAACTCGGCGTTTGCCAGACATATACTAAATGCGATACGTCCCAATTGGGACGTTTTCGCGTCTTCACCAGGCGCAGTCTAATAACATATCTGCCTCTTTTTTGTATGTAATATCATTGATACGGGATTGCATTTTGAATTACATTGAGTTCGTATTAAACTTAATTTTAGAACGAAATATTTCATCAGTCAATATTTTGGTCAATATCGTCTTGCTTGTCAATAATGTCAAAGTCAAACAGACGTCAGCGCACGTTGGCCTTGTTGTAGCGGTGGCAGATAACCTAAACATACCATTCAACAAGAATTCAATTGAATTGAACCTAAACATAATCGGTACTTTTAAATTGGTATAATAAAAAATAACACTGTATTTTGTTAAATATTTGCTATAATGTCTGACGAAGATCAGAAAAAGTTAGAGGAGCGCACAGGACGTGCAGAAAAAGAAGCCAATGCAATCGAAGAAGAACTTGCCAAGATCTCAAAGGGGGATCTCGGTTATATCGGTGATCCCAGGTTGAACAAGCTGCTAACTGAAAACGAGAAACTTAAAAATCGTCTCGAACATCTTGAAAATGCTATCAAAATCGAAAGTTGTAGTTCTAAATCACCAGCTGTGAGAAAACAACCCAAAGAGCTTCCCACGCTTATCACCGATATTAGTACTGTAGAAGGTAACATCTGTATCGTGGATGAGCTTAAAAATGTATTTGAAGTCGGTATTAGATCTGCATACCCAGATTTGGAGGATCCTCCTGTGGTGATCAGTCTCTCTGGGAACAATCCTAAATTCGGCGACTATCAGTGTAACTCTGCTATGGCTATCTCACAACTACTTAAAGCTAAGAATGTTAAAACGAACCCCAGAGAAGTGGCCAATAATATATTAAACAAAACTCCGTCCTCCCCATTCATAGAGAGGATTGAAGTAGCAGGAGCTGGTTTCTTGAACATCTACCTTAATAAAACTTTGGTTGAACATATACTTAATAGTATACTGCGATCAGGAATAAAACCACCCCCAGTGAAAAGACAAAGGGTTATTGTGGATTTCTCATCACCTAATATTGCTAAGGAGATGCATGTGGGGCATCTGAGGTCTACAATTATAGGAGACAGTATTTGCCGACTGCTAGAATTCTTAAATCATGATGTTCTCAGACTGAACCATTTGGGAGACTGGGGTACACAATTTGGAATGTTGATTGCTCACTTACAAGACAAATTCCCTGACTTTAAGAAAACTTCACCTCCTATTGCTGACTTACAGGCTTTTTATAAAGAATCAAAGGGGAGGTTTGATTCAGATGAGGAATTCAAGAAACGAGCTTACCAGTGTGTAGTTGAACTACAATCTTACCAACCTGATTACATAGCGGCTTGGAAGTTAATATGTGAGGTGTCTCGGCAAGAGTTTGAAAGAATTTATGAGCGACTAGACATCCGCATTATTGATAGAGGCGAGTCTTTTTACCATGACAGGATGCCTGTCCTGATCCAACAGCTAAAAGATGGTGGATTTTTGGAGGATGATAACGGCAGATTGATTATGTGGGCCAATCCTGAAGGTAACAAAGATGGTTTGATACCTCTCACTGTTGTGAAATCTGACGGAGGGTTTACCTATGACACATCAGATATGGCAACGATTAAAAACAGGGTAGAGGAAGAGAAAGGGGAGAGGTTCATTTATGTTGTTGATAATGGTCAAGCAAATCATTTTGTGATAATCGATGGGTGCGCTCGTAGAGCAGGTATTCTGAAAGGAGACCAAAAGGTTGAATTTGTAGGATTCGGTGTAGTCTTAGGTGAGGATAAGAAGAAATTTAAGACAAGGTCAGGTGATACAATCAAATTGAGTGAACTATTAGATGAGGGTTTAACCCGATCATTAAACAAACTAATAGAGAAGGGAAGAGATAAAGTTTTGTCTCCAGAAGAGTTGAAGCAAGCTCAAGAAGCTGTTGCATATGGGTGTATCAAATACGCAGATCTGTCACATAATAGGTTAAATGATTATGTGTTTTCGTTTGACAAGATGTTGGATGACAAAGGTAACACTGCTGTGTATTTATTATATGCCTTGACACGGATCAGGTCTATAGCGAGAACAGCGCAAATCTCACAGGAACAGTTGAAGAAAGAGTTTGAAAAGACTGGCTTCAAATTTTCCCATGAAGCGGAGTGGAAACTCGGGAAAGTGTTACTTAGATTCCCTGAAGTCATACTTAAAGTAGCCAGTGATCTGTTCTTGCACACATTGTGTGAGTACTTATATGAAATATCGTCAGTATTTACGGAGTTCTATGACAAATGTTATTGTGTTGAAAAAGATAAGGATGGAAAAGTTGTAAGCATAAACTATTCCAGGCTGATGCTCTGTGAAGTCACTGCCACAATTATGGACAAGTGTTTTGATATTTTAGGAATAAGAACTGTGTCAAAAATGTAAAGATACACTTAGATGTAATGTTTTTGATACTGTAACTTCACAATATGTATTTATTCTGAGTACTTGGTAGATGATCAGATCACATTTTTAATAAACCATTATTTATATTATATATGTTGTTTATACTAAAGAAACTTTTTTATGTTAATTGTCAGTCTTGTATAGCTAACTATCCAAAGGATTCAAAATCTGCTGCCAAACAGAAACAAAAGCGTGCGAATTTTTATTCTTGCCATATCCTCCACCTTCCTAAAATTGAATGGTGCGTAAAAAAGCATCTGATAATCAAGCTGAGGGCCATCATAGTAGCTTTATCGCTATTTTTTTTTTTTATACAGGACACGTCAATTTGACTTCACCTCGCCTGATGTTAAGCTAAAGGCAAAGTCTCGGAAAGAGGGTCACCATCGTAAACATTTTTATTTTTTTTAATATTTATATTGTAATCAAGAACCTCATTTTTGAAACTTAGCTTATTTTGAATACTTGCCATTAAGTGAGGCGAAGTCAAGGTGATGACCATTATAAAAAAGAACCATTTCTCTACAAGATTAGGCGTAGTTTGAATAAAAAACGAAGTATTTGCCCATAATATGCATACTAAAAAAAATCGAAGATAATACTCGTAATTTTTATTGCTTTCATGAGACTCGATAGATGGCGTTGACTACCTTTAGTGAATCTCGCGATGATTATATCGAAGCAGATGAAACGGTTTTAAATAAAATAACAAGACTCATTGATTGTAAAATGTTTTATTTATTGAGTTCCTAAAAACCTCTACAAAACTATACCAGGGTCCAATATCAAAGGTAACATTAATGAAATAACACTATTATTTGATAGAAAATTATGTGGAGTAGTTATATACCGGTCATTACTTTAACATTATGTATTCTAATGCATGTATAAGTTTACCACCTAACACAATACACGTTACATCACATTCAAACACCGTACAGACATCAAGTTAGTGTCCGCACAAGCGTCGGTTATCCTATTTATCATCAATATCGCTTAGAGCCAAAGCAGACTTGTTGTTACAATTATGGTTTAGTCTTGAGAAGTGAATGCTCAGAAGAGACTAGCCTTTACAGGAGGAATGTCCTGACGACTGAGTCACGTCTTGAGCCTTTTGCTTTCTTATTCAGTTTTTAAGTTTTACGCTCAAATTGCACGGAAACTTTTAACTAATTGCCGAGGAATTCAAGCGATTCTCGGTATAGCCCAATGACACAACACAGTACATCTGCTTTGGTTCTTACACTTCTTACTGCCGTATTCAGAGATATTCAATACTTAAGCCCTAATTGGCAGTAATAAACTAATTACACAGAAAACTAATAGTCCAAGATCCTAGAGCTACCAGACGTCACGTATTTTCTGTCGAAGGAAATGAGGACGATTGAGTAGTGTATCTACTTTCTTAAGAACGCATGCCTACCTGCTAGCTTGGTTAGACTGCCAATTTACTGGTATAAAGTAATTGAGGTACATAAAAACATTAATTATTATGGAGATATAGACGGAAAGTGTCTGGGAGTAGTGGCAACTTATTTTTAAGTATATTTCCTAAAATATTCCTAAAAATTAGCTTGGAAAATTTTCGTGAGGTAAGTAATGTTTTTATGTACCTAGATTACCTGATACCTGAAAATTAGCCGTCTAAACAAGCTAGCAGGTAGGCATACGTACTTAGTCCACATTTCCTTCGTCAGAAAATACGTGACGTCTGGCGGTCTTGGGATCTTACTCTATGTAGGTATATGTAATACATCTCCAACCGTTCAAATGAGTCATTAGGATTATAAGTAAGGTCGTTACTGTCATTAAAGTCCTTACTCTTAACACTTCTAATGAATCACCACAGGACCCCAATTTTGCTTATTGTCAAACACTGATATTCCATAAGCACCGCAAAAAAAGTTCATTTAATTAAAGACTTTACTGTTATGCTGTTAGGGAACGTTCATATCTGACGGAACTTGCGTCGCGTATTATCGGTCGCGTAACGCCAGAACAGACAAATGTATAGAAAAACACTTGACCGTTCACACTCAACCGATGTTACGTTAGTGCGTCGAGTGTGAACGGTCAAGTGTTTTTCTATACATTTGTCTGTTCTGGCGTTACGCGACGCAAGTTCCGTCAGATATGAACGTTCCCTTAACCCTTTCGCGGACGTTTCTATTTATTTTGTAACATCACTTTGACACTACTTTTTTGTATGAGATGCTGGAGCCGTTTCGACAAAAATAAAAGATATTATACTATCACATAAAATTGCACAGGCTATACCCTTCGCCGGTGCTAGCCGCTGCGTCACTGTTCTTTATGTATCATATTATTAAAATAACTATGCACCGGTTATAGCCTTCATATGCTCTAGCCGTTGCGTTCTTAATAATGGTCAACACGTCCATTGAAAGTGTACACCGGCTATAACCTTTGTCTGCTAAAGACGCTATGTCCCTATTAAAAGTAAGTATGTTAAATAATAGGTCACACCGGGTATAGCCGATGCCTGCTATAGACGTTACGTCCCTAGTAATTTAACAATATTTCTGCAATATTGATACACCGGGTATAGCCTTCGTCTTAGAGCCAAGAAGAACACTGCGCATGACTGAAGAAGAACGCTCCAGATGAGCGGAGCCAGTTTCCGAAGATGTGGAAGACGGGGAAACTGGTCCTCATCGGCATCCGGTGGACGAGCCGTTCGGGTACCGGCCCATAGTGTTGCTCGACGAGGTGGGCAAGTTCTTTGAAAGAGTTATAGCCAAGCGCCTCATCGAGCACCTCTCTAGGGTGGGGCTGGATCTGGCGGACACCCACTAAGGCTTCCGCCGGTGGCGTTCCACCGTGGATGCCATCATGTGCGTGAGGGTTCTGGCGGAGGATGCGGTCGCCCGGGGCGAGGTGATGTTGGCGTTGTCCTTGGACATCTCCAACGCGTTCAACACCTTGCCCTGGAGTTACATTAGGGAGACGCTCGTATATCACGATGTGCCTCTGTACCTCCGCCGCATAGTCGGGGCGTAACTGACGGAGAGAGCCGTCATCTACCCAAGTGCGACTGGATCGCTTGGCGTGAGATGTCGTGCGGTTTCCCACTGGGTTCCACAGGTTCCTCGGCGCAAGCCAGGCCCGGGAGCCAGCCTGACAGTAGGAGGTACTCCCATCGACATCAAGCCCCGGTTGAAATACCTGGGGCCCATGCTCGACGCTCGGTGGGACTTCGGGGAGCATTTCAAATCGGGAGTTGGCTGCAAAGAGATTAATCAGTAATTTTGCTTTCTCTTGCGGCTCATGGGCCAGAGATCCATCGGCTTTGGCTAGTCACCAGTAGCCACGGCTGCCCGTGGGTTGCGCCACTAGCGCTTGGCATAGCCGTGCTATGCGTTGGGCATCCGCCCTTACGTAAGCCCTCTTGCAGACCTTTGTGGCTCTGTTGTGCGCTTCCCTGAAATCACCCACGTTGGGATCACTTGTGGCGTCTTCGTCTAAAATTTCTGGTGACTTAGAATGTTGCCATATATTCCTGTGAAGTTGAGAATGTCGAAAAGAGCTAGGGAGTAATCTCCGAAAGTGTCCTTGATTGCTGTTCTTCTTCTTCTTCTGTCGAATCGAAGGCGCCTCAACTCTCAAATTCAGTGTTCCCAGTGTGCCGCCACCTGGATTGCATTTTTGGAGGCGGTCGGTTCCTCCGCTGTACAAGTGGACGGGCATGCAGCACATGTCAGCAGGTGGGACATAGTCTGTGGAGTAACTCCACACTCACACCGCAGGTCCGCGCCGTCCGAGAAACCCCATCTTGATCGATTCTCCTTGCTTCGACCGACCTGTGTCCGAAGTCTATTTAGGGACTTCCACCTGATCCAGGAGAGGTCGTGCCCAGGTGGCAAACTCTCCGACAGCGGAACGAATGGGGTTGGTGGCGAGCTCCGCGCTCTTGATTTGCTGTTGCTGTTGCAGTTGCTGTTGATTGTCGGTCATCTGTGAGTCTGGTATTTGTGTTAAAATGCGATATTTTTTTATGGCGTCAAGATTGTTGCAATTCTCCGTAGGACTTTCATTGACACTATCTAACCAATCAATATCTTGCAAAATTGTACGGGATTTGACTGATCTTGGCGGATTAGACCTGTCCTTTTACACGGCTGGGAGTCGTGACACAAGTAGATGCTGTGTGTCACGGAGATGAAAATGTTGCGGTGGATGTGTGGAGTCACGCGTAAAGATCGCGTGAGCAAGTCTCACATCCGCGGCAGCCTTCATGTCCGTGATATCGTAGATAAAAAGCAAGAGAGCCGCCTCCGTTGGTGCGGCCACGTCTTGCGGCAACCACCCAGCTTCGTTGGTAACAAATGCTTGGCAATGGTGCCCCCACCGGGTCCAGGTAGAAGAGGTAGGCCCAAGAAGTGCTGGCTTGGCGTCGTGGAGGTTGACATGCGTGCAAACGGTCTCACTACCGCGCAAGATCGTGCGAAGTGGAGGAGAAAGAGCTGGAAGGTGGACCCTGAGCTCCGAGGGCATAGTGGCCTCGGATGCAATCAGGAATGATGATGATAGCTTTGTTTACATTTTACAATTCTTTTGTGATACCAAATTTTACGAAGAATTCTATAAAAGTAAAAGTATTGAACTATGTCTAAGAAAAATACGAAAAATTTTAATAATTAATACTACTTTATTAGACGATCGCACGCGAAACTCTTCTAAATACCCGGGTCCTCCTCGCGGGGCACTTCCCAACCGACTGACTAAATCGCCGTACAGAGGCCACTGCTATAGCCTTTGTGACACTGTGAGTGCGCACACGTACACACATAAGTGTTTGTGTTTATTGGTGTGAAAATACGCTTTAAGTGACACTAAGCATCTCAAAGAATTGAACATGGGGGCACTATAAAATGAACTATACTGTAGCAGTATTGAAATCTACCTGCTAAAGCATTTGTGCCCCAAATGTGATGAAAATGTTCGACGGCCATAACCGGCGCGTCATTTCATACAAATTGCAATAGAAGGCTGTAGCCGGCGCGTCCGCGAACGTGTTAAAGTCTAAAATTAAAATGTCATCACGGTTGAAAATTATCAGAATCGGGGTACTGGCTGAGCGGAACCTTTTAAATCTACATTAAGGAAACACTTAAGTCACCTTTGAACATCTCTGAATACGGGTAGGTATACAACATCAAAACTTTTAGTACATACACCTTATAGATAACTAACGATTGTGCGGACTTAATTATAAAATATGATTATTTCCTCTAATAATACATCAAACTTCTAGTATTCTTTGTGACACCAAGATTCTGAGCACAGTCATTATATATGGGCACATTACATCAACTTGCGGTGGAATATTAATAATGAATATAATACCAATAGTAGTGAACTTTTTGTTTAACATTTTTTATAATAACATTCCCATTATGAAAGATTCGCTTAAACTATCAGTATAAAAAAACATTAACACTTCAGTTTTCATTATTGAGAGCCTGGCGGTTCTAGGTAGCAGGAATACAAAAAATATTGTAGCTAACAGAGGAAGACGGTTTAACAATTTTGGATTATGGCAATTTGGTGTAGAAGAACTACCAATGGCATCTCTTTGGAAGACACGCAGTCGCTTCAGCAACATTGACAGACCTTTTTACAATACAGTACGGAGCGAATACAGCATAAGTTTTGGCTATATATCAAGCGACGAGTGATATTATCATACTATCGCTTTCACATTTAAAACTATACCTAATTTACCTACAGAAAATTGTCTCCATCGTACGTATTCAATATAAGGACCCTAATAACATCCGAGATACTAGTTAAAAACACAATCTGTGGCTACTTCTCCCTACTTAGGAATACTTTGCACTATAGGAATCGTCTTCTATGATATTCTCTAGGTACCGTTACTTTCACTACCCGATACCGTTATATTCTAAAAGAAAAACACCTTTCCCTAATTATAAAATAATTATGATATCAGATTATAATCATATATTGAAATTATTACGTAACGACATATGTTTTTTTTTAGTTTTTGTGAATTCTAGTAATTTTTATTACCCTGTGATAACCTTGACTAACCGGTTTTCATGGCATAGGTGCAACCAATATATACATACATGTTTAAAAAACAACCGTCGCGAAAAATTGTTACTAACCTAAGCATCTATTACATCAAACGTCGAACATTTTATGAGGGTAGAAGGTAAAAAAGACAGTCTTCAATTCATAAAAGTACCCGTAATCAAGTGAAACTCTATAAAGCAATGGCAAAGTTCCAAATTCGAAAATTAGGCACATTGACAGAGACTGTGCACAAGACCTTTTTTTTTAATTGTCTATAAATGACAGAGACTGCACAAGACCTATTTCTTTTTTAATCCATATCCATACTAATATTATAAATGCGAAAGTAATTTTGTCTGTCTGTCTTTCTGTCTGTCTGTCTGTATGTTACGCTTTCACGCCTATACTACTGAATCGATTTTGATGAAATTTGGCATAGGGCTAGATTAGACCTTGAGAAAGGACATAGGCTATATTTGGTCGCGATAACCGACATCCACGCGGGCGGAGCCGCGGGCAAAAATTAGTTGTCTATAAATTATCCAATGGTCCAATATGCCAAATGACTCAATTTAAAACGATTTATATATTTTTCAGGTGACTATCAGTTGAAATCTTATTCTCCTTTCCTTTTAGCCTCCATGTACGAACGACGCGACGCTATTGAAACTTTACAAAACTTTAATGTTTCAGTCCTAACCAACTTCGGTCAAAGAGGTGAATTGAAACTATAAGGGGGGAAACAACAGTCTTATTCAAAATAATTCAAGAAATATACAAATAAATAAATCACAGTTTTCTTGTCAGTTTAGTCAGTACAATGACCAGACCAGTCAGATGGTAACAGACTGACTGACTGACTGACAGAGTAGGTTTACCGAATCGGGTGATCTACTTCACACAAAATCAGGTAGGTTAGGTACGCAACTACTAATATCTAGATGATGTAATCACGTTCTATTCACCTCATTTGACGGTACTACACGCGACTGTACCTATGTACACTGGTATAAAATTAATTTACGTTTACTACATTACATATTTGTAGCAAATACAATGACTAGAAATTGGTTGAAATCAAAATCTTTTCAGCACTTGATTTGTGTGACTATTCAAGACAATCAAATACAATATTCTTATTAACAATATTAGCTGTCACTTTGACAAAAAATAAATAAGGTACCTATATGAAAAATTGTTTTCTTCATGACTATTAGATAAAATATGGGTAATATATTAACAAATTCATTCTAATATCCGGCAGGTTCACATTATTCGATTGTATTTTCTTCTATTTATTGTATTTGAACAGCTTTTTCACTATGTCCATTAAAATAACGGATATAAAATACACATCATTACTTGGAATCAATCGTTATTCTTAACAGTATAATTACTATATAGTTATACAATTGTTTATAACTTAGTATTATCGAGTTGTATCATCACATTGCCGAGTGTTATACACAGGTATAACACTCAATGAACAATTCCATCGAGCGGACATAATTGAAAAAAAAAAGTTAATTCATTTCCACTATTGAGTGAAACTAGCAAACATTCTCTTTAAATAAATTCTTAATATCTTACGTGTCGCAAGCTTATTTTCATTAGTTTAAATAGGTGAAAGGTCGAAAGTTTATAGAATGATCTATTGTGTGAAAATATGCATGGTCGCCTCAATGCGGGCGCGATGTCGAGTCGAGACGTCCCAGTTTTCAAACACAGTCGATTGTTTAGCTATCGTAACGCGAGCACAACGAACAATGCCCGACGCCCAGTAAACAGTGAAACGAGGCTCGAGGGGCTATCGAGGTAGGTGGCACCGTGACACTTCGGTAACAAGAAACGTTCGACTTTGAACACTACAACTAAGTATACGGTATGAGTATCAACGGCGTATCGTGTAAGAGAGTGTAGAGAAACTTCCACAAGTCTAACTAAACATTCCAGTCACACGAACGATTGAGCAATCCTTACAAAATCTAAATTGGGACATAAATAAATAATTTAAATAAATATTACTTTGATGTTAAAACTTTAAAATCCTATCCATTCACACATGAGATATTATAAACATCCAATTAGCTACACTATAACGAACTAATACTAAGAAAAGTCACATTGAGGTGTATAAAAGATTTCGCTGAAAACACTGGATTTCATATAAGTATAATAAGTTAATAGATATAAATGTTTCTAAAAACCCTCAATAAGATATTTTAAATAGTTACTCTAAAAGGGTTGAATTGGTCTCGAGATTCTGAGATACGACTACAAACACTATGTATAGTACAATAAGTTCAACAATATGTTACAAAATATACACACATTTACTATCATTTTGTAGTTAGTTTGGCTGAACGTGGTTCATGCTGCTAATCACTTTACATCTAATACATATTTATAGGAATTGCACAAGAAACTCGAGCAACAAATGAAACACGCGCCATACTGCACAGAGACCAAACCGTATTGGAGGCATACATTAAGTTTATTGACCTAAATGTCGCATTACACTGCCCTATGATGTCCCCTTCCCATTGATAGAGATAACATGCTTACACCACTTCCCTGTACGTTGATCGTATTGAACTATTAATTACATCAGACGTGAAACAAACGTGATATTTTATCACTACGGATAGTTTTCGTGTTGATTGATAGGGAACATTTGTTTGGCCTTTGTCGATCGATCAGTGTCCAAAACATGGATAGTGCGGATCGTCAACACACAAATTAATAGATACATTTTGATTTTGTAAATATAAATCTATGGAAAGATTAGGATCATATTTACACCTTGCTGATTGAAAAATATTAGTAAACGATATTAATCAACATCCACAATGATCCCATGAACATATAAATCACCCGCTCCCATTTCCAAATGTAGGTACATCGTACGATGAAAAAGTAAAACCCGTAAACTAGTTCATAGAAATTTTACAGTATTTGCTGCTTTCGTGATAGGACACATTTTATATGACGTAGAACAGAGGCAGGTGTGGCAAACCTGTTCAACTTTCAGAAGTATCGAATCAACTGTTCCTACTAGTTCAATTTGTGTAACTTTTATGAGCAAGTCTATTAGATAAACGCGATAGTGGGCGTGTGATAACACTATAAACGGTTTAGCAATTTTCTGTCGGAACGATTAATCAATTAGTCGTTTTCGTTCTTAAGTAATTGCACACAATGATACACCGTTATTGGCTCAAGTTAGCCTATTCCTGAATCTTCATATTCCGTTCACGAGCTCTAAACAGTCCTCTAATATGTATGTTATCTCAACGCGATAATAATATTGATGCAATATGGCGCGTGGAGAGTCCGGAAACTCACGTAATTGTATACCATGGGGCATTACATCCACAACCGGGTTGTCTAATAAGACTATATTAGTAACTGCGTACTTGAATGAGAAAGTATTTTAGCTACAGAACGGCTGACCAGTTCTGTTGTAAAGTTTTTATAGGCCTCAGTAGTAGGGCACTTGAGACATGTTACAATATTTTCAAGTGACCATATCGACAAATTTTGAAGAGATTTGCAAGACATGTGTCTTCAGTGATATTCTACGGAGGCCGTAAATACGGAAATAGTTTTACAAATTTCATTAACGATTGCTGCTTAACTTCCGTCGAAACACGTATTCTGAATATGTAATACGTGAACACACGATGTTCAAAATCCATCATGCGAGACTTAGATTAATATCTACGTATACACTGACCTTCAGTTGTTATTAAATGTAACTTATGGCTTAGGTCGTTAGACAAACAGGATACATTTACGCACGATTCCGGACTACACAACAGAACATACTATAGTCTATTCCAACAACACTCAAATTTCACACACAATACGGAGTAAGTGACTTACAAAGCCACAATGGTAGCTCAGTAGTTGCACTGCGTCGATCATCCGACAATTCGCAAACGATTGTCGACTGAATTATTTAATCAGCGGCCTTGTTGTCGAGGATATAAAAATAGCTATAGAGAGCTCTATTAATGGAGATTCAATAGGTTAAACGGGCAGTCTTCAATAGGATTTAAGTTCTGGGAAGAGATGTCGGAGTATGGCTAGGTAGTGTACCGTGGCGGCCAGAGCGACGAACACGTGCCAAATGGCGTGGGCGAAGGGGATTCGCCCATCAGACTTGAAGAAAAACACACCTATCAGGTACAAGATGCCGCCCAGCTTCAGGTCGTACAGCGCTGGGAACTGGTGCTGAAAATGGAAAAAAATATTCTGTTAATATGTAGGTACAAAAAACTGGGATTGCTGAATACTTAGACGCGACCAATTTTTCTTACTTATAAAGGGGATAGAATAAATACATGATTATGAAAGTGGTAGAAGCGAAAGGTGTAAGCCGGGATCGGAAGTGGAATTTATCTCTCGTTACACTGTCCCCCTAGACAAGTGGCAATTTGTTGTCGTCAACGCATGTCATAAACGTCAACTCCCATACATTTAACATTCTATTCTACTATACCAATATATTGCAAATTGTCTAGGACGCCTGGTGAAGAATTGATAAGAGGCGTAGTGTATGTAGGTATAGGTTTATTATAGACTCTGCCTTCAATAGTGAATGAACGTTACTGTAACTAAGTAATAAATTATATAATACTATCGTGAAACATATCTAATGGTATATCCGCAATGTCTCTTAATCACTAATCACTCTACGTGCTTAAACATAAATAATAAACTATGCGTTATCTACTAGAAGTTGATAATTATTATATCTTTTTACAATAAGTACGCATTAGTACGATAGAAACAATTTTTCACGAGTTACTAGGTACTTGACAAACGTTTTTTTTTTACCATGCTATCTAGATCCATGGTAAGCTTTTATAGCTTGTGTTATGGAATCTAGAATGCGGATAAACATACTTATACAACTTTTTTTTTTGTAAATACATATTATACATAGTAACACCCAGACCAATGCAAATAGTCATATTCATGCATACAAATATTTGCACTGAGCGGGAATCGAACCCGCGCCTCCTGCGTGGCAGTCGCGTGCACTACCGCCACGCCACAGAGGCTGTCAAACAACAAGTAATAGACAACCTTAACGACTTTTGACCCAAATAGGCAGACATACCCTGGCAATAGTTGGAAGTCTGAATCAATTGGTTACCGATTCGCCAGCGGCGAAATCTACGTGCACTAACTACTCTCTTTTCCATTCTTAATTCTCCTAATCCTCCTAACTATCTATCTCCTTACTTTCAATATAGGCATGAAAATCACAACAGACACCTTCGCTCAAAAAATAACCTTCTCCTAAGCTGTCCTGCGCACACCACTGAGTTTGTTCATTCTTCTTTCCCTATACAGTCTGTGCTCCTTTGGAACGCGCTACCTCTTGAAATCAGGAAGGCCACCAGCAGTCTTGTGTTTAAGGCGAAGGTTCGCCAATTATTTCTCGACAAACTGGCAGAATCATCGAGACAATGAACTCAAATAAATCATACTTACTCATTATACCTGGTGATGTATAGTGTTCATTTAATCAATGTCACACTCTCAACAATGCACCTACTAATTTGTCTCTGCACCACCTTTGGTTCGACTGGTAGAGAATGCCTATGGCATTAAGTCCGCCTGTGTACACTTGTGCATAAAGTTCAATAAATAAAAAAAAAAAAAAGAAAAAAAAATAATACAGAGTAGAAACCAAATAATCACTGACCTACTAATTAAAATTTCAAATCATTCGATTTTACTATTCGAAGTGACTAATATCATTTACCTACTTAATTAGGTTACTAACATAATTATTATACCAACTTGATACCTACTACTTATGTAAATTGTATTACGAAATTCCCACTTCCGATTATCAATAGCAATTTTTTTTTATCGCACATGTACTCGTAGTTCCAGAGATTAGCGTGTTCAAACATTGAGTTTTTATTTAAATATTAAAATTTTCAACATTTTTCTTAATAAAATGTAACAAGAAAGATTGTTAGTCAAAACAATGTATCTAAGTGTGAAAGATACAATTTAGAAACGTATTTGCATGCCCGGGCTGCCGTAAATCCCTACAGGGGAAGCGATGGGATTAACCTAAGTTCCATCCCTCACCCGCTTGAACATTGACGTGCTCTAAATTGGAAAATGCAAATTGTGTAGGGACTATGCAGGTGTACTAGAATACGAACGTATCCAGCCGCTTTGCCCTTGGTTTCTCTGGGCAAGTGCCCAAAGCGAATACTTCCTAGTTCACCCCATCTAGCTACCCCCCTGGTTTTCTAAATTTTACTCAAAAACAAATCTCCCATTCAAAGTTACCAACACTGGAATTTAAACAGGTGCAATATTCCCCACCAGAATGAATTTAGTGGGGAAATTGGATATTTTTTTACATTGGACGCTTGGTAGGACAAACTGGAAGTTCCCCCAAAGATACGGGGCGAACGGGCACCGGAGCACAGGTGCACGCGATTTGAATTTTTAACAGCGGCCGTCGTCGCCATTACCGCGCCCTGTCTCGACCGCTAAATACTTGAAACTCTAGATGAACAGTATTCATGGTAGGTATCCTCTGTAATATATAAACATTACTTTTACGTTTTTTTGGTATACCCAAATATTCTTCTGTCATGTAACATAATTAAATGGGCCCTTTAATCCTGACGGGCTCCAGTTTCCTGAAAAACGACCTTGACTAAGTATAGCTATCTACACAAAGTAATCACGCTCTTTCCGGCAATGGCCTCGATTTGCTATTAATATAAATACCTTCATTAAGCGATGTAAATCTGAATTGTATCGCATCATATCGTAATAATCGGCATTTAAAATGTACACATAAATGTATGAACAACAGGAAAGTATCGTAATTTAACATTTCAACGAACGCCATAATTCGAGTCATCATCATTCGAGCGTCAATCTTGATTAAAATCAAAACTAGGGTTCAAAAGTAGTCTACTTTGGAGCCCAAGGAACCGCTCTACTACCTATCTCTCCTTTCTGTTAGGTAAGTATAATCTATAGAAAAGACATGGCTAATCTAACGCGGCAAGGGAACGAAGGTGTAACTGCAAAAAGTCGAAATAGATTTTTGCCAAAGTTTTTCTCCACTAATGTTATTTTTAAACTATCGCAGTGTAAACTCAAAGTTTTATATAATAGTTAGGGACTTATCGCGACAAACGTTTCTCTACTAGTTTTCCAAAAGGCGCAGGATAGTAGGTACGTTGCATGCCAATGCACAATGGTCCAGTAAAAATCAGTAACTACGCTATATTTTCGAACAAAACAAAAGCTTTTGCAGGACTTAGCTCAAAAACAAAAATGACAGAAAGAACTTGAAGCAAAACTTGTTATTTAAAAAAAATATTGGCACTGTGAAGTGTTTTTTAAATGTATATGAAGTAAACGAAAAGCCGAGAACTAAAAGTACATCAATATAACGTGTTTAACGTTAAATGATATTACATAAACCAGTCGTGCCAATGTCAAATACCTGCGAGTACAAAATGGCATTCGTACACGCTCAAAGGCTCGCAGCTAACGCAAGTAACGTATTACATAAAATTAAAAAAATATATGCCATCACTTCACTGCACGCACTATGCATAGTGCAGGTATCCAGATGGTTGAAAAAAGCACGTCGATAGATTTATTTTCATGTAATTTTTATGAATGAAGGCCGTCGAATTTTTACGGACCTTCGTGCTAATTAAAACGAGGTTCTAGCGTATGCCCTGCTATCGTAGTTGGGAGTCAGACAGCATTAATTCCCGTGAAAGCGAAAATATATCAAATGATGGCCAGGAGAAATAGAAATCGACACCGGGCCAACTATTTAATAACTTGGACACACTGGGCACAGCCCAAAAGTTTCTAAATAGCTTACACAGCTTTGAATGCTAGAGGGAAAGAAAAGAAAGGAGCTAGAAAGAGATTAGTTAAAATGTAAATTGTTTTTTTAAATCACACTATTGTGAAGCTTGTGCATGTTTCGTTGTTTTTTTGCAGTGGTAATTCAGCAAAAAAAAAAGATAATATTATTTATAAGTACCTATCTACACCTTCATGTAGCTATACGATGTTTGAAAGATTAAACCTTTTTTTCTGAAGGTATGACAGTAATTTATTATAATAATATTAATAATATACATAAAACTGGTTTAATATAAATAAATATCAAATTAAAAATCGTTTTTCCACCATTGTCTTTCATGTTGCGGATTATATTATAGGTATCCCACCCCTGCTTCATAAAAGATAATGGCACCTGATTACCATAAGTAATTAACCGGATTGTAATTATAGCAAATCTACACAGATCATGATAAGATAATTAACTGAGTTAAGCAATCGTAATATTTGAAAGTTGTGGTACGTCCTGGCTTCGATAAATAATCCTATAACCCGATTGACCCTAATTATTTCTAAAATAAAATAGCCTAAGTCACGTCTTATCTAAACATCGTCTTACATTAGCTATCTACCAGTGATAGTCTCATCAAAATCACTCCAATCGTTTTAAAGATAAGCCAAGTCAAACAGTCTGTCTGTTTGACGAAGAAATACAACGGATACTATTTAACGTTCTCAATAATAAGAACGTTATTAAATCAATAGACCATTTCAGAACACCCTTGAAACTTTAGTAATAATAAGTTTTGAGTATTTAGTCGAAAGCACATAATATAATTTTGATGACTGGTATATTAACGAAAACTTCGATCTTTTTTTAGATATTAATTCTGGGAAATTAATAGAGGGGTAGAAACTCGCGTCTAGAAGCAGGAATCAATCAGTGCTCACCTGAATAAATGCTACAATTTTTTTTAGAGAATCGTTGTAATTGGGGAAGGTGCAATGCCTTTCTATCGAACTTTAATTACCACCACAAAAATAAGGTAAGTATATTACGTATTATATTCGTGGGACCATTGCACCCGAAGTTCACGGCCATTTTCTATAATGCTCACTAGAAGCAATATTTTTCTTTTATAAAGGACACGTCAATTTGACTTCACCTCGCCTGATGGTAACTTAAGGAAAAGTCTCGAAAAGCGGGTCACCATCGTAAACATGTAACAGTGGTGGCACTCAGTTTGACGGCCTCATCAGATGCTATTTCAAGCACCGCTTAAAGGACTCGGGACTGTAGGAAGAAGGAAACACGTGAGCTGGTAGGGAGTTTAAAGCGCTGTATATGTTTCTTACATACTTATCGCTCTATTCTTAGACGATAATGATACGCAGCTTAACCTTGACATTGGAAAACAGTTAAGTCATGCTATTATACAGTACCATACAGTACATAACATCTCTATAATAATATATGAGGACTACGTACATAATACGGCTTCCATCCAATATTAAGTATTCCTGTGATACGGTCAGCAATGAAAATCTTTGTAAGATAGGAATATCTAAATACATAGGTTCATCATCTCCTGTGCATTTAAAATTTCTGTTGGGTCTGAATAGACTGAGATAAACCAAATTGTCTACTGAATTCGAAAAAATGTTGGATCTTAAGACTGTTATAATATTTACTATATCATTTTCTGTTATTAGCATAGCAAAAGATCAAGGGTACAAAAACTATAGAACAGTTAACGAACTCATAAGCAATTTTAACATGCCTCCCTTAAATACAATGTAGATTTGGCAATCAAGGGTCAGGCAGATACAACAGCTCAACATCTGTTTCTCTCCTTGTATACTTCACGAGTCTCTTTTACTGTCAATTTTTTTTTTCTTAAAAGCTCAGCCGATTTCACGTGCTTCTGACCTACCATAATATCGGCTAAGTATGTTATGCAAATTCGGATAACCTTGACTAAGTAGATATTATGCGAAAACGTGTACGATTGAATACTACACAGAGTAATACATTTGGTGAGGTGCGTGACCTGTCACAAACATAATCGCGATTCAGAACGAAAGCGAGCTTCGGAATTTCATTCATTTGACATTTGCTTCTAAGTCGAGGGACAGTCAATGGACTCATTCTCATATAAACTGTGCAGTGTCAAGTCAAGATTATCTTTGAGATAAGTGGCTCTAAAACTTACTTCGTCTCTAGCTTTTAATACTAAAAGAATATATTATTTGTAACTCAATTGCCTAACTTTGTTTCACTTGAAATATAATATTTACAATTCGGTCTTCGTGCAAAAACCTTTGAGTATTTTACTTAAAGTGCAAATGCAGTAAATACTAAATTCAGAAAGATATCAAATCATCGTAAATAAGTAACAGTTGCCATTAATTATGTACATTTGTGGCATAAATATTAAGAGAAGGTTCACATCAACCCAACAACACTATCTTGTCCGTACCAAGTAGCAAAATAAAAAAAAACCTGTACCTATCACACACTTCATTAGCACCATATAAATACTAAAGCATTAGTACACGACCCAAGAAGGCTAAGAGCTCAAAAGTTCAAAAACTAATATTATTTTCTAATGAGTATAATTTTTAATTTTCGTATTATTTCCCAGAAAGCCTCAAGATATTTTACGCAACAAAGTACAAGATACTCAAACTAAGCTCATGATGATAGTACCAGTCACGAATCTTCGGCAGAAATGACAATTTTACTCTGTTTTCTATTAAAATTTATTTGCCTATTTTACGGATGCTCCCGGGAACAAGAACGAGCTTCCGTAAAATAGGATGAACACAACAATTTTACGATGGACAGTTGAAAAGCACAAATAAATATAGATAGTACATTTACAAATACAAACAAGCAGTGCAACATAACATGCAAATACAATAAAGCGTACAAGCAAACAGACAATTAAAAAAAAGACAAATATCCTAACCTAGCTTAAACTTACTGAGGGTGCAATTCTTACTCGTATGAAGTCTGGAGAAGGCGTAAGACATTATGTACTTAACACTTGTCCTTTATAAAACAGGTTTTAATATTTTTAATTGGGTGAAGTCAACTATTGGTACTAGCGTGCATAAATGTACTTCCTGATACATTTTTTCCTTATTTATTGTTAACTGGATTGTTTGTACCATCATAGATATGTTATCGTGAACAATTACATGTTACAAAACTACTCATGTTACTAATACGGGATGTTAGTTCTTCGTCCACTACCATTATTAATTCAAAGAGTTATTGATTGATAGCCTAGTACCTGTTTTTGGCTATTAAAGATTAAGCATAGAACCAGTTCAACGTCCCACTCCCACTATCAGCAGACTTGGCAGACAAAAGGAAATTCAGAAATAGACATTGTTTAGTTTTTTGAAGTCATAAATTAAATTTATACTACATTTAGTAAAAAAATACCTTCCTTAATTACAATAAAAACAATACAAATTCACCACCAATAACTTAAAAATTACGAGAAAACAACCAAAAGCTATAATTCCCATGCTTGTCGAACAACTAATTACGAGCTTTTAAAAACTGTTACATAAACTAACACGTAAAGTTGCAATACGCTAAATACAACGTGCTTATTAAGCAGTGGACCTACATTAGAAGTGACAATGATGGCCGCCGGACCTAGCCCCATCACTAGATACAGGAGTAGCTCCAACATCTTGTATCTCTCGTGGAATATTTGCTGGTACGTGATACCCAGCACAGCGAGCAGCCAGATCGCCCACCGGAGTTCTCGAAGCATCCAGCACGATAGAGTCCCCACCGTCAGCCATGGGAAGTATGAGCTTGCGATGAATATGTAAATCATTGCCCGGTCACATCGATGTAGGAAGTGTTTCATTTTACTGTGAAATTTAGTTGGCGTTTAGCTTAAACATTTTATTAGTCAATTGATATTAGTTATAGATGTACAAATATGCAAGCAGATCAGATTATTGCTAAGGTATTATGCGTGCTTCATTAGAGACAAGGTCATTTACAAAATTTGAGCGATTTATTGAGGTATTTACTATGGTACAAAAAGGTAACTCTTCTTCAATAGGATCAACTATACACATTATGAAAATTAATACTTAATTGAGAAAGTAAATGATAAAATGACTGACAAGCAAAATTGTACTCTTAGTTTGTTTGCTTTTCCAAATGTTTAGTTCAATTTCGATCAGAAACTAGGAAAGTTACTCGTATCTGTTTAGAGTTCCAGAAAATATGTGGACGTATCCGATTGCGGATTTGTATGATTGCCTTTTCGGAATACAAATAGGCTATCTTCGTCCTTACAGTATTCAACACGAATAAATTTGATTATGGAGGCAAATTGGATATCCCTTGTCGGGTACATATCAGATACATATCTGGGCTATGTATAGAACTAACAGCTATTGAGCTATCTATAGGTACAAAGTCAGCTTTTAAAGGGTGTTAATATATACGTATTCGTTCCAAGAAGTCCAGAGTAAAGTCTGGGTAAAAATTAACCTCAACAGTCAACACCCAAAACGACGGGTACCGCATTGCCCCTTAGTCATCGATAACTGATAATTCGGTCTATTGCAGAATTCAGAAAGCTTCGCAAGGCCATAAGACAATACTGTGGTACGGTACAACTTAGTACTATTATTCATACTCGTGTATTTCTCGCAATAGGCTAAAAGACTAATAAAATTCATATGTTAGTTTAAAAAAAAAAACTACCACATTACCGACTTAGGACTTTCATAGGTCATAATACCGAATACGGAGCGCCCAATGACGCTGTTATATCTATCAGAAGTTAAATATTACCCATGGTCCTACTTGGACCTACTGGTCCAGTACCAAAATATTTTAATATTTTTACAACAATAGTCCAATTGATAGAATTAGGACCAAAAAAATGCTCTTAGATCGACCAGTAACTCTGCGATCGGACCATGGGCAATAAACGTAGTTGTCGACCTATGCCAATGAGCCCTATAACCTCATTTGACGTACTCAAGTACATTCACTTTGCAACTCTTGAAACCTGCGAAAGCCTCGTCTTATCATCATCACGTGCGTCAACTACGATAGCCCGAGATGCCGCGACTATCTACGTTCATCAGTATTTAATTAGATTGTATTTACAAAGATAACTATTGATAAAGAAATGTATATACTTGTACATAGTTGCTATCAGTTCCTAAGCACAGTGGTAAAGTCTATGTTTATTATATGTGTACAAAAATCCAGTAGTTTTATTTAATCAGATGTACATAAATGCTATAATTTCATTAAATATTTGAGCGAATCAAATATCAATGTTTAAAAATGGTTGAAAAATCATTCTTTGATTCAACAGTTCGTAAGAGTGTTGGTACTGGTTGATGACTCCACCGTTGCCTTAAAGACAGATATAAAGAGAAGGGAAATTTGAATTGATTCAGGTGTGGCTCAGTAGCTCAGTTGGAAGAGTATTCCCCCTGTAAGGGAAAGGTGGTGGGTTCATGACCAACCTGATGTAATCGAATTGTATAGTTAGTATAATAAATGCTAAAAAAATCATTCAAATATACTTACAAATTAATTTGTTCGTATTTTATACGCTTATTTCAGCCAGAGACAGACTGAACTCTGACACTATTACATTAAAATTTCGGAAAAAAAAGCTATGACCAAAAGTTAAAATATTAAATAACTACTAAACAAAAGAAGCGCTAATAACATTTGATAACATTGAGTTATCCGAGCTAATAGATTATTATTTTATTATCAAAACAATTATTAGGTATATTTGATTGCATTGAAGGTAAAATACATTTCAAAGATAAAATGTCGCGTTTTATGAATTATTTTATTATCATAAGAACATAAACTCTATTGAGCTGTGAAGATTTTTTGGTTTTGATTAACGATATCCTGTTATACCCTGTACTTTAGCAATGACTTCACGTAGGTAGACTCAGTACTGGAAATCACTGAATTATATGTATTCAGTTGCAAGTTTTCCTTTCAAAACTATGAGCTTAGACGAAAGTCGCTGTCGCTCCCATAAAGCCACGACCAACCAGAAAAAGGAGTAACAGGAGAGTGGAGCCCGAGCTTGAAAGTAAGAGCCTTATTTAGAACTGTCTGAACCCATAAAAGGAGCAGCAGTATAGCGGACCTCGGGCTCCAAAATGCGATCTTTAAATGGGACTGAAAAGAAAAATATTATTTCTATAACACAGCATTAGGTGCCTATCAATATTTCAGGAATTACCTACATGCCCATAGAGGTTCACTAGAAACCTGAATGTGGTTACCATGATTCGTACACCAGCATTTACATCTTCCAGCTGCTTAATACTTTTTGGTTTAAAGAGGTTTTCTTTACATATTAAAATGAAGATAAAAAGAAAACCGTGTATAACCTATCCGTAGATCTTGAGTTCGTAGCGCGTCAAAGGATACGACTTCGAAGGTCGGAAATTGGTAATAACTCCATCCAAAATTCAATCTACGATACACAATAACCCTAGATAAACACGTATAGGTAGCACGGCATTTCATAAAAGCTAAATATGTTATGTAGTAGTTGGAAATAGCAACAATAAGTACGCAAGTCTAAGGCTTCGTATTTGCGTTTCGCAAGGTCAAACTCAGGAAGTTGTTTGTTACACAACGACGATTAGGTTATTGAGAGACGTGTGCTATGATGGGTTAGGTGTTTGTCACTAAGGCGATTCTTGAAAGGAAGTCTTCATAAGCACTGGTGGACTAAGTGGATGAAGTATTATTAGATAATGGTTGATCCTGATTGGGACATAACGAAAACTTGGACAGGAGTTTCGGTAAATCAGTCTTATGATGTTTTGTCACGATTGTGGTTGTTTGAGCTCTAACTTCTCTTGCCTTCTCCACACTCAAGAATCTATTCAATTATAATCAGAAGAAAACAATGATAGCGGAATTTGTTTCTTGTTATTCGAGAATTTTTATAGCAATTAACAACATAAATCAATAGACGTACCGCCCTCGTTAACATGCTGTGTACATTTAATTCCTTTTATTCCTAGGCGTGGGTAGCATCAACATCAACTGACAGATGACGTCAAACAGTTATTTTTTAACCAGGGTTATGTAAATATCCGTGTGGTGTCGGAGAAAGAATACAAGTATTACCTCCCCATCTAACTCGAGGGGCGTCGTACCAGGCGACTAATGAAAAGATATGCAGACGATATCACTGCTTGAGAAGGAAAAGTCGAAATAAAACCCTGTTCCAACCCGTCTGGCCAGCGTGGAAACAGTAGGCTAAAACCTCCCAAAGGCCTATGTCCAGCAGTGGACTGCGATAGGCCAATTGATTTGTTTGATGTAAATATAAGTACGAGTATCTGAAAGGCTGTTCCTTTTCCATTACCACAATAACTTGTAGTTTACAAAAGTCTTACTAGTTCGGTCACCCGAACTACTAAGACATTTTGTTCTCATTATTTCGGTCACACAACTCAACTGGATTAAAACTTACTTCGGGGAAAACGTTACGACATCAAAGTTCTTTAGTGAACATAAAGTCCGACAATATAAAGACGTGTGATCGTTCTTTAGACTTTAATATTCTCTAGACCTCAGTAGGCCACTCGTTTTAACTTACTTCTGAGTTTCGAAACTGGTTGTAAAACCTCTGACATTTCGTTCGAGGATAAATAAACGAGATTTGGTTTAAAATTGGATTCAATTTGTTCTATACCAAACAGCGAACATATAGGCAATTGGCGGTATGGTCGCTGATACCCAATAAAGTAGGTTTGGGTTACACAAGTGAAAATCCTTGCAACTGAACTATGTTTTCACGCTTTACCTACTCAATGAGTAAGCACTAAGCACGTTAAGGTTAAATATTATAAACCAAAGAACATTTCTTGTCATCATCTCTTCCCTCTGCCATTTTTTTTCCGTGCGGAAATCCCCTCGGATACCTCCCCCGCCGGGGCCGGAAGGGGAGGTTATGTCGGACTCGAACGGAATAAAACAGCACGGGTCGTCGTGCTAAGCCAGAGGTGAGGTTGTCTTCGATATACTTATCCCTCGCACCCCGGTTGACCCAGGGCCATCCCTTACGGTCTGGCCTGCTTTATCCTTATACGACCTGACTTGTACACGTTCCTTATAAGCTCTCCTTACTTTATCTTTTGCCCTATTTCCTTCAATCTTCCCTGTTATGTTTTTTTTTTGATAAATTTCCAGAGATTTTTTCCTCTCCGATTCGCATTAGTTTTTTTTTTCAACATAGATTATTTTCGAGTAATTAAAGTAACCAGAATCCTACATTATATTAGTCTTTATTACCTAATAAACTGCTTTGAATTTGACGTAAGCCTTATTCCCAAAATACAAACTCCATTTTGCCTGGAACGTATTGGCGCCGCCCCTGGCAGTACTATCCTCGTAAATCTCATAATGGTCAGTTTTATTTTAATGCGTATCGACATCTGCCGCCTCTCCGCGAGCATAGATAAAAACCCTTCATATTACGCAAAAAGGTTTAATATCGCCCTTAGGTATCAAGTTACACCCAGTCACTTTGACGTAGCCGGCTGTAACCCTTTTGCACTGGTGCGTTCTCTCGTTCACTGGAGCTATTAAGGCCACGTGTGTGGTGACTTTCATTTCTAAGAAACTTCTATCTTCATTATGGTTTATACATACATACAATCACTCCTATATGACATTGAGGTAGGCTGCGACAATATTTTTCCACTGTGCTACGTCCCTGGCATATATTGAGGGTACTCTTGAGGTCTTTCCTTAAAATTGCCTTGATCTGCTTGCATACGTACGCCTAAGACGACCTTTTCACCGGGTAGCCCATTCACCCTCGCCTCAAATTTGTTCCGTCTGTTTTGTCTCTATGATTTTATATAAAGGAAAAACTAATATAGGCACTCATATTTCTTTAAATTACGAGCAAGACGATGTTGTTCTACGAATTGAACAATAAGCCCACTCTGAGTAAGCAATTACGGAGCGCGGTACTACTAAATAATTTGCTGGAACAATTCACAAAGGCGTGGGAATTGGCAAACATTTCAGTTAATTGCAGCACGTATTCAAAAAGGGATAGCCTGTTTTTCAATTAATAAATTGAGTTCGTGAAAAGAGCCGTGAGTTGCTTGTTTATTATGTATTAGTTACAGAATTTCAAGCACTTCTTGCGAAAACTGATTGAAAAAACTGAATAAAATACCTTCAATTATGGCAATTCTTTGGCAAATACACAGATAATATGTCACCAAATGTCGAACGAGTCAAATCAACTTCCAGTCAAGAAACATATCCTGCTGAGTATGACCAAAAATATTGAAATTGTCTAAATTTTGACAATACCAGGAGCGTTACAGTCGTGCTGGCTACTCTGAAGAAACCTTCTAATGCCTTTCTTGAAGAACCCTATATTGCATTACGATCTTTTATCTGGTAATAGGTTTCTGTGATCTGAAGGAACGTGTTTTTTAATCACGCGGGTCGGTGTCACGGATAATATTTTTTACATTTTTAAGAAGTATTTCCAGTTAAAAAAAAATACATCAATCATAATTATGTTTTGAGCATCATGAAGCAGTCATTGAACTTTGATTTCAGACGTCACATGTTTTTGCATGCAAAAAAAGTTTGTATCGTCTGTTCCTTCGTGAGTTCAGAGTTCATTACGATTTAGGTACTCAAGAATATTCGTAGACACATTTTAACCGCCTTGATAGAGAAGAGATGAGGTTGGTAGTTTTAAATTTTCTTCTTGGCGTGTCGATAGCAACTTGGCAAAGAGCGACCATTGCTTACAAAACAAAGATTGATTTCGATAATGTTTCTTCTTTTGTGCTCTATTAGTCTACGGGTACGGCTCCATGATACTAACAATAAGAATGTATGTAGCTACTAACAAATAACCAACCTTATGATGCTTGAATCGAACCTAGGACCTCCAGGATTGCAAAGAAACCAGTTACGCAAGAACAAGGCAAACCATTTCTTTAAATATCGTCCTTATATTACTTTCAACCTGAGTTATAAAAAGATTACATTATTCCCTAAAGTCCTTGTTTCGCTAATGGCCCGCGGAGTACACTCTTGCAACTAATTTTGCGTCTCTTACTCCTTAGGGAGTACAACCTAATTTTTTAAACACAATTATTTTGTGACGGGAGAAGGAAGGAGAAGTTGATATATGTGTATAGTGATGCGAAACCGGTCAGATGAAAAATAAAATTAAGTGGAAAAGTACAAAGTGTCAATATGAGAAGTAGATATAGACACCGATTTTCAAACGTGTGGAAATCCCGTCGGTTTTTCCCCGCCGAAGCCAGCGGGGGTGGACTCGACCAAAGCCTGACGCCTGGAACCCAAGACGCACGGCCGTCTTGAGGTGAGGGAGGTAGCCTCTGGCATATCCCTCGCGCAGACATCGATATTCAAAGCTTTAAAACTTAATTTTATAGGAGGACAAAGATGATGATTAACACGTTGTTCGTAAGTATTGTAAGCTTTCAGCACTGATGGATGACTGATTTTGAACTGTATGAAGACTTATCAAGGTTAGCAAGATCTAGCTAATAAAACGTCTTTTATTTATAAGAAATGTCACTTACAGGGTCTTGCAATGGAACAGCCGTTGTTTTCCGCTAGTTTTTCTCAACCATTCGTAATTAATGGTAGCATAAAATCATTATTATTACTACGATACACCTACTTTTTATAGGGTATAATAAGTATTGACTGCCTACGACGATGCTTTATTGCTGTACAACCTTGAAATCATTTTCAGCTAACGTGAAAGAATTTATAACGTTATCGCCAAAATGTTATGTAATTGTTTACCCACACACCAGAAAGAAATCCAATATTTCATAATATATTATTCCTCTATTCGGAATGTACAGAAACTTTTTAAAAATCATGAAGTGCCTTAAATTCCTTTAATTAGTTGATATTAAAAGTTATATTTATATTATAAGAAGACCTTCTGTTTCTATTTCTCCAGTAGGTATCGTGTCACTGAAAGCTCATAAAACTATGTCAAATTTATTTATTTTTACTGCAAAAATATCTACTTATGTTATATGCAAACTTTAAATATTACTGTAGAGACAGTCTTAACGTGGATACATAACTGTCCAATATATTAGGTCCTTACATATGAAATTGGCGTTTTTCGTACTGGCCACTTTAATCACGATTTTCTCCTCTTTGGTAAGGAATTCCAAATTCAAATTTGTACAGCTATTTACTCATGTATTTGTGCTTCGATGACCGTCATTCATTTGTTTTTTTTCTTCTGTTTTTTTCTGTTTGCGTCACTCATTTTACAAAATGGAAAACTTAAAATATCGCATTATTTACGAATACGTGTTCCGCCGTGGCACTAGTGCTGCGGAAACGACTCGAAGGGTGAATGATGTTTATGGCGGTCATGTTGCAAAAGAAAACACAGTTCGTTTTGGGTTCCAACGTTTTCGTTCTGGAAATTTCGACCTGCAGAACAAGCCCCGTGGACGGCCTGAGACCCAAGTTGATAATGAAGTATTGAAGGCTATTGTGGAAGCGGATCCATCGCAAACCACGTCCGAGTTAGCTGCAGGCTGCGGTGTTAGTGATAAAACTGTTTTAATTCACTTGAAGCAAATTGGGAAGATTAAAAAGCTTAAAAGGTGGGTACCTCACGAATTGACTGAAGCAAACCGGCAAACGCGCGTCGACTGCTGCGTTACGTTACTGAACCGGCACAATAATGAAGGTATTTTAAATTGAATCATTACCTGTGATGAAAAATGGATTCTTTACGATAATTGGAAGTGCTCAGCGCAATGGTTGGATCCTGGCCAGCCAGCCAAATCCTGCCCCAAGCGAAAATTAACCCCAAAAAAGTTACTTGTAAGCGTTTGGTGGACTAGTGCCGGTATTGTTCATTACAGTTTTCTCAAATCTGGCCAGACTATTACGGCTGATGTCTATTGTCAGCAATTGCAAACAATGATGGAAAAGCTAGCGGCTAAACAACCTAGGCTGGTCAATCGCTCCACGCCACTGCTGCTTCACGACAACACTAGACCACACACCGCACAACAGACGGCTACCAAATTAGAAGAGCTTCAATTGGAAGGTCTAAGACATCCTCCGTACTCCCCGTACCTTGCTCCAACAGATTACCATTTTTTTCGAAATTTGGACAACTTCTTGCAAGGGAATAAATTCAACTCTGATGGGGCAGTCCAAATCGCCTTCACAGATTTTATTGATTCCCGTCCGACTGGTTTTTTAGTAAAGGGATCAATGAACTACCTATGAGATGGCAAAAGTGCATAGAAAACAATGGTTCATACTTTGATTAATTAAATATATTATATTTAAAAATATTTCACTTTTTGTTCCTCCCATACAAAACGCCAATTTCATATGTAAGGACCTAATATTATGGATGGAGGATGGGTTTCACTAATGAATATAAACACGTTTAATTCCACTTGAACTGGCACATTTCATCCATCAAATTTCCTTGAGCAAAGTTAGGATACGAGGTGAAACTTCACTAGTAATAACCCGTTCAACTAAGTTCATCGAGTAAAATCTAACAACAAAATTTTAGTTCGACGAGAGAGATATAGTCGAATTAAAATTCTGTTGTTAAATTAGGAAGTGAGAACTTCCTGTTACCCGAATCATAAAACCCGCGCTAATACAGTTTCCAATCTAACATTAAACAAATGCCAACATCCTTGAGATATATTTAATTACGAAGTTAAACGGGGTGGTTTTTTCCTATTGCTCGTAAATGTGTAGAGGACAGGGCTCGAAGTGGATTACTGTGTCAATTTCTTGCAGGCCAAGGCTATTTTACTCTTACTGTCGAGAAAATAAAGTGAGGGAAATCAATCTAGTTTCCTTTTACAGTACTTTCGTTTAAGCTAGTTTCATATACTGTATTAAATAAATACAAATTATCCTACTAATATATGTGAAAGTTTGTAAAGATGTTTGGATCAATCAATCACGCTCTAACGGCTGAATGAATCAGACTGAAATTTGGTACGTAGAGACAGATTATTATAGGCTGAAATAACGCATAGGATTTTTATCGTGGGAATAGGTTCCCATCCCATGGATAGCGGGAACAGGATCAAAATGTCAAGCGGGCGTAACCATCTACGGTTACGCCCGCTTAGTAATATATTAAGAGTAGTATGTAAAACATTACTTTAGAAAATGAAGATAGGATGTTCACCTTACTTCGAATTAAAAATGGTAACCAATCAAGTCTTTGTTTTAAGTGACGCGATTGGCGGGTGGTGGTTTGGATCTAAATAAAAACAGCATAAATTATACATTGTTATCTTGTCTGGTGAGACACTATTGATTGTGGGCTACATTGATGGAACACTACCTCAGATTGAATTCATCTAAATGTGACGTTTAGATATTCATGGGTAATTGCAAGACTTGCTGCAAGACCGAGACCAAGACCGACTGCGCAAGCCCAGAAGGCCAATTCTCTTAATATAAGTTTTTTCAAAATTCCGCCTCGATCTAATCTCAATCTCACAAATGTCAAAGACGGTACTCTCGTAACACAATTTTCTTAGAAATTGTAACGTTTAAGTTCTAGCAAGCCCAAAAGTACCAAGACTAGCTAAGTGCACATTGATCCTGCATTTATGTAATACTAGCTAGGTATAAATGGAGAGTGCATTGTAAAGCCCTTTGCCAGTTTCCTCGCCACCAAGTACAACAAGGTAGCAAGGAAAGTATAATATTTGAAATGGAATGAAAAATCCATAATTGATGAGTTTTAATCGAGGTTAATAGTAGGTACATTCGGACCATTATAGATGGGGGTGATAGAGGGTCGGTCACATTTTTTGTAGAGATATGTATCGGGGACAAGTTTTTGAATACTGAATGAAACTGAATACTGAATGGTGTCTTTAGCGTAACGGCCAAACTTTAAGGGAACGTTCATATCTGACGGAACTTGCGTCGCGTATTATCGGTCGCGTAACGCCAGAACAGACAAATGTATATAAAAACACTTGACCGTTCACACTCAACCGATGTTACGTTAATGCGTCGAGTGTGAACGGTCAAGTGTTTTTCTATACATTTGTCTGTTCTGGCGTTACGCGACCGATAATACGCGACGCAAGTTCCGTCAGATATGAACGTTCCCTAAACGTAGGAATTTTTTAGAAGTTTATCCATACTAATATTATAAATGTGAAATTAATTATTTGATATAGGAGGTAGATTAGAACAAGAGAAAGGACATAGGCTATGTTTGGAGCCGCGGGCAAAAGCTAGTAAGCCATATTTATAAAAAAACTTAGATAACGGTAGCAAATTGTCTTGACAGTCAAATTGAATCGATACTGGCTTGGAGGTACCTGATAATTAAATTGAGTGCGTTAGGAGTAAGCTCTGCAGATTAGTACCCTCGAGCATAGAATTAATTTTATGCCATCGAGAGCTTTTATTGAAAATAGATGTAACGTGATTCCATATAATACGGACCATCTAAAAGATTAACTTTCTGTTAATATTAAAAATAATGTAAATGTCCTTGAACTCGAAATTTCGCATTAGTAGATAAGATTTTAACTTAGGAAAAATTAATTAAGTTAGAAACAAGAGCGGTAGTAAACGATATAAAACTTACGTATCTGATTTGCAGCAGCACACTGAGTGGAAGGTTGTGGATACAGCGAAGAGGAGGCAGAGGGCTAGTCCGTAGACGACGGCGGCGATCGCTTGCGGCGCGTTGACGCTGCGCGTGAGTAGCTCCCGCGCGCCAAGTGACGCGGGCGCAACGCATAGCGCATGCGTGCACACATTTGCGACATTTTCTACCTGGGAACAATGAAAGATTTCATTACAACGTTATTTTGATTGTAGGTTGTCTACCGGCCGTTCCCAATAACATACTGACAGTTGAAGATAGATCGCATCTACGGATAAAGTGCTCGGCTGTTTAAATTCAAAACATAACACAACACTCCTATTTCACACCAATTTCGGAAAATAAAATTAAACCGCGATGCGCTTTCCCGCAAAAAAACAGTTATCATGTTTTCAATTTAAACAGCCGATACGTCAAATTTGACTGCTGCGATCTATCTTCAACTGTAAGTGTGTTATTGGGAACGGCCGTACAAGAATTGGTTGAATCCGTTGAATCGATGTTGAAGTTTACACGCGACTGTCCTTGTGGTGTATACTGAGATTCCCGGGCAACAGCAACAGTCATTTTTTTTCTGTTAGAAAATGATGTAGGTAGACAGTCAGACGAAGTACCTACGAGAATACTATAAAAGGAATACTTTAACAAAAAAACTTTTGTGTCTGTCTTTCTGGTTTGTCTGGACTAATACTAGAAGTGGCTGGGCTGATTTTGACGCGATCCACACAGGCAGCTGATATTATAATTTATATTAGACATTATAATAATATATCGTAACTACTATTTTTAGTATTAATAGACTGCCATATTTAATTATAAGGATTGAGGGCGAAACACTAAAAGTCACGAAAATGTGAACTGTTGAAGGTCCACACCACGCGGTATTATGATAGCGGTAGTATAATTCACGATAGGTAGGTACGTGATAAATCATACCTATTTATATCTTTGAATACTGACAAACTAAAGCTCTGCTCTATTCTTACACGGCGCGTGCCAACATTGGCAACATTCTAAGTTGAATAATTACAACAATACACTTCTTCATCTTAGCGTTAATCTCAGTTGTATCCGAAGTTTTCAGCTTGGAGTCTGGGGTCCGCCACACCAGTCTAACTGCAGATTTGGCTGAACTTCGATATTTTCTGTGAAGCGGCTGCCATCTGACCTCCATAAATCAAAGGCGATATCGAAGCATTGCAGCTAGACTAGTTGTTGAACTTTTTAGGGCTTCGACTAACCCGTAACGACTGCCATAGATGTTCGTATGGCATACGGAACCGACGACGGCTTAACGTGCTCCTCCAAGGTACGACCAGACCAATGCAAATACTCATATTCATGCGTTTAAATATTTGCATTGAGCGTGAATCGAACCCGCGCCTCCTGCGTAGCGGCCGTGTTTACTACCGCTACGCCACGGAGGCTGTCGTCGACGTCAATATAATAAACAAGCTTGGAAATGAGCTGTTCGCTCAGCTATGTTACTCAAGAAAATCACTGTATCTAGACCATAAGTTATGGACTAAGTGAATGTTTGTAAATAGACTAAAAAAATGCCCGCTGAGTTTCTTGCCATAGTCTTCTCAGGTCTAGACCGCATTTCGAACCGGTGCCGGTGGTCCATTTGCTAAACTAGAATTTATAGTTATTTTTGAATGGTCTATGTAGAATAAAAGATTTTTGACTTTCAATTTGAATATATTACAACATTATACACTTTCTAATGGCGAAGTTCGTGCTGGTTTATATGCACAGTAAGGTGCCCGCGTTTGAGAGGAGAAGGAGCTCTATGCAAAGTGGGAAGAGCACTAGGCCCACCCGCCTCTGGCCATACACTACGATTTCATCTCGACGTACATGCGCTTCCAAGGTTAAGTTACGTCAGTCACCTGAGAGCACACCAGCGAAGCTCTCATTAACCAGAAGCCAGTTGCTGTGGTCGAACTCGGTCAGGAGAGAGGATGATGATGTACACTCCATGCCGAATAAAACTACATGCAAAGGAGGGCTGCCGGCTGACTGTCATGCTCATTAGTCTTTATTTTGACTATAGGTAAATCGAGCCCTGATTGTAATGATCTATGAACTCTTGGAAATAACATTACACAACAATGCATTGTTTATTAAGCAAGTCAGTTACACGACAAACAGGATCGGAAATGAACTGTTTACTATGTTATTCACACAATACTCGTACATTGTAGTAAGATTAAGTAGGTAAATATGTTTGATACAAAAAAGCCCTCATGATGGAACCACATGGTGAACTATAAGTCAAATTGCCTAGTGTTTCCGTTCTAAACCCACCATTAATTTTTCCATAAGTGAACTCTGAGGTATTTCTGGATTCTATCCATGAAAATAAATATTAAGCTCGCCTTTGTTGTAAATAATATTTCGCTAACTTGTATAAATGCCATTTATGTCTCCTGAAATGCCCAGGAGACATCGACAGTTATCATATTCAGCCTCCCGAACTCCCGGGCCGTTATAATTTGTCAGGTTATTTGCTTTTTCAGTTAATGCATCTTCGCGTGTTTTGTTCCATGAAATTACAGTATCAGACATGTTATGTTCATATGAATTTACAATTTGTGGGCGATCTGGAGTCTTAACTAAGTCAAGGCCTGTATTTTAGAATGAAGGATGGTTTCCGTGCAAATCTAACAAATTACAATGTCGATTAACTGGCAGCTCAAGATCAAAAATGGTAAGCAGGCTATAAGATGTTTATTAATTATAGATGCTAATTCTGTATATATATCTATTTAGGCGAAATGACATGTAATTAAGAAAATACTATTAAGGTCGAAAATCGTTTTTCTGTTCTTAGTAATCCGTGTAGTCGGTTCGAGTCCCACATAACATTTTACCATCGAAACTATGTCCAAAATCTTTTTTACGAAAAGACTATACAATCTGTATAATAAATTTTGGAGATTTTTACCGTATTATAAGTTAGTTTTGACCATACAGAATTAGCATCATTATACTGCCTTCAAAAGCTTTATAAGATCTTATAAGTTGTAATATAGTAGTTCTATCAATAAAAAATACCCTTAAAACATGCTTTCATAACTTATTTCATTATTTGTCGACCTACCAAACCTGTGTACGAAAACTAAATACTGTAGGTATCTATAATAGCTATTTATGTAATTATTTAACCTTCAACTGAGCTGAGCTGACTAGGGATGCACTCACGATCGATTCAACCTTCGGCGCCGATCGCTAGTGATATAATTACAAAATACGTCGACTACAAATTGAACTATACTCCGTCCATTATATTATTGTATTTTAGACAGCTCACTGACAGTTGTCGATGTAACTTGGTGCTAGCGTTAATACCTAAAAATGCGAACAAAAATTAGGCGCCAATACTTCATATTTCATTGACAACGTCACGTCAACCAGAAAGCAAATTTAGGGATGTAGTTAGTCGTAGTAGAAAATGTCATAATCGATATCGACTATGTACAGAAAATAATTAAAAATATTACCTTACTTTGTACGCGCATGGCTCCGTCATAAATGTAGACGGAGTTACAAAATTATTTTTTGGGTTTTATTTATATATTATTGGCAAAATGGTCCCATTTAAATTTCATAAAGATTTCGTTAATAAATACCAAGAGCGAGTGCTGCAATATTACATGCCATTATTCATACCACTTCGAATGGGTACGCAGAGGTGTTTAGAATATTCAGCGATATTCCCGGTGTCCGGTGTTTATACATCAATTCAAAAAAATATTTTTTATTGATTTTAGTATTGCTGCTTTATTATTATGTATAGTGTAATAATTATACATGAAATCATGATACATACCTATATTTTTATATTATGGTTTTTCTAATCGGGTTTTTTAACTTTATCGATATTTTAAATTATCTTGCAATCACTACTTCCATCTGTCTAAAATACAATAATATAATGGACGGGGAAGTACGATAACTTAGTTACTAGTTACATAGTAAGGAGCCTTGTTCCTTATTCTCTAAGGAAACTGACAAGTTATCTGACAAGTTCTGTGTATTGCAATTTGTTGAGGTACTTGAGGGAATTAGCTCAAAACTCACCCGCCCGTGCAGAATACGCGTGACCAAACACGTTAGTGTTACGGTTGGCAAAAGTGAACCAGCAGTCTCTACTAGGTTGAAATTATATTTATTATTCGAAATGAATGTATCAAGCAGTCCACTGCCGGACATAGGCCTCTCCCAATGTGGGCAAATTAATGTACTTTTTCTCTATTTTAAAGTCTTAATTCTGTTGTTACACAAGCTTACAAAAACTTAACCAAACGAGTTTAGGAGGATTAACCTGTAGCAGCATCAAAATTTTATCTACAGTGGCTGAAAATAATTTTGGAAAACAATGGGCAATCGAACAGAATCAGTTCTTCAATCAATCAATCAATCAATCTATCAATCAATTAGCCCACCGCAATATCACATCCAATTTCGCATTTGAGTAGATGCTTGGTGGAGCGCTTGTGTACTTTCTTAATTATTTCCCACATAATTTAATTGTATTTCAATTTTTGTAATTTAAAAGAACCGCTTCTGTGAGGGAATAATGTTTGAATATTGGCGCTCATTTGTTGACCACTTAGTGTTGAAGAAGGCCAATAGAGGCGCTGCGCACAGATTTTTCGAACTATATTTTGAGAATGAAGTTTCTACGCGAGACTCTCAAGCACCACGGCGGATCATCTACCCGCTCGCATTTTTTAATCTGTCACTAAAACGCCCCAGCGCCGAAAGGTGTCTTTGACTCCGCTACCGCACAAAAACGGAAGTTTGATTAATTCAACTCCTCGTTTCTTTCTGTGTAATTCTATAAGTTCCTTGGCCACATTCTCAAGTCAGTATAAGTGAAGTGTATCGGAAGAAAACGACAAATTCAAGAAAATAACCAGCCGGTCGAAAACATACCTACCTACCAGCACGTGCCAGGAACCACGCCTGTCTACAGCTGAATCCTCACGAGGTGGAACTCAGGTCAGTGCCGATTTTCTTACGTTTTCATTCATAGAAGCGGTCACATGAGTATTTCCTTTCTTTTACAACCTAACTGCAGTGTCATAGGAGCTTATACGCTCTGTGTGCAAACTCACCACTTTGGTAGGACTATTATACACGTCCTACCATAATTTATGGTCCTTACGAGTCGGATAGGCCAGTAAATAACATATTCACGTAATTATTGGTGAATAATATTTCTTTCCTATTCATTTAATTAAAAGATTCACGTAATTTTGGTGAATTCTTTCCGCCATCTTAGTTTCATTACTTTCTTTCGCTAACAGATTTACGTAAATTATTTGGTAAATTCTGCATTTAAAACGCTAAATCTACGTAATAATTGGTAGATATTTATAATAGTTGGTGATTTACGTATTAATTGGTAAATAATCATCATTCTATTCGCATACGCGTAACTTTGTAGGTAAGTACCTATCTAGTTACGTAGTTACTTACACTCTCGCTCCGCTGTGCTACTTGCGCTATTATATAATAAGCCGTAGTACAATTTTCAATAAAAAAGTAGGTATATCTAAACTGTTTGTGTTGAATTACTATTATATTATAGTAGGTACCTACAGATAATCTTCTTGTTATATTTCAATAGGTAGGTCCTACCTATCGTTAATTTGCAAACATGTCGTCAGATCTCGAATCGAAGCTTATTCTGTTGAATCAAAAGAAGGAATTATTGTTTGCACGCATCAATCGTTGGTATAAATCGTCGAAATCAGTTGTGTGTTTTGACATAACGACGCGAGCCAATGAAGATTTTCTGTCTGAGACCGAGACCATCGATGACGTTCGCGATAAATTCGAGTCGATTGTGGATCAAATAAATAGCTTAAATTTATCATTAGAACCCCCTGTGGAGTCCGACTATTCTTGCCTTGACTCATTCGATGAATTGTATTCGAGAATAAAACGCATTAGAAATAAATTATCTACGCCCAAGGTCAAGGAGATCGCCTCACACGGGTCGATTAATTCAAACGCGTCTGTAGTGAAATTGGAAATGCTTGTTATTCCGAGTTTTGACGGACGCCCTGAAAACTGGAATACATTTTATCAGTCCTTTAAGGCCAATATTCATTTAAACAAACAATTGTCTGATTCGCAACGTGTGCAATACCTATTCTCAAAATTAACCAAAGACGCATTAAAGTTCACTGCCGGTATTGTTCCGTCAAGTGAGACCTACAGTATAGTGTGGGACGCCTTGGTCAAGAAATACCAAGATAAACGCTCATTAGGTTCATATTATCTTAATAATATATTAGACTTAAAGAATTGTTCACCTAGTGTGAACTCACTTGATTCATTTATAGGTATTTATTCCTCCTCTATCGCCGCGCTTAAAGAGTTAGGTATAAATGATTTAATGGACTTCATGTTTCTACAATGTGCCTTGAGGAAAATGGACACGCTAACCATCCAAGCCTTCGAACTTTCTGTTCGAGGTGTCGATATACCTACGACGCAACAGCTGATCGACTTTGTACAAGATTATGCTAAGATGATTGAACGGTCAAACCCGCGGTCTTCGTCATATGCGAAGTCGTCCACTGCTGGGACGCCACAGTCTGATGATAGGCGTGTACAGCGTAATTCTAAGTCGTTTGTTGTCAGTGTGCCGATTAATAATAAGTCGAATGCGCCCGCCGCAGTTGATGCGTCATGTTGTTTATGTGGCGGCCGCGACCACCGACACCTGTATAACTGCGCTCAGTTTAAAAATATGCAAAATGCAAAGGCTAGATATGAGTTTATTAAATCTAAGCGTGGTTGCGTGAATTGTCTAAGCACATTACATAATCTCCCGCGATGTAAAAGTACGTCAGTTTGTTTCTGTCAGAAAAAACATCATAAATTATTGCATTTTCATAATAATATTAATAATTCGCACTCGCACGCGACGAGTGCTGTCCCTCTCTCGCCGCCCCAGTGCGACAATGTTACTCCCACTCCTGAGTCACCGCTTGCTTCAAGCACTGTGCATTCGTATGCCTCTAGCCATAAGGGTGATATTCTCTTGGCAACCGCTCAGGTGTATGCTCGCCCTAAAGGTAGCACTGGAAATAAATCTGTAGTCAGATGTCTAATTGATAATGGCTCACAGAATAACTTAATAACATTGTCCTGTTGTCGTTTATTAAATTTACCAATAATACCAATGAGTAATTCTGTTGTCAAAGGTGTTGGCTCCACTTCGCACACGATAATAGGCTATGTGTATTTGGACATTGAATCTCGTATTTATGCAGATCATAAGTATACTATACATGCGTTAGTTATGAATAGCCTTACGGATCAATTGCCCTCGCAATTAATTAAGTGTGATCGCGAGTTAAATCTTCGCGATTTACCGCTTGCTGACTTAAGCTGGAACATTCCAGGAAACATTGATATAGTATTAGGTGCACAGCTCTTCCCGTATATTTACTTAGGAAATAGAGTCGAGTGTGGTCCCAGTGCCCCTTGTGTACTATCAACCGCGTTTGGGTATGTACTTATGGGTGATTACCCACGTAAAGTTGTTGTGCCTACAACCGCATCCTTTTCTGCGCTAGCACTAAATGATTTAGTGCAAAATTTTTGGGAACTTGAGGAAGTTCCTGTGAAACGCCTATTGTCTCCAGAAGAAACCGATTGCGAGAATATTTTCACATCTACTGTGACTCGCGATGACGTAGGTCGTTATTCTGTTGCGCTGCCGTTCTGCAAGGATCCCTCTGAACTAGGGAACTCGCGCGGCGTCGCTCACCGCCGGTTTTTGTCGCTCGAGCGTAAACTTCGTCAATCACCAACCGTACGCGAAAATTACAATAAGGTTATTCGGGATTGTTTGGATAACGGTTGTCTTGGTCTCGTTGATGACTCTAATTTGTCTATGGATGGTTATTACATACCACATCACGCAGTAGTTCGACATGACAAACCGATGCCGCGTATTGTGTTAGACGCGAGCGCTAAAACCCACACTTGTCTTTCGCTCAATAATATTTTACATATTGGTCCCAATTTACAGGCAGACCTGTTTTTATTATTATTAAATTTTAGGCTATTTCCTATCGCAATGAACGCTGACATAAAACAACATTATTTACGTATTGGCGTACCTGTTGACCATCGTAAATACTCGTACCTGCGCATCTTATTCAGGTTCAAGGAACTTTGGCTTAGTAAGAGTGATTGGGATGACCCTGCTCCAGAGCATATACGCTCACGCTTTTCCGCTCTCGTTCAAGAATTAAAATTGCTTGACACTTTAAAAATTCCGCGACATATAGGTGTCGAAGTTGATTGCGAATTACGTCTTGTCGCATTTTGTGATGCCAGCCTGAATGGCATGGGATGTGTTATTTATGCATATTGTACCTACCCATCTGGCATTCAAACTCGCATTTTGTGTGCAAAATCAAAGCTCACTCCGACAAAGATTACTACGCTTGCTCGATTAGAGTTATGTGCTATTTTGCTTATGTCAAAGTTAATAAGAACTGTACGTGATTCGTATGCATTACGCATTCCCGTTACTGACATTTACGCCTTTTCTGATTCCACGATTGCCTTATCATGGGTTCACTCGTCACCACATCGGTGGTCGATTTTTGTTAGCAACCGGGTCGCTCAGTGTCAAGAAAACTTGAACGCTAAACATTTTTATCACGTCGCCGGAGACATTAATCTGAGTGATTGTCTATCACGCGGTATGCTCCCCTCGCAACTTTTGGCTTATGATTTGTGGTGGAACGGTCCAGCATGGATCCGCGGCCCCCCTGATGAATGGCCTATTAAGTCATTCTCTCCCGCCAACTGTTCTGACTTACCTGAGCATAAGGCAAATGTGTTGAGTGTGACAACAAGACACACAGAGTCGCCATTGTTATGTACATTAGCACAACGTGTTTCTTCTTGGCAGAAACTACTACGTATCATTACATATGTTTTAAAATTCGCACGATTTAAATTTAAGATCGAACCTCATTCTGTATCAGGATTACATCCTGTCCTTCTCTCTAAACGCGATCACGTTGTTGATCTAATAATTCAGCATTTTCACGTTGTCAATTGTCATACTGGACCTGGACTCCTCATGTCTATCATAATATATAAAACGCGTACTGGTGCTTGCAAACTCGCTGTAAGCAAGTTGTATCCTATCCCAACGCAATAACTTACAACGCTAAATAGAATCTTAAACTTTAATTTTTAACTCAAGCTTTAAACATACTTTAGATAGAATATTGTTAGTCTAAGTTGTTATTTTGGCTATGTGTATTATTATGTTATACAAATTCACTATGGGCTCTAATCAGCCAGTGTTCGCTTGTTTGTTTCGTAACGTCTTGCGACGTTCCAAAGCCGGGTGCATGGTGGAGCGCTTGTGTACTTTCTTAATTATTTCCCACATAATTTAATTGTATTTCAATTTTTGTAATTTAAAAGAACCGCTTCTGTGAGGGAATAATGTTTGAATATTGGCGCTCATTTGTTGACCACTTAGTGTTGAAGAAGGCCAATAGAGGCGCTGCGCACAGATTTTTCGAACTATATTTTGAGAATGAAGTTTCTACGCGAGACTCTCAAGCACCACGGCGGATCATCTACCCGCTCGCATTTTTTAATCTGTCACTAAAACGCCCCAGCGCCGAAAGGTGTCTTTGACTCCGCTACCGCACAAAAACGGAAGTTTGATTAATTCAACTCCTCGTTTCTTTCTGTGTAATTCTATAAGTTCCTTGGCCACATTCTCAAGTCAGTATAAGTGAAGTGTATCGGAAGAAAACGACAAATTCAAGAAAATAACCAGCCGGTCGAAAACATACCTACCTACCAGCACGTGCCAGGAACCACGCCTGTCTACAGCTGAATCCTCACGAGGTGGAACTCAGGTCAGTGCCGATTTTCTTACGTTTTCATTCATAGAAGCGGTCACATGAGTATTTCCTTTCTTTTACAACCTAACTGCAGTGTCATAGGAGCTTATACGCTCTGTGTGCAAACACACCAGTTTGGTAGGACTATTTTACACGTCCTACCAATGCTTACAAAATTCTACTCGTATGACAACAATTGATTACGCAATGCAAATGCATTTAATTCAGTTGAACTGATTTATATATATATTGTGAAGCGTGAAATAGTAGACCGAATCGTTAATAAACAATACCGAGAGGCCTGCTCCTTGACTACTTAGGTAGGTAAGCAACTGAAAACAAGCTATAGTAACCCACTGAAAATACCTTTATAATACTGTTTATACTGAAGATTGATGGCGCTTGGTGGAATCTGCTACACATATTGAAGAGATCCGGTTCTTAGCATTCCATGGATTCACCGCGCGGTCGCCGGGTCCATGGCGTGGTACAGAGAGGAACACTGTGACGGCGCCTGGGACTTGCGACCCAGGTGTAGGTTTAGGGTGGCCACCTTGTGATGCATCAGCGCTCACCTCCACCGTCAGTCGTGTTCCCCCCTCTACCTATCCAAATTTGGTAAGATCCTATCAACGCCGTTTAGTATAGGAGCTAGCAACGTTTTGAAAGTGAGAATTTTAGGTCAGCTGATTTTGTGATATGCCATCCTTCTTGCTCTTTCGGTTAGAGTCTGGGCTATCTGGCTGGCGGTAGTGGTTGCGTTCATTACTGCGCATCCTACCTGTCCAGGTGATAATCCTGGATTTTCAAAACATTTTAAGAGGCGTAATTTTTAATTTTTTGTTTTTAAATAAGACTACCTGACATACTTTTTTTATTGCCAGACATTTCTGACATTGCTAATTATGTGCCATACGCGATTCTTTTAATTTATTTTATAAAAAATTAAAAGTATTTTATCATGTCTGTAATTTTAACATTATGTTATCTAAGATAAGAAAAGCTTAAAATTAATTTGCCAGACATTAATTCGATTGTTAAACCTTGAATTAAAATAAAAAAGGCATGAAAAGTATTGCAGTATGATGCTAGTAGTTCGAAAGAGACAGTTGCAGAATAAGCTGAGAATAAGACAGAGAACCATTGCAAATATACCATTTATATTATCTGACCTCCTCCTCGTAACCTGTAGCCTAGCCCTGAATTCCTCAGTAAGGTACTGAGAGGATTCAGTGCTAAGCAGAACCCCCGAGCGCAGAATATGATACACCCGGGGATGGTATCCGCCATGTGTGACTATGCCTAGCATATTAAACTCACTTATAAGGGCCTCTAGGTTTTGGCACCGGCCCGACGCACGCCTTCCAAAGGCCCGGGACTCCATAGTCCCGAGATCACGGAACAGAGAAACAAAATAATAATAATAATAGGCTGCTATCGAGTCAGGGACGTTACCAATTTTTATGACCACTGGTGTTACCCACCTCTCCATAAGACAGGAAGTACCTCGAACCCCAGTAACTATAGACCGATCACGTGTTTACCATCGGTCTATAAACTTCTTACATCTATTCTGAGAGATAAAATAACAAAGCACATCTCTACAAACACTGTTATGAGTGCCTCTCAGAAAGGATGTAGGAGTGGGGCCCGTGGTACTAAGGAGCTCCTCCTCATTGATATGGCCATTAGTCAACAAGTTCGCCGTAGCCGTAAGAATCTATCGACATGCTGGATAGACTATAAGAAAGCGTTCGACTCTGTGCCCCATACATGGCTCCTGAGGGTGCTAGAGTTGCATAAAGTAGATACAACTCTGTGCATCTTCTTGGCGTCATGTATGAGGCAATGGAGAACAGTTCTTAGCTATCCAGGATGTCGAGGGGTGTGCAGTAACGGCGAACCAATAAATATTGAGCGAGGAATTTTCCAAGGTGTCAGTTTGAGTCCCCTTTGGTTCTGCTTAGCACTGAATCCTCTCAGTACCTTACTGAGGAATTCAGGGCTAGGCTACAGGTTACGAGGAGGAGGTCAGATAATATCAATGGTATATTTGCAATGGTTCTCTGTCTTATTCTCAGCTTATTCTGCAACTGTCTCTTTCGAACTACTAGCATCATACTGCAATACTTTTCATGCCTTTTTTATTTTAATTCAAGGTTTAACAATCGAATTAATGTCTGGCAAATTAATTTTAAGTTTTTCTTATCTTAAATAACATAATGTTAAAATTACAGACATGATAAAATACTTTTAATTTTTTATAAAATAAATTAAAAGAATCGCGTATGGCACATAATTAGCAATGTCAGAAATGTCTGGCAATAAAAAAAGTATGTCAGGTAGTCTTATTTAAAAACAAAAAATTAAAAATGACGCCTCTTAAAATGTTTTGAAAATCCAGGATTATCACCTGGACAGGTAGGATGCGCAGTAATGAACGCAACCGCTCCCGCCAGCCAGATAGCCCAGACTCTAACCGAAAGAGCAAGAAGGACGGCATATCACAAAATCAGCTGACCTGAAATTCTTTCTCGAAAACGTTGCTAGCTCCCGTACCAGTTTTAGATATTCTTTTGAGTAAAGAGCTTACTGAAGCTCTTGGCAATCCGAGGTCTTTAAATAAGTTATACAGGGATTTAGCTGGAATTCCCCTTGCTCCTACTTCCACGGCGTAGAGTTTAACCACATAGCCATTTTTGGTTAACTCGTTGGTCAGGTCAAAGTATTTGTTTATTTTTATAGCGTGGTCTTTAGGTATGTTAGTTTCCCACGGTACTGTGAGTTCTACTAGTACTGCACACTTGTACTTTTCCACTGACTTTATTTCTAGACCTGACCGGTTTCGCCTTACGGCATTCTCAAAGGTTCACATTGATGTTTCAAAAATTATAATTCGGAAACACTTACCGAAAACCTTTATAAATAATACACCTAAAATATTATAATGTATGCGTATAAATGTATCCAATATCATGCATAAACGCAAATCTCATATCGTTACTTAGAAATGTGATTTCACCCTTACGTCCCTTATTATATTATGTAAAGGGATAGCAATATCAACCCACGTACAATGCTAAAATTAGAATTTATCATAGTGCTGTCTCTTGCAGCTCTGATACTATCTAAGACTTGTGACAACATTTCACATTTCACGCATAGTGGTTTTAGTTGACATTTGAATATAATCTTCTGTTTGAGTTTATAACAGGTTAAACTATAATCATATTTATACAATCTAACCTTCCAACTTCTAATTTAATATCGGCCGCCTTCGTTCCGAGTCCTCCCACGAACGTAACCTTGTTATCCTACTGGTACTGGAAAATTTCGGCAGTTGGATAGGTGTTTATTTAGGGACGCCAATTTAGATTGATCTAGCTGTTATTGTGCCAATTATGTATTTTTTTATATCACTGAGGTGCGAACAGCTAGTCCTGGTACAGACATGTAATGTGTGGTGATTACTGGTGATAAAAGTAATGTAAGGAAAAGGCAGGCACTGAGTAAAAAGGCAAGGTTAAACTGTAAAAGATGATGGCTAGGAAGGGAGTGAACGAATGCAACCAGAGAGATAAATGGAAAAGCACACATGTTGCGCCGACCCCAAATAAAAGTTAGATAGGTTAGGAGGATCATGACTATAGGGGTTCACACGTCCCACGCTCTGACGCCTGGCAATGGGATGCATCACTGGGGGGAACTCAGTGCCTAGGGCGTCACTCACTCCCACCTACCCACCTTCCCATCCTCACATACACTCCCAACCTCTCTCCTTCCACCTCAACGTCGGCGGACATTAACCGTAAATAAAAAAAAAATGGCTATGGAAACTACAAACAATAAAACTACCCATGAGGGTACCCGGACTCCGTCCGGGGAATCCCTTGCTGTGACTGGTGGTCGAATGGACACCCATTCGGCGACCAGCCATGGCGACCCCCGCCCGGGTTCATCCCGGATGGTATATGGGAGGGGTCACCACAGTCCCACAGGCCCATGGGTGTGCCTCAAAACCACCCAAAACGGCGACGCGGAAGACGTGTCGGCTCGTGCTGGCTCGGAGATGGAGTCGGCCGCCGGCGTGGGTGGCGGGACCGAGGATACCCTCGGTCTCGGTATCCATGCCGACGTAGGTAGGAAGAGACCCAGGTCGAGCGAACCAGGCAAGGGCCTGTTCCGTCGGCCTGGGTCTGTGTCATCTAACAGCGAGGAGGACCTTCGTAGCAAGAGGAAGATTGTGGCTACCACCGCGGGTAGAGGCCGGAAAGCCGACCTCTACAGAGCGAAAGGGAGGGTAGCAGAGCCGCTAGCGATTGTGCCCCCGCTTCCAAGCGGGAAGGTCACGGAGGTGCCAGCGGCGCAGAACATCCTGGCGGCTCTTTCCCGCATTTCTGGCGCCGTAAAAGGCCAGAAAAATATTGCGGGAAAGAAGAGGGTCGTGGCAGACGCGGTAACGGGTGCCGCCAAAGCGCTGGAGGAGCTCCTGGAAAGGAGCGTCTCCAGCGAGGAGGAGAAACTCCGGGCTCGGGTTGCGAGCCTGGAGACGGAGCTTGCCGACTCCCGCAAGCAGCAACAGTTGATGCGGGAGGAGATCGACCAGCTGACGCAGCTGGTCCAGGGGGCCGGGGAGGCTCGGGGTGCGAAAACGCCCGCTCCCCGTGCCCCATCTAAGGTGACGCCTACGGTGGTCCAGCTGCTGGAGGCCATCGAGCGACGCCTCGGCGTCCTCGAGAACCGGGCATACCGCCCGCCGCTGGCGGCACCCGTCGTCGCGTCATATGCGACGAAGGCTGCACCCAGTGGGGCTCCTGGTCCCAAGCCGAGGGCCTCCGCCCCCTCCGCCCCTAAGAAGACGGCACCTAGGGGAGGTGGCAACCCCGCCTCCCCAAGCAGTAAAGCCAATGCTCCCGTTGCATCCCAGAATCTCTCCAGTGAGGGGGTCTGGGAGGTGGTGGGAGCAAAGAAGAAGGCGACTAATGCCACCAAAAAGGCGGCGAAGGCCGCCAAGAAGGCGGCAAAAACCGCCGCAAAAGCGGCAAAGGCCGCCGCAGTGAAGGCGCCAAAGAGGCTTCGCGTTCCCCGTTCCTCTGCCATCGTCATTACGGTGACGACAGAGGGCAGGGCGAGGGGCGTGGGGTATACCGAGGTCCTGAGACAGGCGAGGGCCGCGGTGGACCTTAAAGCCCTCGAAATAGAGGAAGGTCTCCGGTCCAAGATGACGCGAACCGGAGCACGCCTCCTTGAGATCTCTGGCGCCACCAGTGGCTCCAAAGCAGATGCTCTAGCGGCAAAGCTAAGGGAGTCGCTGGACACGGGTGACGTCCGCGTCACCAGACCCAACAAATGCGCGAGTCTGCGCATTTCGGGTCTGGATGACGCGGCCACGACGGAGGAGATAATCTCCGCCGTCGTGGAGGCGAGCGGCTGCCCTCGTGATCAGGTGAGGTCAAGCGAAATCCGCTTTGGCCTGTACGGTCACGGGTCGGCAGTCGTGAGCTGCCCCGTCGCGGCGGCCCAAAAAGTGGCGGATGGACGAAGCCTTCTTATCGGGGGCTTCCTGAGAGCACAGGCGCATCTCCTGCAGCCACACGAAGCCAGGTGCTTTAGGTGCCTGGTCGTGGGGCATGTGGGAGTGCAGTGTACGGCGGAAGTCACCGTGGGAGACCGGTGCTTCCGCTGTAGTCAGCCCGGTCACGTGGCCCTTGCCTGTGACGCTCCGCCACGCTGCTTTAAATGCGTGGCGGAGGACAAGGAGGCTGACCACTGGGTGGGCAGTAAGGCCTGTACTGCCTCAAGGCCAAAGCCCCGTCCGTCCACACGGGGAGGTGAGGGTGCACTCTCGCGGCAGGGTGCGGAAATGGACGTCCATTAATGGGCACCCATGTCCGCATCCTGCAGGTGAACCTGAACCACTGCGCTGGTGCTCAGGACCTTCTGTACCAAAGCATCAGGCAGTGGTCTATTAACGTGGTGGTTGTCGCCGAGCCGTACTGGGTTCACCCGGGAAGCCCAGTGGATCTGCACGGCCTGGCGACTGTCTTTGGGGGGACCGCCGCGGACGACTCGCGCCTAGCGCTTATCGCTAGGGGCCCGGGTTGTGTCGCGGCGGAATATGAGGGGGTGGCTGTCGTGGCCGTTTACATCTCGCCGAACCTCGACCAGCATCAGTTTGAGCTATGGCTCCCTGAGCTGGACGTCGTTCTCGCTGCATGCCGGCCTCGCCCTGTCCTGATCCTGGGAGATTTCAATGCCTGGTCGCAGGCTTGGGGCTCCCGGGAAACCAGAGACAGGGGGAGGATACTTCAGGACTGGGTCGCTACACGTGGCCTAGTCATCCTGAACCGGGGGAATGTCGCAACCTGGACGCGGCGGGGGCTCAGCTCGGTCATAGACGTTTCGTTTGCGACCCCTGAGCTCGCCCGCCGTGTCCAGGGATGGCGTGTGGTGGAGGAGGAGGAGACGTCATCAGATCACCGATATATTCGGTTCGACGTCTCCCCTCCACCAAACCTGCCGCCAGCTATTGCGAATCCCCCGGGACCGCGTTGGGCACTCAATCGCCTGGATCCGGAGGCTCTCCTGGAGGCGGCCATAGTGCAGGCCTGGATCCCGATAGCGGACAGACCTGCCAATATTGATGCCGAGGTGGAGTGGTTCGGGAGAGCCATGTCGCATATCTGCGATGCGGCGATGCCCAGGGCTAGGCCCAGACCGGCGAGAAGACAGGTGTACTGGTGGACGCCGGAAATCGCGCAGTTGCGCGCGGAGTGCGTTGCTGCGCGCCGCCGGTACACCAGATTCCGCCGGAGGCGTCGCCGCCCAGACGATGCGGCAGCCCGTGAGACGGAGCTCTATGATGGGTACAAGGGGGCCAAGAGGGCCCTCCAGACGGCCATCAAGCGGTCCAAAAAGGTGGGCCGCGAGGAGCTGATGGAGACCTTGGAGCGGAACCCGTGGGGGCGTCCGTACCTTATGGTAAGGGGCAAATTACGCCCCAAGGCGCCCCCACTGACCCAGAGTCTCCAGCCGGAGCGGCTGGAGGGGGTCCTGGACTCCTTGTTCCCATCAAGAGCGGAGGAACACATTCCTCCGCGCATGGCTCCGTCTCAGGCGCCCAACGCGGAAGGCAGCGAGAACGACGTGCCCGCAGTCACAGAGGGTGAGCTAGGGGCGGCTCTACTGCGGCTTAAATCCCGCAGAAACACCGCCCCTGGACCCGACGGCATTCCGGGCCGAGCATGGGTCCTGGCTCTCGAAGAACTTGGGCCTCGACTTATAGGGCTCTTTAGCGCATGCCTCGAAAAAGGCCAGTTCCCCAAGGTCTGGAAGACAGGGAAACTGGTCTTAATCCGAAAGGCGGGGCGGCCGGCAAATTCCCCATCAGGGTACCGGCCGATCGTGTTGCTCGACGAGGTGTGCAAGCTCTTTGAGCGCATTATTGCACAACGCCTCGTCAAGCATCTCATACGCGTGGGGCCTGATCTGTCGGATAGCCAGTTTGGCTTCCGCCAGGGGCGCTCCACCGTAGACGCGATCATGCGCATTAGAGGCCTGACGGAGGAAGCAGTCTCACAGGGTGAGGTGGTGGTGGCGGTGTCTCTTGACATCGCCAACGCCTTCAACACCCTGCCCTGGAGTTGCATTAGGGAGGCGCTTATCTACCATGGAGTGCCTCCCTACCTCCGTCGAATTGTCGGGGCCTATCTCTCCGAGAGGGCCATTACTTACCCGAGTTGGCTAGGGCCGGGTCGGCGGGATGTGTCGTGCGGTGTTCCACAGGGATCGGTATTAGGGCCACTCCTGTGGAACATCGGCTACGATTGGGTGCTGCGTGGTCCGTTGCTCAGAGGGGTCACCGTAACGTGCTACGCCGATGACACCCTCGTTACGGCGCGGGGAGCAACGCACCGAGACGCAGCACTAAAGGCCACGGCAGGGGTTGCTCAAGTCGTGGGTCGGATACGGCGGCTGGGTCTCGAGGTCGCCCTTCACAAGTCCGAGGCTCTGTGCTTCCACGGACCTCGGATGGGGCCACCTGCGGGATCCAGCCTACAGGTAGGGGGCGTCAGCATCGGCATCGAGCCCTCGATGAAGTATCTGGGACTCGTGCTCGATGGCCGGTGGAACTTCGGACATCACTTCCGAAGTTTGGTCCCAAAACTGAGGGGGGCGTCAGCCGCACTCGCGCGGCTGATGCCCAATATCAGGGGACCCAACGCCCCCTGCAGGAGACTGTACCTGGGGATCGTGCGAAGTATGGCCCTATACGGGGCCCCCGTATGGGCGGAGAACCTGACGGCCAGTAATGTGGCTAGATTGCTGAGCCCACAGAGGGCGATGGCCGTCAGGGTGATAAGGGGATACCGCACGATCTCTGGTGAGGCGGCATGCCTCCTAGCCGGGACCCCTCCATGGGACCTGGAAGCGAGAGCCCTTGCGTCTCTATTTATATGGCGCAAGGAGGCGCTGGAGCGGGGCCAATGGCCTGCGTCTCGAGAAATCGAGGCCCAGCGGTCCCAGCTCTACCAGGAAACCGTGTAGACATGGAAGGTGCGACTTGAGCAACCAAAGGGGGGATTCGCCACAATTGCGGCCGTCAGACCGGCCATGGACGAGTGGCTGGAGAGGAGACACGGTGCTCTCTCCTACCGGCTGTCACAGATACTTACCGGGCATGGTAGCTTCGGTAGGTATCTGTGGCGAAGACACCGGGAAACCACGGCCGAGTGTCAGCACTGCGAGGACCGCAGCGATGACACAGCGCTCCACACGCTGGTGGAGTGCACGGCGTGGGCGCAACAGCGCCAGGTCCTCGTGGTGGGTCTGGGCGTGGGCACCCTCTCGCTCGAGACCATGGTGCGAGCCATGGTCTCCAGCGGGAGTAAGTGGGACTGCGCCGCCTCTTTCTGTGAGCAGGTCATGCTCGTGAAAGAGGCGGCGGGGCGAGAGCGGGAGAAAACTCTCCCACCCGAGTTCCGCAGTCGGCGGCTTGGGCACCGCCGACGTGTCTTCGCTGAAGACCATCGGCCTCCATGACCGGGGGCCTGAGGACGGTGAGTTGGCTGCTCACCGTCTTTACAGAAGCAGGCCCATGACGGCAGCGTGACGTGAGGGATTCACGCACGCCCCCCCCCCCCCCCCCTAAGAAGCGGGATAACACCCGAAAACCCCCCCATAGACGCGGGATAGCACCCAAACCACCCCCGAGGCCGCAATTGTAGCCGTAGGTCTGATGGGAGTCCTGGGACATCCTTCCGAGGGCTTACCCGGGGCTCCCATCCATAGGCTTCTGGGCGTTACCGTGGGGGTTTTTAGTCGGTAGGAGTCCGGCATAACATCCATGAAGGATTTTCCCCCACGGTTAAAAAAAAAAAAAAAAAAAAAGGGGTTCACACGTGACCTTTTCACAGTCTGATTTGTGTGTTTCTCATGAAGACGATGTGGTAACAAAGCTCCTAGAAGTATTGTTCATTGTAGTAAGAATGTCTTCCCTAGATACTCTTCAGATGTTTTTGTGTGCTGCCTCGATCAACAAATACTAGAGGTTTTTACACTTTCTTAGTCAACCTAGATGCGCAGCAGACGCTATGATGCAATACAATCAGCGTGCCTCTCTAAAACAGAGATCTATGCACCTGAATATAACAGACGAAGTCGGTGTTAATAGACATAGCGGTACGGATATTACTATTTCAAGCAGGACATTCTGGACGCTTTCATTTGCAAATAATGCCGTCCGACAAGTTATCCATAAGTCCCATAGTTTCATAAAAGGAACGTTAAAATTTAGAGGTTCGTTGAGTTTCTGTTAAACGATTCTCAAGTTGAAATTAGATAATAACAACGTCCCATCAGAACGAAGATAGTCAACGAAATCTACAATTATGTGACATTACCTACACCTAAATCATAGAGCAGTCGATGTAGCAAATATACTTACCCTACATACATGGATTTTGATGAGGTACAAAGGAATCAATGAATATAATGTTCATGAATTCACCGCCCGTATACGACCAAATAAATCATAAATCATGAAGAGCATCCTGGCATCGCGTGACGAAAGACGTGTACATTGATAGTACGCTCATAATATAATACATTTATACGTCGTATCAAAGGGACAGATATTACAAACACAGTTAATTTCGTATGTAAACATGTCTTACAATCTAATTTATACGCTACTTTTGGAGTTCCGTGACGCGTAAACGGAACCGTTGTGGCATCGCGTGTCGTTTATCTTTGTCGTCGGAAGCATTCTAAAGCACTGAAATTTGCAACTTCTTGTGATATCATTGTAAATAGAATCGCCCCGTGGCTTCTCCCGTTCCACATTACAAATGACAGTATTCATTCTATGATTTAGGTGTGAGATACCTTTCTCAAATTGTAAATGCAAAAATTTGAACGGATAGATGGATGTTTGTTACTCAATTACACTAAAATTTTCAGCTTTGGAGAAATAATCTCGTATAATGCTACTTTTATCGCGGGAACAGGTTTCTGTGGGATGCGGGAACGGCCAGTAATGATGGTTAAGTACCTAGACCCCACAAAAGCGAAGGCGCGGGATATTCATTAGGTACCGCGGTCCGCACGCTGTCGAGCGTGCGTGCCCTAATGATGACGAATTCCATTCACTTGCTTTCGCCGTGAACTCCACGCTGGTTCATCCGAGGTTGTTTGTTAGCGAACGTATACGACCGATGGCTAACGAACAACCAAAACAATAAGAAATGTGGTATTGGATTGGCAAAGATCCTTCGAAATGGGACCAGCAGACCCGGCATCAAGCTTAAAATCTCTTAACAAATGATAATCCTAATAAAATGAAGCATTCGGATAGGGAACAACATATTGCTTTTGAATGTCAAGTTTCTACTTTTGCAGATTCACAAACCAATATTAGACGATGAAACCTGACAGCGAGCGACCCCGACCTAACCGCCAATAATTACAATTATGTACCTAAGTCTTGTGTTTACAAAATTGTGTCAGTGACTAACGCAATACTGTTCGTGTACTGATCATACCATAGTACCTACACGACTTTTTATTATGCGTGTCGGGAAGAAAAGTGTAATTTCTGCACGATCAATTAGTTTCGGATTTATAGGTAGTCTTTGTCGTACATTGAACTGACGGTTTGTCGGTCTGTCATAGCCATTTGATATGATAATACCTAGATAATGTATAAAAGGATATACACAGATCCGTTTATTGAATTGCTGCGTTGTATGGTAACGTTTTAAAGTAGCAAATATTTTAAGTTCCCATCAATTGTTAGACGGAATTTGGGCACTTCGAACGCTTATTGTGATTGTAGAATGTTTATCACTCATGTTACAAACGATTCAATTGACTTAAAAATGCGTTATCAGAAGCGGCAAGCCAGCACAAGCCTAGGCGTCATCCGCGCCATCATCGAAACTGAATACTAGTAAATCGAACTGACCTTTGGCCATACATTAAGATAACATGCTGAACACAGAAACGTATAGTTTTTTTTTCTGAATATTCATATTCATATATTATATTATACAGTAAGTACTCGTAATGAGCTTGGAGGGGCGATTGATGCATCTACAAGTACCTACCTCGTAGACAGATCTTTGGGGCAAAGTCAACCACAACTGCAAACCGGTACATACAATTCATGGACGACGCTCTGGCGACGAGGAATTAATTTATTGAATCTAATAGGTGGCACAGTTGCACTGCAATAGAGTTACAGAATGCATGCTTATGATTTTTTACGCGGGAAACCGGGACGAGTCTGCTGGTATTTTATACACAAACAGCTCATGACATGATTAACAACTGCTCTATGTTACACTAATGCGTTATAATCGCGATAACACCTAATTTAGAATGCAAACAATATTACATAACTTATGTCGGCAGCTGTTTATTATTAACCACTAAATTTGCTAAAAAATATGAATGTAAACAGAACACGTACCGAAATAATTCTAAAGTAATTAGGTACTCGGCGCGGTACTTTTTCATTTTTATCTATAAAATTTTCATATCAGCCAATCAAAGTTAATGGTTTGTGTAAATGACATTACACAATCTGTGATAACATTGCTTTTTATTTAATGGGAAATGTTTTATGTTGTTAATTGACTATGTAATTATTATTGCCTATATCTGATGCGGCAGGCGCAAGTCCCTGTAGGGTTTATGTAGATATACCTATATTATCTAATCGGAGACCAGGCACGGACCGGTCCGAGTGCACATGGGATTGATCATTTTATAATTATTGTCTCTGCACAATGGAGAATGTTACTAGTGCAAAATTTCTTGAAAGTTTGTTACAGTATAGCTTTTATATGTATAAATACACCTGCTATAATAATGTTTCATTCAAAAATACCAAGTTACAGGGATTCAAATTTGTGAAAATTTCGAGTTCCGGACGTCGCCGTTATGTAGCAAAGACGCTTTATTTGGCGCTGCGTTACGTTTCACCAGAAATCTCTGACTGGTTTCAAAAATTATTGTTGTTTTGAATAGACCGTTTATCGAGGAACTGAGTGATTAGAGGGCAATAGGTTATAAAAATTTACGCCAGGTGAAATCATCGAATGCGAAAGACAACTTGACTGTGCTCAAGAGAGTCCACTCCTCATTCTCTAAGTTTGGAGTTCGCTTTTCCCAGTCTAACTGCAGGTTTGGCTGATCTTTGATATTTTCCGTGTAGCAACTGTCATGTGTTGGTTTTCGGTGGGGTAGAATAGGGCCATCCCATCATTTCCCATGAGTGTCGTAGAAGATGACTCCATCCGACAGTAAACATAAAGTCAATGACTAAGTGTCCGCTTGACGGCAATTGGCTCGCCCCCTCATACGCGGGACCGAAGATTATAGTTTGGCAAAACGTGCTATTGTATATAATAGCCATATTCATTCATACGTATTTGCACTGAGCGGGCGCCCCGCGCCCCTTGCGTAGCAATCGCGCATGCCCGCAGATTTTTGTCTTGCGATTTCTAAAAGTGGATGGACGCGATCAGATGTAGGTAATATAAATCATTTTTAGTCCATTTTACTTCTTTTATTACAATATTTTGGTTACTGTAAATGGGGGCCGTAAACTGACGCATTGGGGCCGTAAACGGTCGAAAACGGCCGTAAACTAGAGTTTTGGCTGCTTTTGCACTTCTTCTCTTATCACTACATAGTATAAAGCAAAGTCGCTTTCCGCGTCCCTATGTCCCTATGTATGCTTATCAAACTCAAACTCAAACTCAAGGTATTTATTCAAAATTGTGTAGCACTACTACAGCTTTTTGACGTCAAATGCTGCTTAAAACTAAGTTTACCACCGCTTCCTAGGTCAGATCCTAGGTCATCAGTGGAGAAGAAACGGCGCAACAAACTCCACTGTAGCATTTTATGGACGTCAATTTACAAAAAAGTAAGTTCTTAAGACTAAATATGGACGAATGTTCATATGTCTCGTGTCAAGATAATTAAAGTATATAAAAAAAACTTATAATAAAATAATTGACCTAAGTTAACAAAAATAAAGAATAAAGAAGTTCGCGTTCCTATTTAAACATTATGCCGTAGTTACAGCAATTTAGGAGGGGCCTGCACCATGCTCAAGCCAGACATTTTTGTCTTTAAGGTAGGTAATCATCTGTCCTATAGTATGCTTTTTTACATAAGGTGGTCTTCACAAAGGTTTTAAATTTATTGTCAGGCATATCAAGGACTGATTCAGGCAATTTATTATAAAAACGTATACCATCCCCCCTAAAAGAATCACTAACTCTGCAAAGCCGATAGCATGGAAGGAGCAGTTTATTTTTATTGCGCAGATTTCTGTCTGTAATGTCACTTACTTTTGTAAAATTAGATATATTTTTTCTGACATCCAGTATATTTTCGAGTATATATTGGGAAGCTACAGTTAAATATTAATATCTTTAATTCGTCCCCTAAGAGAATCTCTCTTACCTAAACAGTAAATGGCACGAACTGCCCTTTTTTGTAATATAAAGATAGTTTCTAAATCTGCGGCATTCCCCCAAAGTAGTATTCCATAGGACATCAAGCTATGAAAGTAACTAAAGTGCATCAGCCTAGCAGTATTTTTTTTTTTTTTTTTTTTATATATAGGACACGTCAATTTGACTTCACCTCGCCTGATGTTAAGCTAAAGGCAAAGTCTCGGAAAGAGGGTCACCATCGTAAACATTTACCATGTTAACAGTGGTGGCACTCAGCTTGACGGCCTCATTAGATGCCTTTTCACGCCCCGCTTAAAGGACCCGGGACTGTAGGAAGAAGGAAACACGTGAGCTGGCAGGGAATTCCAGGTCTTAGTGGTGCGGCATAGGAATAGGTATCTACGTCAGTCAACTGCCTGATCCGTCTGACAGCAAAAGCAGCAGAGCTGAGTTTATTGGCCAAAGCAGTGATATGGTCATCCCATTGCAATTTCGAATCTATTGTGATTCCCAGAAAAGTAGTGCTATTTACAAATTCTAACCTTTGCGCCCCCAGCACGATATCAACCTGAGCTTGCCTCACATTAGGCAGTGTAAACTTAATGCATTTGGTTTTTTCTGCATTCAACAATAGGTTGTTTGCAGAAAACCAATTAGAAATGACGTTTAAGATATTATTTACATTATTCGCATCTGTACTATTACGATCTACTTTGAATATTAGCGATGTATCATCTGCACACAATACTATTCCGGCGTGTGCCTCGATCATATAAGGTAGGTCACTGACATAAACCAAAAAGAGAAAAGGTCCTAAGATTGATCCTTGGGGTACGCCTATCTTGACGTTTGATCCATTTGACTTAACGTTATTTACATCAACAGTCTGCAGCCTATCTGTTCAGTAAGATTCTAATAGTTCTATGGATTTGTTGCCAAAACCGTACCGACGTAACTTGAGCAAAAGTGTCTGATGGTCAACGCAATGAAATGCTTTAGATAGATCACAGAATACCCCAATAGCATCCTGTGATCCCTCCCAAGCGTCGGAGATTAGGTTAACTAGGCTAACTCCCGCATCAATGGTAGATTTTCCACCAATAAAGCCATATTGTTGGCTGTGGAAAAGATTGTTGGTATTGAAGTATATTTTTTCTTTTTTGATCATTTGATCTTCAAAACTACGCTACAGATTTTAATGCGGTTTCTTTTAATAGATTGAGTAATTCCAGAAGAAGGTTTTTATTAATAATACATGCTTTATACAGTAGAGGGGCGCGGGTACGGGATCGGACGCCAGGCGGGCGGAAGAAAATTGGCGGTACGAAGTTCACCGGGCCAACTAGTCAAAAAATAAAGGAAGTCATGACAAAAATGTGTAATATGAAAAGTTGTTATAACAGTTATAATATACTGGCTCAGTCTGCATTTAAACATATTCCATTCCCACAACCCACGAACAAATACTTTATTTCTTTTATTTTAATATTTGGTGCCAAAATTACTAATATTCTACTGCCAGCTATATGTTATCACTTTATTGAGACATTGGTTTTTCTATATACCAAATTCATTTACATCCATTCAGCCATTTTTCATGAAAGAGTAATTATTAACATCCACCCATTCAACCATTTGTATAAACAACCTGTAATAAATAATAGAAAAAGTATAAACAGTACCAATAGATATATGTTTGTGTCAATAAATATTTTCTTTCTTTCTTTGTTTAAAAATAAATTTAAAAATTTGCTGGTTAAATCTGAAGAGAGAAACTCCCCTTAACACCTGTGATATCCATAATATCCAGCAAACTCTTGGGCTAATATTAATATTAATATCCATTAATATTATGCTAGTGCCATATTTGATTGTGAAAGCCCATAAAACATTATTTTGACAAGTATATCATTTTTATGTGAACCATCTATTTTTTTCGGAGGCTTTGAAACATGATTGACTACAGACAGACTGTCACAGATGTGATGTGAACATGCCATGAAGACAAAAGTAATATACTTCAGTTGTTTGTCCATGTCTTATAAGTGTCAATAATCTCACTGTTATTTTTTATATATTTTACAACATAACATAACAACTCACGCCTGTATTCCCCATAGGGGTAGGCAGAGGTGCTAGCACCCACATTTTATATCAGCTGAAAATTAGGATAGATAGATGGATGGAAAGATATTTGTTACAATTTTACTTTTATTCCAGGGAATGGGTTCTTACGGGTTAATGGAATGGGATAAGTAATTCATGGGGGTGGGGGAAAGGCAACATTATGTTTAATGTTGCCTTTGGCTCCATTTTTTTTGTTTTTTTCTTTTGTCATATTTGTTTAAGAGAATTTATATACTTTTTGATTTTATTTTTTATTTTCAGTACATGAAATTTTATTATTTCAAGTCAGGTCAATCATTCAATTAAAAAATAATTGTTATAGAGTACAAATGCTATAATTAGAAAGTTGGTATATTAAAAAAATAATAATTTACAATTTACCATAAAAACTTTTTCTATAGCCTATGTAAGAAAAACCAAAAAGAAAAATATTCATAGGACATTACTTTCATGACTGAAACATTAACATATAAATAGATAAATTAACAGATCTTTGAAAAAAAAATAAACATTTAAGAAAATAAATATGTACACTAATTGAAATTTTTTTTTTTCCTCCATATAAACTTCGGTAAAAGTATTTAATAACACAGTATAAATATTTTTCTATTTATAAACTTAGCGTCTATGTACTTACCGTTGTCGGAATATAAGCCCTGTTGGATGACGCCTTCTCATTCATCCACTTCACGGTCTTCAGCTTATCCCACGGAAGATCATAGTGGAAATAAATCTTACTTTCATTGAACTTAGATTTAAATTTCATTATTAACACAGAAAATAAACTTAAAACGTCACCCATTTATACGTTATATCTGAATGGGAGCTGAATACTAAATGGTCATGAGACCAACAACCGCAAGCTTAATCTTATAATGATGTTAACATTCATGTTAGTAATTCAATTTACATTAGATGGCTTAAAAACACATTTTGCTCTCTTTTCCGTTCGTCCTACATCCACCTCGGTCGATGCGATATGACCATAGACATAAATATACAGACGTGAAGCTACTACGAAATTCATTCATAAAATCATATTAGGAAAACGCCAATTCTCCATCTTGCTTTCCAACGTAGTGGGGATGTAGTAGCACCTGATTGGTCAAATAAAATTGCTAGTGATGCGGTGACAGAATTTTAATTATCGATATTTTCTCAAATATTTAAAGAACGAAGACCACTTTCCATACATAGTGAATGACTTTTGAAATGCCGTTGACTTTTTATTATTCTATCGCATAATGGTACTGGTATTACTGATGAATAGATACTAAAACATTTTTTAGAAAAAAAAAAAAGCAAAAATATTAAATAAAAATTCGAATTTTTTTTTTGTCCAAATCGATTTTATTTTTGTGCCAACGTGTTATGTACCTGGAGTACTACTAAATATATATATATATATATATATATATATATATATATATATATATATATATATATATATATATATATATATCGTTACTCAAAGACTGTAAAGAATCTTTGTAGATTCTACGTCCTTCTGGGCGAATTATTCGAAACTCCGGCTATCACAAGGAAAGTCTGACAGAAAGCCTGCACACACCTGAGAATACAAATAATCGGCATCCACTTAAGCTAATCACTTAATTTTTTCTTTCAAATGTATAAATTTTTAGTCTGTGCCCTTTTTATATCGATAAGTAGTTATCGACAGTTTACTGGATTCCCTACTAGGCCGCCATACTGCTTTCCATTCATTCATAAAATCCAAGTTTAGGTAGGCAGTTTTTTTTCGTAGGTATGGCACCTCTTGATATACTCTAAGGATATGACAGAATAAAACTGACATGCATGACATTGACAAATGAGAACCACTGTCATTTGTCAAATTAGGGGAATGGATTGTTTATGTCATTCGTTTATTGAACGAACTGGATCAAAAAGAACAAGTTGGAAAAAATGGGTATGTTTATGGAGATAGCTTTAATATTTACTCACTTTTAGCGAAATCAGCGAACTTTGGGCGTTCTTTAAACCCCCTATACACTACTCGCGAAGTTGAACGAAGTTAGGCGAATACGATAGTGTGGAGATCCACTTCGGCTTACCTCGTCAAACTTTACCTCGCCTCGGGCGACTTCCATTTGTTGTCGGTTTTTGCGCCCGAGTCAAAGGGCCCGAAGTTGCACGAAGTGCGTTCACGAAGTACCTCTCTACACTACTCGGCCGACTTCCGTACTCAATAGTTATAATTATTGCGTGTGACACATATTGTGTTTATTATGAACAAAATACAGTCTTCACAGGAGGAAAATATGTTGTTCCTCGAAACTGTGCAAGCAGAACCTATTATTTGGGATCCCAATATCATTAATGTCATAGGGACGAATGTGCGCAGGCTTTCGGCACCTTAGAGCGAATGAGCTCCTCGCGAAGTTGAACAAGTGTGTGGTGTCGCACTTCGGATTGTAGGCAAAGTTGCTCGAGTACTGCGCCGAGGAACTTCGCGAGTAGTGTATACGAGGCATTAGATCATATCCGATAGTTTTCAACGTTTCGCTTGCGTGAACTCTAATTTCCCTCGTTACCAGTAGTTTCTCATCATCATAATCCCAGTGTTCGTCCCGGCTGCATCCAAAGCCTGGGTTAGCTGGGGTGCGAGGGATATGTCGAAAACAACCTCACCTCCAGCCTAGCACTACGACCCACAGTCGGCGTGCGTTTTAGTAATTTCGAGTCCGACATAACCTCCTCTTATGGCTCCGGCGGGGGAGGCATCAGAGGGGATTTCTGCACGAAAAAAAAATGGTTGCATCCAAAGCCTATAAGCCAGTTCACTTATTGATTGATGGATGGGGCTCTGGGGCATGATCAAACGTCAGTCGCTCCGGTGAAAGCCAATGTGGACCAAATAGTCTCAAGTCATATAGAAAGATGGTGGCCACTAGAATTGTTGTTGTTATAGGCAGGGTGATCTCAATAAAATTGAAAGACTGAATATTTAAAAATAAAATTAACCATACACTTAAAATTATTCTTATATTAAGAAACTGAAAATATTATCTATCAATACTTTAATTTGCAAATCTGCTGACTCCATATACATATTTTTTTTCAGGAGACCCTTAAAATAATTTTATAGTTTTTATATACTACTTTCAATCTGACAAAATTGTCAAATAATGGTAATAGAAATAATAAAATTGTGATTAAAACAGAGTTATTGTTTTATAAATAAGGCCATATTTTTGATAGGTTTTTTGTCACTTAAATGGCAGAAAAGCACGCCCCATCTGAATCAAATTTTCAAATCCATTTTTGACAAAATGTGGTGTTAGGTAGTAGGTTTGCAAGTCTAGGTATTAGTAGTTTACATTTAACAATAATTATTTACATCTAAAAATTATTTTCAAATATCTGAAGAAGTCTTTTTATTTCTGCTATTCTTGCAGCCTGTGCCTGCACAGGGATCATGGCTTGGGAGACTTCTTCACCTTTGGCCAGGATAGTGTACATACTTTTTATATTATTATCCATTGCATCACAGGTTTTGCCAACAGCATCTTTATACACTTCCATGTTCTCTGCAGTCAAGGAGGAATTTGAATGTAAGATGCTCGATAAGTTTTCTATTAAATTATCAACAGATTGAGCAATCCTTTGAGCTTCATATTCCAAGTCATGCAACACTGTTATATCGATTTGTCCAATCTGTGGTGCAAGTATTTGTCTGTAAAGTTTGCCTGATGGTGTACTGGATCTTGACGCACTGGAACTACCAAAAACAGGTGTTTCACCTCGTTTTGCAACAGGACTAGATAATTTTATTTTAAACTCAAGATCATCAGCAACATAATGGGTCATGTCTCCTTCATACCTAACATGTCCGTCCATATCTAAAGGAAGCTTCTCTTGTTTGCGGTTCTGCGATGGTAAGTCGTAAGGTCTCGATGGTCCAGGCATTCCTTCAGATCCCTCCGCTTGTCCTTGGTCGGAATGGAACGATATTTCACTGTAGGATGCTGTCATCCTAGCTGATATTTCTTCGTCTGCATCAATATCTTGCTTGGCGGAAACATCATTCAGTAAATCTTTTTGGTCTCCTAAAGGAGATTTTTTATTAGAATTTTCAGCCATTGATGCGATTGGGGAAAACCCGATAATAGTTTAAAATTGCATGGCAATATCTATTGATTTAATTAAGCCTTAATATTTTTTATGGAAAAATCTCTCCGATATCACATGGATATCACCGTGAAATGTATGTACAACATCAATCTGACAACTGCTGTCAACTGTCAAACATCATAACATGACAAAAACTATTATAGAACTGAGCAGTTCAGAAATAATTATTCATAAAAGAGATACAAATATTGTCTATGCTGAAGAGCTAAAAGCCTTTTTTATCTCTACTTCTTTTCTTTTCCTTCTCTCCCTACATAAAGATGTACTTGGAACAATAACATCACCACTCCCTTGGGCCTGCTTTTGTTTGGATGGTGGTGTCGGCGGTTACATGAAGCTCTGACTAGTGCAGGCTTTCCTCTTAGATTTGGAAATCTGAGAGTGTTGGGAATGGGAGGTCAGCAGCAGTCATTCCCATAAAAACCTTTTAAACCAAATTAAGAGCAGGAAAAAAGTTATTATAGTTTACCCCAGAATCTGAAGTAAAAGTCTCAGATGCAAAAGGAAACAATATTAAGCTGATGCTGATATTAGTGATTTCTTTAAAGACGAACTGGCTGATGAAATAAAAGTAGGGTTTTTATAGGAGGAATAGCAAATTCCTTCGGATAATGACTTCAATTATAATATCTTTCAATATTTTAAATTCCTTTTCACGTTTCGATAACTATGATGCAACTGTGTATTTGTGTAAAGTGTTCGGGTAAAAATATCTGCAATTTTGAGCATTGCATAAAATCAAATATTTTTATAGCCTCACGAGTTTAAAGAGTACATAGGAACTGCAATGCTATGTATAGTGTGCAGACTCGATTTTTAAAAAATGACAAATTTGCGGGAATTTTTGACAGTTGTCAATAAAAACATCGTGAGTTGTGGATTTCATTTGTATCAGCAAATTCATTGATTTTTCAAGGCTTTCTTTAATTAAATATAGTCTTATTTTTGTTAATAAGTGTGTTAGAGAAAACGATACGTGCGATCGGTGAGTTACTTTTAGTAAAACCTGCTGTGAGTTGAAGTACATTGTTCGTTTAACATGGCGCTGTGTAACGACATGTGCGGGCGATAACGCTGTTCCTTTGTCGTGTTAGTTTCTATTTTGAGTGTAAATCGTTTGTGTTTGCTACTGATTTACGAGCTGAGTGTGTTTGTAGTATCATATATTTGTTATATAACGAACTTTTGGGCTCACATGTAAAGTTACGACACAGCCACGGCAATGGTGAAAACCCGTCGCAGTAATGGAGAGAACGGTGATGTTGAGGATGGGAATTACGCTATGAACGATGCGGGCAGCGTCTCTGACGAGAAAACAGAGAAGGTGACATTCTATGAGCCTTAAGATTTGTTGTGCAATGGTTTGGTATCAAGCCTTGATGTAGAACACCTAAGTACACCAACTTCCTGTCCTGTTTCCTTGTAGGTACTTATGTGTCGCGAGTGCACGTCATGCATGAGCTTTTAGTGCTTATTGTTGGAAATATTCTATGGTAATGAATTAAACTTGGGGCATACTTAATCAATACTACTTGTACAAACAAGCTATACAAGTTAGGACAACTTTTAACTGAAGTACCTATGTAAGTTTGTGTCTACTATAGCAATATTTATATACTGCCTTGAATTGTTGAATCTAGTATGAATAGTGTAGTAACTATTAATATTGACATTATCTGTATCATTAATGATGCAATCTATCCTTGGAATTTCTATGCCATGTATAGTGTTTTGTAGTATTCTATATTCAAAATGTTTAACATGAAAGTAGTATCTACTTTCAAATAATTATACACTTGATTTTGCTTCACAATACAAACTGTGAAATTAACCCAAGACTTCTTGAAACTAGATGAGAAAGTATCATCTTGCCATCAGTATTCCACATTCAAAATGTTTTTCTTTTAATTAAAATTCTGCATAATCAACCCTAGTTTTGTTAAAACAGATTATTGTACCTACAGATGTACTGATGAATACATCAGTTTGCACAAGTATTGAATAGCTTTTTTTTTGAATAGCAAAACCTGTGTTACAGTTCTACTCCTCTACATAAAACTTTTTCTTGTGGGATTACCTATCCACATTTTATTAATGATTGCTTCTAAAATATCTGCCATTTCTAGAAAGACATGATTGAGTTGATTTATAGTTTCATATCTCCTGTGAACATTGTTTGGCTGCTACAATTTTTTTTTTAAAGAATATTAGAACTGAAGTCACTTATATTCCCTCTAGCCTCTCCAACTAAGCTAAATTGCTTGTGCTAGGAGTGGGTTCACGTCGGTAGTGCAATGGCCAGGATTCGAACCCAGGACCACTCGATTGTAAGGCCGACTCCTTAACCACTAAGCTATGGTTGCCGTTTATGGCTGCCACATGTTTAGATGCCAATTTCAGCCTCATTTTCTTGATATTATTTTGCCTAACTACTTAAAAAATGTAGTTAAGATATTTGAATGAATGAGAGAGAAATCTATATTTCAAACCTTTTCATGTTTACTGATACAATTTGGTAGCAGCCATTGTATTTGCTGGTGGGTTTTATTGCTAGATTCTTTTCTTACATAGGCTACCAATTACCTTGGCAGTCTGGCTGTAAATATTAACATAGAAACATTGTTTTTGATGTTCATAATTGTTACTATGTAATCTAAATAATAATTTGAATCCAATTGTTAATGCGTTTTCCCATTGATGTTTTTTGTTTTTTTTTATACAGCCTTGTCCTGGCAATGACAAATAGTCACTTATGATCTAACACCTTGTATGTAAAATATATGTGCAATGCAACTAAATGCATTTGTACATAAACATAAATAAAGTCAACAAACTAGAAACTACAATAGTTATTTGATTTTTATTTTGTTTTTTTTTTTAATTCTCATTATTGAAAGGGCTTTGTTGCTAGAGCGATTATGTTGCCCATATTGAAATATACATATATACCAAACCAAAGAGAAAGTAAGCAAAACCATAAACAGTTATGCTATGCCTCTAAACTTAACTAAGTTGTTATATGCCTCTAAACTTAACTAAGTTGTTATTTAACTCAGCAATTATATTTGGTATTGGCATGGGGTGGGTGTGGTTAATGTATGTTACATTGTTATCACAGACTTATGGTATAAAGTAATTCAATATATCAACTGTAATTTTATGTGGTTTACATTGTTAGAATGATATGTGTAGATATATAAAAAAAAAGGTTTAAAAAATGCTTCTTTTTTTTTTAGAACATAAGCATGATTTTGAATTTATTTGTGGCGATATTGTTAGAATATTATATTAAGGTTTATACAGACACGGTACTTCTGAATGAGTAATATATTATTGGTATAGTCAACCTGTGAGGCACCACCCCCAGAGGTGGAACACTCCACTGCTAGGGTTTATAATAAAAATAAACATTTATTACCAAAAAGAATTACAAGGTTCAATATACTGTCCTGGCGAAGAAAATTAAAACACCATTGTTTGATTTTGTGTGTGAGCTACACCATAGTTGACTACATCACATGCACAGTTTCTATTACATAATCTAAGTATTTAGCACTTTATGAAGTGCAACTTTTTATTTTTTTCTATTAAAATACAGCTGTATCACCTTGCCTCCCTAAAGGTTATCATAAAGGAAGTTTTATATATTTAATGGAAGAATTGTAGATGAATGCACAATAACATATCATGTTATCATGATTTAGTATATTGAAATGTATAACAATGCAAGTAACACTTTGAACACTTTGTGTACAACAATGTTGCTGCATAACAATGTCTGAAACAACTGACAGCAGCAATTCATTGACTATTAAAAGTACTAGCTTTTGCCCGCGGCTCCGCACGCGTGGATGTCGGTTATTGCGACCCTACATATCTTATATCCTTTCTCAAGGTCTAATATACCCCTATACCAAATTTCATCAAAATTAGTTTATTGGTTCATGCGTGAAAGATACATAGACAGTTTTACTTTCGATTTTAAATAGTAATATGGATACAGATTACATAATAGTTGGAATGAAAGTTGGTATGGATTAAGAAAACGATATGTTTACTGTACACTCTGGAACATAATCCAAATATTGTTTGGATGACTGTACCCTGTCTGCATAAGGCCTTAGCATTCCTATTTCTATGGCATTAAAATAAGATTGTCTTGATTATTTTAGGCATCTAACTGGACACCAAGGGAGTTGAGAAGCAGCCAGTATAAGGTCACAAGAAAGATACAACACTGGCCTACTAAATGTATGTGTATTTTTATTGATTATAGAAATATTTTTAAGAAGTAAACATGAGATATGACACTAGCTCTCAATTTACTAATATTCCCGAGCCAATAGACCAAAGCCAGATGGACTGACAACCTGAAAAACGTGTCTGGGACAGACTGGATGGGGACAGGCAGAGGATCGGCAGAAATGGCGCACATCGGGAGAGGCCTATATCAGTGGACTGCAATAGGCTATTTGATTGATTGAACACCAAAGAAGAACCTTCTACTAGAAGGTTTCCTAAGGAAGGCTTTGACAGACTGAAACTCAGAGACTTTGAGATCATCAGGTATCCAACCTGATGATTTCAACAGGCAGAGGCGTTCGCTTAAGTGGCATAAAGATAAAACGGCGCTAACAAAATGCCCACAAAAAGGACTCTATCCCTGGGTCCTTTAAGCAGGATGTGAAAACACTTCTGTCGAGGCCATCGAGGCAGGGACTGCTAGAAAATCATCTGTAATGGCGACCATTACTCTTTTGACCATCAGGCGGGATGTAGTCAATTTGACGACCTAAATATAAGAATCTAGCTTTGCTGGGCTCCGCCCGCGTGGATGGCGGTTATCGCGACATAGCCTATGTCCTGTCTCAAGAACTTATATACCCCTATGCCAAATTTCATCAACATCGTTTCAGTGGTTTAAGCGTGAAAGCGTAACATACAGACAGACAGACAGACAGACAGAGTTACTTTCGGATTTACAATATTACCTAGTATGGATAAAGCAATAGAGTGTGGTGAATTTTGAAATGGTTAGTTCGCCCCACTTACGTATGTTATAATTTTTAATATTTTTTCAGATAACCGCCGTCTTCGGACGATTAAGATGCCTCGAATAATGTTTCCTGAAAGTGATACTGAACCTGAGAAATATTCTAGACGGTACTTTTTTAAATTATTTTTTAAGAATGCATATTTAATTTGGTCATTCACTTTTCACAGTCAATTTAGCCTTTCGATGTCAGTGTACTTCGATAGGCTGGATTTATGTTTTTTAAATTTCACCTGAACATGTTGTGTTCTAGCTCAAGGCAGGTAAGAGTGTTCTTCGCTGACGACAATGACTCCACGAACAGGAGTGTGAGGATACGGCGCGATCGATGCCCCAGGAAGAATTATGAAGAGAGCGAGGACAAGCCTATACAAGAAAGTGAGTAATAAATAAATAAATATTCCACAAGAAAAAAATATCTAAGTATGTTTATCAGCATTCTAGATTCCATAACACAAGCTAGTTAAGCTTACCATGGGTCTAGATAGCTGATATACATACTTAGATATTTTTTTGTAAATACATACATATTATACATAGAAACACCCAGACCAATGCAAATACCCATATTCATGCACACAAATATTTGCACTGAGCGGGAGAGCACTTTGCATAAGATATCTTGTAGCCTGCGCTGTTCCCTTAGATCTTTTGAACTATTCAACGGATGTTTGGAACAATAGATAGACTGATTCAAGAGGAAGGTTCATATCATTTATAATTTGTTGTCGTAGATGTGCGCCGCAGTTGCCGCAAGCGCAAGCTCCTTCACCACAACTTCAACGAGTCTTGGATCACCAACGAACTGAAAGTGAAGGGCTACCCGGACCTCTATGGGTTCCCCGGCTCTAGTTCTTCAGACGAATTCTCTTCGGCTGATGAAGCCAGAGTTAGGTCTAACAGTAAAAAATTAGTAAGTATTTTTGACGATTTTTTTATTTTATTTTTGTATACACTGTATATTTAGTGCACCAATAGGTGAAAAGTGTTTCGTGTGTAAATTTCATGGGATATTCGTCTTCGCCTTGGATACCTCCTACCGCCTTAATTTCCCCCCTACTCATTTCTTTTCACTACTAGTTATATTTTATCTATTTTCCTTTCCATAGACCAGGCCACACGCTCCTACAAACACCGATGAAGACACTCAACTCTCCCGACAGAGGCGAACATCAGCAAGATTTAACAAGTCAAAAGCTATTGTGAGTTATATCTTTACACTTTTACAATTACCTGGATGGACCCCTATTCTGTTAATTGTCGAACACCGCAATAAATGCTAGAAGATTTTATTAAAAGTACTTAAAGTTCAATAATAAATGAAAAAGAGTTCAGCAGATATTCTTATTCACTCTACAAAGAATCGGGGTCCTATACATACATATGCTTACAGTGGCGTGTGTTGAATACTTTGAAGAGGCAAGCTGACAAGGCCTATAGTAATTCATCCGCTGTAAACAAATAATGAATCACTGGCACTGTTTAAGAAATCTAGAGAATAATCAGTAGTAGATGTGTTAAATAAATTCTAAGCCACTGGAAGCTTATACTCGTACGCTTTTAGCTTGCTTATTTTCTCCTAATATTATATTATACACTTGTCTTGCTCGCCTTTCATCTCTATCCAATTTTGAATCAACTTGGCATGAAACACAAATGATCTCTTTGTTAACGTTACTGAGTAGCAGAAGTCAACTCATGACAGTACCCATTATTCTTCAAGGACCACACAGAATCCGATTCGGAGGATGACAATAACCAAACCGTCGTTGAGAAGAAGCCAGCTGAGAATAAGAAAGAAGAAGAAAAGATGGAAACTGCAGATGTCACCAAAGAAGATGAAAAGGAAGTCAAGAAAGAAAGAGAACAGCCTGTGCAAGGACAGGATAGTGAAAGGTTAGTAAAGGAAGGAATGAGGTGAAAGTAAAAGAAAGAGGTTAATGGGAAGGATAGATGTAAATGGGAACGTAAGAGGCGATTGGGAAAGGATGTAAATGGGAAATGATGTAAATGTGAAAGGATGTAAATGAGAAAGAAAGAGGTAAATGGGATAGTAAGAGGTCAATGGAAAAGAAAGAGGTAAATGGGAAAGAAAGAGGTACATGGGAAAGGGGGTAAATGGAAATGGATGTAAAGGAAAAAGAAAGATGTAAATGGGAAAGGAAAAGGTGAATGGCAAAGGAAGAGGTGGATGGGAAAGAAAGAGGTGAATGGGAAAGAAAGAGGTGAATGAGAAAGAATGAGGTAAATAGGAAAGAAAGCAGTTAGTAATTTATTCAATTGTGTATGAATCGGCCCTTAACCCTGTGTTCTCTATTTGCAGCAATCAAGCTCCAATAAGAACGAGGAAGACTAGACGATGTAGACAGACGAAGAAGGACAGTCAACAGGAAACAGGTAAATAATAAAAAAAAATTACCTTGGTTATAAAGTTTGACGTAGGTTGCTGGGAGTGGGAGTCATTTCGTTAGGCGCCATGCTCGCAACTACAGTGAGGAATGTGAAATAGTGACCTCCTTCTGTTGACCGAGTAATGCTCGAGGAGACGTCGGAGTGGATCCGAGAGAGACTTAGGACCTTCCCGTCATCCATAGGCGCCTGTGCCCATTTCGGCAGTGCGATGCGTACATCTCCATCCCAGGGCAAAATGAGGACACCGTTGTTCTCAAACCGGAGGGAGTCATCTCGGAACCGTAGATGGGCTTTAGGGATAAGCCAGGGTGTAAGAGAGATTTAGTGACATTTCGTCGCGTTGGCCATTCCACAACCGACGTCGATTGGCTTGATTCTAAAGCTCTGAATCATAAGGTCGACTCCAACCACTAAGCTTCAGACGACGCTTATAATAGATTCCTGTAACTTGTCCTTCCCAGGCCGAAAATTGTCCTTCCGAACACCCCGTTGAAAAGGACAATTTTCGGCGTTGATCAGCTAGTATACCTAGGGACTCCTTGGAATTTTGGAACTAAAATGTACTCAAACTGTGCTCTATACGCGCCGTACAAGCTTCTTGGGTATCTTTTGAGGTTATCACACTCCGGCGGTGGACGAGATCAAATTCACCAAGCATAGATTATTACAAAACGATCTGCGTGTGACAGGGCCTCGTTTGTCTCGCGACTTAGGTCCAAGGTATAGTATATAGAAAATTTACTATGACAGAGTCATCATCATCGGAGTCAGGCAGCGAGCTATCCCTCCGAGCTCCCCGCCGCTCCAAGCGCACGCGCAAGCCCAAGCAGGCCTTCGTCCAGATCGCGCCCGGCGAAACGCGCTCCAGGGGACGAGGTAACTGCGCATTATGCTCTCTATTCTCTGAGGCAGACGGCTTAAATTGCCTTACACATAAACACAGAACGCAATCTACCGAGCAAATATCGCGCAAGACAAAATATGACGACGCTATTCCCTTCTTAGTTCTTCCTACAATCCCGGGTTATTTATGCGAGGCGTGAAGGAACATTATATCAAGGCCGTCATGGTCCCTACCACCATTCCAGAGACAATATCTGGGATAGTGGCCACTACTTTTTGGGCTGCACCTCAAACCTCAACAGATGGTAAATCAGGGTGGTGTAGAGATATTGACGGACCAAACATAAAGAAAAATACTCAGCAATCAACTTGAAAATATATCTACTCTAGCTGTGCGTAGAAAACTGTGTAATCTGTCCTGTAATGTTTATATAAATAAGTTCGTGATTTAAAAATGCTTCTAAAAAGTTTCTATCAGTTGACCATAATACTATTTATATTTGATTTCTTATTGCATTTTCCACTACAATTAAACCGTTAACTACATTTCTGTTTTAGCCAAAACATTCACAATTAGAAAGAAGCCATATAGTTTAAGAGAAAGAAAACCAAAAATGCTGCGTAGGAAAACTATCAGATGTGAGTTATTTTGACCCCTTTTCAGTTGTTTTCTTAATATGACTTGATCAAATGGATGCTGCATAATGATAAAAGTTTATTTACTTTTGTGCATTTTTTTTTCGATTTTGTTTGTATAACTTTCACTAAAACTAATAATATTTTCGTCGATCATTTCCTTGTTTGTTTAAAAACGTAATAACATATTGGTATATAGGACTTCACCAAGATTCTTGGGGTCCACCGCCCAAGCTAACCTCACATTCAAGGCAATACACGTCTTGACGTGTACTGCCTTGAAGGTGATTGACGAATGAAGATCTGGCATAGGATTGGCAAAGGCAGGGGTGTACTGAGATAAAGACTCACGGAAAAAAGGTTGCAGAGCCTGGTCCCCAGAGTGTAAGCTTTGGATGCAACCCGAATTGCTGCTTGAATGATGACGACGAGGGATGCAAAATGTCTTTTGTTAACAAAAAAAATAATATGAAAAAGTAGAAATTAAATGAATTCGTGATATTTAGTCTAAAATAATAATTAGAAAGTTTAAAAGACAATAAGGCTCATTATTGTTTGTAGCGCAATCGCCCTGTAGCACCACTAGTACGTCCAGCACCTCTAGCTCAGACACAGAAGAGGATCTTAATGTTTCAATGAAAAATAAGACTAAGGGCAGGTGAGTGAATTCAACTTTTTACAAAGTGACATGTGGCATGCGGGTAGATAGATAACACATTGTTTCTTGTTTGACCACACCTGACATGGCAATTTTTTTATGTATAATGTTTTTAATTCCAGACAAAAGTCGAAGTCTACGGACGATAAGAAGACTGACAGGGCGTTGAGAGACATTCAACCAGTTGAAGTTGATGGCAGCGTTCGATTCACCTCTGTAAGTATTGTCGTGAGAGACAAGTTTTACCTTCATAAAAAAAATATTTACTTCCCAAATACGTTCCTGTACTATATTTTAATTACATTTATAAGCTCTTATCTATAGGTTGGAAACCACGGAACACAGGCTTTCAATGGCGAAGGTTTAACATTTTCATAAGGAATTCCTTACCTCGTTCTGGTTTGTCATGCACCAATGCGACCCATTAGAAAGCCGGCAAGAATCAGCTTATCTCTAATGCTGGCACTACACCTAGACGGATGCATCTGCCGACGTCTTTCCGATGAACACTGATGCGTCGTCAGACGTGTGGACACACCACACTCGCTCGCGCTGAATCCCTTTGATCTGTGTCACAAATATCGACAACTATGGATGTGTGCCGGATGCATCTGCGGACGTTAAAAACCTACAAAAGATGAGCAAATTACCCCCTCTTCACGTCGGCGGACGGCTCCGCCGATGATACCCGCAGATGCATCTGCAGGTGTAGTGCCAGCTTAAGACCCCTCGATATTGATGGCCTTAATTCATAACATATTGTTTTCTAGTTCACAATCTTGATTGTGATATTTATTCCAGGTTGGTGGTCTTGAAGAACACATAAAATGTCTCCGCGAGATGGTCCTCTTTCCCCTGATGTACCCGGATCTATTTCAAAAGTTCAAAACGCGACCGGCCAAGGGCGTCCTATTTCACGGTCCCCCCGGTACTGGGAAGACTCTGTTAGCAAGAGCTTTGGCGAACGAATGCTCTTTGGTCGGAGGGAGGAAAGTGGCTTTCTTTATGCGCAAGGGAGCAGACTGTTTGAAGAAGTGGGTCGGAGAGAGCGAGAGGCACTTGAAGTTACTGTTTCAACAGGTAAGAATTGGTTCATAATGAAAAATTAAGGGTTTCATTTGAATTTGTACGATGAAGTGCATTAAAGACGTTTATGATATTATTAATAAGTGCGGGGCGTCATTTCAGATTAGACAAGCTATTAGTTGACTGTAAAATATATTTATTTTTAAATCTTGCTAAACGTAAAAACCTTTCTATGTAGACAACATATTGTGAAAATAATAAAACTTGATGTCCTATTATATGCTATAACAAAAGTGATTAGAAAAAAACAATAACACAACAACGGGTGTTCTTTGCAGGATCTTTGACTATTCTTTATTTTTTAATAAGCTCTGAGGGCTTTCTCGGCCGGAATACTATCGGTTTATTACGTCATGTAATCATTCAGTTAAACAAATATTTATTATAGGCTGACTTCCAAACTGAATTCCGACAAATACTTCTACGACAAGATTTTACTTCGACAGCACGAAACTCCGACACGACTCAATTTCGACAATATTTTAGATCGAAACAACTTAATCCAGACATTTCTGTACACCGACAAAGTGTTTCTTCGAATTCCGATAGGTTTAGGTAAATAAAAAACTTATACATAATAACAAATTTGTGTTCTAGGCAAATAAAATGAAGCCGTCCATAATCTTCTTCGACGAGATAGACGCGTTGGCCCCGGTGCGCAGTGTGCGGCAGGAACAAGTGCACACCAGCGTGGTCGGCACATTGCTGGCCGAGATGGACGGCTTGTGCGACAGGTTTGTGCATAGTATATTATGGCCTGTATTCTTGAACTATGCTCAGTCCTGAATCTACACTTATAACTAGATCTTAGAACACATTATATTCTAGATGGCAGTTCTAATGTCATTATGATTGTCGATTCCTCTCTGAGTGTTGGTCTGGAATACGGGCCTATATCTACTATCTATACTAATAAATTGGGTATTCTACTTTCTATTCCTCACCTCCGGCCTAGCACCAAGACCCACAGTCGGCGTGCGGTTTTAGTTGGTTCGAGTCCGACATAACCTCCCCTTCCGGCTCCGGCAGGCACCCTCCGAGGGGATTTCCGCACGAAAAAAAAAGGGTATTCTACTGACTAGTCAAATTCGTTGCTTTTTTCTAAACGTCAAAACGATAAGTTATAAGGTAACTTGTATGAAAAAAGATTTAGTGACGTCATAAAATTTAATAGTCTAATCAGTTACTATAGGTTGGGTGGATGATTAAAAATAAATAAAAACTATAAAATAAGAACCGACGTAACTTTTACCGCTCTTTTACCATTCGTAATTTAATAAGCTTGGTTAGATCATTTATTTTAACTATAGGATAATACCCAATTATAAAGAGGTAATATTTGTGAGTTTGTAAGGAATAATTTCTGGAAGAACTGAACCGATTTTGAAATATTTTTTCAATAAAAAGAAACAATATTTCTGTGTGTCATATTTTACCGATAAGCTAGAAAAGATTGCCATGGGTTGCGGAACGTAACTAATCAGAATTCCAAGCGGGTAGAGATGTGGGCAATAGCTTTTCGATGTATTAAAATATTAATTCGAAGAAGAAGAACTCAAGTGGGACTTGAGCCCACGACCTTTCCCTTACAGGGGGAATGCTCTTCCAACTGAACTATTGAGTCACACCTGAATCACTTCAAATTTCCCTTCTCTTTATATCAGTCTTTAAGGGCGACGGTGGCAGCAAGTAAGTTAGCATAACAAATGCTATAAAAAATTCATTAAAAAGAAATTTAATAGTTTGTGTAGGTAGGTATGCTTCAAAAACTCACAAAGGCGAAACCGGGACTCAAACATATAGTTATTTTATTACGTTTATACAGAGGCGAGGTAGTAATAATCGGCGCGACCAATCGTCTGGACGCAGTAGACCCCGCCTTACGCCGCGCGGGTCGGTTCGACCGCGAGCTTCACTTCCCGCCCCCACACGCCGCCGCCAGACGAGACATACTCGACATTTATACCAAGGACTGGGTGCCGAGGCCTAGTGAACCCACCCTGGACTATATTGCGGACGTCTCTGGCGGGTATGGAGGTAAGATTGATTCTATTCAAACTAACTATTGTAGTTAGACTCAAGTCAATTAATTCGACAGCCTCTGTGGCGTGGCGGAAGTGAACGCGACTGCTACGCAGGAGGCGCGGGTTCGATTCCCGCTCAGTGCAAATCTTTGTATGCATGAATATGGCTATTTGCATTGGTCTGGGTGTTTCTATGTATAATATGTATGTATTTACAAAAAAAAATATCTAAGTATGTTTATCCGCATTCTAGAATTCCATAACACAAGCTAGTTAAGCTATGCTTACCATGGGTCTAGATAGCGTTGTGTGGAATGTTGTGGAATATTTATTTGTTTATTTAATTAGCCTAACACAGTCCACTGCTGGACATAGGCCTTTCGAAATACATCGGGAAAAAGAAGAACTCAAGTGGGACTTGAACCCACGACCGAAAGTAGCATTCTCCCTGTAAGGGAAACCTTACTGGGGGAATGATCTTCCAACTGAGCTATTGAGTCACCTGAATCACTTCAAATTTCCCTTCTCTTTATATCAGTCTTTAAGGGCGATTTCAAATTTAAAAAGTTAGTATAATAAATGCTATAAAAATTTCATTCAAACATAGGCCTTTCCCTATGTTTAGCCTACTGTTTCCACACTGGTCAGACAGGTTAGTATAGGGTTTTATTTCAAGTTTTCCTTCTCATTGATTCGATCAGTGATATCGTCTTCGTATTTTAAAGTTAGTCGCCTCCCTATGACACCCTTTGAATAATTATTGAATTGAATTTATTTATTGATACATTAGATACAATTAGTTACAATTAGTTACAATTTTTTAACAGTCACATGTTGCCATTATTATATTACCACAAAAAGTGAAATACTGCCTCATAAACTAGGTTAACCTGTATCTTAAGGGCCAGTTTTTAGTTCATAATGTGCTACAATTACAATAAAATATTGGACGATCTTACAAAATGTGCGTGCATCTATTTTTATCTATAATTGCATATTGACAGCCTCCATGGCGTGGCGGTAGTGCACGCGACTGCCACGCAGCAGACGCGGGTTCGATTCCCGCTCAGTGCAAATATTTGTATGCATGAATATGGCTATTTGCATTAGTCTGGGTGTTTCCATGTATAATATGTATGTATTTACAAAGAAAAAAGTATATAAGTATGTTTATCCGCATTCTAAATTCTATAACACAAGCTATAAAAGCTTACCATGGGTCTAGATAGCGTTGTGTAGAATGTTGTGGAATATTTATTTATTTATTTATATTATGTATTCAGGTAAACGTGAATAGGTATAGGGATAATGATACTAGTATTCTTTCTCCATCACCACACCGTTAACCACCGTTATCACTTGTAAAGAGAATTGAATATTCGATTTTTAAAGATGTAGTCTCCGAACGATAGTATCGTAATCATGATCATGACGTAAAAGATTTGTAATTAAGTTTATTTTAGTCACCACGAAATTTGAACCACAATTTTTATTCGATTTTGTAAATAAATTAACATGTTATTTTCAGGTTCTGATCTTAAAGCTTTGTGCTCTGAAGCTGTACTGAAGGCGTTACGGAGAGTTTACCCACAAGTGTACGAAAGCGAGCATGCACTAGTTATTGACACCAAAAATGTGAGTACAGACATTTGATACAAGTATGAACACTTTGCCACTGTTCCTCTTACTATTTTATTAGAATACTAGCTTTTGCCCGCGACTTTGTCCGCGTTAAGTTTGGAATAGAAAGGTAGGTATAGGACACGCTGCTCCTGTTCTCGCGACCCAGATAAAGTTCTTTAAAGTTTCTGTGAGCCTGGTATTTCATGCAAATGTACACAGGTCACAGAAATACTGATTTCGTGACCACGACCCACAGGAACCTATACCCGGGATAAAATAAACGCCGAACGGAATGTAAAGTATCCTATGTCCGTCTCGAGGTTTTAAGCTATATCGCCACCAATTTTCAGCCAAATCAGTTCAGCCGTTCTTGAGTTATAAATAGAGTAACTAACACGACTTTCTTTTATCGATATATCGTAGATATACAAAAGAAAAACATATGATTGAAATACATACATATAACCACTTTTTTGCGAATTCAGACTGTTTGGCTACTTTCTGCATTCATTGTCGCAGTACCCGAATAGTAATTAATTGTTGGTGTTACTATTTACGCAGAATGAGCTCACTGAATATCATTTAAAACATGATTTGTTTCAGGTTGAAGTAACAAAGAAAGATCTTCTCGAAGCGATGCACTCGCTAGTGGCGGCGGGAGCTAGAACAAGTCCGCTGGCGGCGAAACGCCTGCCGTTGCATTGCGCGCCCTTGTTGCAAGCACAGGTGCAGAGTGCGAGCAACGTGTTGCAGAACGTGTTCCCGCTTGCTACTAACACTGAGAGAAGGTGAGAATAATATTACGTGTATGGTGGATAAAATGCCAGACCATAACACCAATATGTTCCAGTAAGTTGAAAGTTCTATGCCAATGTGCATCAGGGCGAGGTGAGGCGCTAGGGAACAAGCCCTGTATCGTAGGGGACTTTACAAACATACAACTAACGGACACAAAGTACACCCAGACTCAGAAAACGGAGGCAGTCAATTCTTATCACAACCATCGAAGGAAGATTACCTTTTTCTAGTCTTGAAATTTGAAACAATAGAAGTGATATATAATAATAATAATGTTTGCTGTTTTATTCACAGGTTTGCAGACCCCTCACTATCACCAAACAACCTGCTGATCACAGGCGAGTGTGCAGAGACGCATATCGCGCCCGCGTTATTGGCCCAACTGGAACATTGCACGGTGAAGGAACTCAGCATGTCCACTCTGCACTCTGCACTGACGTTCACTCAAGAGCAGGCACTTATATCTGTGAGTACAACTCCACCTAATAAAAAAAATACAAATAATTATTATATGACTATCCGTCATGATATGTGGATCAGAACGCGTTATGGCTCATTTACACCATTTTTTGCTGTTTTGGTTCGTTCAGTCGCGTTTGATCAAATACGCATTTTGTCCAATTGTCGAAAACAGGAAAAAATCGCGGACTTTCTATCCGATTTCTGGGTGGTTATAAAAAAATAACCACGAAGCCTTCTAACCTAACCTATCCAAGTTGTTATTTGACAATTTGACCAAATGCGTATTTGACCAAACGCGACTAAACAGTTTTGGTTGTGTGATAGTTTTGGAATGCCACTATGTCATCTTTTGATGATAGCCATATCGTGTCGCTAGTGTTTTCAAAAGACACGGCGGATTTTCAGCGCGCCTCCCTATTCCGGGGGCAAGTCGAGGACTCCGTTGTCCCTCCTCCCGGGGAGGGCCATACCGTAAGGGATGGCCCTGGGTCAGCCGGGGTGCGAGGGATATGTCGATGACAACCTCACCTTCGGCCTAGCACCACGACCCACAGTCGGCGTGCGGTTTTAGTCGGTTCGGGTCCGACATAACCTCCCCTTCCGGCTCCGGCAGGGCAGGTATCCGAGGGGATTTCCGCACGACAGAAAAAAAAAAGTCTCGCTCAGTGCAAATATGCATGCACATGTAAATTTGCATTGGTTTGGGTGTTTCTATGTATAATATGTATGTATTTAGAAAAAAAAGTATCTAATTATATTTAACCGCATTCTAGATTCCATAACATAAGCTAGTTAAGCTATGCTTACCATGGGTCTAGATATTGTGTGGATTGTTGTGGAAAGTTTATTATTTATTTATTTTGCTTATTTAGCGTTTTCGATGTTTTTGAATATTAATGAAATGTTCCGAGGGCTCGCTCACGTTAACAGTGAAGTCAAAATCTTCATTAGTTTGTATGTCTATCAAGCTAAGTGCCACCACTGTTAACATGGTACATGTTTACGATGGTAACTATCTTTCCGAGACTTCGCCTTTAGCTTACTATCTGGCGAGGTGAAGTCAAATTGACGTGTCCTTTATAAAAAAAAATAGCTTTTGCCCACGGCTCCGCCCGCATGGATGTCGGTTATCGCGACCAAACATGGCGTATGTCCTTTCTCAAGGTCTCATCTACCCTTATACCTAATTTCATCACAATCGGTTCAGTGGTTTAGTCGTGAAAGCCTTATATACAGACAAACAGACAGAGTTACTTTCGCATTTATAATATTAGTATGGATTTAGTTCAATTAACGTTTTCGATGTTTTTGAGTATTTGAGAGGCTTCGCTCGGGTTAACAGTGAAGACAAATGCTCATCAGTTTGTACGTCGTGCAGGTATTCTCCGAGTGCCGCCGCGCTGACCGTGGCTGCGTGCTGTTCGTGCGTGACGTAGTGAGCGTGTGGACGGCGCTGGGAGGGGCGGCGGTGGTGGGGGCGCCGGGCGTGGCCCTGTTCCGCCAACTGTGCCGCTCGCGTGCTCACGGTCCCAACACACTACTGCTGGCCACCGCTGACTGCCAATACGACCATTTACCAAAAGAGGTGAGTAATTTCTGACATAATGACGTGACAACGTCTTATAATTCGATGGAGCCGGCTGCACGCACGAAAAAACATAACGTCATGCGGCGTTACCTCGCTCTGAGACGTTCCATTTTAAGGCTTGAAGTGCAAGCGAGAGCGCGGATGAGCGACAAATCAAACAAATAAAATTAAAATTTTCTTTTGAAAAATGAAACCATATTTTCTTATGACGATGACGTTGTCTCGTTCAACTATCGTCAGTAAACCGACTTTACAGACAACTGATTTTTTTTTTACATTAGCGTCGGTAGCTTAATGGTTAAGGAGTCGGCCTTACGATCGAAAGGTCCCGGTTCGAATCCTGACCATTACACTACCGACGTAAACCTACTCCTAACACAAGCAATTTAGCTTAGCTGGAGGGGTTAAAGGGAATATTAGTAATTGCGGTTCTAATATTCTTTAAAAAATATATTTTATTTTACCATTATATGATTGCTTACGCTTCAACATATCTGATTACAAGGACTTTGAACGGTTCCCTGTCAGCACCGGCCTACGTATTAGCCACGAACTCTCCTAAGTTCACGGAGATGTTCGACAGTCTCTGTAGTGTGGCGGTAGTGAATGCGACTGCCACTCAGGAGACGCGGGTTCGATCCCCGCTCAGTGCAAATATTTGTATGCATGAATGTGTCTATTTGTCTGGATGTTTCTATGTATAATAAGTATGTATTTTAAAAAAAAGTATCTAAGTTTGTTTATCCGTATTCTCGATTCCATAACACAAGCTAGTTAAGCTTACCATCGATCTAGATAGCGTTGTATAGAATGTTGTGGAATGTTTATTATTTACTAGCTTTTGCCCGTGGCTCCACCCGCGTGGATGTCCGTAATCTACCCTGTAACAAATTTCATCAAAATCGGTTCAGTGGTTGAGGCGTGAAAGCGTAACATACAGACAGACAAACAGACAGACAGACAGAGTTACTTTCGCATTTATAATATTAGTATGGATTTATGTTACCTACCTGGGCCTCGATTCTGCTAAAGCCAAACCACAATCGTGGTACCATTGTGGTTTGCACCGCGACTGCAAAAAACCGGTATTCCCGTTGGGCAGATCAATGGTTAGATTAGTCTGTCCAGTGGGAACTTTTTGTCACATAGTCCAGATCAGCTTGTGATGTTTTTTTTCATACCACTTAGGTGGCAGACAAGCACACGGCCCACCTGATGGAAAGTGGTTACCGCGGCCTATGGACGTATGCAACACAGCGGTTTAGCTTTATGCTTGTTTGCTCAATGATTGCAATGTAGTACAAGGATAGATTGTAGTCTAGGTCTGGATACTTTTATTCTTGTGATAGGTTTCTGTGGGTTGCTGGAACGAGATCTAGATTCTATACGGGCAGAGCCGCGGGCAACTGAAAGAGTAATAAGGCCGCTTCGTCGCGTACCGATTTATATGCTATAACCTGTATTTATGTTTAGTACAATGATAAGTTTCAATATATAATAATTGAAATGATTTTATATTATACTAGTAGATGCCCGCGGTTTTACCCACAATATGATTCTGTTTCCATTTCCGTACCTTTTTTTTTCATTTAAATACATTGCGGTCGAGTCGCTCTCGATTTCTCGCTCAGCTACATCTATTTTTATAAGTAATTAAATATAGATTTTGAAGAAGCAGAAAAAAATTATAATACCCATGTAATTATTATGTTCACAATCTAGCATTCTTATTTCAGCTACAAGAACTGTTCCCAATATACAAAGAGTGTGTGTACCGCGTACGTGAACCCAGTGCGTCTGAAGTGATTAACTTCTTGAAGCCAGTGTTAGCGGAGGCGCAGTTAGACCCGCCGCCCATTGAAAGCAACGAACCGCCTCCACCATTACCTAGAGGTACAGTACAGATGTTATTAAAATCTTTAAAGTAAGACTAACAGAGCATAAATTTTGTGAACAGAATAGATCTTTATCCTTTAGTGACCAGGCTTATAAAATTTGTGATGTCAAAGTGAAAGTTCGGCTAAAATCGACCTCCATCGGTTTTTAAAGCGTTCTTATTATCGTATGAAATTCGAAATACATCGGGAAAAAGAAGCGCTCAAGTGAGACTTGAACTCACGACCTTTCCCTTACAGGGGAATGCTCTTGCAACTGAGCTATTGAGCCACACCTGAATCACTTCAAATTTCCCTTCTCTTTATATCCGTCTTTAAGGGCGACGATCGAGCCATCTACTAACTTTCTTACGAACTGTTGGAACCAATGAATGATTTTTCAACCATTTTTTCCATAGAGCAGATGGAAGAGCATTCCCCTGTAAGGGAAAGGTCGTGGGTTCAAGTCCCACTTGAGCGCTTCTTTTTTCCGATGTATTTTGAACTTAAAAAGTTAGCATGATAAATGCAAAAATTTCATTCAAATATCGTATGAAATATTAACTTAATCTATTAGTCTATGGCACTCCATTGCTGCACCCAGAACTCCCCTAATGTGCGTCATTATTTACGCCTTCCGCATTCAGCCTATCCCAGCCACTTTGACTTGGGGGCGTCCTTTGCTTTCTCCAAATTATTTTATCAATGTACTATTACAGCCCCACCGCCGCCTCCGCCAAGAGAGTCGGCCGAGGAAGTGACTCGTCGCAAACGCAAAGAGGACTACAAACTGCGCGAACTGCGGATATTCCTGCGAGACATCTGTCGCAAACTCGCGTCGAACAGACGCTTCTATAAGTTCACCAAACCCGTGGATTTGGAAGAGGTAATGAAATTAAAATACTCTTGTTTTGCTGTGGGAGAGTAGTGGATTAGATTAGATAACAGGACTTCACCAATCTTATTGGTGTACATTTTGTGAACACCGTGCAATCTTATTGGTGTACATTCTGTAAACACCGTGCAATCTTATTGGTGTACATTCTGTAAACACCCTGCAATCTTATTGGTGTAAATTCTGTAAACACCGTGCCTATTATCAAAGATACCTAAAATGCGTTATGCTCAGCATGTGTACATAGTCTCATAGTCAAACTTCGTAGTTTACCGATCACTATAATTTTTGTTCGGGGGGGTTTTTTTTTATCTATCCTTCTGGATTATGGTCCAAAACATGATCGCTTGCAGCACGTCATGGTAGGCATACAGGAAATCAAATAGAAGCCGTCTGAAGCCCCGTCACTAGTTCCCAATATACTAATTTCCATTTATGATAAACGTGGTTATTTATCTTCCAGGTAACAGATTACCTAGCCATAGTGTCACAGCCCATGGATCTAGAGACGATGATGACCAAGGTAGACATGCATAAGTACAACTGTGCTAAGGAGTTCCTTGACGACATCGATCTTATATGCGCAAACGCACTTGAATACAACCCTGATAGGTGAGTTTTAGTGTTAAATCTGAAGAGGTGTGTATTTTTCCTAGCGTATTTGAGATGTGAACTATTTACGGGGGTAATCCCCCCCTCCCCTGCCGGCCAAAGAGAACGGCAGCGAAATAATCATTTTCCAATGATTTATTTTATTTATTTTTACTGTGATTGACATTGTAAAATTCTGACGTGCCTAAACTGAATAAATGAAATGATTCTTTGATTCTTCTTTGATTGGCTATGACGAACGCGAATCGACTAAAACCGCACGTTGTCTCGGATCTATTAGCGGTGTGACCCTAGGCTATTTATGGTTTTGAGATGGCCCCTCGGATGTGGGAAACACGGTTTCTCCATTTTGCCTTGGCAAAGAGGAGGGGTATTGCGCCCCCGTGTTGATTTGCTGGGATAACAGGCGGCCGAATCTTTCGTCACGCCTAGATCTGCGTTCAGAGAACCTGTCCGCACTCTTGTCTGTTCTACACTGTGTCATCTGCTAATCAGATGGATACGTGGAAAGCTATACTAAACCTCGGGGAATGTATCTTGCACCTGAAATGCGCAGTACACGTTTCTTGAGCCTCTTGAGGATAGTACGGGGTGCCGAGGTCACATTCACCAAGCATGGATTCGTAAAAAGTAGTCCACGCGGCCCAAGGTCTCGTGTCTCGCGACTAAGGTCCAAAATATGTTTCCCAAGGTATAGAATTATCTACACGGCAGCATCCTAGGTCTGAAATGTCTATAGGCGGCTGTCTCCCCCATATTGTTTAAATCATTTCACTTCCTCTACATATTTTTAATTTTATTCTCCATTTCATTATTTGTTTTAACATGTTCTTTTTCCTTCCCTGCGCCAATCAAAGGGCTAGAGGGATGTTTAGGTATGAGTAATACAAACGCTTTGTGAATACATATTATTAGAATTTTATTAGTAAAGGTGCAGTGTTATTTCTAAATATTATTATTATTATAAATTTTACATCCTCTAACCTTTTGTCCGTTCATATTTCGGACGATTTGCTTGTAGTTTTAATCAGCATGAGTAATATTATTAGTATAATTTGAAGACGCAACATTTTCAAAATTAACCCATTTAAAAATTAAAGCATGTATGTATTTTTCTTTTTGGACTTCGTAATAATATTTTGTGTTGAGACAGGCAGCAAATATAATTTATTTGTTGAAATTATATATATGACGTTAAATGTGCAAGCTTTACTTGGCTTTTAACTAGGGTTATGCCACAAAAACACGATAAATACGAAATAAGTTTTCGTGCATAAGTATAACATTGTATTGTGGTTAATTTAATTACGATGATTATATCAGGATACAAGGTGTTAAAAGATAGCATGTCCAATTTTCGAGCTTAGAAATGTAGTAACTTCATGAAAATCACCAATTTCACACCTTCAAATCAAATTTCTCGTTTAGAACGTCATCGGACAAACAAATACGTCACGAGGCGTGTTCGCTCCGGGACCATGCGCACGCGCTGATCGACGTCGAGATGGACAGCGACTTCGAGCTCGAGTGCCAGGAGATCGCCAACCGCCGGCGGGAGGAGGGCAATGCGGATAATGACCTGCCTGACTTCATCTATACGGCTTCGAATTTACGTAAGTGATATTATTACTGGCAACTGGGAAATTTAATGTTGTTTTATATGTGTGAGTGTGGTGTCATGTGGATGTATTAACTAACTTTCAAACTCTGGCGTTCCATAATAACGGGAATTAACGCGATCATGGTATAGGTACATACGTACCTTTGATTTGCCTGACGTTTCGACCAAGTTACACTGGCCGTGATCACAGGCCGACCTATACCATGTACCTATACCATGATCGTGTTAATTCCCGTTATTATTATTGTAAGAGTATTAACTCTTGATAATACCAGTAATGTCATTAGGTGGTGTCATGGGGACGTCACGGAAGAAGGGTAGACCTTATTGTTGTTTTTCGTGTTGGCTGGTTTTACCTTTTTGGGGATACCGATGAGATTGTTAGGTCGGACTTGAACCGATTAGAACTGCATGATAGAAGGTGTATGTGTGTACCTAGATCTTAAAGAAGAAATATTTATTTATTGTTTGATGAAGCTGTGTAATTGTGTGAATTGTAATTGAGCGAATTATCTTTATGGGGAGCGTGAAAAAACATTTGGTAAGGCAGCTGAGATGGTGTTCTCTGCCACCATTTTGAGTTTTTCAGCATCTGGGCTGGCACTTATCACCTGGACTTCACCCTAGCTTCCAGTGGCGGAGGGTGACAGATTTCAAAAGGGAAGCCGATGGCAAAAAAAAAACTTACCTCGATCTAGTTTGTCGGCAGGAATCTATTGTAGATACCACTCGCCATTGTTATCTTCTTACCATCTAGCAGGGTGTAGTCAATTGAGGAGGCGTATAATTATTAAAAAAAATACCATCACGAACACCACAGTTCCCATATACGACGTATTTACAATGTGCTATAATATACTGTTGATTGATGGCACTTGGTGGAATTCTTTGTTACACATATTGAGAACACTTTTTTCTACTGTATCTATAATATAAAAATGAATCGCAAAATGTGTTGGTAAGCGCATAACTCACCAACGGCTGGACCGATTTCACTAATTCTTTTTTTGTTGTGTTTGTTATTATCGGGAGAAGGTTCTTACGAAAAAAAAAAACAGTTGTACAGAAAATTTCATAAAGTAACTTTTCTTTTTCTCATACAAACTTTTTCTATTATGTGAGAGAAGTTTATGTTTACGTTACGGAATTAGTATTTAGTAGTAGTAGGTAGTAGTAGGAATGGGAATGGGAATAGGAATAGGAATGGGAATAGTAATGGGAATGGGCACGGGAACAGGAATGGGAACGGAATTGCACGCGGGTGGAAAATATGGCGGTACGAAGTTCGCCGAGACAGCTAGTTTATTATAATATAACCTGACCGGTTGAATGTGTGTACAGTTCTCTAAAGTGTGTTGTTCCTTGCAGACCACTCGATGATCGACGCCATATCGAACGACAAGTCGCCGCGAACGCCTCACAACGGCGACAAGAGCGACCCGCACTCGTCCAAACGCAAGCGTAGGCGGATGAACGCTTGGTCCAAGGGCTTAGTTGCCAAACGACCGAAAACTGCGCGGGTGAGTTTATTTATGATTTAATAGCTTTTGCACGGGGTTCCGCCCACATGGATGTCAGTTATCGTGACTGAACAATTATAATTACCATACAAAATATGATCAAAATTGAGTTAACAGACATAAATAGACGGACAGACAGTGTTGACAGACAGATGTTACTATGAATTACTCGTGTAGATATTCTAGACATTATTGACTGACTACGAATGTTTATCATATTTGATCATCATCCTCCCCTGAGCCTGTTGTGGTCAGCTTTCAGTTTAACTAGGTAACAGTCGAACTTTGATATTTTCTGTGAAGGGAACTGGCATTGACCTCCACGAACCACTGGCAATTTTGGAAGTTTTTGCAGCTTCAAATACCCGTAACGAATGCTACAACATTAAGCAACTCAAATAGTCGTCTTGATGCGCTCTCCAAGGCAAGACAGCTGTCTCAATGTTACGGATTGAAAGGGGGGTGATGATCCATCCTAAGACTGATCAAACTTAGCAACAAAATATCTATATCGCCAAATAGATAAACATGAAAATTCCTTACCCAGAACTTCAAGGATTCGAGCATGGCGATAACTGACGAGGAATCAAAGGAGAACAAGCCGATCACGTCGACGCCGTTGCCGAACGGCGACGTGACGTCATCGTCGGGCTCCGACGACGACGCGCCTCTACGCCGCCCGCAGGACTCCGCCGACTCCTCCGTGTTCAACATTACCGCGCGGTCCGTCGCATACAACCATGTTCTAGAGAGGTTTGTACGCGACCATACAAAGTATACCTTGGGACACATATCTTGAACCCAAGTCGTGAGACGAGGCCCTGGTGCGCGCGAATCTACTATATAAAAATAAGTCGGGTTTTCCTTCCTGACGCTATAACTCCAGAACGCACGAACTGATTTGGCTAATTTTGGTCTTGAATTATTTGTGGAAGTCCAGGGAAGGTTTTTACGTTGAGAAAAATTCGAATAATTGCCGGGAACCGACATCCACGCGAGCGGAGCCGCGGGCAAAAGCTAGTTGGTTTATAAAAATCAATATTTGGTGAATTTGAGCTCGTCCAACGCAGTACTACCCCCAAAACTCACTTAAAAAGGTAGGTATACTGCGCGTATAGAGCACATTTTAGGTCCAAGATATATGTCCCGAGGTCTATAATCTTCACTTTCTCTCGTGTCGGTGACATATCGTCACATTTATGTGTTGTTAGATTAGTGGTTAAATGTTATTTAATATTGTTAACAGTCCGGCGAAGTCGACGGAAAAGTCACCAACAAAGACATCACCAAAGAAGAGGAATTCAGGGCAAGATGCTTCGAGTGGAGGTTGGTATTCTCATTATTATAACTCTTTTATTATTTTTCTAAACACTGGCAGTTTTTCTTTTAACATTTGCAACCGATAAAATCGAACATTGTTGAAATTCGAACGTAATTATTTTTGTATTTAGTCAGAATCCGCCCGGAATTTTATACCTGCCAGTAATTGATCAAACTGAAAAATAAAATAAAAATCCAACATATTTCCTTTTTAAATTTTACAGACGCCGATAAAGTACTGATTAACAAGACTGAGTTAGATAACATTGTATATAAGAATGCTAAATCGCTGCGGACGATAGGACTCGAAGCTTTACTGGACTTACACGCACAAATGACGCACACGGTCCACACGTACTCCACGAGGTACGACCGGACGAAGTTACCGCAGGAACTGCACGCGATCGTCACGAGGTACTTGCACCATAAGAAATGAGATCAGGTACACTTGGGAAGACAAGTGGTTGTGAAATTGTTACGTTTGAAGGTATAATGTACAAAGTTCTGTGTTGTTTTGGACGTATCGTCGATAAGATAAATGTTGGCAAAAGTGTGGATATGATTATTGTGTTGAGCACTTAGATTTTTAAATTGTACTGTAAAGTTGGGTATCGACTTTGTCCAAATGTATACGGTGTAATGTATTGACATGGGAAGAAGATTAATTATAGTATGTACGTATCCATTATGGGTGTGTGGAAATCTTAAATTTTCCGTTGTTACCGCCGTGAGTGAAGGAGTTAATTTATTTTCAATTTAGAGTAGGGATATAGTATAGCTGGCACGTGAATCTTACTTTCTCTTTAAGTTAAACCACTGCCATTATGAGTCAAGGATAAGATTCTCTAATACATAGTTGTGTGTATTTACGATAGAACGAGTCACAGCCTACGGTCAAAACCTGCATGTTTGCCACCTAAATGGTATAAAAAGGATATGGCCTGTATTCCTGGTGTTGCTATGTAAAAAAATGCAGCAATATTCCCTTCACGGAGATCGCTAGTTTTTTTCGCCTTAGACTCAGGAGTGCAACCGTGAGTGTTTTGACGCCAAATGACAAATGTGTGTAAGGCGTCGAGGCCACCAGTGATTCTACTAATATCCGATATAGTAGAATTCCTTTTGACTTCTTTTTCCTTTTAACCAGTCAATTCAACCATCACAAAACCTTGTACATAGTTTATTTTTAATTTTAAAGTATATAGTTTATTTTATATTAGAAATTCGATTTTGCTGCATCTAAAAGCTTCATTTGCCACCACGTATAGGCAAATAAAAAAAGGTATGGCCAGTCGTAAAAAACATACGTAAAGAGGTAGTAGGTGCTTTCACATTTTGTGTGGCTTATGATCTATGAATGAGGTTTGTAGATAAAAATAGGTTTTAAGTGTTAATCTATTGATACAAAAACTTACGAAGCGTATTGAACGAAAATGTACTGTCATAATTGTCTTGCCTTCGGTAGAAAAGATGAGATACATTTCAGTTCTTAGGATAGAGGACTCTTTTATCCGCACTTACTCTCTTGGGCTTAGCTCCGCCCAGAAACGCAAAAGCTTACTGGGAGCTTCACAGGCTTCGCGGAGCGACCTCGTTGTGCCGAGGATTTGGGATCGTTGGGCGGCCACTGCCCCGCATTCCAGTATTACGTGGGCGGCCGTTTCCTCGGCGCTGAAATACCCTCTGCAAAGGGGCTATCCATGAAACCGATGGTATATAGGTGCTTGTTGAGGGGACAGTCTAATCTTAGGAGACTTAGGAGACATTTCACTTCTTTTAAGTAACTATAGAGTTGACGCCTGTACTAATAATTCGAGCAGTTTATTTTATTTTATTATAGTTTTTTTAAATACGAAATATTGGACATACTCCTCTTCCAAAGCCTCTAAAATTCACAGACTTTGTATGACAGTTTTAAGAAAAATTTAAGATTTTCGCACATTCAGAAAAAAACTATCATTTTTGCGAATTAATTTATATGTGTTGAATGTATATTTAATAAATTGGTGTATGAGCTGTATGTAGAACAAATGGAATACCACATTCCAATCGATCATATCTAACTTCGATAGTTGTAAATGACGTTGTGTTGTGGTCTGGTCGGACGAATACAGCCTAACCGGTTATCGATAATTTAACGGTTAAATTATTGTTAACCGGTTAGGCAGTATTCTCGTAACCGGTTAAATTTAAACAGAATATTACAGGTGATTACCGGATCAAGTTGTGTATGATGTGAGGAGTAGCCGAATTAACCGTTAACCAGTCCTAATGAGCCAAATTGTAAATGAGATTATTAACATTTTTAGTTTGGTTGTAATCTTATTGGAAAATATTCTTCTTATATAAATAGGCTTCTCCCAATGTTGGGAGTGGCCCAGTGGATTCCAGTGTCATCTTCAACTAACACATTATTTTATTAAATCTTTTCTCAGGAGAACTAAATATAGTATAGGTCCACTTATTATAGATGTACAATGTACACAAGAAACTGATTCGATATCGTTTTATCGAAGACTAGCTGTTGCTCGCGGAGCCGCGAGCAACAGCCCGCATGGAATCCTGATCCCGTTCATCGCTGATAGTAGCGTGATATTATTATAATTATATAGCCTATGTACCTGATAACGTAGCATACTATTTGCGAAAGAATTTTTGAAATCGGTTCAGTAGTTTTTGAGTTTATTCGTTGCATACAAAAATACAAATATTTCCTCTTTATAATATTAGTATGGATTTTATCTAGGCCGATATTAATTTGACGTCAGCCTGTAACAAACAGTAAAGTCAAGAAATAAGGATGAAACTGATAACGAACTTAAGTCTAGCACTTAATGTAATAGAATTAAGGTTCAAATTGGCATGCATGTGCAAAGTGCACGTTAGTTTATTGTATGAAGCGATTTAAATTCGATCGTCGATTTTACTGAGACTTTAGTAATGTACGATTAGTAATCAAGTACAGATTCTTTATGAACACACGATTTTTTTTGGAATGTACATTAGTTGAAATTTATTTATAAGAAAATATATTCGATAAACCAATTACAATGTGTTTTGTAAGCCTGAATAAATAAAAAATAAACCATTTTTTATGGCTGGGTGACCAGTAACATTACGACCAAACTCTAGGTTTAGGTTTTAAACTATAAACAATTAAAAATATAACGCCGCACCGTGGTCTGTGATATGTAGAAGAGGTTTTATATTTCATTCGTAAGAAGTACATTCACTTAAAACACACGACGCTATAGAATTCTTTTTATAAAAAAATGCTTTGTCTGTAAGACTGGCCGTTTTCTGTTCTATATTCAAAATTATTTTTTTTCATTGTATAGGGCGTGTGTCCATTCCCCATAATATCTATAAAGTTATCGAGAATATAATTCAAATAACAGTATCTCCTACCCAACAAGCAAATTAGTCATATAAGGTTGAGTTTATTCAGCTATTCGGTGATATAAAAGTCGAGTAAGTGTGAATTATTCAGCACGTGTCGTATAAAAGCATCTTATATAGCATTTTAGTTATTCAGCATTTCGGTCACATAATGGTGCTGAGTAAACGTTTACTCTGCATACTTATATGACTAAAGTGTCGTATAAGATTTGCTGTATAAGTCGCTAGTATACGACGCTTATGTCACTATTTCGTCGAGTAAAAGCACATTATATAGCTTTCTTGTGACACAGTCGAATAAAAGCTACATCGTTGCTTTTATACTGCTATTATGTTGTATAAGTTGCATTCATACGACTATTACAAGCCTAGTGCCAAGTGTCGTATAATTGCTTGTACTGCTCAATTATCACTTGTCTTAGTTTTCTTGTGTACAGTAAGTGGTTGATTGAATAAATAAATAAACAAAAGATCTTTTTTAGAAAACTTTTTAGGAAGGTCTAAGGAACCCTAAAATATAATCAGCGTGGTATCATGGCGCTTATACTGCTAATTTGCTGTATAAGAAGCTATTATACCACCTGTAAATGAATATTGATATAAAAAATATTTGTTATTATATTCATATTACTAAGAATTGAAGGGGGGCGTTAAATATTTATGATAAAACCTAGTATATTTCATCAGAAAACTTACCTTCGCAATACTTTGCAAACCTATGCGTGAGTTTACGAACCTACATTTGGTGCAACCTACAAATTAACATGTCTGCTAAATAAATTGTACTTATAATTTTTTATAATTTTTAAAACACAACACGACGCACTTGCTTAATTTAACAAACAAACGTAACATAAAAGTCATATAAGTTACAGTTATAGCGCAACTTAAGCTTGTAACAGTCACTCCGTTACCTTTATACGATGTCTATGTGACTGAATTGCTGAATAAAATGGGCCCAAATCGCGTTGTATAAACGTTTTCATTACGTTTATACGACTTCTATTAGGAGCCAAAATGCTGAATAATTTACGTTGCCGCGACTACTACACGACATATTTTTGCTAGTTGGGTATGATGATAAACAATTTGGCTTTTTAGGTGGGAAAATGATATGCAATGAGTTGCGTTTTAAAATTTACCAAATAAGCTGAACTAATATTGCTTACTTAGAATAAGGTCGTACTAACAATAATGTTTAGGTAAAGTTTTTCATTATTATTATTTTGTTTAAATTATTATTGAAGTCGTCATTGAGAATGCGTCTATTCAATGTGAGTTTGTTGTTGGTTAGTTTAAAAGGTAAAGGAATACTTCTGACGTCTGTTGGCGGTTACATAACAAACGTCAACGATGACACATTATTTGAATGCGTCATCGAGATTCAACACAATATCAGTGCATATTATGTAAACGATGAATACTGGAATTTATTTAGCCATTTCTATAGTGAATGAGAGTCAATTAACTGAACAAAAGGATTGAGAAATAATGTAAATTCGGTCGCAGTTGTTTGATGTGTACACTTATTTACATATATATTACTGAATTATTAAATTATGGCATTATAGCAGGGAATCTAGCAATCTAATAATATAGTCTATTAAAACATCAAAAACGGCCCTACACTTTTGACCTTAACGACGAAATTAGCGACTATTACGCCTATTGTACACAGACGTTTTACGACGAAACAACGTGTGTGTACAACAGACCTTATTCTTGCGTTGATCTATATCTGCATAAGATATTGCTTTGGTTATGTAAAGCGTTATTCTATTACTATTACGTTGCGTATATCCACAGCTTGATATCTTTCAAGAGTATTTAAAATGAAAAAAGAAGTAAGTTAATGTTTAATAAACAAATGTGGTTTTATCTACTCTATAAATGTACCAAATTAATGTGCAATAGAGAGACTAAAGTAAAGCCAACGAGACGAGAGAAAAAAAATGAACAAAGCGACCATTAGTGAGTTACGTTGCGAAAACTAGCGATAATTTTTCTGTCCTTGTCGCACATGTCACACGTACGCGACAATGACCGAGCGACAGCTGTCGTTGCGTGTTTCGTAGTACAGGAAAGTTGTCAGCACAGCGGTTCCAACTATCAGATTCGCCTTCGTAGGAGCAATTTCATTCCTGTCTGGTTGCGTTTGAAGTGATATGTAATAATCTTCAAATAAGAATGTTTGGAACCGCTGAAACTTTGTTTACCTTTTTTCTCTCGCTTTGTTGGCTTTACTTTACATAAATGAGACCAGCCGATCTTCCCTACGCAGCTAATCAAAAACCGATTATTGTATTAAGTGTTCACATCAACGCTTCTTTAATGAAATGTGTTAGGAGTGATAATAAATTCTCATGCAATGGGTTGAAGCAGTAGACGTATTCTAAAGTATTAGGTTTGTGAATTTTTACTTTTTAATCTTCACAAATTATTATATATGTATGTACTAGTACTAATATCAGTTATAATTACTGATATTTTCACGGTTACTGTTGCTTGGTACCTTCTTAGTTATTACACCAATTAAAGGAGCTTGTACATGACTTTTTTCCACATAACGCTACCTAGACCTAAACTAGACGTATCTTGTAATTGATTATTTTTCTCCGCATCCTAGAATTCATATGGGATAGCGGATAAAAATAATTAATACTTTTTTGTACAAACTTTTTACACATAGGAGGGATCACACCGATCAGCAATAGTTGTTACATAAATATTCGTAACCAATTTCATGAAAAAAGACAAGTCAATAATGATGATAAGTAAGAAGGTAATAAGCGCCACTATAAGTGAGAAGGGATTTATATTAATTTTTATAAGTACTTAATATAACTAACTACTACTATCACTTTAATATTTAATAATAAATATTTATCGAATATTGAATATTATTGATACAAAGCCGTGTGATATTGAAGAATAAGGGTCAGTTTGTTTCAGGCGGGTAAAGGCTCTAGCAGTTTTAAATGGCAATTGAATATCAATCTTATTACATTAGGACAAAGTTTAAATTAGTAAGCAACAACCCTTAAGAGGCCTTCCTAGCAACTGTTTCTCCATAGTACCGTTCTACCCTTTTTCCTCCCTGAATATTGCTTCTAGAACAATATTTTTGCTATCGTAAAATCAAGATCTTCTGTACGCATGTCCCTGTTATTTTATTTTTGTCGGCAGTCAATAAAATAAGAAAATATGATCGTCTAAAGATGTTAAAAAATGACTAATTCTACCAGGACTACCAGACAAATTCGAAAAGGTTTTAACGTTATAAAAAATAACAGGAGCATGTATACGCTATTTCCTAATAATGCGGTGTCAAAAATATTTAAATCGGCGTAGTTTTCGCTGAAAAAAAAACGGGAAATACGAAACCTCGATTTTGCCGGCTATCCTTATCGCACTCTACGGGGGACAGGGGCGACGGCAATAGGATTATTCTAGCTAGGAAGTCCTACGGTAACGCCCAGAAGCCTATGGATGGGAGCCCCGGGTAAGCCCTCGGAAGGATGTCCCAGGACTCCCATCAGACCTACGACTACAATTGCGGCCTCGTCTCGGGGGTGGTTCGGGTGCTATCCCGCGTCTATGGGGGGTTTTCGGGTGTTATCCCGCTTCTTAGGGGGGGGGGGGGGGGGGGCGTGCGTGAATCCCTCACGTCACGCTGCCGTCATGGGCCTGCTTCTGTAAAGACGGTGGGCGTTACCGTGGGGGTTTTTAGTCGGTAGGAGTCCGGCATAACATCCATGAAGGATTTTCCCCCACGGTTAAAAAAAAAAAAGCTAGGAAGTCCTCTTAAGGTATAATTCCGAAGCCGGCCGCAATAAGATTTACTGCTGCATACTATTTTCAGCCTTGTCTATATGGAATAAGGTTGATGTTTAATTAAAAATTCAAAATTGTTCGAGGATTTTGCCGCTAAATTCGAATTGACCGTACACATACCCGTTCTACAAATACTTAGTTACCTCAAAATCTTATTAGTGAACGAATTTAGTGTGGAAACTGTTAAAAACTTGTATTTCTTTATATCCTGTTTATGAATTCAGTTCTAAAGGCCAATTTTCGTACTAAAAATCTCTCAAATATCATAAAACACTCGATGCTATTGTTCGATCTTGATATTGTGATTAGATCGAGACTGGGTTTTGAACACATTTTTAACTATGAGAATTGGCCCTCTGATTTTATGAAAATGACCCGATGTTTAAAACACGAATTTGATTTTAAGAATATAACTTATATAAAAAGCTGATTTATAAAAGTCAGTAATGTGTCCATTTAAAAAAGTTGAATGTTGATGTTCGGAAAAAAATATAGAGATTGAATTATCTATGGTTAAACGAAATAAAACGTAAATAATGTCATTGGATTGTTATTACACTGACACCAGGTTTTTGATTCGTTTGTCAGACTCCTGTCCTGTCAACACCAAAATACTGATTACTCATTGGTATTGATGTGATAATAGCAAGCATGCTATTATCACATCAATAATCCCTAACCAATGGGCGTTCAGAATTTAGATACACGAGTCTGCAGAGCTGTCTCAGTCGAGGCACATACTAACGTATCACGAGTCTCTCGACCAATAAAATTAGTAGATTTAGTCATGTGACATTGTTGCTGTTTCATTGATCATTCTTAAATGTTAGACTCGTGTTTCAAAGCTGAGGATTATGACCTAGGTCACTACTGAGTGCCTAGTGCGAAATTTTTCTCACTCACGATTAAGCGGTGATTTGTATGCCAAAATTATTTTTCACAACTTTGGCACCTGGTGGCATTAATTCAATATCATACTTACATAACACCGTGTACTCGTCTCCGATGAATATGAAAAAACTCGCACTGGGGACTGTGTACGAAGAAATTATTGCTGACATAAATTGTACTGCACAATGTCCAGTTAACCTATATATAATACATTTAATTATGTACCTACAGCTTAATATACACTTCATAAAATTATAAAACTTGTATGTAAGTCAATAGGCGGGAGATTGGTTAACCCGTAAGACGTTAAGAGTTTTTTTTATTAACGTACGAATTTGTATAAAAACTATAAATATTACTCGGTCAAGCCACTGTCTATGATTTTATTCGCAATATAATGACATTTGTTTGATAGCATCATAACCTGTGGTTTCTCCTACAGTTCTGAACTCGTGTCAAAAAAGACATAAATACCGAACGCTCATTGGTTGCCTGTTGATCGTAGATCAAGTCAACCAATGAGAGTACAGTATTTGGTGTGAAACAAACAAGAGAATCTGGGCGTTAATCTTCAAATTTTTTGTACGTTAGGCATAAGCTTTTATTGCCCTAACAGCTTTTTTGTCATACGAATGGCATGTTACTATGGCTTGCTACTAAAGGTTGGTTGAATTAGTGATAAAAAACTCGAATAAAAAAATTAATATATTCTGAGATAAGTCACGGGTTAACATAATTCAATGTTAATTGTAATAGATAAAATTTTATAATAAGACCGAACATTGTCAAAACGAAAGTACTACCATACAACTATAGAAAGAGAACCAAATACGTTAGTGTACGAGTAAGAGAGAGAGGGATATAATTTTGGAATTGCGACTATAGTTGTAGTGTATTACAAACTATGCTTGCATTTGCTCAATGTGGACTTTCTAAGATAATTATAATAACACAGTATCCACCGTTCGATTAGTATATAATTTTGTATTTATGAAATCATATTTAATAAAAACTGAAAATAAAAGGGTATGATTTAATGTGATATCGAATATGTTTGTTTTATTTATACTCCATTTGTCAAGGTTTAATGATTTTTTTTTTGCGTCTGAAGCTTAGTCGTTAAGAAGTCGGCCTTATGATCGAGAGGTTTCGGGTTTGAACCCACTTCTATCGTCTAGTAGGCAGACACAACAGTACTTCATTCAGGCGCGAGCACTTGTTTAACAACAGTTCATCACAGGATTTACAGTCCATCAAATCTAAGAGGTACCGTTTGACGTTTCATATTTTTCAAACCGAAACAACTTTGTTCATACGTACATTATTCAGTTTCGATAACCTTTTTCATAAAACCATGAATTTAGAAAGATTTCATTATTGTATCTAAAAATGTACAATTCTTAATATCTAAATGTAATTGAAAACTTTCAAACAAAGCAAAATAACACATATTTACACAGTAAATAATTTCTAATAGTTATATTCTTGACCTCATTACAAAGTTACGTAGTTAGGTCACTGCACGTAGTGTTGCGACTCTTCGGATACACTTGTATGCAAAAAAATCGTTTACATATACGAAAAATCGAATGTATTATTTACAAATTACACTTGACAACCAAACAAATATTTTTTCATGTGAATGGGATTTATCTCACATATTACGATTACATAACTAAATAGTTATGTAATCGTAAAATATGAGATAAAACCCATTCACCAAAAATACGTATTTATAAATCAAATATATTTGCTTCTTTAAAAAGTTGTCGAAAGCGATTTGTCGATTTTTGATTTTCGCGCCCAAATAAGTCGGGGTTTCTCGCGCTAACGCTGTCGAAATAGTAAATGGAGTCAGGGATAGTGTTTTTTACATTTATTTTTGTGTATGATAGTATGGGTTTGCATATTACAGAGAAATAAACAAATTTTTAACAAGCACATCCATTGATTTTACAATTACAATTTTTTCTTCTAAGTCTTATTTCTACGTCTAAAACTAATAAAAATAAGGTATGTAGAACCCATTCACAAAAATGTTGTTGCCTGATGTTATAAATTAACGACGTTACTGCGCGACCGCATAATGCACTGAATACACAGATACCCTAAAATAAATTAATTTAATTATTTTTAGGTCAATAGGCAAAATCGCAGGTGTCCAAGTCTCTACAATTTTTTTTTTCTGGCAACACTGCCAACTACAAGCGCACGCGGTCCGCTCGGTCGGTTCGGCGTCAGCAGTCTCTCGCCATCTTGGAAGCTGACTGTGCGCGTACTTGCTTTCTCGTTTGTGTTTTACAATTTGTGACTTGGCTATTACTTTTCTGGACTGATCATTCTTTATCCGTTTACCTTGGCAATATTTATACTGGACTCCGAACTAAGCAAGTGTTTATTAATAATGTCGAAAAGAGGACGTACTTTGAACAGCCAGGCTCGTGAATTGGTGGTGAAATTACACGAGTATTTTGAGCGTGAATCTCAAAATGGTGGACTTCTACTGCCAGTTACACAAGTTCGGGATCGCGTCGGTGAAGCTCTCGGTATTGGTAGCCGCACCGTTGGCAAAATATTAAGTGAAAAATATGGGCCTTCGGGGAGTGACAGTAGCGTACTTCACACACCGAAAAAACGAAAAAGAAATAAACCTGTGACAGGCATCGATGAATTCGATAGTCATGCTATTAGAAACCATATATACGGGTATTTTACAAGAGGCGAATTTCCAACATTGGCAAAGTTATGTGCAACTTTAAAAGATGCCGGGCTGTATAAGGGAAGCATAGAGTCGTTGAGAACGGTAATAACAGGAATTGGCTTCAGATACAAAAAAGTTGACAAACGAAAAATTGTTATGGAGCGACATGACATAATTATGCAGCGACTAACATTCCTGCGCGAAGTTAAACAAATTATAAACTGGGATAAGGTAATATTTTTGGACGAAACTTGGCTAAATTCCAACCATTCTGTGCCGAAAACATGGACTGATGATTCTGAAGCTTCGTGCTCGAAGGTGCCGATAGGAAAAGGTGGACGCCTCATAATATGCCATGCTGGGTCAGCGTCTACAGGCTTCGTGGAAAACTCTTTATTAGCTTTCCAATCCAAAAGCACTAAAGAGTATCATGAAGAAATGGACGCAGTAAGGTTCCGAGAGTGGTTCTTAAATTTATTACAGAATATCCCTCCTAACAGCACAATTATAATGGATAATGCCCCATACCACTCTGTGCAAATTGATAAAGCACCTACGTCAGCCAATAAGAAAGCAGATTTGGTGGCATGGCTGCAAAGAAAAGGAGTGGATGCCGACATGTCACTATTAAAAGCTGAATTATTACAGTTAGTGAAATTGCATAAACCACCAAAACCGACATATGTAATTGACCAATTGGCCGAAGAGCACGGGCACAAAGTCATACGACTTCCTCCGTACCATTGCCAATATAATGCCATTGAACTGATTTGGGCCCAAGTTAAAGGTAATATTTTATAATATTATAATAATAACACGAGTACTTCTAACATTTATAATTTAAACAATGGTTTTCGTCTGCTATCAAATAGTTACATTATTGTTTTACAGGTTATGCAGCAAGACACAACACAAAACCACCCTTCAGTGTCAAGAAAATGGAAGGTTTATTAAAGGAAGCATGTGCCCAAGTTACACAGGAAGATTGGAGTAAAGTAGTACAAAAAACAAAGAAAATAATAATGGACGACTTCGAAAGAGACGTACACTTTGATAATGTAATGGACAATCAACTGGTCATTAATTTAAATGACGATGATGACGAAGACGACGATACTAGTACTAGTAGTGAATAAAAAAATATCCTAAACATTTCTTTTATTTAATTATAACAATTGATTTCTTAAAATTCGGATATTATAGTAATCGATCTCTTAAAGTTCGGATATTATAGTAATCGATTTTTTCATCCCATCCCTATCATTCAATTGTCAGAACTGTCAAACGGTACTTCTTAGATTTGACGGACTGTAGTCCAATAGTTACTTCACCTTTGGTACAGGTACTGCATTTTTTTTTATAATTATAAAATACTGCCTTTTGTACATACATATATATACATAAACCCACGCCTGTATTCCCCGAAGGGGTAGGCAGAGGTGCTAGCACCCACATTTCGCCAGTTTATGTTTAGGTCCCAATGTAATAGGTGGCGAGCCTATTGCCATCAACCGGGCACTTATAAACCTGCGATAAATACACACATAACTTCGAAAAGCATCGAAAAGTCATTGGTGTGTGCCATGATAAACCTGGGATCGAACCCGAGACCTCGTCTCAGCAGTCCATTACCCATACCACTAGGCTACCGCAGATGCCTTTTGTATTGTATTAAATTATATATTTCACTATTTTTACATAGGGAAATATACAATTTGAGTAAGGTTTTTCTATATTTATAAAATGAAATGGTGCTATGGACCTTGTCCCGGACCCCGTCAATTTTGGCAATGCGTCCATGACTAGCTATAGCATTTATTGGTAAACATTGAGTCCATGGCAATAACAAATAAAAAGCCTCCAACTTGACCCGTACCTACGTATCCCTAACGGATCGATCTGTCTAGCTACTCACGCCGACGGTCTATGCACACTGCATCCTTGAGTCTTTTTTTTATACCACTTAGGTGGCAGACAAGCACACGGCCCACCTGATGGAAAGTGGTTACCGTGGCCTATGGACGTATGCAACACCAGGGGCGTTACACTCGCGCTGCCTACCCTTAAAGTAAGTCTATGGCAGTTTGTTCACAGTCTGCAACTGTGAACAAAATGCCATAGACTTACTATTCACCCTGGGAGGGCCAATTATAAAATACAAGCCGTTACCCACGGCTCCGTTAGCCTATGTCCCTTTCTCAAGGTCTAATTTATCCCTGTATCGAATTCGTCAGAATCGATTTAGTAGTTTAGATGTGAAAGCCTAATACATAGTTACTTAGACATTTAAAATATTGCCACAGTGGAACGAATCCTAGTGTTCGTTAGACTGATTTCATTTCATTTCATTTCATTTATTCATAATTTGCGAAATATGGGTATTGTACATTGATGTTGTTTGTTGTGGAAGTATCACCATATTCAACCACACGGCATGCAAATGATTGTCGACATTCTAATTAACAGGTTAAGTATAACAATTATGTCAGGCATCAATATTTAAAATTACACTTAATTTATATATAACAATTATACTTAATACAAAATATAAACAATAAATAAAGTAGGGCATGTCAAACAATAAATTAAATTTTAAATTTCATCAAATTCATAAGTCAGTATCATATTCAAAATAGATTTCAGAAATTATGATTAATTACAATTTGTCAGTTAAAAAATCATTTATGGAGTAATACCCTTTTTCAACCAGTAGTTGCTTAACTTTACCTTTGAAGGTCTCAATGCTATGAATTTCTAGAATTGATTTAGGCAAATGATTATATATTCGTGGAGCTATGCAAAATATACTGCTATTAAACAAGGCTGATATTAAGTACTTACTAGTGTGGCCAAAATGGGGTCCCAAAATCGATCCTTGAGGTACACCGAACTATATTGGTTACATTACACGTCTGCCACAATGCTCATAAATGGACTCTGTCTCTCTCTATTTTATGCATCTATTCGATAAGTAATTGTGGTAATACACACCACACACTATATTTAATTATAATTTTTCTTTTTATCCAGACATTATAGTAATATGAGGTCGTCACGGTATACAGGCGCGTGCACAAGTTATTCTTGAAGATGGATTCTTACAAAGCGAGAGTGTGATATGTCAGCTGCAGCTGTTGGGGAACATTTTCCCTGAATTTAGATGGTTCCAGGCCTGGACTCATGGAGACCGCAGATCGTTGCGTTGCTACGAATTGCGACGTGGGTAACGCCCAGAAGACGAGTAAGTATTTACAGAAATTTTCTTTTTTTTTACATTCTCCATTACAAGAATGAAGTTTTGGGCCTATCCTGATTAGGTATTGCCTAAAGCTTCTTTCTTAACACTAAACTCGTGTCCTGCGGGGCTAAAATCGCCACATTGGGCGATTCTGCTAAAAACGAGTAAACTTTTGAATTTCCAGTAAATCTCAATAGATTCCTATAAAATTTGCCAAAATGGTCACTTATTCATTTATGTACCTACTGAATCACTGAATCACAACAATTAATTTATTAAGCAGATTCTAATTTCGGGTAAATATGTAAAAGAAGTATTATCCCTAATACGATTCCAATAAAGTGGCCTTTTTAGACCTGCTGGCCTATGGACAGCTTTTGCTATTTGCATTATTTCTTTTTATTTGCCATCTTAGTCAGAAATGGGAAGTGCCTGGTGAAATTGCAGTTTAATTTGCATTGAGTATACTTAGCCTATTGGTCCATGTAATTAGTGTCTACTTACCTACACATTGTTTTATTGTATGTTTTTCTTCCAAAAAGGTGCTGCAAGTGCTGTAAGCACATAAGAAACTTGTTAAACTGTAACGATAAACTGGTAGATACTCGCACTTATTGTCATTTTGTTTCAGAACTGATCAACAAATTGATCACTATAGACATAGATAAATTATGAATGTAACTAAATATTCATGCAGTTACGAAAGATCTTACTTAACCATTCCATTTTGATACAAATTGACTTTGCCAGTTTTGATACAAATTGACTTTGCCAGTGTAATGCAAGGAAATGAAACAACAAATTGGTATTTCATATTTTTATTTTTTACACTTTACGTCGGTGACCGTAAACGAATTTTACTACATCGCTCCATCATTTCAATTACAAGTTAGAATGATACTAGAACATAAATATTTTTTCGTATTTTATTTAAGATCAAATAGATAATCTTTTTTACATCCTAATATAACGATATCATTTAATTTAATTTGTCATTATGTTAAGCAAAATACAACAAATTAAATTACAAAAAGAAAAACTTACAGTTAATTACACTCTTTACGGGAGAGAACAATTATCTAAATGCTAAAAATAATTGTAATTACAATTTATAAATATTCGTAACAAAAAGGAGGAACTAAATATTTGATTTTTACTAAATTAATACAATCACATTATATTTATTAAACTAAAAATAAGTACTCAATGTCGTACAATATATTATCTATTAATTCTTATTACATTTGGCTCCTGATGTCACCTATGCTTAATGAGAACGGCGCTGAAAAGCTGAACGAAGTTAATAAGAACGTGCCTTTTGGCGTAGAGAAGCCAGCATAAACGAATTTACTATATAACGAGTCGATTAAAGCAAAAGGTAAACTACAGAACCGTAAGAATCAAAATATACAAAACACATTTCTCTTGAACTTTGTAAAACACTCTAGTCATAACCATGTCTACAACCGTAAGACCTACACATTAACAAATAACAAAACTTAATTACAAAAAAAACTTCTCGATAACTTTAACAAAATCACTCTAATACTGCTGAATTTGTACGAATTAGGTAAATATTGAACGTAATCTATGGTCACAAGTCACAACACAAACAGGATTATGTCGGAACAATAAAATAACGCGAACGCATCATCAAATTATTTGTTTATAATTTTTGGCACATGTATTTACGTTTCATACAGATAATAATTGTTTATTTATCCAATACATGACCTTATTTATTATCTACACGTGATCCATTATATTACAAAAAGTGTGCGGTTTTTGCATGTCTAAATGTTGCCAGCCTAAACGGAATGAGAAAAAGCAATATAAAATCTGTTAAAACTATTACAATATTTTAATCATATTTTTAATCGTTTAATATATAAAATCCCTGTAATGATAATATTGTTATTATGAAGTGACACTATGTGTTACTACTGTATGCAGTTATGAGGAGACAACTGTGGCTGTACTGTATGTGTAATGTACAATATTTTTTATAAAATAGAATCGTAAATAGTGTTCAGTCTTCTGTTGAGAGATTTTTCATGTTTGACGACTATAGATACTAAATTTGGATCAAAACGTTTACAAGAAACATTGTTTTCATAATGGGATAAAACGGTCATTGAACGTAAATACTGATTAGTTCGGTATAGCGTATAAGAAAACGATATATTCAACAGATATAGTTTATATTATACAAATAATATTTACAACAGGTAAAATCATGTAGATATCTAACTAACCACACGGTATCTCTAGTGATCACTGTACTATACATTTATCTAAAGCCAGATAGTATGAACCATTTATACTAACTTTCATTATTTACTAAAATCTTGAAAGCTCCTTTTTATTTGAACATTGAGTGCAGATACATTATTTGTCTAATCGTGGCGCGCACTGTCATTTTACCCATTAATATCCGTGTAATTTTTATTAAAAAGGGGGAATGAGTAACAGATTATAATTATGATTTACATTAATTTTGCTGTTACCACCCCAGTCGTGTTTTAAAACATAAATAATTGTGTAAAGACAATTAATTATTGAGCGCCAGTGCTGCTATCTGATTCTGTATTTTGTGACGTTTCAGTGGTGTGGAGTGCGTCTGTGTGTGACTAGTGCGTCGCGGACCTCCTGTGACGTGCTGCGTCCCACTCGGGCCAGCTCACTGATTCACATCACTAACACTACAACAATTACAAATACACTACAATTTACCATTTTAGACACATAATAATGTCCCCTTATTTAGTGGTTAATCCAAAAATTTATATTCCATTATTTTTATCAATACTATGTACAGTTAAAAATTGTTTACTATCGAATTATAAGTAAACTATTATTACGAGATATTTTACAAACTTTGGTGAAATGCAGAAATGAATTCGCACATATAACGTATATCTACATTAGGTTCACTATGAATCGACAAATCAATGCAAATTTATTTATTAAAATCGTTAGAAATCATATTATACATTGTACATTATCTATAAATAGGGAATGTAACAATAATGAAATTCGGAATGTCTTAACGATAACAATCACAACACCTTTCATACTTATTGCACTCCTTCAAAATAAATTATCGCTTATCACTTAATATGCGACATCAATATACATTTACAATATTAACATATCTTTAAATATAAATTTAACTAATTTTAAAGTGGACGTCGCCGGCAGCGAACTCCGGAAAAATCACAAATACATCCTAATACAAATTACCGTAAAACTGCAACTTTTCTAGTGTATTCATAGTGAGTTCCAATTAGGTATTGCACATTTAAAACAATAGCAATTAGACGCGGCTCTTTAGCTACCGTCCAAGTAATTTAAGCGAGTTTTAGGTTCCAATCGTAATATTACACTATGTGGCCTCCCGCCATATCTTCAATTTCGACACATTCCGTTTCGATAAGTTCCTGTTTCGTAACCTTCATAAAATGCCAGACTCAAAAGTGTCCGTTCACAAATTACCGGGACCTACCTCTGAACACCCGTTCTTTCGCGACGTTTGGACTTGTGATGTGCAGTATATCCGTATCCGCTATTATATTTTAATAAACAGCGCAATGACTTGTCCTGTCACGCAAAGGGTTAAGTGTGTAAAAAGACGCGGTTCGAAATATCTGTATTTTACTTTTTGGTGGATGTTTTACCATATTATTTTTGAATACGTACCTGAAACTCGATGTACAGTTGATTAGGTAATAATGAAAAACTGATAAATTCCATTTAAATTTCTTATTTATTTTTAAAATTCGCTCATGTCCTGTTACGTACAGGGGTAATTGTTCGCGCACTTATACCGATACCGACTGTGTAAAAAATGGGGTTCTTGATTCCGATTCGTACGCGAATTCACCGTTACCATCACTAGTTTTTTTTGGGTTTTGTTTTTTTTTTATTTTTTTTTGTAATAATTAGCCCGTCAGTTGACTATACCCTGCTAGATGGCACGAAGCCGTATTCGTCCAGGTGATGTGGACCACCATGCCAGATGTTTATTTATTTTTTTGCAGCCATTATAAAAAAATTATAGATAGATAACATTGTTAACATAAGAAAAGAATGTATAGAGATAACAATAAAAGAATTATATGATGTATAAGTGGATAGATATAGGTTACGAAAGTACACTTTTGAATTGGAATTTTGTGAGGGCTGCGAAACAAGACGTGATCCAAACGGGGTGTAGCCTTCAATTTGCCTCGCGAGTGTTACCTACAAATATACAAAGTAACAAATAATAGTTTACATCACAGAAATATGAAGTTGTTGTCACCCTACTGATTTTAGTTTGACATGGTTGTTTAATTGCCTATTAGGTAACTATAATAATGAACGGGACAACCTTGTGAAAGAAGTTATTGAAATTGTGTATGAAGTACATCCTGATAATTATTATAACAGTACCTAATAGTCGTCACCCGTTTAGGGTTAAGTATCTATTCATATTTCTGTGCTTTAAACCAATATAGATATAACAATTCACATCACATTAGTGGTGTGAAGATATTAAAAGTTGTAAGTCTCACATTAGTACACTAAGCACACCGACTTGAAGCTCGGCTCGTGATTGACCACAAGATATGAAATTAACTTCTAAAACACATAATTAAGACTTATTAATACACTAATTAAATTTCAGTTTTAGTCCGTCAACAGATATACGTAATGAACAGATTTTTGGCAATGATGTTGGGATGCCAGACACATAAGGAGATGTTCATAAATACATTGAAGGTATAGTGCATATCGAGGACGTCTGATGGAATGCTTTAGGACGCCTAGTCCTGCCCGTTGTGGTGCAGAAGCGTACGGTTGTCCGGTGGATGTGGCGGGTGTGACGGTGTGCGGTACGAATCTCCTTCCTCGTCGGCGGAATTCTCTTTTGACCTATCACTTTTGCAATCTTCTTCTTTTGTTACTCCCGACAGCGAGTCCAGAGCCATCGGCATCGACTGATAAAGTTCCCTCGCTTTATCATTAGGCGGTAGTAGATGCAGCATGTTTAGCGGCATCGGAAACCCTGGAGGGAACTCCGGATAAAACCCTTGTTGGAATGGGTTGAACATGGGGTTCGAGGCGATGTCTGGCTCGGAACTCGCCGGTCTTTGGCTTGAGTGATGGTCGTCTTTTTCATGGTGTTTGCTTGATGGTTGATTGTTGTTGTTGTTGCCGGAGTTGAGATTCAGCACGTCCAGTGGACCGCCGATACAGTCTTTTCTCAGCTGCTCTAACTTTAGGCTCTTGCCATATTTGCCGCGCACGTACATCAGTAGCGAATTGTATGGGATCCCGAAGATTCGGGACGCTTGGCTTGTTGTCATTTTCTTATTCCACACATGTTGTAATGCTTCTGTGAGCTCGGCGTTTGTCCAGGAACGGGGCGGGCCACCGCGTGGTGCACTATGTTGTCCTTTCGGCCTCCCTGTGGAAGATAAAAACATTGTTAGAGCGGTTTGCGGTTTCGTGTCAAGACAATGAAAATATTTAGCTAACTAATTATTTGAATGCAACTATGTACAAGCGCATAGTTCTGTGATTTATGTTCGACGAAGTGCAGGCACGCCGGCACGACATGTGCCGTGTGCCGCGCCGCCGCGACGTCATTACGCGAATGCACCATTATCTAATAACCATGTTTCGGCTGAGCAATAACTGTACCGAGCGGTATTCTGAGCGAGCGAAATGAGCGGGTTGCGGCGACATTTTGTTGGCGGCGATTTGTCATTAATTCGATACGAGCACGCGACTATTACGGTGGTTTGTCAAAAAGAACGCGGACATGCATACGCCGGCGACGTCGCCCCTAACTTTATAGTTTTATAATTTCAACGGAGCACGTTAACTCGATTCCGATCAGATAATTCAAGGAACATTTCGGAACGTCGGAGAAATGATATTTTATTATGGAAATTAGTTTTTCTTTTAATAGTCGTCGCGGGTCACGCGAGCGCAGTTGAAAATTAAAAAGGATGTTTTCCATTTGTAGCTAGTTAACGAGCAGGGAGCTGCGGCGGTGGTGGAGTTGTGTACGTGTGCCTGTCTCGGGCGATGGGCGCTAATCGATCGGGGCTATTGTGTGGCCGGGAGCGAGCCGGGAGCAAACCGCCCGCGCGCCCGCGCCGGCTACGGCTTGAAGCGCATTCAAAGCATACGTTAGACTCGCCGTCTGTTCCCCTATGAGATACGATATCAGATCGTCTTAATAAACATTTGCTTGGAAACAATGGACGTTTAACATTCGCGCAGTGCGATTGCGAGAGCACTCGATGTGTGATGGGGACGCGAACACGCAGTTGGGCATTATTGCACCGCGATGCATTGTTACTGGCATGCGCCTAGTCCTGATACGAGCCAAGTAGTGCCTAGGTTACATTGTTTGTTTACACATTGTGCAAATATTTGTCAGACGACATTCTGATGCGAAGCTTCTTCTGAGTTTCGCGGTCATACAGCAGTCGTTTTCGTAAAAGCTGAATCAATTCTTGAAAACGAAGAATAGGACAGCGGACCTTGGTTCCAAAGTGCAAGCTTTGGATACAATCGAAATTGGTGCTCGAATGATGATATTTTTTAAGAGTATTATCACTCTTCCTGCTAACTCCTACCACGTTAAATTGCTGTTAGAAGTGAGTTTACATTGATAGTGTAATCGCCAGGATTCGAACCCGGGACCGCTCAATCGTTCCTCCTCCTTCGTAGCACGAAAAAGGGCCAAGTTAAGTACTACTTATATCAAATGATTGTGAATGAACTTACATTTCTTTTTAACATTAGTGAAGAGCTGAGCGTCTAGGGGCGGTGCGCGGTGTTCCACATCCATCAGAGGGTACATCTTGTGTTCCATACCCGGTGGGAACAGGCCCAGTGGAGAGTCCATCCCGAACACTGTTGACAAGCAAACATTCATATAAATAAATAAAAATCGCAGAAATGTGTGTACATCGGCATCTGATCGAACTTCAAGTCTTAAAAGGATCTTAAATACTTGGTTATATTTAAGATCGATTTTATGATATTACGAAACTTTAACCCCCGCACGCTTAAGCTGGCTCCCTGCTGTGAATTTCCCAAGCGACTACAATATGGGGTTCTTCAAGATTGGCATCAGAAGGTTGGTAGTACCAGTGTGATGTCACTGGTAGTGCACATGTCCTTAGATCACGGTAACCACTTCCCATCAGGTGGGCCGTGTGCTTGTCCGCCACCTAAATGCCATAAAACTGCCCATACCTTCCGAACGACTGCACCAAATTAAATAAATATTTTTATGTTCGTTATTGTAAAGATAAGACGTTTAAGTAACTTTTTTTTTTAGAAAGCCAATGGGTAAGCTGCTACAATGGTACCGGGGCGAAACCAGGGCACGTAACAAGTCTTAAATAAAAATTAAGAAAGTTGTTTTTTTTTTATATCTGATTGAGAATAATACTGCCCAGTTGATGGCAATAGGCTCACCATTCACCCCTTTTACGTGGGACTGAAAAAGCAAAGCTGGCGAAGTGTGATAACATGAAGAAATTGCGCGTCGTAAGTTCTGAATAACACTTTTACTACACTTTAATACCTCTACTCAGCAATAGATGGCGCTAGTGGTATAAAGTTGCTACACTTTGAAACAGTTATACCTACTTCGTTTTATATTTAAAATATTTGCAAATACATAAATGCTTGTGTAATGGTTTTCATGACGCTAAGGTGGCAAATAAGTATAAGACCACATTTCGGCAAAGCTGATTGTATGGCACATTATGGAACCATGCAGATTCCACGGTGCCGGACCTAGAAGGTACCTAGTAGTTTATTGCCGAAGTGAGAAATCGAATTACATAGATAGAAATGAAAACAAACTAATGATCATCAATATAAATTAACTATATATTTTTTGATTCCCCACTAGGTCCGGTTTAGCTTTTGGATTAAGAATACAAATACTTATGAATTACAAACTATGTACAATATATATTTAACAAAAATATACGCAACCTACTACAACTGTGTCAAAGTATGAAACATTAATTTATAATTCAAACAAAATTAAATTACTTACCTAAGTTACAAAGTAACTTATGAAAGTTATAAGCTATAGTTACATTTTAGTGTTAGGTTCGCTAGAGAAAATAAAATTAATACGCACGAACACTTTTTAATCACAAAATAACAATATTATTTATTTAACTTATAATTGTGTCAATATATTTCTAGGTCTACACTATTACGATATGAAACAGACTCAATTAAAATAATAAATTATCCGTTTATGTAACTGGTGCAATCATATTTGCAAAGCGTCATCTACATAATTATTTTGTCGCAGCACTAGTATGGAGGGTTAGTGTCGCTAGAGTGGACCCCACGCCTCGAGTGCAAAATAATTTAAATACCATCTCGATCCTAGGTGTCAACGTCCGATAATAGGATGCGACAAATCGATACTCGTTGCTTTATTGCGAATGCAGGAGAACCTTTTGTTCTACCAGTTTGAGAATTTTCAGTTGAAGTTTTTAATCGTTTAGATTGTCGTTTATTTTCTCTGTATTTCATTTGTGTCTTATTGGTAATAGAATCAATAATACCAGCTGAGTATTTTATGTTGGCTGTGTAAGTATTATGTCGAAATTATTAACATTTGGTATTGCGAATACTGATCTTATTGTACTCACCAACTGTTTTAACTTTTTGTTACTTATTTGTTTCGCTTGTAGTTATAATAATTACTACTTTAATACTACTACTTTAATATTATTAATTTGCATTACAAAGTAATATTTTGGCAACGACTCCTAATTGAGTATATTTATAGAAATGTTTTCTTTCAAGTACCTATATAATCGCAAATTTCCCTAAGCTTTCTTTTTATCATACGTAGTCTATTATACTTATCAAATAACATTTATGTATCTGTTTATTTCTAACTTTATAACTAAATCTACTTATTATTATAGTTATATCCGATATCTTTCGCCTCAATATCGATAAACTTGTTCAGCATAAGTAATAATTATCTAGGCAGCCTCTTCATTCAATCAACTCGATTACTAATATGAATAGTTAAACAGCATTAGCAGCAAGCAGGCGCATCTCTAGTTGTCATACGTTTATGCCATTTAATTAGGTTGAGCTTTTGCATTTGAAAGCAACTTTCTTCACAGTTATATTTTACTGTTTATTTAAGAAGCTGATGCCTTTATTATCTAAGTGTAATAATATATACTCAGTATTATTGAAAATACAAGAAATATTGTCAAAAATATACAACACAATATTACCATCAACAACATTTTTATAAGATGTTTCATGTATAAGTTAAGAGGTAGTAAAAACGGCGATTTTATCGCTACGCGCGATTTCTTACAGACATATTGTTAATTACCTAGTTCACTTAATAATACAGGCAGAGGCTATACACACAATATCATTGGCAGTATGTATTTTATTGTCAATATTATTGTCGTAGTGTCCCTTAGAGTTGTACCCAGTTGCTTCGAGGCTTTTTTTACTTCGTGAACCCAGGGTTAGCTTAATCTCTCTTCGTTTTGATCGACTTATCGTTTCTTTTCTGCACTTCTAGACAAGTGGCAACTCACTGGATTGACGAATGTATGGGATTTGACGTAATGTCATTCGTTGACGATTGTCATATACGTCAAAATACATATATTTGTTATTCTATTCCACGATACGCTGGCCAGCCATCTGACCCCCAAGTTCTCCTTTAGTTCCTTTTGATTGACATATCTTTTTATTATGTGAGCGATTGCCGTCCAATCATTAGAGGGAAGCCTGTGCTTATCAGTTATTTGTTTTTTTTTATACCACTTGTGGCAGACGAGCATACGGCCCACCTGATGCAAAGTTACCGCGGCCTATGGACCAGGGGCGTTACACTCGTGCTGCCTACCCTGAAGAAACCATCTAATGCCCCTCTCGAAGAACCCCATATTGTAGGTACATAATTGTCCGGGGGGCTGGCAGGTGAGGTTGTCTTAGACTCTGAATGCCTTAGAGAGCTATAGGCTTTATATACATGGTTATCTAGATTCTAGAAGCAGTCATCGCCTTAAGGCATAATCCTATGTTATAACCCACTAGTACCACGATATATGAGTGCGCTAGGAGATGACCACGCACGGTTTTATTGGCCGTAAAATAAGTAGGTATGGACGGTCAGCAGCAAAAACGGACAGCATCAAAGGGTTTTGGTTCCAGACAGATAGGCTCACAGAAGACACAGAATCTTCATTTGTTTCTTCATATTATGGTCATAATATAAAGTGTCTAAAGAGACTCTTTCAGTTCTTCCAGTTCCTTTAAAAAGTTCTCCTCCAAGTAAGTATGCTGAGCTTCTATTATCAGTCTTGTTTGGGTCTAGATAGCGCTGTGTATTACGTCCTATAATATTTTTATTACCTACGCAATTAAAAGCGTTCAAACAAAATAAAAAACATATTAGAACATAAATTATCTATATCGCGGCGTTTTAATTAAGTACGTATCAAAATGTTTGGTACAAAATTGGGTTGCGATAAATTAATTAAGATTTCCGCACGCAATGTCTTTGTCGCGTCGGGTACTTCTACTGACGGTACTAACGAGCCGTTAATTCACCTCACTAGTTCGAGCACCGCGATCGAGTTGTAGACTCGTTATTTTACATAATTACCGACAATCAATAATCCCACATTCACATCGGGTGGAAATTTAAAAATAAATAAATAAATTCGATGTAGAAAGTTGGTTCTGTACGGTAGCTACTGTGTAGTTTATTAGCACATTTTTTTTATCTAGGACACGTCAATTTGACTTCACTTCGCCTGATGTTAAGCTAAAGGCAAAGTCTCGGAGTGAGAGTGGTGGCACTCAGCTTGACGGCCTCATTAGATGTCTTTTCACGCCCCGCCTAAAGGACCCGGGACTGTAGGAAGAAGGAAACGCGTGAGCTGGCAGGGAGTTCCAGGTCTTAGTCGTGCGGCATAGGAATGAGTCACTGAAACGCTTGGTTCTAGCCAACCAACGATTCCGTGAAATGACTAAAAGCTGAGCTATGGTTATCACTGTCAGATGTACAGGTAAGTACGGTTTTACTGCATCGCATCCTCCTCGTCACATACAATATAGGTCGAAAGATATATCTGGGATCTAAAATGTATTAAATACGCGCAGTACCTACACGTTTCTTGGATGTATTTTGAAGATATTTATAGATTATTTCAAAACAATACGCGTTGCTGCGCGCGTAATATATTTCGCAATTAAGGTCCATGATACACGCTTCGACCTACACCGATGATTAGGCCGTTAACGTCAATGATTAAACTAGCTTAAATAATTCTAATTTATTAGTCACCTTAACTCTTAAACCTTTCGTGAAATTATAAAAACATGATGAAATATTTTAATTTTATCCTCTGGGGATTATAAAACTACTTTTATGTCATATTGAGTAAGTAAGAGACTTTGTACTTTTCCACTATATTTTATTTTTGACCTGACTAGTTTCGCCTTATGGCATTCTGAAAAGTATGATATACAACTTTATATTACTAAAAGCATATAAAACACTTTGTACTTTAAAGTACAAAATGTCTTACTCAATATGTGAAGCAGATTCCACCAAGTGCCATTAATCAACAGTATAAACAATTTAAATACTTTTATGTAAATTTATTTATATATAGGTATATTCCATGATACTTGTATTGATATATGTGTTATATATTATCGTAAATATTTTAGTGGTAATCAACTTTTATCGGTAATTATACGTGGTTGAGCACCTCAGGCCTCAGGCCTACCCCTTAGACATAGGTACTAACAGTCGTGAGTTGAGCGAATGAATATTGCACAAGCAAGCTTGAAACGTGAACTCATTACTATACTTGTAATTAACGTTATATTATTTGTAGATAATACCTACTTATAGTCGAATCAACAATTCCGCAAACTTCCAACTACCATTCTTTGATCTTCCCTTCGATGCTCGATTCGTGCTAAATCGATTTTAGATCTATACTAATAATATAAACAGAAAAGATTTTTATTTCTGTATGTAACTAAACTTCTAATCTAAAAAACTACTGGACTATTTTCAAAAATTCTTTCGCCTTTAATAGATAAGCTATATTACCAGATACCAATATAGACTAAATAATTATTAGATATCATCACGCTAATGTCAGCGATGAAGATGGAGCCGCAAGCAACAGCTAGTGTGCAATAATACAGTACCTATGTATTGTAGTTATACACGTAGTTCCGATTTTAACCATTTCACGGATTCATTGGTGAGTATTAGTAGTAAGTACCTACAGATTATCACTACGACTTGTTGCCTTGGATCTTCACTCAAGTAATTATTTGTCAAAGTCAATGGGTGCCCTACTATTAGGAAGAGTCATCGCAGAGGTACTAGGAGAGCTGACCCCAGAAAATAAGGATTATAGCGATGATGAAGAAGAAGAATAGGTACCCATTGACATTTGGCTAATAATGATAACACTCTGGGCCTTATGAAGGACGGTTTACTGATATATCTTAATAGAAGCAAATAAAAAGACAAACATTATTATAGCCAATAAACAAATCGATTAACTAATAAGAATAACTTATGTACCTGATCGTAAAGATCTTAAAGTACTTACATATATTTTAATGGGTTGTTTTTAATTGTATAAAATATAAAATAATAAGACACTATTACAGAATCAAATTTACTCGACTAGATCTTTTATATTAATAACTTTAATTGTATTATCGTTTTATATATTTATGGTTCCCGCGCAAGGTTAGTTTCTTAGGAAACGTATACGGTTACAGAGCAAAGTAGATCAGATATTCAATAAAAAATGTCATTGCGTAGGTTATAATATCAAAATCGTTCGCATCTTGTCGTGACATAAAAAACCGTTTAAGTTAATATTGAATGGTTACTGTTACAACGTATCCAAAAAATCTGTCATCATATTTTGTGATTCTGACGTTTATAACATTAGTCCAATTTTACGGTTACACCTCATTTCAAAAACGTAATCCGAAATAAATTCAATCATTGAATCAAACGAAACATCGATTTCTAAACAAGTACTTAGATACAACTTAACGCGAAAGTTGCCAGATTTTTTAAACTAATTTAACGTCAATTCCAAATAAGAGATTTGGTTAAAAATAGTTAATCTTCCGATATTGTGAAATTCGTAGATCTAGAAACTCAATTTTAGTGTTTATCTATAACAGCTAACTCTATTTTCAGTATGATTATATTACGTCACAATTTCTAGCAGAATAGCGTAAACCTTGCGGTCAATTAGTCGTAGCGAAGTCGGCTCGCTTGACGCTTTCTAATTCCGGTCTCTCGGACCCCTTCAGAGAGCTATTCGACCATAAACAATGATTTACGAAACACACCCGTTGACCAGACACCCGCAATACGTTAGCACCACGATTCGATCCGTTATTTTTTCCGCCAATTTTCACATTGCACAACGTGATTTTATACAGATTTTCGCAACACGCTGTAGCTATTAAACAAAGTTTTCATGATACTGTTAATCTGATTTAAATCGAAATAGCCGACGAAGTTGGCCGACAGCAAAGTTTACGATCGATCGACGTTTGCCCCATATGCAACACGCGTCGAAATCGAAAGTGCTCACAAACTTAGTTCACAACTCAACCCTTTCGCGGCCATGTGTACACAACTTGTCAAACTTCACCCCGTTCATTCAGACAATAGTTGACGCACCCTCTCGCTCGCGCGTGATTCACGCACATGTGTTGTTTCTCCTCACATGCGTGCGTTTTCCTGCTACCCGACGAGTTGAGGAAGTCACGGGTGCATTTTGTGCGGTACACACAAGGGATGTCTGTCACTCCGGTCGGGTTATAGTGTTGGTTGTGTTTACGGCTGGGAAGGGTTCCATTCACGTTTCTGAGGGCATACGTTGCGCGGGGGAGGGCACGGTGACGTGCCGAGGTGTGTGGGAGACGCCGCGTGTTGTCTACGGTCAGGCAGGCGCGCGCGTTCGCCGTTTATTTTGCAACGAGATTTACAACTATAACTGTAAATTAACTTTATCGAGCGGGCCCGAATGTAGGTCGTATGGAATCAGCATTAATTATCGTTTTAATCTAATACCGATGTCGAGTGTAGGTACAATAGATCACATGATAGATAGCCGCTCACGCCAAGGATACGAAAGCAATAATATCGCGGGACGAGAAACGCCATAACTACTATACAATATGCCGCAACTGGGTTAATCTATTGTTTCAGTAGAATATACGTGCTGTAGTCGATGTGAGGAATAATTAAAGTGGAAAGAAGTCTAGGTCGATTATGATGGGCACCGACTATCCTTGCATTGTTCGAGAAGATTGCGTGTTCAGTATAAGTCCCCAATACATAAATATTATGGGGTGTAAATACCGGCGATTGCTCATAAAAGCAACTTAATATTTATAAGACTGGTAGACCTTGGGCTCCGTTTGATTATCACCGATCAAACAATGGCCGCTTACTTCTAACTTATATTATGTAGGTAATCTTGTGTATTATAATTTATAACTGGTGCAGAGTTTGTACAAAGTTCTCTGAACACTTGTTCATGCGTGAATCGTAATTAAGTTAGTTTCACAATGACAGAACGGTTTCCAAATTGCGCGCAATTGGTGTTATAACAAGAACACATTAGCGGGATCACACACGCTCACACGACCAGCGCCTGAGAGAGTTCATACAAAATACAAATGAATTACGGTCACTAACGCGATAATTTCGTAAGCTCACTCATCCAATTTTGCTTTTAGCTATTGAAATGTATTTTCGTTAACTTTCCACTGGTTGCGCGTCCCGTGTGAAGTTGTAGGAGGCCCCGCTTTCTATTGTTTCCGAACGAGCTTCCAAAATGAGTCGCTCATTGTCTATGCGCGGAGTACCTACCATAGATGAGGCTTTAATACCAGACATCTCATTTTTCTATGCTCGATTTGTGGACCACACCGCATTCACACTTAAATACGAAATTGGCCATTGTTATTTTGAATTGGCCCAGTCATTTAATTAGATGTGTAGGTAATTATTGATTTTGAAGGGAAGTCAATTCATTAATTATTTTGTTGTTGGCTTGTTTATTATTTATCTTTAGAGAGTTTGAAACGAGATGGTTATCATTTTGAAAATTAATATCTATCTATTCTATTAAGTATATCAGTCTCAAAATTTAATTATTGAATATCATTAATAGAAACTTGAGACTTTCTTTGAATTAGATAATATCTAGGTGGCATCGATTGTAAGTTTTACATTCGTTTTTATATCTGACTGAATTGATATTATGTTTCAACTAAAATTGTCCTTAAATACCTGGTTTTTTAGTACCTAATCAGTACTTGTAGTATGTGTACGACAGTTTTTACTTAGCTATTGTTCGCACCTCTACAAGAACTTTATAACTGACTTCATAAGAGTTATGGGTGAAAGATAAAAAGTATCATAATTTACTTAGAGTAGCTTTTTTAAAGAGTTATAAACTGCACTTGTTTAAAGTGCAATTTAAGTTTACTGCGAGCCATGAATAAATAATGCGGTTAACAGCTAAATCTTAAAATACTTTCACCGTACGTTGCGTTTAGTGCACTATAACTTTCAGTCCTTACAAGTTCCGTATTAAATCTACACGTTATTACTTATTAGATATTCTATTTACATATTTCAACAAACAAGATTTGACGCATAAATCCCCTTAACTAATACCTATGTTTTAAAGAATGGGTCATTTTGAATCATCCATTTTAATATTGTTCAATTAAAACATAAAGCAAAAGTAATTCACCATACAGCCTTCGCGTTTCAACAGATACTATCTTCGCACCACAGATTATATATTTACACCACAGATTAAATAATTAAATATTTATCTGCAAATATAGATTATCAATCAATCAGTCAGTCAATTCTGTACAAGTTTGCGTATTGACTGTGCCGATACCGTTGCGTAGGTATGTAGGTAATTTATGGTGCGGAATGATTCCAAAACGATAGCAGTTTTTTTATTCGGACTCAAACTGAACTAAATAAAAAGATCGATATATACTTTTTAATCGAGTGTTAGCGCCTTTCTCTGTGAAGTTAACAAAAAATGCATTGTAATTTATATGAAATTAGTTTGTTGCGCAACTTACAAATAAGAACGTACGAACGTTTCATTTATTATTAAGTTTTTTAAAGAAAAATTAATACGGAATTTGTTTTGTTGTCTCGTATGTTGTTGGCAATCTTTTTTGATATTTTGTGGGACAAATGAGACGAGATTCTTTGGATAAGAACACAATGGCCTGGCGGTGCCTCGTGTTGTTATTTTTCAACGATTTCGCGTTCGATGTTGACGATAACTAAAGTATCTATACTCATTATAAGTACATATTACATAATTTGTGAATTAGGTGCCGAAAAGATATAATGATGGATGAACTGAATGAAAAAGGACATGGTGACAAAAAGAGTGAATGAGGAGATGATGTCTAAAATAATGGTTGGAGAAAAATGGCATGTCGTCAAGGTAATGCTGATTTTAAAACTATAATAATAATAAATAATAAATAAATATTCCACAACATTCCACACAACGCTATCTAGACCCATGGTAAGCATAGCTTAACTAGCTTGTGTTATGGAATCTAGAATACGGATAAACATACTTAGATACTTTTTTTTTGTAAATACATATATACCATACATAGAAAACTCCCAGACCAATGCAAATAGCCATATTCATGCATATAAATATTTGCACTGAGCGGGAATCGAACCCGCGCCTCCTGCGTAGCAGTCGCGTTCACTACCGCCACGCCACGGAGGCTGAGGAACTATAGACGAAAATGTTTAGATAAATAACTACGTATAAATAACTATGTTTCGCATCGTGCGCTACTTTTCACTTTTTGACTGTTTATAAAACGCATATTAATCTGAATCCCTTTTGATTCCAATTGATGATTGTTAAAATGGCGATTCACCGTGAGCCTGGTGTCTCAGCAATAACATTTTTTTAAACAATTATATTTAAAATAGGTAGGGTTGTTTACTTGATAGCTCTTTCGTACGTTTATGGTTGTATGAACTATTAAGAGACTAATTAGCTTGCTTAGGCCAACCTCACCTAAGTATACCTTGACGGCTCTGATGAAGCTTTTCTCAGATAAAGAAGACGTACTTACTATAGTGAAGTGAATTAGCTTACAGGTAACCAACATAAAATATAGCTAGTATTAGCTACGAGTGTTTCACACGATAAAACCACGATAACATACAATCTTTAATCCATTCGTATGTAATTTTCATAATAAAATGGCGCCAAATTAATTCTTTACAAAGTAAACGTTACATAAATTATGTTAGCGCAATGGAAAGTGAAGTGCAATTACAAATTAAAGTACCTTTTGTTGTGTTTGTAATGACACGAATCATGTTTTATATAAAAAGAGTGAATGTGTTGTTCACTCATATTGACTTGCTATGTACCTATAGGAAACGATTTATGTATGATTTGATTAGTCAAGTTCGAAAATTGTTTCGACTCGTCAAACAGATTGTTAGCAAATTTTTGTTCCAATTCGTCTAGTCTGTGAAAGGTAGGTAGGTACTTCACTCATTTTGACTTACCAAAGAAAATTAGGTAAGTATGATAGGTCAAATTTGAAAATTGTTTCGACTCGTCACACATTTCAATTCTCATTCGTCTCGTTAGTAAAAAGTTCTAGCCACAGTAATTTTTTTTTTTTACTAACTCTGTTGAACCCTAAATCCTCAAGAAAAGATGTTCAACAAAATAAATAGATGGGAGAAGGGGAAGCGGAACCCAGAGACTAGATTTATAACAAGTTTATGAATTTTGACACATCCTTCTGAAAGTACAGTGTATTTTTTTAACTGACTTCCAAAAGGAGGAAGGTTCACAATTGGGATTTTTTATGGTATGTCACCTTGCAGTCCGGGGTCCGCTTTCCGGCGTTGACTTCTCCACACGGTCTTCAGTAGCCATGGTAGTGACTGCCCGGGTGCGAGATACGCTTTCGGTAATCTCACCTCCGGCAACCAAGGACCCAAGACGGCGTACGTTTTGGTCGGTTCGAGTCCGACATAACCGCCTCCACCGGCTCCGTGGAGGTGGTTTCCGTGGGGATTTATCGCACGATAAAAAAAGCCATGGTAGTGAGACCGTAGAAATCGTACTTAGTATTCATACAGTCATATTGAGTTGCAATCGCAAAGCGACATAGGCAAGTGTAAAGGAAAATTGTTTTGTTTATTAAATAGTACGCAAATTGTGGTCGGCCATGTTTGTGGTCGTTTTAATGTTACGTATGTTTTGAAAAGTGACGTTTTTGTTTTTTTTTTTCGAATATACGCATTAATAAGCCATATTATGACGCGGGATGAAATGCACAAACAAAATACAAGATATGTGCGTGTTTGTGTATTTGTTTTTGTTCGTGGCGCATGGCGTAGGCCCTTCTTTATGCGTACAGGGATAATTGTTTATTGGTTTTGCATTGATTACATAAGATAAATTAATCTATAAGGAAAGGCAAGTAGACCCAGGGCCAAAAATGTATTGGATGCATGCAACCAGAAATTGCTAAATACCAATCAAAACACAGATTTATATTGAGTAGGTCATTAATTTTTTTTTGTTTATTTGTTGCACCTACACATTCGTAAAACTTTGATTCTAATTTTGAGCTTTTTACGTGAAATCTCATTGGTTAAAAATTTGAATTGCAGCCATTGCAGGACATAAAAAGAGCTTTTATTAACGTACATATTTAGTTTATATTATTACTGTATAAAATCAATAAGTTTGAAATTTCTTTTCACGATAACTATTCATTTGAAGTTGTAGGTACAAAGTCATGATGGTGCTTAGCACATTTTTACTAACATGGTGTATAGAATGAAAGTTTATTGATATTGGACGAATAGAAAAAGGTTAGATTGATTTCAAAATTGCTATTTACAAGTGCGGTTGACCGCAAAAATGATTTGCTGCTACTCAGGGTTACTAGATGAAGCTACTTAGATACCCTATTTACTATTGCATAGTTACGTCTGAGCAGTTCATTCTAATATTTGTATTTGGAATCATGAACATCCGAGCGCCGATTCCCGGTGCCAAAACGTTTTGCAGCTCTTGGTCCGTTTTCCAACCTCTCTTTTCCTTGTAGAATGGTTTGTTTTGTATTTTACCGTGATTGGAATGTCAGACAGACGATAAGTAGTGATTTGACAATCACTTAAACTTCAACAAACAAACAAATTCAAACCAAAAGGTTCCAAGGGCGTTCAGAAGCGCCATTATTTTTTTTTGTTATGTCTGCATCTTTGTAAGTCTTTTGAAATGAATTGAATCTCGTCTGCAATCAAAATAACTAACTATGGTTAATTAACTCTGTTTAGATTTACTAAAAACTGTAAGCACCTAAATGTCATAACTTCTATTGTAGTCGTTTACAAACAATACTTGCTTTTCATACACTGAGTCTCAGTTTATATTCTATGGTAACGAAATTAATGTTAGCAAGTCCCCTAGAATGTGGCAAAAGTTATAACGCGGCAACACCGGTAACCACCGCTTTGTCTATCATCATTACTCACATGCGTGACTCACTCGTGCGCAGATAAACAACCTCCATATAATTTGTAATTAAATTCCCGAGAATATTGCAATGACATTTGTTTCCCAGTAGCTTCGGTTTTTAGTTTATTATATTGAATATTCATTTGTTTATGAATGAAACATATGTTTTCATTAATTGATTTGTAATATAGTAAATAATGTTTCGTTGCGACTCATCGGAAACGAGTTGTGCATAGTTTGTAATTATGTGGCCATTAGGATACTATACTATTGATTAGTAGGCGCCAGGAGCTTTATTGTCAATTATAGTACCAAAGAGTCCAAAGATAGCAGATGATTGTATAAAACGGATGCGTGTCTTTATATTTCTTCATAACAAAACGATTTCATTCAACAAATAGTCCAATAAATAATCCTCATTTGATATGAGCCGTAAATATTTGGGTGCGGACTTAAGAACTTCTGCGGCCAAAGTTTCTTGAAAACTGCTAAACTCAATAACAATCGGGAAACTGTTTCCTAATAGAATTTTTGTTGTTGGTTCCAATCTCGGAAGTCACGTCCAAAATAACACGTACGTTGAGTAACGTATCTATATAATGCATGGCCGTGTGGTCGCCGCAACCAAATTGTGGTTACAGTCCCTTTGTGCACAGCCGAAACTTTGTAATCGCAGGATCCGTAATCTGATTTCGATTTCATACCGACCTTTTTGTGGTGATAAAAAAGTAAAGTCCACTTTTGGCCTCTAAGTAGTTCCCCTTTGTATCGTCTTTAGAGGGTATTTTCCTTGATATGGGCTCAAATAAAACTTGTGGCGCCAAGGTAAAAATCGTTAAAAGATTAAACAGTTATTCACCGCTCTGTGGCTATTTAAAGCAATAACCAATTTGTGCGGAGTGAAGTAGACGAGATCGTTCTTTGATTTGCTTTTTCCTGTCTACTTTATGTCTCGTTACCGGTGATGTACACTTTTTGTCAAAATCGTCGCCTCGCAGAAGCATAGGCGGGCAGGGAGGGTCGTGCATTGCAACGGTCTATCGCGGATCAGAACATTCTAAGAAATTCGTGCACAAAGCGCGACGTGTTCGCTGATTTAATGTGTCAATCGCACTTTTTGGCTGCGTTCATTTTATCATTTTCGTGGGCACAGATTTTAATTGCTTTCTAAAGTCCATTCGTCGCTCGATTCCCATGACCGTCGCTGTGAAATTGACTCGCACACGTAGATGCATGACATGTAGTTTTTTCGTTACGTTTTTTATGTGTTTATCAAGAGAGAGATCTGGCTGTATGCGCCGCGGTCATTGTGCTGCTCAGTGAGAGGTTCGACGAGACTCGTCAGCGTTTCCGAACGCACTCCGCGCACTCGTGATCTTATTTCGGTTCTCATTCAGCGAACGCTCATTCAAATTACGAATTTTACGGGCGGAATCAATTACGGTTGTGTGACGATTACATATTGCTACCGGTGGTGGTGCGGGCCTAGAGTAGCGGGCAGCTCGGCGGCAGACTGAGGACGGGGGGCTCGGTGAAAGTAGTCGGTCGCAGGGATGAATGGATTATGGAATATTAATTATTGCCGCGGCCGCTCACAGCGGGTAGATACGATCATGCACACGCATCAATCTTGCTCCCAATTGTAAGTCGGCACCTCTTTATCGGCAACAAAAAATTCGAGCACTGCTTTTTTTCTCATGGTCACGGAACACACAATGGGTCTGGCTCGCATCTCACTTGTTATTAAATTCGTATAAAATTAAATCTAATGTGTGATTTCAGTTCCGGTTTTGTGATGGGAACCCGAATAACAGTTCTCTATGAGATTTTCTAACATTCTAACAAACAAATCTGTGTCTTAAAAATAGCAATAATTTACATACTTTTTTTGTTCTCCCGTATTTAAGAGATACGTATCTATATTTCTTTAATTTTCATTAAACGTGGTTTGGTATATTATTATATAGATATGATTATCTTAATGGTTGTTTTACTAAGAATGATTATGCGTAGGCGTGATTATTTTCAATGCGTGTTACGTTGTTTTCGGTGCGATTTCCCAGTAAGGTAGTGTGTTATATGGAGCTGCTACGTATTTCGATCGCAAAACAGTATTTAGGTACGTCACTTATCGTTGTAGTGACGCAGCAAGTCATGCGAAGGATATTGGTGTCTCGTGTTGAAGTTGTATAATATCCCTATTATTGCGTGAGTCACTTCGGGGCTCGTGCTACAGGACAAGTGACTGGCACAAACCGGAAAAAAGTTAAATAAATAAATTAGCTAATAAATTGATTCTTAATTTTTGACCACATACCACGTCAATCTAGTTAGAACACTCACATACAGGATGATTGTCATATTTTAAGTTAAATGCTTCTGGTTCTGGGTTTTCATTGTTATGTCTACTTGAAACTTCACTATGAATTAGAATTACGTTATTCCTAATTGTTTACTTATTGTGATGGTAAATGGTAAAGAATGTTGTTACAGTTGTTCCATATAAAAATTAGTACCTATATCATAGACTAGTATATCATAAACTAAAATTTAAACACTAAAAAATACATGGCAGGCCTGCCTTTGTTCTCCTTGCTTGTGCCATTGTCATATAAATTATTTACTGTAAGAAAACATTTACTTGGAATTTACCAAGAATGTGCATGAACATATTCATAAACTAGATATATCAACGGATATGCGATAACTGAACCTATCAAAAGCGAATATATAAAGCAGGACAGCTTTCAATACAACGGTTATTGATAACAGTGGTGCGTCGTAAAGCGCGTTATTTACAGCGCGGACAGCGCGCGCGCACGGCACACCGGGGCCATGCGCGCGCGCATGCGTATTTTCGTCCAATTAACCGTGAGTATTTGTCAATGCGCGTGAGTAACGATCCGCTATTGACTGCAGACGCCAGTACGTAGCGGTCAAACTAATCAGTGGGGATTCTCAAAGTTTTGCATTGACTGACGGACGCCTTTGAATCGCACGCTTTAATTAATTGTCATTATGATGACGCACGTCTACGTTTGCGTGTTTGGGTAATGTTATGATCTACGTACGAAATTGTGGGATATTATATTTGTTGACCTTTACTGGCCCGTCTAGGTATATTGGGGGTAGGATTCTGTGATCTGATCTGATGAATCCATATTAAGAAGTATAGGTACTTAATATGGGTTATTCCAGTATTAATCATTGTGCCAAATTTCATCCAGGGCAAGCAAAAATATCAGTTTACCTTGTTCTACATTAGCGTTTCTTGAAAGAACCTCCCATTTTTATGGGTATTAGAATATGAAGAAAAATACTTTCTTCATATCCTAAACCCATAAAATAGTGAGGCTAATCGAATCAGAGTAGTTAATGTGATAGTTTATATTTGTTAGTTGTATTTATTTATATTTGTATTGATCTTATATTACTTATTACATTATAATTTCAGTTTTTACTGTATCTAATCATGAGTACTTCATGCTTGAGTGTTTGTTACACCTTCATGCTTCAATAATAATTATGTTTTAGTTCGTGTTATGAAGTCGTATCCAAAAACAAGTTTTTGCTTAAGTATATAATATAAATTGTTCTATCCACTATTATTTTTTCACTATCTGTCGATGTAATGGAAATTGATAATTTAAGAACTTTTTATGTAAAGGTTTCGTCTTTGAGGTTTGAAATGCATTCTGCTTTCATGTCTTCTCGTGTATAGTTTTGATACATGGAAGTAAAGTCTGTTTTATTGATGACAATTGAAGCGAATAAATTTAATACTGATTGACTGACCACATGACATTTTTCTACACTTTTTTCAATTTAATTGTTGCTAATTTTGACTAAAGTGAATTGATACCTTTGCCGAAATCTGACAGTATCCTGTCAAATTTCAACAAAGGCGTTTCGACAAAATTTCGACTAAAATGGATCTTTGCGAACGACTGGTGCTTTATATACCTATATATAAAAAAAAAATCTATAGCCAGCAACTTCACTGAGATCTACAAAACATCAACAAAAATATTGACGGATTTGTTAGCATTTTTGACGATATTTTTTATGGACACTCTCACGGGTACGACCACACTCTGGCTACCGTAAGGTTATATTAGAAATTGCTATGAATGAAACCACATGCTGTGTGGTTTGTATCTGTGGTAACACACGTAAAAAACAGTAAAATAATCAGAAATGTTATCAGAAAATATCTACTATTTTACTGTTTTCTAAAAAATACATGTGTTTGGCTCGGGTTAACATTATTATTGGGAACAAAAAATTGATTTTTCTTGATTAACAACCAACGTAGAATTCTTTTTTCAACCAGTAAGTACACACCCACAGGCAAATTTGAATCAAGAGGTGGGTCTTTATGTAAATATTCTTCAATTCTATATAAATACGTGCAGAGAGACTAAATCTCTTTATTATTTTGTAATTCCTGTCATTAGTACGACTCGGACTTTTAGTGCGTGCTTCCTAACTGCGAACATCTCTTGTTCACTGGTGAGTAATCCTCCACAACGGATACAGGTTATAAACGTTTTAATTTAATCAGTACTAGTACATGCAAATAATAATTTAGATTTATTATAAAGCGAAATAAATTCATTATGAATTGAAATTTCATGTTCTGTATAATTGGGATTGGGTTGAACCCCAGACACCGAAGTTCTCGGATCAATTGGGTTTGGGATGACAAAATTGTGAGTGATTAAATAAATTCTATTATTATTAAGGGCATTGGGATATATATTTACCATGTTGTATTATTTCCCAATCCCTCTAATAAGTATATAAGTGACCATGACAGTTAAAATACCAATATAAATAAAATTTAGTTTTCAAAATTTAAAAGTTTGAGCGTCGCTGGCTACCTATTAACATATGAATACTGAAAGATTTAATAGTTTAATTTGAATTTATGAATTCATTTTCTTGTCCTTAATTGACAATACGTAAAGTTCAGGTGGTCAATTAATAAATGGTCAATAACTTCAAGTATGTTGAGGTTGGATTGGACGAAAATATTTTCCAAAAAAAATACGATTCCTTTTATTGCTATTCTTTTTTTAATAGAGAAAAAGTGTGAGTATTACTAGGCATCGGTACATTTTGACGCCAGATGTAAGTACTTATAAATTAGTATTTTCAGAAAGTAATCGACTTTTAATTTTTCTAATAATTACTATTTTGCAATTACTAGTTGCAACATTGTAATAAGTAATTAGATACATTGAAAATGAGAAGGATTTACGTGTTCGTATGTAGGTTTCGTTTAATAGAGACATAAAACTTTAATCTGGCACGCAACAGCATCAATGTATTTTATTGGTAGCGAATTAATAATATAGCCGTACTAAGGAGCACATACCAGAATGAGTAACATGGTCTTGTTTGAATATTGGTCACATTAGAATGTAAGATTTTTTATGGCATTAAGGCATCCAACGGAGAGCGACACGAATCGTTAACTGCCAGGATGTTTCAAATCGGCTAGACTCTTTTGCATCCCCGCCGCCTCTTTCCGCCATCGTTCCACGCGACATCAGTTCCACACTCACCATCTGGACAGCTCGCGGTCCACAACTGTGCGTTTCTCGAGAAACTTTCTGCCTCGCACAACTAAACTGTGGAATGAACTCTCACCAGCGGTATTTCCGCACCATTACGACCTTCATGAAAAAGCGTACTCTCTTTTAAAAGGAAGGCAACGCACTTGTGACTTCTCTGGTGTTACGGGTGTCCATAGGCGGTGAAGATCGGTTACCAACAAGCGATCCGTCTGCTCGTTTGCCTCCCTATTCCATAAAAAAAGACAAGCACATGATCCCCTTGATAGTAAGTAGTTTCCGTGATCTATAGAAGTTTGCAACAAAAGGGGTTTCAAACTCGTGCTGACACGACCCTTTTTTTTTTTAATTTTTTTTTGCGTGGTGGAATGCGTTTAAACACTTCACTCACCCCTCACGGGGGCAAAGGGTGGGCTTCGTGTGGGACTCCTATCCTCCAAAGGAGGCCAGACTACCCACTAAACCACCACGGTGTCCGCCGTCACCACATATCGACGATGGCGGGAACAACATCTTCCGCCATCGTCGTGTGGGTCGCCCGCCGCTGATCGACGGCAGGCCCGTCTCTGGTGCGGCAGAAGAGGAGTCCTTCTGCCACCCGCCTAGGCAAGGCACACGCGACACGACGTGCGCCTTCAACCTCGAGGCCTATGTACCCTGTAAGAACCTAATCTAACGACTTTCTTGAAGAACCTTTTACTGTAATCACGGGTTTACGGGGCTCCATCAAGTTCTTTGGGGAATGATAAGCAAGGAACTTCGGCTCCAAAGTGTAAGCTTTGGATGCAACCGGGACTAACGCTGCGATGATGACGAATCAGACGAATCTACTGCCAGAAGAGTCACGGCAACTGTACCAGTCTCGCCATATTTTTCTTCAGTTATCTGTCCAATTTTAAGTGTACCAAAAAAGAGAAAACGAGCAAAACCAGTCCTGAAAAAAACGGCCATCATAACGTGCCGCAACTATAGTGGGGATTAAAATCAGTTAAAACGGCAACGGTTTCAACGATTTCTTAAACTAGTACAAGTAAAACAGTGTGTAACATGTAAACGTGCCGATGTTATATTCAAGTGGTCGCCCGCCGTCCGTATTGCGACAACTCTCACCTTTCACGACGCCGACACGGTCACCTGCTGAATAAATTGACTCTGATAGATATGTACACATAAATTATTTGAAAGACTGCGGTTTATATTGCTGACTATAGGCATGGAGTACGAACACGAAGAAAACATCTTTAGTATAACTCTAAAACAAATAGATGGCACTAGTAGTCTCATTTTAAGAAATAAATAATTTAAAAAGGCTTATTTTCTTATTTAGAATCATGTAAATTATTTCAGAACTTATTAATAGTTAAAATTAGAAATGTTTGTCAAAATATTGTCACGGGTTAAAAGTTACCTGCCTTCATTGTATATTAGTAATTTCAGTTGCTAATATTCTTTAAAAAAATATGAGATATCAAACGTTGACGCCTGTCATAAACATCAAAGTACGTGTCAATCCCATACACTGAACATTCTATTGTTTAGGTGGGCTGAAGCCTGTGGATTTTCTTGTCAAAACATTACACGGTTTCTATCGGCTTAATGTTTTTTTTTGTCTGATGTCTAAAGTTTTACATTCATAGGACCTAAGTGGTGATATTAAAATGTACTCGGAAAAAAAAATATTTTATTTTGCTAAAGTCTGCCTTTTTGCAGGCTTCCTTTTGGTTACCAGTAATTAATTATATAAGAAATACAACTCTTCCTTCCTAAAACTGTGATTTTCTTGATGAAAAATATTTGGTAGGTATGTACCTACAGTACCACCTAATCAAATTAAAATGAAATATAGATACATACAAAATCTAAACAAACACAATAAAAACCTAATGCCTACCTATTTAAAATCACTTAGATCATGGGAAAATGAAGTGGTGCTAACAATAGCTGCATACGTATAATGGGTCGACACATTATCGAAGGCATTAATTATTATAGCACACGTGTATCGACACGGTGTATCACAGCATGAAGAAGCGCCGCAAAAAATACGACATACGCGATTGAAGAGCCGTACGAAATGGAAAAGAACATTTACATACATACATACATACAAGTCACGAGTCAGAGAGAGCGACTGCCGTCTGCCGCCTTTCGGGGAATCCTGTGCCAGAGTTGTCCGTTGTTTATCATGTGCACTGACGACGTGGATTGTTGTTCTCAATCCGACAGTAAACATACAGCCCACGACAAAGTGCCTACTTGACGGCAATAGGCACTCACCCTATCACATAGGACTGATAATATTACTTAACGAAATCTAGGTGTAAATATACCTCTGCTTACCTCTTCGGGGATTTACAAGCGTGAATATATAAAAAAAAATGGCTACATAAATGTAAGTTTCCAGTTTCCACATTGGGTTTTCCTAGTTTGTTCATGCATGACACACAGACACGAGTAGTTACATGTCACAATGTCATTAGTGTCATTACCTAGAGGTAAAAAGGTTTTTATGGGCACCTTTATAAATATATTTTTTCTTGATTTTTTACTTGTTTTAATTGTTAAATTCAAAGTCATTTACCCATAAAAAGTAGATGGTATAAAAAGTTAGAAGTAGAAAACAATTATAGATGCATTCGGCTCGGTTCACACGTCTTTATACCTGTGCCTATATAAGTATATATGAACGGAATAAAAAAAAAAGTTTATACATCATAATGGAGAACCTATTCGGTTTTGGAAGTCGGCTAAAAATAATTATTGATGCGATCTATGCCTACTGTTACCGTAGCGTTTTATTGCAATAAATAATCATTAATTAGAATATTTTTCGAAATAAACAAAGAATTTCGTTAAGTGAAAGATGGTGCCCCTGTCCCTTTAATATTGTCAAATTGTGCTAAAATGACTTTGATGTGCAATATAATACAGTATACATTTGACAGTGAATACCGTAGTTCCGATTTTAGTCATTTCACGGAAGCATTAGTACATCTATACTTGATTAATGAATGACAGATAAGAATCTATATTGTCGATGGTCTAATAATATACCTACTGACAGTGAACTTATCACTCTTTCTTTTATATATGTAAATAAATCTAAAATAACTTACATAAACATAAATCAAATCAGGTGCGAAAAAAGACATGTCGCTCGAGTTTATTCATTTTTTACCACTGTATCTCATACTCGTAACACAATGCCTGATTAGAATGTTAATTATGCCTGAGACACGGAGATATGTTACGTTCTTTATAATTGACGGATTAGTAGTGTGTGCCTGTTTTATTATCTCTTTTTACGGTCGTAATAATTAGTAGCCGCCAGCCAACGTTTATTTATGAGAAAATAATTCAAATTTTCGTCAGAGTATTCCAATAAGTTTCCTTTATATTTTTTTCGGAAGTTTACGCGGATATAGTTGCCTTTGAGATATCTATTTTTTTTAACGGATTATAATTTAAATGTGTTGTTTTATTTTTGCACCGTTCCTGATGTTTCAGTTGTTTTCAGCAGCCATGGTCACAGGGAAATTAAGATGGTGATTGTCTCATATCATCTGAAATTTAAAGTTATCTCAAACCGAAAAAAAAACAAATTAATAAAATAAACTGGAGAAGAATTCGTTCAAAAATAGTTATAGTATGTCAATGAGTTATTCTTCAGCTCAAATTTAATTAAAACGCTTTTATTATTTTAAAAATAGAACTTTTAGAAATAAAAATATTTTAAAAATAAAAGAATTTAGCAAATCCACATGAAGAAAAAAATAAACATCCGAATTGAGAATCTACTCCTTTTAGAAGCTGGTTGAAAAAGGAACGAACAGTCCATAAAAATGTAAGAATATATTTATAGTAAGTTATTTTTATACAACTGGTTTAAAACTTTTGGCTGTATAGTTGCGGTAGGTCAGTTTGCATACCGGTTGAGCAGACTGAGAACAAGATGTCGTTTCTTTACACACAGAATCGTAGTCTAGACGGTCTGCTCAATGTTAGGGGAATGATTTTATTGTTTGTTACAGACTTATTACCAATGGCTTAGGGTGATGTGAGCATCTCGGATATTTTAGATGAATGTATGTTTCAATATGTAGCTGTGATATGGTGAAACAAATTCTAGTTATAGGTTGTCAACTTGTCAATATCTCTTGTCAAAATAATATACTTAGATATTATTTTATATGGCTGTTAATGGAGAAAAAGGCTAGATACCTATATAGCAGTACAAGTAGTGTAGGTAATTGGATTGTAGAACTAGAATGCAGATAAATATACTTAGATACTTTTTTTTTTGTAAATTCATACATACTATACATAGAAACACCCAGACCAATACAAATAGCCATATTCATTCATGCATACAAATATTTGCACTGAGCGGGAATCGAACCCGCGCCTCCTGCGTAGCAGTCGCGTCACTACCGCCACGCCACGGAGGCCGTCATCAGAACTTGCTGATACCAAGAAAAATATTTAGATATGTTATGTTATATCCAATTATATCTATAGAAGTTTTTAAGACATCTTTGAAGCCCAAGCTAATCTCACCTACTAGCTGGTAACCTGGTCAATTTTACCAGGTAAAATGGGGGTACCTGGACGCGGAGGGTGGTGGCTGTGACTGTGATGCAGTCCTACAGTCGATGGACCACCATCTATCATGCCTGAAGTGAGCCCCCTATCATCATCCACATAAAGACGTTAGTGCATCCGAGGCCACGGTGCCCTCGGAGCTCAGGGTCCGCCTTCCGGCTCTTCCTCCTCCACTTCGCACGATCTTGGGCGTCCAAGGTAGTGAGACCGTTTTCACGCATGTCACCCTCCACGACGCCAAGCCAGCACTTCTTGGGCCTACCCCTTCTACCTGGACCGGGTGGGGGCACCATTGCCAGGCATTTGTTACCCACGTAGCTGGGCGGTTTCTGCAAGACGTGGCCTGAAGTGCCCCTATTCCTGTTCTATTGCCGATCTGAATGAGGTGACGGAGGATACGATCAATGAAGCTAAGTTTTGGGCTGCTCGTATCTAGACATCTTAAATTGCTGCTACTGACACGAGAAGACGAAGATCTAATCCATAAACTAACAGGTTATCCTCACAGGGTTGGTACGTCACTTAGTTGCCATACTACCTATTACATACCACCACAATACTTGGATAAAGAATTCAACTTAAAGACTCCAAGGTAAAAACATTAGCGTGACTAAAAGTTTATCAAATCATTGTCAATAATTGCAAAAAAAATGCAACATTGTGGTATAAAAACGAGGCTATACTGAAATGTGTAAGATACAAGTAGGTCACCGGGCATGCGGTGTCGATTGAATGTAAATGCGCAAGCGCAGTCGGCGCATCTACGATCTCATCCTTTGTAGGGTGCGCATCTTAATTGAAAGTTACCGGACATGCACCTTTTCTGGTTGAGATACATTCTCAATAAATATTTTTTTAATAATATTATATTTTTATATGGTTTCGATATTTTTATATGTTTGTATTTTGAAGTTGCTAGTGGTGAAAAAGTTGAAAAAGGTATATATTGTGGTATAGGTTGGTAGAACAATACCGGCATGGCATGGCATAAAAAGACTAGTGTTGCGTATAACATTAAGTATAATGATGGTAGAGGAAAATTAAAAAAATCAGGGAATAAGGACAGAAGTTAATAACTTTCCAAAGTTTCTTACCTACTAAGGAATGGGATATTTGTTTATTTTCTCAAGAAACAAACAGTGTTATGTCACAAACTCATAACCTCCATACAGGAAAAAACATGATGAATTGAAAAAGGTCGAAATACTGTTTTGTTCATACATTATGCCTCTTTCGGTATAGGTGTCTAAACTATAGGAACTTCACGGGACTAATGAATAAAAAATTGAAAGGTGTTATTTCCTATCAATATTTTGGGTCAACTCTAATATACTGTTTCCTGATGTATTCGAATACTATTTCATTCATTCTCTTTAAAAGTGTTTTTTCATCAAGTCTATAATTCGCGACCCTCTCTGATAAGTAGGAATGCAAATTTTAGTAATAAATAAAAGCTTATTCATAATTTATGAAAAATAAACAAGTTCTTGACACAGGTTCATTCATTCCTGTTATGTGTTGATTGACCAAACCGAATAGCAATGCTGTGGAGAAGAAGAGAAAGGGCTGAAAATGATAGTAAATGTTCAAGGTATAAATGTCGAGAGCTTTACCAGCAGAGTCAGCAAAAATTGGATGGAACAAGTGAAAGAAGACATACCAGTAAAGGGAATAACTGAAGAGATGACATCTGTTAGGATTCTATGAAGACGAATGATAAATTGGAAGGTAAATGATTAACCAAACCAAAATGCTGATAGACAGCTGCCATTCATAACATCAAACAATTTATTCATAAGAAGTATAACAGTTGTTTGCTTAAATCATGAATGAAGTGTGTAAACACTTAATTAATAAGAATTTTAGTAGCAATAACTGGAATAGAAGATGACTAATTACTCATTGAATGTAATTCTTACTTATGACTGAGTAATGTCAGTTTGGTCCTCAAATGTTACGTGTCCAGTTATCGAGTGAAATGTGACGTCACAAATGTGGTAGAACCTTCGTCACAAGACGGATTCATGTATAGTTTCAATTTCTTTCCCTATCTTACTATTGACGCACTTTTGTTTTCGTCATATGAATAAACACGACAATGCACGGGTTTTTTTGCGCACTGATATTATGTTTTTACTTTAGAACGATGATGAACTTGGTATAAAACGAGGCCATTACCCTGAACCTCTATGTGTTTATTCATACTCATTGAAAGCGATACTGGATATTCCGATACCAGGATTATTAAGCTTCTAGACTACTGTCGCCGATTTGCGATAAGTTCTAACTTCAAATACCTATAGGTACACTTTAAATGTGAACCTCTTCTAACAGTAGTTTTATCTTATTTGGAGAGATTGATCAGAGTATTATTAACATGTAGTCCACAAAGCTACTAGTGTACTGTGTATCGCACGAAATAAAAACAATTATATACCTACTAACTGACATAATCACTATGCAACAGTGGTTATACATTGTGTTTTAGAAAAAAAAGAAACAGTTATACACAATCGACTAAATAACCATGATAAAAAAATAATTAAAATTCCTTATTCAAGTAATTAGTTACGAAGAACATTTTTCCTTGCATAACAATTACCAAGAAACTGAATTGTCCTACATATTGGTGACGCATAGTGTACCTAGCCGCCCTTGCGTGCGCGCACAGTATCTAGCACTCCGTGCCAATGTCGTCGCTTGCACAGTTTTTTTCATATTTTTTGTCACCCTCGAAGGTCGTGTACTTAATGTAAAGCCTCGCGTGTCAGGTGATGAATTAATGTAAACAAATGACGGCATTTAGAATTCGAATGTTAGATGTTGTGATGAACGTTACTTTAGATTTTTTATGGTTTTATTTTGTGGCTATGGATAGCTGTCAGATATTTGTAGCTAAGATAAACGAATTTGATATTTGGACAATCGGTTTTGTTATTGATTTATACAGGAATTATACAATATTATACAGTAGCAGGTAAATTGATCACTATAGGTTTATAGGTATTGTTCCGTGACTATTTTTTCTTTCGCATTTAATCAGTCAAGCATAGCAATGATAGCTCAATCTTCTAAAAAAAATGAAGTAAAATAATTTTCGGGGCATAAATTAATCTTTGTGTGTGTCTGCTTTACCTGTACTTATTAGAAAAAAAAAAACCAATTAGACTGCATGCCTACATACAAGACACTTTGATTCAAAGAAAAACAGTAAATTTACATTAACTATAATTTTTGTTAGTAGATATGTAGGATGTATATGATTTTAGATCGTTTATGGATATTGCCTATCATAAACATTTATTAGGACGTTAGTATATGTTGAAGGTTGAGATTGATATTTAACTACCGTTATTCTGATTAAAATCATCAATAACTTTAAAATATAACCAGTTGAAAATAATAGGTAGGTACTTTACTCTCTTTAAATACACATAAATATATAGTAGAACGGTTTCTAGGGTTTCAATTTGCATTTAAATAACCATTTACGATTTAATAATACAAATAGTAATGAAGGAATAAGCGAGAATTTGGATTTACTCGACTCCAATCAGGAAAGCTCACCGACACCGTGTGATTGCAAGTCCCCGGCAACCCTTCATTACATTTACGCACCACCATTAACTGTAATCAAGTTCATCACATACGGAGATGAACACAATAAAATGCCCACTTAAATTATTTAAAAATAAACCACTACAGTAGCGTATCAGTCCAATGAAGAATTATAAACCTTTCGTTCTTATTCTAAAAGAGTCAATTATGAAACAAATACTTAAAAATAAGTTTCTCGTATGAACTCAAATTGCCAGATACAAAAATGTAAACACGGATAAATATTTGGAGTTAGGGCAATTTAAAATGTGATTTTCGAAATAGAATGACAAGTGCGGAAACGTTTGTGCTCCCCTCGTGTTTAGTATCCCCATGCACGTCGTTGCGGGCGAGACTCGAGCGAGAGGCTTGTGCGTGCAACCCTTCATTACAACCTACGTCTATTATGGTGCAATCAAGCACTCGGCACATACGCGAAACTGAGGAAACAATAAAACAAAATTGACGTATAAAACCACTCCTTGGACTAATTCCAACCTGAACCACTAAAGGTCTGTTGTGTAAAATATATTTACGAGCTTTTGAGTATTTTATGCTGTACTATAATTGACGAAATTTATGTCAATTTTTGGGTTTTATGACCGGACATGGCAGGGACATTATGACAAAAATGAAACTATAATATTTAAATGTCGTTTATTACACCCTTGAAGAAAATATTTAATTACTCAGATTTAGTCCAAAATCGGCAGGTACTCAAATTTTGACAAGTTTAGTGTAAGACACAAAATGTTGATTATTTTCAAGATAATGTTAAAAGACGCGGGCTAATTTAGTAAAAACATTTTCTCATCAAACTCAACTTAGTTTTTCTTCGATGAATCATCGTCGTCATCTTCGTTTGCAATTATTATGGTTTGTAATAGCTTTATCTTTTATTTATGCAATATCCAATAAAATCTATAACACAATAAAGATTTGAACAGTTCTAGATTAAAATACGACTAAATTAGATTATGACAATAGGAGAATTCCATCATAAATACGTTTAGAAATCGAAAAGGGCTCGTAAAACAAGATGACTGTTTGAATTGCTTCCTCTTGTATACGCGAAGGAGACCCGAAGGCAATAATTATTGAGGTGTAAAATGTACACTGACACACCTTTATGGGGATCACAGTTTCTATCGCACAGTAGTACGAAATGCTACTGTCCATTTACACCGGTAGTTTATGGCCAGTGTTTGCGACATGCTCGCTTAATGGACTTTATAAAGTTAAAACCTTTCACGCGATCGCCTTGATAATGCACCCGACGTATGAATAGGTGATCTTAATTTATCTGTGAAGCGTTCCGGTTAACACTCGGTATCGGCCGCTAATCGAGTCACCGGTAACCTGCATGCGATTTATGAAATCGATAACGATCCATCGATAACGGTCCTTTGATGAAGCGATTTTAATTAGACTTTTATATTTATTTACAGTTGGTTTCTTATAAGTGCAATCACTAGTAAGATTCTTGTTAGAAAAAGTTCACTTTAGCGTATTTCTCATAGAATAAAACATGCTACAAAGAGTTCAAGAATATTATGCATAAGATATTCTAATATTTTCGTCTAGAGACTTGAATTAAAAAAGTTGACAATGAGTGAGCAAGGCCAGTTTTTACCAATAAAATTATCTGTTTACCTACTTAATAATTGTTCAACCATGGTGGCAATGATATTATGATCGACCTTTGTTTTTTAAGAATTTTAGATTTTACGTCTACCCACTGTCAGATATGTACCTACTTAAATTTTTTCCATGTTTTATGAGGCTATGTGTTAAAAAATGGGAATGTCCTAAAAAAATCATGCAGTTATTACAAAAGTACTTGTTTGAAAATTTAATTCCAACATAAAATTTAGAAGCAAAATGCAAATCTTAAATGAAAAACAATAAAGGTACTTACTGTGTGGTGGTGTCAATGACAACGCGGACACCGCTGGTGGTACTGGTGGGAACATGTCCTGGTGTGGCGCGAACATCCGCGGTGGCGGCGGGACCTCCGCCTCTGGCTCTTCTTGTTCCTGCTTTGGTGGCGAGCGAGGCCTCGATAATCGAACTGATTTTAACCCACCGCTCGGTGATCGTCGCATTGACAAGTTTTCTGGAGTGTCTGACTCTCCTGAGCGGCGTCGTGGGCGAGCTTGTTTTCGCCTCGGTTGAGGACTTGCTGGGCTCACAGGCGGCGATGGTGCCGGTGGTGTTGTCTGCACCGGGCTTCGCGCCAGTGGCGTAGGTGGCGGAGATCTGGTGTGTTCCTCGCGGTCCTGATCTGCCAGGCCACGCACTTGTAGTGACTCTCCAGCTCGTATAACAGTGCCGAGTTGCTCCTGGGCCACAGACACCTCTCCACGATACATAAAGTCTACGACCGCTTGGACCTCCCATCCCTGGAAGTCCTTTAATACGATTACAGGGTGCTTGCATGGATTTTCGCTAAATATCCGGCGAAACAGAGGGCTGCAGGCGCCCAGAAGCACTTTGTGAGCTCGCACGCGGCGCTCGGCGCACACCAGTGTCACGTCCACGAGGGTCTCGGCATGCAGCAGTGCCTCGAAGGAGCGCAGCAGGTGCGCCTGGTGGTTGTTCCAGCGCAGGCTGTAGTGCTCCTCGCCGCCGACGGCGGTCGGCTTGTCGTCCATCGCGCGCGCTGGTATCAACGCGTGTGTTGGAGCCTCAGCGGTCCAGCAGCGGGCGCGTGCGCGGCTTCGCGCCGCCCTCCGCCCGCTTCGCACCCCGCTCTCCCCAACCCTTTCGTCGCTCAAAGAGTCGCCTTTCCGCCGGACCGCAATCTTCGCATTGCACTATTCCGTTCGAGTTCACACAGATTTTTTTTAAACAACAGTCGTGCACTGAGTCACCGAAAAGTTTGGTAGCACTGCACGGTTCGCGTCGTTGCGGATATTCGTGTCGAGGGTGGCGATGGGAGCGAGGACGGCACGTACGTGTGTCGCGGAAGGCTCGCTAGCGCGGAGTGAACTGGTGGACGAGCGCGCGGGACGGCGATGTCGCGCGAATGCCGAATATCGGCTCGGAGTGCGGTCGGCGGGCACTGGCCGCCCGCGCCGGTGTGGGGCGGGCCCCGGCCCCGCCCCACACACACACACACACGTACGCGCCAGCCCGCGCCTCCACACCTCGTCCGCGCGCCCCCGCGCCCCGCGCTCCTCACATGTGTCACATTACTCGAATACCTACACATATGTGACGCCTCCTTCACAATATATACTTTGAGAATACCTACTCTCTATTTATGCGATGAATTTGAGGTTTTACAGAAAAAAATGTAAACATTGTAGTATGAATTAGTTTATTGGCACGCAAACAAATAGAACGCTGTGGAAAGTGAAGACGCTGCTCTTTAGTTATGTTATTTAAATAAAGAAAAGGGTAACTTTTTTGCATCAGGATTGCGATGATGTCGCGCGTCCCTATTAACAGTCGAGGTCGGGCGAAATTAGGACATGTCCGAGATAACGCGGACGGATAGGGACACTACTCGCTTAAACTAATTACAAATAGACAAGTGACATTTTATTTTTACGGAAAAGAACTTATTTCCGATAAGCAAATTAGGTACTTAGGTAGACTCTATAGTAATAATAAATGGTTGTACCTATCTTATTAATTTTCAGGTAGGTAACAGGTCCAGCCTAAAAAAATTAAATATTTTTTTAGGCTGGACTTCACCAATGCAATGGTAAGAACTAAGGCAGGCCCTGCAGATCCCAATGTGGTCATCAGTCATCAGGTCACTGACGGATATCGCGGCTATTACAGTCATATCGTACTTGCTTAGGTATTTTTCAGCAGGTAATAGGTAATTGTGTTCTAATAGGTATATTTAAAGCATCCCCATATTTATTTTTAAAAGCGGAGTACCTACTGAAACGAAGCGACTCAGCAGAACCATAGGTGCGATGCGGCCGTTCGGCTCCGCCCGGAGACAGTAGGTTTAGTTTGAAACAATGAGTGTCTGACCCATTGTTCATTAATGTTACCTGCCTTTATTACTGTTAGCTGCTGCGTGCTTACTGACTACCATTGGTTTAATAATATCTAACTGTGTTCAGAGTAAGGTTTGTCCATACTATAATATTACAAATTCGAAAGTAAGTACCTAACTCTGTCTGTCTGTCTATCTGTCTGTATGTTACGCTTTCACGCCTAAACTACTGAACCGATTTTGATGAAATTTGGTATAGGGGTAGATTAGACCATGAGAAAAGACACAGGTTGTGATTGGTCGCGATAACTGGCATCCACGCGGGCGGAGCCGCGGGCAAAAACTAGTAATTTTATATTAGAGACTAGCTGTGCACGGCTTCATCTGCGTGGATGTTGGTTATCGCGACCAAACATAGCCTATATCCTTCCTCAAGGTCTAATCTATCTCTGTACCATATTTCATCAAAATCGGTTCAGTGGTTTAGGCGCGAAAGCTTAGCAGAAGATAGACAGCGCTACTTTCGCATTTATAATATTAGTATGGATTTAGGGCGTATTTAGTTCTACCCTACAGACACCTTTGTGGACCAAGCCACCTGCGCTGCTAGTCAGTGTACCAGTTAACAAAGGCTGAGGTTTCCTTTCGGGGTTGGGAGGTCAGTCGACAGTCGCTCCCAGAAGAGCCGAAATACCAATCAATAAATGGACTTTAGGCTCCGAAGTGTAAATCGCTAGGACCTGATTATGACTTAAGGCGGATATATCCTTGATCTTAATTTTTAGCATCAACGAAATCCAATCTTAAGTAGGTACCTAGCTATGAATTATACAGAAACGATACGGCACGGATAAGAATGCGGTAAAAACTAGGTAGGTATAGGTCGAACCACATATCTTAGACCTAAAATGTGCATTCCGGGGGCGAGTTGGGGACACCGTTGTCCCCCCTCCTGAGGAGGGCCAGACCGTAAGGGATGGCCCTGGGTCAGCCGGGGTGCGAGGGATATGTCGATGACAACCTCACCTCCGGCCTAGCACCAAGACCCACAGTCGGCGTGCGGTTTTAGTCGGTTCGAGTCCGACATAACCTCCCCTTCCGGCTCCGGCAGGGGGGGTATCCGAGGGGATTTCCGCACGAAAAAAAAAAGACCTAAAATGTGCTCTAGGTATACGTGCAGTACACATTTCTTGGATGTACACGATTTTTGGTTGTATTTTGAAGATAGCACGGGGTGCTATTACTGTGGACGAGATCAAATTCACCTAGTATACTACAAAACAATCTGCGCGCGCCAGGTCCTTATATCTCGCGATTTAGGTTCAGGGGCGTATCGTACTGTCTCCTCACGTCTCTTCTATACCTCTATAAGTAATTTTGATCGCGTTCGCGCCTTATCCGGGCTATTTTCATGCTGTAATATTTATATTCACTTACGTAGGTGCAGTCAGCATGAAATCGATTTTGATGAACAAAGTAAATACTCAAAATGATCTTAGTGCCTTGGTATTCCCCCTTCCTGTTAACTAATTGTTCTGATATTTGGTACCTCCTCACCCCCGGCCTAGCACCACGACCCTCAGTCGGCGTGCAGTTTCAGTCGGTTCGAGTCTGACATAACCTGTGACATAACCTCCTCTTCCGGCTGCGGCAGGGGAGGATCCGTGGGGATTTCCGCACAAAAAAGGTACCTATTTACACTTTTTTATTTCGGACAATTTGCTATTAATACCTTTGCTTTCAAGATCATTTTGAGACGGTGAGGTCAAGCTCATTCTGAGACTCACTACAGTCTGCGGCAGAAATAAATAAATAAATTTTCTACTCAATTCAATTCTAAATTGTTTACCATCACTGCACACGTCAATATATATTTTTTTGCTATCATAATTACCTTAATAACACATTAATTAGTGTAATGCGTGCCACACAATTGTACTTCGATATGTTTATCGTCGAGTAATTATCATTCGCATGAATGTATTAGGTAATGACGATGAATGGGTCGTTTTAAGTTCATTATATCATTAGGTACCTTAAACGAAAAGAGAACTTCTAAGCAAGGGCCAGTTAAATAATACCGGGAATATAAAAGTCTTTTTCTAGCTAAATCATTGTATTTTGCAAACTCGTCTCTATTGCATTAAATCACTTGAGTCTTGACAGACTATCATGTAATTGGGTATTCTACTGACTGAAAGTAACTAATTTGAAATTAGTCACTTTTTACTGAACGTCAAAACGATAAGTTATAAGGTAACTTGTATGAAAAAGGATTTACTGACGTCATAAAATTTAACCGCTCTTTTACCGTTCTTTATTTAATAAACTCGGTTTGATAATTTATTTTAACTATAGGATAATACCACAGAACAGTTAAAGGAGGTTAGAAAGGAAATAGTTCCTAATTTGTATTAGGACGCGTGTCGCCGCTTGTCTCCCACTCTTAACTCCACTATAAAAAATAGACCAATACGACGCGGTTTACGCACACAAATAAATCAGCACACTTAAATCACGAGTTTGCTATTAGTTGTCACACTAATGCAAATACTGCACTTGACGAGTACTCACACACGCACAAAAGCAATAAAATTTTCTCATACATGTTACGGTGACCAAAGGTCGATTTTCGATATCGATAAAATTTCCGTAATTTTGATACTATCTGAAGTTTTGGTACACAAGTCGCGTACTTTATAGAGTAAGCTCATTCTGCGTTAATAGTAACATCAACTAATGACATTCCAGGTCAGTGCAAATATTTGTACCTATGCATGAATATGGGTAATTGCATTGATCTGGTCGTGCCTCAGAGAACACGCTATGCCATCGGTCCTGATTGCCATACGAAAACCTATGGCAGTTATTACGGGTAGTCAGGAGCCCTTAAATGTCCAACAACTCTGTCTGTCTGATTGTAATGCTTCGATATCGCCAATAAGTTGTGAAGGTCAGAGGGCAGTCGCTTGACTGAAAATATCGAAGTTCAGCCAAACCACATTTTTTTAATATCTGGATTTGTTGGAAACCTAAAATTAAATCATAAATGTGTTTACAATATAAACGGCTGACATCAAACAAAATATAACAATTATTATTGACTGTAATAAGCAAATGTATTTTGATTAAAATATTACTGATAATAACAATTTGTGTACGTACTTAATATCGACACTGTTTATAACGGATCATTTTGTCCAACACTATCGATACGCATGAATATTGGCGGCATTACAAGCGTTGGCTCGGCACACGCGACTATCGCAAAGAACGCAATACACTGCGCGATCGCTCACGTAGTACACGATGGCACTCATGTATTGCAAGCAATGTATAATTTTGTATCAGTTTGCGATTATGTCGTTTTTGTCTACAAACTACATATTACTTTTGTAATAATTACAAATATTACTTGTATTTTAAGGTTTTTGGCCTTACCGATGAAAAGAAATCCCTTCTCGGGCTACACTACATCCTTGGCTTCCTTTCCGACACGTTATTATAGCGCAAGACGGCATAATTCTTTTTTTTTCGAGGAGCTTCTTACGTTGTCACAATAAGAGCGCGACTGTGTTTAAATTTCGGTGGAATATGAGCAATGCTCATATGCGCGGCGCGCCTTCCCCGCCCACAAGGCCCTTCTAACCTCCTTTAACTGTTCTGTGGATAATACCCAATTCTAATTAGGTATATTATAACTCTAATACAAAATTTCAGCTAAATTCGTTCATCCGTCTGAGCCTGATTGAAAAACAAGCAGCCATATACTTAAGTATTCACAAACTCTATCATTTAAAATATTGGTAAGCAGAAAGAAAAGGATTAAACTCCGAAGATCCTCCACACCCCTAAATATATGTTTTTTTAGAAGTACATAATTTCTATAAAAAAAGCAATTTTTCTTTGTCCTAGCCCTATTGTCCTGCCCTAATCCGGCGTAACTTCTTGGTACGACTATATTTACCTTCTTCAAATTCCATAATTTATGATCGCATGTCCTTCCATGTAAGGAGGGAAACAATAACGGATTATTCGTAATGACTTTTGCATGTCCTTGAAACTTTCTTGTTTTGTTCTTCAATGAGAGATCGTGGGAACAGTTAAGTAAATTACTTTGCAAAGGGCCTGTTTTAGAGATAAGAAGTTCTCAATCCCTTCCCTCTATAGATAGCATTAGGTTATATACCACGTGTGTATAAAGGTACGAAAATATAACGTGGCATTTTTCACCAGCAATGCCATTTAGTTTTGATACCACTGGTCTTTTTTTAATAAAAAGACACCTCAATTTGACTTCACCTCGCCTGATGGTAAGCTAAAGGCAAAGTCTCGGAAAGAAGGTCATCATCATAAGCATGTACCATGTTAACAAAGGTGGCTCTCAGCTTCACGGCCTCATCAGATGCCTTTTCACGCTCCGCTTAAGGACCCGCCCAACAAGCAAATTAGTCTTATAAGGTTGAGTTTATTCAGCTATTCGGTGATATAAAATTCGAGTAAGTGTGAATTATTCAGCACGTGTCGTATAAAAGCATCTTATATAGCATTTTAGTTATTCAGCATTTCGGTCACATAATGATGCTGAGTAAACGTTTACTCTGCATACTTATATGACTAAAGTGTCGTATAAGATTTGCTGTATAAGTCGCTAGTATACGACCCTTATGTTACTATTTCGTCGAGTAAAAGCACATTATATAACTTTCTTGTGACACAGTCGAATAAAAGCTACATCGTTGCTTTTATACTGCTATTATGTTGTATAAGTTGCATTCATACGACTATTACAAGCCTAGTGCCAAGTGTCGTATAATTGCTTGTACTGCTCAATTATCACTTGTCTTAGTTTTCTTGTGTACAATACCGAAAAAAAAAAGAAAAAAAAAAAAAAGTGGTTGATTGAATAAATAAATAAACAAAAGATCTTTTTTAGAAAACTTTTTAGGAAGGTCTAAGGAACCCTAAAATATAATCATGGCGCTTATACTGCTAATTTGCTGTATAAGAAGCTATTATACGTCCTGTTAGCAGTAAAAATGGTGTACAAATGAATGTTGATATAAAAAAATATTTGTTATTGTATTTATATTACTAAGAATTGAAGGGGGGCGTTAAATATTTATGATAAAACCTAGTATATTTCATCAGAAAACTTACCTTCGCAATACTTTGCAAACCTATGCGTGAGTTTACGAACCTACATTTGGTGCAACCTACAAATTAACATGTCTGCTAAATAAATTGTACTTATAATTTTTTATAATTTTTAAAACACAACACGACGCACTTGCTTAATTTAACAAACAAACATAACATAAAAGTCATATAAGTTACAGTTATAGCGCAACTTAAGCTTGTAACAGTCACTCCGTTACCTTTATACGATGTCTATGTGACTGAATTGCTGAATAAAATGGGCCCAAATCGCGTTGTATAAACGTTTTCATTACGTTTATACGACTTCTATTAGGAGCCAAAATGCTGAATAATTTGCGTTGCCGCGACTACTACACGACATATTTTTGCTAGTTGGGCGGGACTGTAGGAAGAAGGAAACACGTGAGCTGGCAGGGAGTTCCAGGTCTTAATGGTGCGGCATAGGAATGATTCATCGAACCGGGTTGTATATACCTCTTTAGAGGCCATGCCTATACACGGCTGTCACTCTCAGGACTCGGTCGCTTCAACAGCCATCGGTCCTTCAGCAAATGTGACCAGCCCATTGCCACTTCACTTTACTTTTGCCAGCTTCAGTAACGTTACTTCTATGTAGGATAACCTCATAACAATTTAGATACGAATTTAATTTTTCAATGAAGTCCCAAGATGCGCGCTATGCTGCTTTTAGTTCATGGAGTAGCTCCACCGTTTGCGTCCAAGTTGTTTCGACTTCGTAAGTCTTAACAGGTGAGACGCATTGATCAAAAACCTTCATTTTAAGACAATGGGGGTCGGGAATAAACCCGATTTCAAAATAGTAATGGGGTATCTAACTTGAAAATCTAAAAATCCCAGTTCATGTCACATTTGCTCTCCTGCTCACTGTGCCCCTCCACTTGTACTTCCAACGTCTTTGTGGAGTAACAGAAGCTGTTGCTGGGGTCAATACCTGGGCCAACAAAATAAAAAAAAAGCAATCACTGTTTACCAGCTCAAGCCATTAACTCGAAAAAGAATCTTGAAAATCTTGTAGGTTTACTGATAGGTAGATCAAGAGCTTTGAAGCCCAAGTCAACCTTACCTGCGAGCCGGTACTATAGCTCAAAAGACACGGCTCTGGTTTTCTTTCTTTCCTTATAACATAACACGAAAGATTCCATCGCCTACCCGTAGATGTTATCGCCAAAACAAATCGTAACATAACAAGCCACTTATGTTCAACTAAATGTTTATTTCGTTCGAGCAGCGCCACGCGATCCACTTATTAGCTGGGCACTAAATCTATATTAATATGAGTATAAATTAACTAGGAGAAATAGTTTAGCAACTTTTTATGGAGACGGTTTTGTAGAACATTCGTTTTAGTAAGCATATTACAAGTCGAAAGTGGTTTGATCAGATATAATCCTTTGCAATAGTTTTATACAGATATCACATTGTCATCTTAGCGTTTATAGTCTAACTAGCGGACCCGGCGATCTTCGTACCGCCAATTTTTTACCGTCCGCGTGGCGTCCGATTCCGTTCCCGCTGCACCCTCTACTATATTAAGCATGTATTGTACATATAAACCTTTTCCTTGAATTACTCTATCTATTAAAAGAAATAACATCAAAATCTGTAGCGTAATTTTGAAGATATGAGCATAGAGCATGAGGCCCTCCGTGGCGTGGTGGTAGTGAACGCGACTGCTACGCAGGAGGCGCGGGTTCGATTCCCGCTCAGTGTAAATATTTTGTATGCATGAATATGGCTATTTGCATTGGTCTGGGTGTTTCTATGTATAATATGTATGTATTTACAAAAAAAAAAAAGTATCTATGTATGTTTATCCGCATTCTAGATTCCATAACACAAGCTAGTTAAGCTATGCTTACCATGGGTCTAGATAGCGTTGTGTAGAATGTTGTGGAATATTTATTATTTATTTATTTATAGGGACACGGAAAGCGACTTTGCTTTATACTATGCAGTGATTCGAAAAGTGAGGTTCTTGAATCTTGGGGACAGGAATCCGATATCTGGTTTATATCTACTCGCTTTTCACGGTCTTGGACGTCTATGGTAGTGAGACCCTTGGTACGTATGTACTTTTGTCAGCTTCAATTACGCCAAATCGATAGTTCTTATGTCTACCCTTTCTACCGGAGCCCAGTAGAGGCCGTATGGCCAGACAATTGTTATGTTACTCATGTAGGCTGGTGGTTATCGCAAAAGTAGCCGTAGGTACCAGTGACTTTGTTTAATAAAATTAAGTAATGTACTAGATGATCATCATTAAACTGTTATTCCCGCTTGTTGTTTGATCTCATCCCCGAGAAGAAAGCTTGTGCCAGAGCCTTGCCAGTACCAGTTTACAGGTGAGGTTGGGTTGGACCTTGAAGATCTTTGACCTCATACACCCTTCAACAAGCATATCAGTCGCGAAGCAAATAGGTAAGTACAGAGTATCATTTTTGAAAGCATATAATATATTCTTATTTTATCTATTAATGTAATGCTGGCTCTCGTTGGTATTCAAAGCCCTATTGCTTTCTTATAAAAAAATTACCTTGACATGACATAATGCAAAGCGCGGTAAAATTCAAATTTAGAATAGAAATCCAATTTCTTTTCATCAAGTTCGTGAAGTGTAGCAATGTAGGTAACATTGCGGAACAAATAAACTATTCCATTTTATTATTTATGAGTCTCGTATCGAAAAATATAGACAAAATATTTAGTTGTCTGCGATTGTTAAATTAATTTACATTCAAGGCGAAACTAAGACTTTGCAGAATTATTCTTTTTTTGTATGAATTTCACCAAGGCTATGTAAAATATCCACTGTTGTCCATATGTCCATTATATTATTGTATTTTAGACAGCTCACTGACAGTGGTCGGTATAACTTTGTTCTAGCGTCAACACCTGAAAGTCCTAACAAAAATTTGGCGCCAATACGTCATTTTTCATTTACAACGACACGTCAGCCAGAAAGCAATTTTAGGGATGTAGTTCTATCGACTGTGTTTTTATTATCATAACTTGAAAATGACACAATCGATATCGACTATAGAAAATAATTCTTCTAAAAAATATTACATACCTGGAGGTTTTTAACCGATTTCTAAATAGGTAACAATTCGGATGTTTATATTTTTTTATATTTGTATGATTTTTACGGAAAATGATTTTTATAACTCCGTCATATGTAGACGGATTGTCAAAATTCTATTTTATTTAAAAGAGGTTTATTCCAAAATGGTCCCATTTAAATTGCATAAAGATCTGATGATGGGTTTCAGAGACAGACCACGGAATTCTTCTATGAATACCAGGATCCCATTGTTGGAATATTATTCTAGAAGTCAGTTGTTTTGTTTTGGAGATAAGCGTGTGCGTTATGGCCCACAATCGTTTTATAATACATTTGTAAATTGTAGGCATAGACATGAAATATCTACTGCTTTATTATTATGTAAGAAAGATAATAGATTATAATTCTACATGAAATCATATATTTGTCATAATATTTTCATTTATAGATTAATAATTTTTTTAATCAAGCTTTTTAATTTTGTCGATATTTTAAATTTTCATGCAATCACTACTTCCATCTGTCTAAAATACAATAATATGATGGACGGGGTATAAGTAGGCGAGCTATTTAAAATACGGTTTATCACGGTTCTTAAATGATATTCTTGTACAATATTTAAAAAAAGATTTAATTAATTTTCAATAACAGTAGGTGCGTCACTAAAGAGAACAAAGATCGTGGGACAAAAATATCTATGAAACACTTTATAAAAAGGTTTCATTCACGAAAGATACGGCGTGAAAATGGCCGTCACTTTCTCGGCCGTCGAACCCGAGTGGTGGACGGTGGTCAGTAAAAACTGATTTTGTGAATGGGATGCCATCGGTATGGGAAACTAATCTTATGGTGGAAGATTATCAAGGGCTACTATTGTAATTTATTTGTAACTAGCTACGCCCTGCGGTTTGTACTATAAAAATGGGTATATTTTTTGATTCCGCGTGCAGATAGGGGACAAATTAACGGGATGAATTCCCTGCCTATGGCGAGCAGTACGATGATAGAATCTAGCCGTGGGCATGTAGTGTGTGTTCAATAAACACATTTTCTTTCTTTCTTTTTTTCTCTCCTGCTTCTATAACTTTTATAGTGATTTATTTAGATTTTCTACCGCCTGACCTTTAAAATAAGTCTGCACCAGAATCTCATCCGTAGAGCAGGTCAGGCCGGCTTGCAAGTGAGTCTTGGGCGGGCTTTATACACCGATATGATGGTATGTTCGTTTTCACTGATTCTTTAGAGTTGCCCTCCAGGCAAGTGACAATGCGTTTTCCCGGCGTATTGTAGCATAGAATGTATGGGATTGACACGTGTTATGACGTTTATGATAGTCGTCAACGTATGTCAATCCCATACTTTAATCAATCTTTTCTATTCTATTCTTCAGAGGTTTTTTTTCATCGTGCGAAAAATCCCCACGGGTATCACCCCCAACCGGAGCCGGTGGAGGTGTTATGTTGGACTCAAACCGACTAATTCTTTAGATGTATTGCCACTTGTCTTGAAGGATTGGCCTTTGTTTCTGTATTATTTTTAATTATTGTACAGTTAGCGTGTAGACCACCCAGTGTTATCAAAAAATGAACAGAAAATAAAACCACACTTTTCAAGGCACAATATTTCCCATGCGTGCTTTAAAATACTAGTGGTATTAAGTACCTGTATTACCCTCTACATTAATATGTGAGCACCCGATAACATCTAACTTCAAGCGATAAAGAGGGTGAAATATGCTACGTAGTGGTCAAAGTGACGCTAGACTTAGCAAACGATTTGTGGCAAACTTTCATCTAATATACAGTACCACTTGTCTTAACACTCGGCTACATTCTATCATCGCACTAGAGGCAGGGAATTTATGCTCACGCAACCGGAAACGGTGCACAGAGTGAGGTATGAAAAAACTTTGATTGATCTGCTTGCTGTGGTTTTTCCATGCGACTACAATATGGGGTTTTTAACAAGGGCATTAAGAGTTTCTTACTACAGGATTGGCAGCCATTTACCATTCCTTGTATCTACTACGAGTACCTAAGCGGTAGTATCTACCACGAGTAATAAAGCATTCTCTCGGTCGTAGGACTTTATGGCAATCTATCAGTCTTATGTGCGAAATACGAATAGATCTCTATAACATCTTACTTCTCTTTCTGACATGCCAAACTAATAACCATGAACTGTATGTAGTATTGTTTGGTTAAAATGTATGAAATCACACAAAAAGTAACAGGTAATGAAGTATTGAGACGATGACAAGAGGCGATGACAGGAGGCGAAGAGGTTTGGGTTAAAACACTATTTTGACAAGAAAGACAGAGACGGATGCCTGGCGTCATAACAACAAAGTAACTCACTTCGTGTTTGTTTATTTGTTACTCTGTCAGAATTTGGTTAAAATTTTGCATACAGGTAGAGTACGAGTGGGAATAACCCGGGGGAAAAAATCAGTAATCTTTGCCGATGTAATTTAAGCCTTCATAATATTTTTTAGATTGACGAACTGTTCGCTGCGTATCTAGCTACTATGAGCCACAAAGTTTACGCCTAATGTGAGTATATCTTTAATATATCGTGATTTATAAGTCCGTATATAGGTTACGGTTTTGACCGACGAAGGCGTTTGTTACAACACATGTGGGGCAGTTTTGCGTGACCTTTCGACCGATTACCATTTTGGTGGCTCAAGTTTTTGGTGGGTGATTGATTAACATTAGAATATGCTTAGGGTTAAGCCCTACTCGTACAAGGCCGTTCAGAATAGGGGTTTATAATGTTAATATTATACACACGACTCCGTAAAATAATATCAAATGGCTTGAAGCTTTGTACCTACCTGCTAATAAGTTGGTAAAGTAACGCTGGTACGGAGTGATGTAGAACATACAGCTACGTCTATTAATCCCTGGAGGGGTATTTTTTAATATAGGACACGTCAATTTGACTTCACCTCACCCGATGTTAAGCAAAGGCAAAGTCTCGGAAAGAGGGTCACCATCGTAAACATGTACCATGTTAAAAGTGGTGGCACTCAGCTTGAAGCCTCATTAGATACCTTTTCACGCCCCGCTTAAAGGACCCAGGACTGTAGGAAGAAGAAAACAGGTGAGCTGGCAGAGAGTTCCAGCTCTTAGAGGTGCGGCATAGGGGTAGGCAGAGGTGTATTAAAAAAAGATCAGGTTTCACCAACTCTTCTGAGCCTTTTTCCAATTCAGTTGGGTCCTTTTTCCGGTCTAACTGTGACGCGGCCACATCCTCGCGAGTTTAACCATGCTCATCGCCAAAACATCCCAAATATATTCCCATTCGAACATAGAACAGTTGTATTCTGTACTATAATAGTGTTTTATCTCACCACTATTCTTTCTAGATTCACTAAGGTATATAAATCAGTGTGCGGAAAGCGAGCAAGCTCAGTACGATGCGCCCGCCGCCGCGCCGGTCCGGAAGAAATGAATATTTTGGCACCGCGCACCCTGTGCAACGTCTTCGTGCAAAGCTTTGGTACAGAGTAGTTTGAGGCAGAGAATTCTAGGTAACTTTTTAATTATTGTGAATTTCTATCTTACTGAGGTAGCAATTCATGAAAGGCTGGTCTCTGCAATGGATCTACGGATGAGGCTTCCCTTTAGGGATAGGAAGTCAGAAGACAGTCGCTCGAAAGCATCGGGTGCAACCGGGGACATCTTTAAGATGATGAGTATACTCAAGGTGTTCTTTTCATTTTGACTGTCTCTGTAAAGCAGTGTAGCAGCAGCGTAGTCACTGCTGTGCATGAAGTCTTGACTTCACTGAAACTGAACTGAAATTGAAAACTGGTTGGTTAAATTCTGTTATTACAGTTTTTAGTGCAAAACTAAAACAATGTTTGTCATCAGTGAGGGTCATGGTGACCCTCTTTTGGTTTTTAATGTGAAACGAAAAGAGGGTCACCATGACCCTCTTTTCGAGACTATGCCTTAAGCTTAGCAACAGGCGAGGTGAAGGCAAATTGACGTGTCCTTTTATGTATAAAAAAAAAATTGGAGAAGTTCTAATCCGTCTAAGTCATTCTAAGTCAGACGCCTTATACATTAGTACTTTTATAGTATCGCTAATAAGAAGGTATCCTACACCTATACTATAAATAAACAGTATACCAAACTCACCGAAGAATTCCTAGACAACTAGTTAGTATAAAATATATAAAGCCCATCAATCACAGGCACGCCTCTGTCGAAACCTACTCTGTGAGCCCTCCATGCATGCGATGCTCATATCACTCGGTGGAGTAGTTCGCTGAAGGCTGCGAAAAAAAAAACCTCTCAGCCGTGTTCCCGCCAACTTGTACAGTACTGCCAACTGCCACTTAGATTAGTTTCCAAGTTATACTGAGCCCTGTCCCGCTCGCCGGTAAACTTTAACTTTTTTATTGAGAACGTGAGGTGACGGGTGGGATGTTTGACATGTGACGTAGGACCCCAGGGCATAGTTCATTCACTTCTTGTAGAGTTTTGTTTTACTAGCGTTCTTAAAAACGAATAGTTGTTAGATTTACGGATACGGAGTCTTATCCACGTTTATCAGTAGTGCTATGGAGAAAGAATATTCCCTTGACACTTTACGTGCTGGTATAATTGTCACAGGTGAGGATTTAGCGTAGCCTTCCTCTCGTGCTTGGGGGATCTGACGGGGAAGTACTTACCCAACATTAGTATAGTACCTACACTGTACTCCACAGTTTCTTGTTGGTGCCTTAGTTCGTCTAGGTGTTTCACGCTTTCTTAATAATTTCTTAAGGTTTTAAGTTCTAAGGATGCAAGAGTGGACAGTTATACAGTTGATAAAGCGAACAAAAAATAAATGAAGGTGATTGTTCTAATAGTCCGCAGACAGAGTGACGTATCTATTGTTGATAGCTGCCTTTGCATTCCAAATTCAATTTTAACGAATTTGTACGAAACTTACGGACCGTTCTCTTTTTCCTTTTATTTAACTTTTTGAATTTCGAATGCCTATGTGGATCCAGTCTGTTATGCCAATCACATAAAATTAAATTAGGCTGGAGCCACCCACAATACCGTGACAGGCCATACTGTGACTCCTGTGCGCTTGGCTCTACAGCAGTGAACCATGAAAACGCCGAACGTGACACTCGGCGACTCCCATGGAAAGTTAAACTGTATTATAACTTGGAATCCGCAACGAATTTAAATAGTAATATAATTAAATAAATTTGAAGGAATTGAAAACAAGAAATTCGCCTCCATTCCTAGCATGATAAAATAAATCACATAATTGAAAAGTTTCCCGTCCAATTCAAACAGCAGAAGCACCATGGATTTAAGCATTAGCGATCTTAAATGCATGCTTAATTTTTAATACTTAGATGATCCAAGGATGGTGGTAAGTTATCTCACAAATATCACTTTAGCTCTGGTAGTTTAGTGGTTAAGGAGTCGGCTTCACGGTCGATAGGTCCCGAGTTCGGTATTCTACTGATGTGAATCCACTCTTAGCTGGAAGGGTCAATGGGAACACTAGTAATTTCGGTTCACTGCGGAAATCCCCTCGAAAACCCTCTCGACGCGACGTCCGGCTGGGGAGATTATCTCGGACTCGAACCGATTAAACCGCACACTATCGTGGGATTTTATGTTTTTTAAAATTACCTAAAATATATGCCTTTACCCAGGCTGACCCAGGGCCATCTCCAGTTACGAGATGACTCTTTCACGCGTGGGAACCACGATGTCCCCATCGTGCTCCTGGTGAGGGATAACCTACTCCTTTTCTTGAGCTAGGCTTGAGCATGGTGCAGGCCCCTCCAAAACTGCTGAAATTACGGCATAATGTTTAAATAGGAACGCGAACTTCTTTATTCTTTATTTTTGTTAACTTGAGTTAATTATTTTATTATACCTTTTTTATATAAGTACTTTAATTATCTTGACACGAGAAACTGTACATTCGTCCATATTTAGTCTTAAGAAATTACTTTTTTGTAAATTGACGTCTGTAAAATGCTACAGTGGAGTTTGTTGCGCCGTTTCTTCTCCACTGGTGCCTAGGAAGCGGTGGTAAACTTAGTTTTAAGCAGAATTTGACTTCAAAAATACAAATACAAATACATTTATTTGGAACAATCAACAGTTTTACACAGTACAAAGCAACGATGATATCCGCAAAAGTATAAACTGTGACACAGATATCAACGCCCTCTCCCGAATAACAATTTTTTTTCCAAAATTTAATGTATTACAGACAGTTTCATGCAATATAAAACACTAGATATTTAAATAGGTGTGTGTGGGTGTGTGTGTGTGTGTGTGTGTGTGTGTGTGTGTGTGTGTGTGTGTGTGTGTGTGTGTGTGTGTGTGTGTGCGTGTGTGTGTTCGTGCGTGCGTGTGTGTGTGTGTGCATGTGTGTGTACGCGCTTGCAGGTATTCGTGCGTGTGTGTGTGTATCTTAGCAGTAGCCCTCCAGCACAGCTTCAGTGTCGTCATAATTTAGAGTTTGCAGCCATTCCCTACAATTATTTTTTTACATTTTTTTAATAGAAGTGGGTATATATTAAGCTTTTTATTTATAGTATTGTACAGTTTCAGGCTAAAATAGGTGTAGTGTCTACCCGCAACCGCTGTTCGGCGAGGTAATATATGACACACTCTGTCAGATCTTCTTTTTGAGGTGGCAAAATTTGGGTCATAAGATGTTTCACTGTGTTTACGGAGTACAGTGTTTAAAATGAAAAGCTGCCGGACACTGAGTACTTTACATATTGAAAAAAGCTCAGCTGTCGGGAATCTAATTGGCTTTCTCAAGATGGTTTTAAGGACAGCCTTTTGGGCTATTTCCAACGCCAGCATCTGCGTTTTAACGGCTCCTCCCCAGGATGTGATGCAATAGGATAGAACAGATTGAACGAGAGAATAGTAGACAGATTTAAGGGAATCTAGATTAAAAACGTTTCTTAAATTCCTAAACACATAAATTAGTTTTCTAGTGCGAGAAGTAGAGGCTTCAATTTGCTGTCTCCAGCTCAGAGAATTGTCTATCATCACGCCAAGGTATTTAATACACAATGTGGACTCCAAAGAAGTGCATGTACAACGATTCTCCAGGCCTGCGTCTTCCCTTCGATCTACATCCGAAGTAGGACAGGTGTGAGCGCGAAGAGAGAAAGAAGTAGGAGGCCGAGAAGCTAAGTTGGTACAAAAAGCAATGTATTTGGTTTTTATTAAATTTAGGGTAAGGAGATTTGAATCTAACCAACTCATTACATGTCGAAGTGCGAGTTCGGCATTTGATTTAGCCTCCAGCCAGTTACAACCATCAACAATAATAGCAGTGTCATCCGCATAGGTGATGATTTTGCAGTTGGGTAGGGACATCTTGCACAGATCGTTTATGTAGATCAAGAACAAGGTAGGTCCGAGAACACTACCTTGAGGAACACCATAATTAACAGGAGTTTCTTTACTGGTGAATGATTCGATTTGTACATATTGCGTGCGATGGGTCAGATAGCTACGAAACATGTCCAGCGCAACTCCCCTCACTCCGTACAGTTCCAACTTTGAAATCAGTTTAGGTACAGAGACAGTGTCAAATGCTTTGGACAGATCCAAAAAAATACCAACGGTTTTCACTCTTTTTTCCAGATTTTTGACAACAGTGCTAGTGAGGTCCAAAACAGCATCTTCAGTGGATAATCCTTTTCTAAAACCAAATTGGTTCGCAGCCAGAACACTATTGTCTTGGAGGAACTGGATTAACCGCTTGTTGAGAGCTTTTTCAAAAATTTTTGAAAGCGTTGAAAGAACTGATATAGGTCTATAGTTTGTGACACTGCCTCTGTCCCCACTCTTGAACACTGGATGAACAATGGCCCTCTTAAAGACGCATGGAAACTTACCAACCGAGAGGCAGAGATTGAATAAATAGACGAGACACGGTGTGAGTACGTGCCGAGCAGCTTTTATAACTGCGGTAGGAATACCGTCCCAGCCCACAGCGCACTTGTCCCTCAGATTCATAATTATTACGTCTATTTCATCTGAGGAGACTGGGAGCATAGCCATAGATGTTAACGGTGGAATAATACGGAGGTACTGTTTTGTAGCATTTATAGGGGAGTTTGTGATAGAGTTGGGGCGTTGAATAATTTGTTCCGCTAGTTGTAGTCCGATATTGGCAAAATATGCATTTATAGAATCCACCGAAGAAAGTGGACTGCTGGAAAGCTTCAATAAGTCATTTGGAGGTATCTTATTTTTCTGTAAATTTGCAACATCTTTAATAATGTTCCAGGTTAGCTTAGGATTGTTTAGCTGTAGTAGTGCTACACAATTTTGAATAAATACTTTGAATTTGAAATTTCCATTTTATAATTCGAATAAAAACTATTTCAAATTACTGGCCAGTAATTTGAAGTTCAATTATGTTCAAGTTTATATTTAATGTCATGTAATCATCAGTCTGTTAACCGAATCGTTGCGAAATCAAAGAACTCACTCATGGGTCACGCATCCTGTATTTAAACTTATTGTTATCTTATCTATATCAATAATCGTTTGGTATGTGATTTCGAACGATCGTTTCCGTACTTTCACATGTCTGACGTCATCACATCGCTATAGACAGTACTCAATATAATAGCATAGATAACAAACTTGTTCTGTATAACTTTTGTTTGATTCTGTGTCAGCAGTGAGGATGTTGAAGATATATCCATCACTTGCTGTTGCCCGCGGCTCCGCCCGAGTGGATGTCGGTTATCGCAATCAAACATAGGCTATGTCCTTTCTCAAGGTCTAATCTATCTAGGTATATAGAAAATTTCATCAAGATCGGTTCAGTGGTTTAGGCTAAAATCGGTCTGCTTCTTTTTTATAGAGCGTTCTCTCTATTGTACATAGGATTGACAGTTTGATACCTTTCTAAAGTAGTTAAAACCGTTCGTGTATGTAAAATAATAAAACTGTTACTTCAGTTTTGACTACTCTAGAAAGATCAATCTTTGAATAAAATTTGTTGATATTACTTAATGTATGCTAACTATACCGTCACCTTAAAGACGATTAAAAAAAGAAGGGAAATTGTAATCACATCGGGCGTGTCTCGGTAGCTTAGTTGGTCAAGGCATTCTCCCTGTGAAGAAAGATCGTGGGTTCGAGTGCCGCCTGAGAAGATTCATTTTTTCCTATGTATTCGAAAGATATCAGTCTGTAAACATATCATAAGATAAAGAGAACGCTCAAAACCAAAGCAAACCACATTCAACTCGACTCTCACCTACTTTCCGACGACGAAACGGCGACATGCGAAATCAAAAGCCTAGTACAGTAAATCATTTGACAATTGCACAGCATGAGGTCATACAAGTATCCAAAAGAATGTTATGACGTATTAAAAAAAATACTGGCACAGGAGTGTCAACAGAATTGAAAGCTTGAAAAAACGGAACATATGTACTCTCCAGTGAGCTCTGGCTACCCTACTCGCTGCCAGGTACACAACACGAGTTGATAACACACTTACTATAGGTATTAACGTTCTGGGTATGTTCCTCACACGAAATTGGCGAGTGAACCAGTGGGCTAACATGATCGTGTGCAGGCCGACGTTAGCTCGCATATAGACAAGGGATCGCGCGGTAATGAATCAGATGTGTATCTGGACGTGTGAGAACATACGGCCGAAATAACAGCCGTAAATACTGGCTCGCGTGCGCTTTACACAGTGCTCGGGTACGGATAGAGGTGGCACAAGAATTTTGAAGTTATTTTTATATATTTTTTATTAGTTACCTTAACTGATGCACTATATATGAACAAATCTAACAATACCAGCTTTTAAAAGTTGTATCTATATATTTTAAGACTTGCTAAGCGTGGTGACATCTTATTTTAATATTGCCAGCACCTTAATTATTATCTCATAGCGGTTGCCCGCGGCTCCACCCGCGTGAACCTATCCTATCTTTCAAGTTGGATCAAACTGTACACGGTGTAAAATTTTGATTAAAATCAGTTAAGTAGTTTAGGAGCCCATGGCGGACAAACAACGTGACACATAATTTATATATATTAGGAAGATTACCCGACTGCCATTAAAGATGATTTATTGTTGTTATTCATATATGAGGGTAATTACGATTACTCAAATGACATTGCTAATGATGGTCTCATGCGTCACCTTTTCCTTGAAAACTGGATGATACCTCATTTGATACCCCATATTCCCAATTGTGGAAATATAATCTGAGATAAAGATTATTTAACAATCTCATAAATCGATCTAATACCTGCAGGACACGCAAATAATATAAACCTGTACATAAAATACAGTCAACATCCTCTTAAAAACAACCAAATTCAAACTCAGTTGTCAAACGTTCAAAAGGAGTACCTAAGTATAAAATGTTTTTACTTCTGGTCAAAAATACATAGGGAAAAATAAATCTTCTCGGGTGGGACTCGAACCCGTAGTCTTTCGCTTACAGGGGGAATCCCTTGACCAATTCGGCCACCGAGACACGCCCGATGTGATTCAAATTTCCTTTCTATTTATCCGTTCTTACGGCGACGGTATCGGGCGTGTCTCAGTAGCCGAATTGGTCAAGGCATTCCCCCTGTAAAGGAAAGACTGCGGGTTCGAGTCCCGCCCGAGAATTTTTATTTTTCAGTATGTATTCGATTTGTATAGTTAGAATACTTAATGCTGTAAAATTCGTTCAAGTTATAACAAGTTTTGAAAGCAATATATACATTTCCACGTCGTCGTCGTCTTTCACAGCTTAACACTATGAAAGACGAGGGAATACTTAACTAAAAGTAAATTACGAAACTATATTGAGATTTGTAATACATATTACCTTTATGTCAGTGGAGGAATTTATTTCGTAGCGAACCATTACTTACAAAATATATACTGAAAAAAAAAACAGTCTATTCTTTCACTAAGTCTGCACTCAATTCGTGCACACACGGCTCGGCGTCCGCCCTGAGGCGCCAAAAATAAAAGTTAGAGCTCTGGCTGATAAGCGCCCAAATTTTCAATGTTTTCCTACAGTTTTAATGGGTTAGCCTTCCGTAGGCACCGACTTGTATACAAGCACACGTGTTTATAAGCAACATGGGGTATAATTTTACGTGGATATGGTATAGTAATAAATACAATATTATATTGATATATACATACATATAAAATTAATTGTCCCTACTGACTGACTGATAACTACATCAACGCAGGGCCTAAGCCGCTGGCCCTACAAAATTGAAATTTTGACAGTAGATGCATTTTATGATGTAACAAGCATGCACTAAGAAAGGATTTTTGGAAATTCTGCTACTAAAAATGGAAGTTTGTATGAAAGTCCGTTATTTTCACAGCTAGATGCACTAAATTTCATAAGCTTGTGTCTTTTAAGAAATAAATGAACACGTGTATCAGCGTTTTTTTAAATTCAACAACTAAGAGGGTAAAATAGGTGATAAGTATGGAAAGTTTGTCATTTAGGTCGCTGTCACTATCAAATATGCAATACGTTTTCCCGGGCGAAGCCGGGACGGGTCAGCTAGTGCATACATTATACACACCTGTAAATCCAAGAAAAGGAAGGCATAGGTGTATTCCGTGTATTAGCACCCACATTTCGCCAATTACCTTGGCCTCGGATGCAATAAGGAAAATTCGTCTCCATGATTCTTATATTATATTTAGATCGTCAATTTGACTATATCCGCTTGTTACCATGCCGCCATAACTTACCTAAAATTATTGTGCCAAAACCGTTTTTGTGAAACATTATGTTTATGAGTTCAGCATACAAACGGTTTTGTATGCACGGAGCAGTACCGTACAGGTAGTAAAATTCAAATTTAAACGTATATGTCTTATTTTTGAACCTTGAAGAGGACAAAAGATTTAGTAATTTGTCAGTTCTAAGCGACCATAAACCGTGCGAATATGAATACATTTTTATTGTAGCATATCTCTAACAATTAAAACTTGCAAAGATAATAAGCAATATTATTGTATTCATTATTTATGTATTTACAGCTCTTATTGCTTGCTTCTTCGCTAGAATTCTGATCCCGTCCCCACAAGCCATGGGAACCTATTCCCGGTATTAAAATGTGACCAATCCTACTAATATTATAAACGTGAAATTTGGTAAGTATGGATGGATGGAAGGATGTTAGTTACATTTTCACGTCTAAACGGCTGGAGCGATTTTAATAAAATTTGGTGTGGAGTTAGCTGACACCCTGGATTAACACATATGTTATAATTTCAGCAAGATACATAACAGTTTGAGCGTGATTGTTTAACAGATATCCAAATATTTTATGGATTTAGGTTATGTTAATTTTCTTTTTTATATATTTTTTTTATTTATTTATTTACACACACTGACAACCAACCACTCGAACCAACCAAAACCGCACGGCCTTCACGGGCTATCAGTTGCCGAGGGTGAATTAGCCATTTCCCTCGCACCCCAGCTGACCCATTAAAGGCCTCTCGGAATATTTAGGTACCTACTTCAAAATTCACTCGCCAAAAACCATTATCCAAATTCTACAAGTCTTCGTAGCTCCGTGTTCCACCAACTCAGTCGGAGCTCACTCGAAGCTCACCGTGCATGGGTTTTTGCTTATTTTCGCCACTACGCCTGTTATGTTAGTTAGCACAGTGTCTACTTCGTTTTGTTCCACCAGCCAGCTATTAGCTATACTTGTGCTATACGCTTGAGGAATGAAGATGGGGGAACCGTGATAGTATACATGTTGAAAATTTTGTTGGGAAACCTAATATTGAGGTGATGTTCGACAGCCTCTGTGGCGTGGCGGTAGTGCACGCGACTGCCACGCAGGAGGCGCGGGTTCGATTCCCGCTCAGTGCAAATATTTGTATGCATGAATATGGCTATTTGCATTGGTCTGGGTGTTTCTATGTATAATATGTATGTATTTACAAAAAAAAAAAAGTATATAAGTATGTTTATCCGCATTCTAGATTCCATAACACAAGCTATAAAAGCTTACCATGGGTCTAGATAGCGTTGTGTAGAATGTTGTGAATTATTTATTTATTATTTATTTATTTATGTTTCTGTAAACAGACAGACGGACTATGGTGTCTTCGTAATATAGTTCCATTTTTGAACGGTAAAAAATGGAACTATATGATCGTAATATCGAAGACACCATAGTCCATCTGTGTGTTTGTCTGTCGCCAGGCTAAATCTCATTTTCATTCAATCCTTCGTGCGCGAGTCCGATTAGCTTGGTCGGTTTTTTGTACTAGGCTTCTAGTTGTGAATGTTTCAGGGATTATATTTATCTACTACACTAATACGTAATTATACTAACTAATATGTATTTAATTGCAAAACAAATCTAAGTATGTTTATCCGCATTCTAGATTCCATAACACAAGCTGGTTAAGCTATGCTTACCATGGGTCTAGATAGCGTTGTGTGGAATGTTGTAAAAAAAAAAATAACAGAGCAGATTTTATTATGAGAAACACATTTACTAAGTTATCAGTGCCTGTGTGGCCTCTGTCTCTGCCTTAGACTCTGTGGCGTGACGGTAGTAAACGCGACCGCTATGCAGGAGGTGCGGGTTCGATCCCCGCTCAGTGCAAATCGAGGGTTGGGTGTTAAAACCCGATAAGTGAAAAAAAAAGCGAAATTAGTTTTATTAGCCCACTAGAATCAGAATTTTTTGCTCTTCCTAGTGATGTTTCCAGATAACCCTATTTTAGAGTGTAACATAGTAATGTACTAACCAAATAACCCAGTAAGTGCATTACTAAATAATAATTTTAGTTGAAAATACTCTAAAGCTAGTTATACTTAAACATTTCAAATTTTGTTTTACGAGAGATCCCGATAAAATGTATTTATTGGTATTGAAATCTTAAGGATAACCACGTCAATCACACTAATACAAAAGATAAAAGCACATAATTTTGTGTAACGGGTTTTAACACGAGAAGTAATTCAATACAAAACAAAAAAATCGAAAATTAAAATCAGTATAAATGAATTAATGGGTTTTAGTTCTAGATGATTTATCATGAATACACGTAATACGAAAATATAAAATACAATAAAATATATTTATTGGCATTTTATATCTGAACTATAGCGTAAAAATAGAATGTTTGTCAACGTAAAACAAGGTAAATATTTTTTTATTTCCTATGAAATGTATAATAGGTAAGGTTATAACCTCCGCTTATACCCGGAGAGAGTCTCACTACGCAACACCGTGTAAAACCCAAAGGTAAACGTGTTGAGCGCGGCCAACGCAGAACCAAGTGGTGGCTGCTTGATGAAGCCAAGTCCCAGAGTTTCGTCTCAGCTATTGGTGCGCTAATGTATATATATAAGTGCGTTATAATATGCTATAAGTGCGCTAATGCTGTAGACGAACCCGTGCAAGATTGCTGGGACGAGATTCAGGCAGTTAATCTTGTGACAAGGACACCTGGTGGTTGAACGACACAGTCCAGAAGGAGATCAGGGTGAAGAAAGCCCACTTTAGAAAGTGGCAAGCGTCCAAATCTCCCGAAGACTGCGACAAGTACAAAAGCGAACGAATAATAATAAACGTTAATAATGAACGCGCCACTAGGAGAGCCATAGCCAGGGTCAGACGAGACCACTTGCAACCGCTATACATCAAGTTGGAATCATTTGAGGGACAAAAGCTCATCTATAAGTTGGCGCGCTCCAGGGCTGAAGCGGCGCAGGCTATAACCTAGTGCCGCTGCATCAAAGGCCCTGGGGACAATCTGTTGTACGAGGAAGTCGCGGTGAAGGAGAGATGGCGCTCATACTTCCACGAGCTGCTGAATAAGCAGCATCAAGAGGTGCAGCCACCAGAACTCCCTCCAAATCAAGGACTAGTGCCGCCGATAACGCCTGCAGAAGTCCAGACTGTCATTCGTCGCATGAAAGAAAAAGAAAAGAAAGAAAGAGGGGCCCGTGGTGTGGGCATTCTCGCTAACCTTTATAACCGTGTCCTCCTCACCGGTAAAATCCCAAACCAGTGGAGGCTGAGTGTCATTACGCCAGTCTTCAAGGGCGGTCTTCGGTGAAGGAGTGTGGTAGTTACCGAGGTATAAAGATAATGTCCACCATGAAAGACCATGAAGCTTTACGAGCGGATAATCGATTCCCGGATCCAACAGAAGAGTACCCTCTCGGAGTATCAGTATGGGTTCCGCTCCGTACACGGGACTATGGATCCGGCGTTCGCCCTAAGGATCGTCGCGGAGAGATACAGGGCGAGGAACACGCCCCTGCACTTTCTATTCCTAGACATGCAGAAAGCCTTCGACTGTGTGCCTCGCGCGATGATCTTGTGGGCATTGAGGTCCAAAGGAGTCCCAGAGGCTTACATCGACACCATCCGAGACTTTACCGAGATTCCGGTTCCGTGCTTTGGACCGCTGTTGGCGACACAAAAACCTTCCCCACCACCGTCGGGGTACACCAAGGATCCGTAGTTAGTCCCATACCTGTTCAGCTTGGTATTAGACGTTTTGTCGGATAGCATCGGAGACTCACATGAGCAGCCTCCGTGGTTGCTTATGTATGCTGATGACACTGCGCTGATGGACGCAGATAGGAACAGATTGGTTTGACGTGTGAAAGTGTGGTGGAGGCACTTGAGAACGGCGCCGGTCTGAAGCTTAATGTGGCGAAGACTGAATATTTGGCGTTGAACTCCACAGATCCCATACCCGTCCGCATAGGCGATCACTTGGTCGAGCGCACGGATCAGGTTAAGTACCTGGGATCTGTACTTCACGTTTCTGGTGACATCGACTACGACGTCAAGGCACGTATTGCTGCCGCGTGGGCTAAGTGGCGGGAAATGACTGGCGTCACATGCGATGCTAAAATGCCAGTTAGGCTGAAGGGGCAGGTCTATAAAACGAGAGGGTTTCTCAGCGCATGTTTGGAGCGAGGCCAGTTTCCGAAGATGTGGAAGACGGGGAAACTGGTCCTCATCCGAAAGGCGGGACGCCCGGCGGACTCACCGTCCGCCTACAGGCCGATAGTGTTGCTCGACGAGGTGTGCAAGCTCTTTGAAAGAGTGATTGCAAAGCGCCTCGTCGAGCACCTATCCAGAGTGGGGCCTGACCTGGCGGATGGCCAGTATGGCTTCCGCCGGAGGCGCTCCACCGTGGATGCCATTATGCGCGTGGGGACTCTGGTGAAGGACGCCGTCGCTCGGGGCGAGGTGGTGCTGGCGGTGTCACTGGACATCGCCAACGCGTTTAACACCCTGCCCTGGAGCTGCATTAGGGAGGCACTCGTGTATCACGAGGTGCCTCTCTACCTTCGCCGCATAGTCGGGGCGTATCTGTCGGAGAGAGCAGTCGTCTACCCAAGTGCGACCGGGCTCGGTCGGCGAGAGATGTCGTGCGGTGTTCCGCAGGGATCGGTCCTGGGACCGCTACTGTGGAACATCGGTTACGACTGGGTGCTTCGCGGTGAGCTCGCGGACGGTGCCGCCGTCACGTGTTATGCGGACGACACGCTGGTGACGGCGTGCGGGGCTACATACCGCGAAGCGACCCTGAAGCACACGACCGCGGTTGCCCAAGTCGTGGAACGGATTCGGCGGCTGGGTCTCGAGGTGGCTCTGCATAAAACCGAGGCCATGTTCTTTCATGGGCCTCGGCGCGTGCCACCGGAGGATTCCAGCCTCATAGTGGGAGACATTTCCATCGGCGTCAAGGCCCAGATGAAATATCTGGGGCTCGTACTCGATGGCCGGTGGAACTTCGGGGAGCATCTCCGAAGACTGGCCCCCAAACTGAAGGACACAGCTGCCGCTTTGGGGCGGCTGCTGCCCAACATGAGGGGGCTGGATGACTCCTGCAGGAGACTCTACGCGGGAGTCGTGCGGTCCATGGCCCTATATGGGTGCCCAATATGGGCGGACACCCTGACGGTCCACAATGCGCGTCTGCTGCGTGGACCGCAGCGTGCAATGGCCAGCAGGGCCATTAGGGGGTACTGCACGATATCCTTCGAGGCGGCGAGTCTCCTTGCCGGATCCCTACCGTGGAACCTGGATGCGAGAGCCCTTTCGATGCTATATCGGTATCGTAAGGAGGCGCGGGAGCAGGGACGGGAACCCGAGCCCGAAGAAATTCGGGCCGTGAGGTCTCAGCTCCACAGGGACATGGTAGCGGAATGGGAGCTACGACTTGGGCGACCAAGCGCAGGGCACGCCGTAATAGCGGCGGTAAGACCCATCATGGAGGAATGGCTAGAGAGGCCACACGGCAGCCTCTCGTACCGGCTGACGCAGGTGATTACCGGACACGGGTGTTTCGGGAGTTACCTGTGTCGGATCCGGAAGGAGCCAACGTCCGAGTGCCATCACTGTGATGCGAGCGAGGACACAGAGCTGCACACGCTGACCGAGTGCCCGGCGTGGGACACACCGAGGCGGGTCCTAGTGGCGGCTCTAGGGGTGGGAGTCCTCACACTCGTCACATTGCTCACAGCGATGGTACGATGCGCAAACGCTTGGGGTGCGGCCGCCTCCTTCTGCGAGCAAGTAATGCTCGAGAAGGAGGCGGCCGGTCGGGTCCGGACCAGACTCCGGGCCCGGGAAGCCCGTGCAGAGCGAAGGCGAACCGGACGTCGGAGGTCGCAGAACGACCTCCGTCCTCCATGAGCGCTGGCCTGGGGGTGACCGGTGGAGCCGCCTGTCACCCTAGCAGAAGCAGGCCGCGGCGGCGGCGCAAAGTGCGCCTCCCCGTAACCGGGGCTAGATGGGGACATTTTGGTCCCCACAACCCGAAGGGGGCCATCTCGAAAGAGATGGTCCTGGGTCTGTCGGGGTGCGAGAGATATGCTTTTGGCAATCTCACCTCCGGCAACCAAGGACCCAAGATGGCGTGCGTTTTAGTCGGTTCGAGTCCGACATAACCACCTCCACCGGCTCTGTGGGGATGGTATCCGTGGGGATTTATCGCACGATAAAAAAAAAAAAAAAAAAAACTACCTTGGACGCCCAAGATCGTGCGAAGTAGAGGAGGAAGAGCCGGAAGGCGGACCCTGACCTCCGAGGGCACCGTGGCCTCGAATGCAATCAGGACTAACGTCTTTATGTGGATGATGATGATGAGACATTTTTAGTACTCCTCAAAACACACCTAAAACGAGGGTAAAGCGATTTTCAACCAACGTGCAACTATCAGAACAGCTGGAGCAATTATACCAAAGATAGACACCGATCAGTATTGTCAAAAAAAAAAGATCTAGGAACGATGTGCAAAAAAGAAATCATTCCCGAGGAATTTCATGGGTGGATCCACAGCCTGAAAACATATCTGAATCTAAAAGCGACAGTAATTACCTATAATAAAAGGATTATCGTGATTCACTTGATTTTTGTTCAAATAATAAAGCTAATAATTAATAGAAATATAATTTTAATTTTGGGGTAAAACCCAATAAGTCAGCCCCCTAATTTACTAATTACAATTTTATGCAAAAGCTTATTATTAAAAAATAATACATAAATACACACGGTATGTACGGTACACATAAATTATATTTATATAAAATAGTGAGATGAGATTTACAAAGGCGAGCTTAACTCAAAGTTGAGTTTTCTTCCAGCAAACCTGGGAGTGCACAGAGGAATTGCAATATGAGTGGCAAAGTCTAGTGTACAAGAAGTATCGAATTTGATGTAGGAGGTATACGAGACGTATACCCCAGGTAAAAGGCATAAATATACATAGATACAACAGTTACATACATACAATATGCATATATACATACATACATACATAAATACACATATACATACACCTACATACATATGTCTGCTATAGTTGCGAGAGAAAGTAGTCTCATGCTCGTTTTTTGAAAATGTTCGAAGATGGACTATCGCGTATTGAGTGAGGAAGAGAGTTCCAAAGACGTACGGCAGAAACTGTAAAATAATTGTCGTAGCAGGAAGAACTATGACAAGGAGTTCGAAGTAGAAGAGAGGAGGAAGTACGACAGGATTGACCCCTGGGCACAAGGAATTCAAAGCGCTCACGAAGATATGAAGGAGAATGAGGATTATGAAGAATAGATAAGAGAAGAGAAAGAATATGAACATCTCGACGCCGGCGCCGAATTGGTAACCACTTTAGTTGCTTTCGGAACTCGGAAACGTGGTCGTATTTGCGGAGACCGAAAATAAAACGGATACATAAATTTTGCAGTCGCTCCATCTTGTTCCACAGTTCTACAGTTGCATCCAAATGGGTGACATCAGCATAGTGTAGAAGAGGAAGGAGAAGAGATTGAGCAAGACAGACTCTGGTCTTAAAAGGAAGGAAATTCTGAAGACGCTTAAGAGAGTGAGAAGTTATTATTTGGAGTTTTATGTTTTTGGTTCTAAATGTGATAACGCATGTGGTATATGTATACTATTATGGTAGTGCAGGTGCCCATGACTCATATCAGGCATGCGTTAGGGGGTCGCCATAGAACTGGAACAGGTTCAGGCCCCCCACAAGGTGCAGAGTATGGGACACTGCATGGGTTTTATTGTGTGAGAACCACCACACATACCCGCGGGGCTTCCCGGTACCCGAATACCATAGAAGTTTAAAACATTCTCCTTGACGAAACAATAAAAGTTAGTTCGACTCGAACACAGTCCCGATTATTCGGAAACGTATTGACGGCCTCTGTGGTGAAGCGGTACATCGTTTGACTTCAACGAGGCTCGGGTTCGATTCCCACTCAATACATATATTTGTATGCATGAATATGTATATTTGCATTAGTTTCGGTGTTTCTATGTTTAATATGTGTATATACGTATTTACAAAAAAAAACTAAATCCCATAACGTAAGCTAGTTGAGCATATTTTGGGTCTAAATAACAGTTGTGTAGAAAGTCTTAAAATATTTATTTATAAGTTACTTTATATAACAACCTGGGCGATACAGCAATACACCTCAAGCAATATCTTTTTATACTAAATTTCCAAATGGTTGTCAATAAAAGTGAAGATATCATAACATTAACGATGAACTAAAAAAAATGTACAAACGTCTGTTGTAATCGACTCCCACACAGACACAAATTACTTCTAATAGTTTGAACAAAAGGTGAAAACAAACAATAGCATTACTCATACTCACATTTAAATACTGCACGTTACCTGCAAACCCCTAACTTTTCAAGGAACTGATAATGTTTGGGTAGCGATGGCGTACAAAAGAATCTGTCGGCGCGAACAATTTGTAAACCGTAACGGGGCTTTTTTATTATCCTCAGTACTTGTGGGAAGTAATTTTATTTCACCATTTCTATACGGAATTAAATTGTTGTAGAAAACATTTACCTAACTAAATTTAGACTGAAAATTAACACGGTTTGGGCACACTAAGATAAGGAAGGAAGTTCTTTCCACCCACACTCACGCTGTGGAATATATATTCATCATCATCATCCACATAAAGACGTTAGTCCTGATTGCATCCGAGGTCACGGTGCCCTCGGAGCTCAGGGTCCGCCTTCCGGCACTTCCTCCTCCATTTCGCACGATCTTGGGCGTCCAAGGTAGTGAGACCGTTTGCACGCATGTCACTCTCCACGACATCAAGCCAGCACTTCTTGGGCTTACCCCTTCTACCTGGACCCAGTGGGGGCGCTATTGCCAGGCATTTGTTACCCACGTAGCTGGGGCTGTGGAATAATATTCCTGCTGTAGTTTTTCCAAGCAACTACCCCGGCTGACCCAGGGCCATCCCTTACGTTTTGGCTCTCCACGGGTGGGGGGCCAACGGTGTCCCGGTAACTCATCCCCGGTATTGGCCTCCCTAGACAAGTGGCAATACATGATTTGAGATTGACATGGTCATTAACATTAATAGTGTAACATTCACCGGGATATTTACCATGTTACCATGTTCATAGTTTATACTTAAAAACTATGAACATGGTAAATATCCCGGTGAGTGTAACACTATTAAGTGGCAATAAGTTTGTAGAATACATTGATCAATGTTCGAGATTGACATAATACGTTCTCGACTGTCATGAACCTCAAAATACGTGTCAATCCCGTACATTCGTCACTCAATTTTACAATACGCGAGCCAAACGAATTATTTACCTCTTGCTTATGGGGCAGTGTAGAAAATTTCGGAATTTTCTTCAAATGTGTAATGGGAACAATTTAAAAGTTTCACATATTACATAAAGTTATACATTTTGATTTCTGTGCATAATTAATAATATTCTTATATTAAAAAGGCTGTAGAACGACCCCTATGGCTTAGCAGTCGAATAGTGCTACTTCGGAGTTCGCGGGTTCAAGTAAATATTTGTATGCATTAATATGTTTATTTACATTTGTCTGGATATTTGTAAGTTTATTTATTACCTATACAATTTTTTATCATAGGTTTTATAATATTTTTGCCGCCACGTCACGTAGTGTTGAAATGGCGTTCATAAACGACCAACAAGAAACGACAAGACTAAGTTTTTTTTCACACCTCTAAAAATTTAATATGCTTGTGAGAGTCGAGTATTGTGTTAGTTTCTCAGTTATAGATTATAGAGGGGTGCTATTGTTTTTTTTTGTACATCTGTGTGCAAGGTTTCAACATGTCATAATAATGGCCGCCATAAAAATTTCAGGTAAAAAGTACGTAGGGGCTTACATAAAAAGTAATTACTTACAAAATGAATAGAAACTTGATAACTTGAACTTAAATCTAGTACAACTAAAAATCGGATTACGATAATAAATGAATATGCTTAGAAATATTGTAATCTTTACGTGATTATGATTCATCAACGCAGAGCTGATGCCAGATTTGAAAATATGACATAACATAAACTCACGCCCGTATTCCCCGAAGGGGTAGGCAGAGGTGCTAGCACCCACGTTTCGCCAGTTTATGTTTAAGTCCCAATGTAATAGGTGGCGAGCCTATTGCCATTAAACGGGCACTTATATACCTGCGATAATTAAATACACACATAACTTCGAAAAGCATCGAAAAGTCATTGGTGTGTGCCATGGTAAACCTGGGATTGAACCCGAGACCTCGTCTCAGCAGTTCTTTGCCCATACCACTAGGCTACCGCGGTTATTTTGAAGATATGATTTTTGTACTATGTCGATGCTAAGGGGGTAAAATAAGGGATGAATATTTGTATAGAAGTAGCTCATGTTCGACGAAAATTCATACACCTGCGCCTGTAAACAAGTGGCAATACGTTAGTAGACAAGATTGATCAATCTATGGAATAGACATACGTTAACGATTCTCTTAAACGTCAAAATACGTGCCAATCCCATTGATTAATTATTCTATTACATAATACGTCTGACAACGAATTGCCACTTGTTTGGAAATGGCTTCTGTATAGAAATAAAGGAAACGTTTTAAAAAATCACAACTAAGCAAGTAAAATAGGTGGTGAATGGTTGCGTAATGGGAGTAACAGTTCCAGCTAACCCAGGACCATCTCCGGTTTCGAGAAATGTTCGTCTACCCTCACTACTACTAACAAAACACTACAATTTGTCGAACAAACTCGCTTTGTCATGTCTTAAACTAATAACCCTCTCACAACCACACATTTTCTTCGTCAAAGAACACACGAATTCGGAAGTCCAGATAAGGACATTAATGGATTGGCTGACATAAATGTGACGTCACCACACATATTTCAAACGTCGCATGTCGGACACGATCAGCATAACCTGACCCTTTACATTCTACGAAACATTCCTTGAAGCATCGATACTAGGGGTCTATGTATCCTGGTGGCAATCAAAGGTGGGTTATATCAGATAGCTTAAGGGTTACACTTAGTCGTGTATGCGTGGTCCGGCGCACGCGTTAAGTCGCGATTAGGATCAAGAGCATTAGCATTTTTCTTTAGCATGTTGGTAGTATGTCTTTGAGGTCATGTGTTAATGTTGGTAGCACTCACGCGAGGTTTATGGGCAGGATTTAGGGTTATTATCCACCATGTGTAAAAATAATGTTCTTCGGTGTTGGGATTATGGGTCACAAAATAATATGGGACAGGGTATGTTACTGCAGTTTATTGGAGGTGTAATTGACAGGGAAATTTATGACCGAATTTATGTTAGTTGGGAAAATGTATTCCACATTGTACAATTCAGGGCTTCAGATTTCGCACACCTGTCCCGGTGAGCTATCGTCAAAACAGTGCACGATGCGAACTGACGTCTAATAGTCTCTTGAATAAAGTTATCAGTCCTGCAACAAGAACTCCTGCGAGCAAGTAATGCTCGAGAAGGAGGCGGCCGGTCGGGTCCGGACTAGACTCCGGGCCCGGGAAGCCCGCGAAGAGCGAAGGCGAACCGGACGTCGGAGGTCGCAGAACGACCTCCTTCCTCCATGAGCGCTGGCCTGGGGTGACCGGTGGAGCCACCTGTCACCCTAGCAGAAGCAGGCTGCGGCGGCGGCGCAAAGTGCGCCTCCCCGTACCCGGGGCTAGATGGGGACACCGAGGTCCCCACGAGGTCTTGAAAGAGATTTTCCTGGGTCTGCCGGTCTGCGAGAGATATGCTTTCGGCAATCTCACCTCCGGCAACCAAGGACCCAAGACGGCGTGCATTTTAGTCGGTTCGAGTCCGTCATAACAGCCTCCACCGGCTCCGTGGGGATTTTGCGCACGATAAAAAAAAAGTCCTGCAACAAGAAGGGACGTAACTTCATCCATCATTAGTATTTGGTTGGATCGCAATACTGCACACGTCAAGCACATTATTTGTCGTCGACCTGCCGAGAAATTAGACTTCCTTCCGCAACTTTGAAGTCTAGTGATGGAATGGCTGACTCCAAAACTACCTGAAAATAACAGTAATGAACCTATGAGTAAACTAGTCTAGTCTAGTAAACTAGACCAGTATAGAATAACAAATGTATGAGATTGACACGTACATACTTTCCTTGATATTTTCTTGGTTCATAAAAATATCATAAGATGCATTAGGTATACGAAAATAAATATCGGCATTTCTGCCAGGACTAGACAAAATAGTCTGTATTCCAGGCGTTAGCGCATTTTGCCAATCGTTTGCCAATGTATGGCAGTGACATGGCACGTATTTTGAAGTTCAAGATGTTTATGATAGTGATCATTGAAATGTCAATCCCATATTTGATCAATCTGTTCTATTTTACAAACGTATTGCCACTTGTCTAGAAGTACTAGTACACAGGACGAGAAGAACTTTCCGAGACTTTGCCTTTAGCTTACCATCAAGCGAGGTAAAGTCAAATTGACGGGTCCTTTTATATAAAAAACAAGGCTCTGGCTAATCGGCTCGCTTCCATTTTTAAAGTGTTCTCTCTGCTATACAACGCAAGTTTTAACTGTGATTTAACTGCTATGAAAAGCTATCAAATCGATTAAATCAGTCGATTTTCACCAGAGTCTCACAATTACAGTCCTTTTAAGTATTCGGTTCTTCGTCAACTAGCATGACTCATGGACGCGCGAGTTGTCATCTTCCAATTTCACCTATTTTTTTTTACTAAAAAAATATTTATTTATAATTAATTAACAATAGTACTTATAGCAGAATTAAAATAAAACTAAAAATAAAATACCTATTTACAAATTACAAAATATTATTAAAATGCGTCATGAAATTCCTCCGCATCGCATGCCTCTTGCGGTAGCGTTCCCAGAAGGCTGGCAGCATTGCCACGTTGTATGGCAATGCTTAAACTCTTAACTCTAACTAACCTATTTATTCATGATATGGTTGGATGACATCCTCGATTGTAAAATGTAGCTCACCAGAATAATACATTGCCTTACAATTTCAAGTCCAACCTACTACAAAGTAAGTTTTAACCGATAGTTAATCAGCCGTTTCTTTATCACCGCTCTCAATTAATCACTGTGCCCCCAATTACAAACATTAGCGGGGGTTAACCATAGTTAAACGCACTTCAGACACATATTTACATATTATTAGAAATAATGTTACATATTTTTAAAAATAATGTTAATTATAATTCATTTTCTTGACTAATGATGCAGATGTCATATTAACCTAAGTCTTGCAATATTTTTTAAAATGACAAAATAATCGTATGGACACTCTTAAATGATTTCAACCTTTATAGGTATATCTTTATCTGGTATATCTATCAATACATAATATGTACAAACAATAGACTTGCAAGATAAGTATAGTTTAACAACATGATGAATAAAAATGAAATACGCTGATACACGTGTTCATTTATTTCTTAAAAGACACAGATTCATTAAATTTAGTGCAACTAGCTCTGAAAATGACGGACTTTCATACACACTTCCATCCCTTATTTTACCCCTTTGGTAACAAAATTTCCAAAAATCCTTTCTTAGTGGAAGCTTACATCATAAAATGCATCTGCTGTCAAAATTTCAAGTTTATAGGCCCAGCAGTTTAGGGTCTGTGTTGATGAATCTATAGTTTTCTTTTTTAAAGAATATTAGAACCGAAGTTACTAATATTCCCTCTAAACCCTCCAACTAAGCTAAATTGCTTTTTCTAGGAGTGGGTTCACGTCGGTAGTGTAATGGCCAGGATCAATCCCGGGACCTCTCGATCGTGAGGCCGACTCCTTAACCACTAAGCTACCGACGCTTCGATTACTGTAAAAATACATAAATACTCGAACTGTGCTCGAACTACAAAGAGTACGCACCAAGTCCCTACCAACTAACTCGTAACCGATAGTTAACCAGCCGTTTCTTTATCACCGCTCTCAATTAATCATTGTGCCCCCAATTACAAACATTAGCGGGGGTTAACTATAGTTAACCGTAGTTCGGACGATAGTTTAATCGCTGCTGTAACTCCTGTTATGTTTATGATACTTGAGTACGAATTGATCGCCGATTAATTTTCTTGATAGATAGACGTATTTACATTTGTGGAGGGAATCATCATTGACCTCATTGCGATTTCGTGGTAGCGCCTAAGTTTACGCTATGGAGACCGCAGTCAGTTTATTGATTGTGATTGGTATTTATATTGACTCTTGTCGGGGACACCTTTTGCCCCCTTCCGAGGAGGGCCAGACCACAAGGGATGGCCCTGGGTCAGCCGGGGTGCGAGGGATATTTCGAAGATAACCTCACCTCCGGCCTAGCACTACGACCCTCAGTCGGCGTGTGGTTTTAGTCGGTTCGAGTCCGACATAACTTCCCCTTCCGGTACCGGCTTAGGAGGTATCTCAGGGGATTTCCGCACGAAAAAAAAGGTATTTCGATTCTTTTTTATACCACTTAGAAGGCGTACCTATAGATAAAAATACTGTGACTTAGGTGGCTGACAAGCCCAATGGAAACTGGGTACTGTGGCCGATGAACGTGTGTAGAACTTTCTAATTTCCTCAAAGGATCTTGCAGGAGCGCGTGCAGTCAGACAGCCAAGATAAATCAATTCAGGAGAAATAGTAAGAGAGCACACCGCGGCATCCAAAGTACAAGGTATTGCCAATGGAATCTGGAGGTCAAAAGGCAGTCGCTCCACGGAAAATATTGAAGTTCAGTTGCGTTGCAGTTAGAATTATAATTATTACTAGCTTTTGCCCGCGGCTCCGCCCGCGTGGGTGTCGGTTATCGCGACCAAACATACCCTATGTCCTTTCTCAACGTCTAATCTACCCCTATACCAAATTTCATCAAAATAGGTTCAGTGGTTTAAGCGTGAAAGCGTAACATACAGACAGACAGACAGACAGACAGACAGACAGACAGACAGACAGACAGACGGACAGAGTTACTTTCGCATTTATAATATTAGTATGGATATGGATATGGATTAGTATGGATGCATGTTTTATTTTTATTTTTGTGGGTGTTATTTAGTATTTTGTATTTATATGTGTGTGTGTATGTGTGTGTGTGTGTGTGTGTGTGTGTGTGTGTGTGTGTGTGTGTGTGTGTGTGTGTATGTGTGTGTGTGTGTGTGTGTGTGTGTGTGTGTGTGTGTGTGTGTGTGTGTGTGTGTGTGTGTGTGTGTGTGTGTGTGTGTGTGTGTGTGTGTGTGTGTGTGTGTGTGTGTGTGTGTGTGTGTGTGTGTGCGTGTATGTTTAATAAACGCATTTTTCCTTCTTTCTTTCTTTCTAGACTAGAAAGCGCAATCCGGGCTCCAAGGTAAAGACCCGACCAAAGGATCCGACCGGGTAAACCTAAGGTGGATGATGATGATTGAAGCCTGATGTAACCTTCCTTGACTCTAATTTCTCGTTTTATAATTTTTTATTACAAATTCATTCTTTTAATTTTTTTCTTTTTTCCAAGGTGCCCGGGCGACGAAACACGATGAAGTACTAAAGAAAAAGTCACACTTATACACCGTGAAATTTTAATCGTTTTAGAACGACCGCCCCGTAATATATCTAATGGTTATTTTTTGAACAAAAAATATTATAAAAATTATAATAACTAAAAACTGATATTATAGAAACACGCAAAGCAACACCCCCAGTGTGCGAGATCTACCTAGATTATATCGAAACATCTAAGGAATTAAAAGAATCAAGATTAAGGATTTATTTGAAGTTCGTAGGGACAGCCATTGGCACATACGCAAATGAACTTTAGCCTTATTCCCAGCAGCCACCGCTAAAACGGCCCCGTTGGTGGTCGTTGAGTCAATTTTTTTTTCTAAAAGAATATTACAAGTTACTAATATTCCCTCTAACCCCTCCAACTAAGTAAGCTAAATTGCTTGTGCTAGGCGTGGGTTCACGTCAGTAGTGTAATGGTCAGGATTCGAACCCGAGACCTCTCGATCATAAGGCCGACTCCTTAACCACTAAGATATCCTACTGACACATATTATAAAATGCTAAAATTGGTGAAGGTGTTTGGATGCTTGTTGTTCTGCGCTACTACGCTCAGATACGGATAGATTATACCTAGACTGGAACAAGACATAGGTTTTATCCTTGGAACAATTTCTCATGGGTTGCAGGAACGGAATCAAAATTCATTGCAATAATTTGCTCGACCGGAAAATCTAAGAGTTCGACTCACGTTAATAAACGAAGACTTCAACAATCACCCGAAAATATCATTGAAAACTCGAATCACAGTCCCAATAAAGCAGTACAAGTAATCTTTCACTAAACAGAACTAAACTACAATAAAAAAGTTAGTGACGTGGTTCTCCTTATCACAATACATCAAAGGCTATCAAATAATTTACAAAATTAAAACAACGTCAACCTAAAGCCACACAATAATTATTTACAAAAATTGCCCGATATAACCTTCGCCGTCACGACAGTGGGCGTACAGTCGGTGAAAAAACATGTTCGTTTTATATTAACAAGGGATTTGTGGTTGCGCTCGCTAATTAATGTGAATAACCACTCTATTGGCTTGTTTATTATGTGTTTATTTATGTTGAGCGTTTTGACTAATTCCTTTTGGAATTATATTCACACCTGTACATCTCAAGAGCTAGTAGGTCTATTTTAGTTCGGGGAGTGCCATAGTCACAGGACTTAGAAGGGATGAAGGTTAGAGGAAGTTATAGACGGAAGTTTCTAGAATTCGTCACTTTCTTAAACTATAAAAAATACTACATGCTATTTAAAGCCTGAATTATATACAAAAGGCAAAAGACATAAGGCGTAATCAAAGCAAAATGACAGTCGCAAAGTAGCGTCGATATGCATGGTTTTGACTTTGATTATGACGTAAGTACCTACACGTATGCCTCTTGCCGTTTCTGTTTAAATGACACCTGAGGGTGGCATTAAATAAAAAGTAGGTATATACCATAATAGGCAGTGGCGAGGAGTCCTATAACCCGATTTCTGCCGGCTTGCTCTACAGAGAGAACCTTGGTAGGATTCGATACAAAATTGCTTTAAGGGGAAGACTTTTTTGCCACCGGCTTCCCTTTTTAAAATGTTCACCCTTCACCACTGCTAATAGGTCACGGTGCCGTGTGCCTTGTCAACGCGCGAAGTTAGGCTTTACTTTGGGAGTTTTAAGAAAACAAAACACAAAAATGAGTATGAAAAATGACATTATCATTAATATGAAATAGATAGTATAAGTAAGAATTGTATTGTTGTATAAGTTGTAAAGAAAAACTCAATGTCCACCCTCCATAAGCTAAGCCCATGGCTTTTTGATACCTTGGTAATTTCTTATGAATAATTCTTCTGACTGATTTATTAATCTGACCTGCTTATTATGAGAGAAGTAAGATACGAATATATGAAAAAAGAAACAGCGTTTGCCAAATAAACAATAAGACTTAGTAACCAATTAAGTGTATCCAAATCGTTGTTAAATTAATTTCTATTTCTCGGAATTTATTCTTACATTCGCTCCCTATCTTAGAAACAAAGCCGACTTTTTGCCTCTACGCTCATTCATTGCCGTAGCGTTTAATATAATCCCTATATTGTTTTATGATACCTGCCTTTCACATTACTGGTACAATTATCTTCTTCCAAAGGAACAATAGCTATGCAGACATACGACGTAGAACAAATTATAAAAAGTAAAAATTCTCAAAGTCCCAAACACTTAAGCCGTAAACTTTACAACTCGCATGTAACACACACATACATACACAAAAAAATCACTTTTCTCCTATTTGTCCTTGTCTTATTTTTTTTGTCCTTCGAAATTCAAAAAAAGGATATTGTTTAGAATACGTTATCGCTATTTGCCGGTAATATGCTTATAATAAACGGACCTCGAGACGAGAAGTGTAAGTAACTTTTATGGGCGTTTGTACCTGTGCAAACAAATGGTCTCAATGGCCACAGGAATAGTGTAATTTGTTTCAAAGTGTATTTAGAAAGTTTTTTTTTTATTACATGTGATGCCTTTTACAATGACGTATTATGCCGACGCGTCTTGGTTAGTCATCTGTCAAATTTTAAATGTGTAAAAGCTGACGGTAGAAGTCAAGCAGTGTGTCATAGGCTGTATGTTTACTATCAGATGCAGAACAGCATTTCTACCTCATCTAGCCACGTCTTGCGGAAACCACCCAGCTACGTGGGTAACAAATGCCTGGCAATGGCGCCCCCACCGGGTCCAGGTAGAAGGGGTAGGCCTAAGAAGTGCTGGCTTGGCGTAGTGTAGGGTGACATGCGTGGAAAAAAACAAAAAAAATTCGTGCGAAGTGGAGGAGGAAGAGCCAGAAGGTGGACCCTGAGCTTCGAGGGCACCGTGGCCTCGGATGTAATCAGGACTAACGTCTTTATGTGGATTGTAATGGAGAACAGCCTCTCTATCATTAAACACCTACTGTCATTCAATCTATCAATTAATTAGCCTATCACAGTCCATGTGCCGGACCTAGCCTTCTCTCAATACGCGTCATTTCTCCCGAATCTCCGCCTCCCGTATATTTTCATTAAACCTGTCAAATAACAGTATCTAAATAAGACATACTAAACTTCTACAGTAAGAAATACGAAAGTAACCTTCTAAGTTATAAAATGGGAGCTCAAAATGGAACAATGTCACATATCACTAAATCAAACATTCTAATGTCAACCTGATTTGGCAAATACGACGTTTTATGTGCGATCAAATCTACATACTTCCATATCATGGTTTTAAACAGTCACATTCCGTACAAAAGTGCCGTATATCACAGTAATATGAGCTACAAATAGGGTTGCCAGGTGGAAAAAGTTTGAAGTACAGATTAGAGTAACTTTTTCAACTGCGGTCATATGTCTAGACTTTGTGATTTTCATAATATGAATGGATATTGGAGGGCGATGTATGCTCTCCTGGTTTAATACAAAAAGGTCTGACTCAAAGAAAATTTAAGAAGCTTACAAGAATAATATTATCTCATTTCTATAATACATCTATTAGTGCAATACTAAGGTATTAAGGGCAAATCAAACTGTTTTATTGATTTAAACTGTATTATTGTTAGATGTGTTACCAAATATCAGCACAATCGGTCAACAGGAAGGGGGAAAACCAAGGCATTAAGATCATTTTGAGTACTTTGTTTGTCAAGATGACCGTACAATTAATATCGATATATTCCGGTTTATGCCACTGGATGTGCCACTAGTGGCACAAAACGGAAACTACTTCCTCTTTGTGCCGTTGTCCCTAGCACAGTATAGAACGAAATTACAGTGAACGATAAAAGTTGATTAACCCTAAAATACCTTTACTTTGCATTTGGGTCATTATCTTAGCGAGTCTAAGTCAGTAGATCTAAGTTTGTCTGTGAAGTCCAGGGTTCACTTATTCTGCCGGACCGAGGCGGAAGTTAGTGGCGGCCCTGGGAGTGAGAGTTCTCACCCTCGCGACCCTGCTCACAGCAATGGTCCGCTGCGCGGACGCGTGGGCGGCCGGCGTCTCCTTCAGCGAGCAGGTTATGGTCGTGAAGGAGACGGCGGAGCGGGAGAGGCGGCGCGAGCGAGGAAGACTCGCGGATCGCGCCGCCCGCGCGCGCAGGCAACTCGGGCGTCGGAGGGCACTGACTGACCTCCGTCCCCCATGAGCGCGGGCCTGAGGGTGACGGGTGGAGCCGCCTGTCACCCCAGCAGAAGCAGGCCACGGCGGCGGCGCGCTGAAGAGCGCGCCTCCCCATCCCGGGGGCGAGTTGGGGACACCGTTGTCCCCCCTCCTGAGGAGGGCCAGACCGTAAGGGATGGCCCTGGGTCAGCGGGGGTGCGAGGGATATGTCTATGACAACCTCACCTCCGGCCTAGCACCAAGACCCACAGTCGGCGTGCGGTTTTAGTCGGTTCGAGTCCGACATAACCTCCCCTTCCGGCTCCGGCAGGGGGGGGGTATCCGAGGGGATTTCCGCACGAAAAAAAAAAGTGTTCACTTATTCTTTTTCCCCCTTTTGGTTTAATTTATAAGGCTTTCGTGAGAACGACTGCGCCCACTCGGAGAAAAACTGCATCAGAGCCTTTTCCACTGCTTAGCAGATGCAACTAGCAAAGGAGCTTGACTTGGGCTCGAAAGGGGTTGGTAGGACCCTGTACTATTATTTATTTCTTTGTAAGTAGTTTAAGTGATTAATTATGTCCTCAGTGGGGTAATAGTAGGAGATTCCATTGTAAAAAAATGTAAGCCTAGACCTGACAACCCTAGGGTAAAGGTTAAACATGATATCGATCACACAAGTCCAATTAATGAGTACAGTTACCCAACTGTTTTGGGGTTGTGATTCATTAAGGGCGATACATCGTCGGCTCATACAGTCTAACTCGCTAACGTCATAGATTAATGATACAGAGCACCGGAGGTTTTTACCTAAAACGAATAAGCAAAGGATAAAGTTAAAAATAAGTGACGATCTGTGATAAAAAATGGGGCCTTTTTTAATTTCTCTTTTAACTAATGTCATAGTAAAAATAGTGGCAACATAAGCACGAGTGTGTTACGACAACTGCAACTCATATCAATACGCTGACGACACCTGTTTGATTATCGCTGACCACGATATCCCAACCGCGCTCTCAAAAATGCAGCAAGATTCTGACAGGTTAAATAAATGGTGTCACGATAATGGCCTGGTGCTTAACGCTGCCAAAACTAAACTCCTTCACATTTTTTCTCCATATAGAAGAAACCCACCTGTCATTCGTGAAAGTCTAGTAGCTCACGATCATAGTTGTTTGCACAAAATTAGCAATACTGGTTGTAACTGTCAAAAAATTGAGCTCGTCGACGAGCATATGTATTTGGGTCTCGTAATTGACAAAAAATTTAATTGGCTACCGCACATCAATTATATATGTGGAAAATTAAGAGCCTTTCTTGCCAATTTATATATCATTAAAAACAAAATACCGCATAAGGTGAAACTAATGCTATATAATGCACTCGTGGATTCAGTAATCGGATATGGTATAACGAGCTACGGCAGGACGTTCAAGTCCTACCTTGACAGAATCCTCGAAATTCAAACGAGGATACTAAAGAAAATTGTTCCTTTTAAGATCAAAGAAAAGTTTAGAAATAATGAATACGAACTTTACAAATTTTGTAATGTACTACCTATACATGTCATGTCTACTTATAGTCTCCTTAAAGAACAGTTCTTTAATAAAAGCTGCCAAAATGAAATATCGCATAAGATACAAACGCGTCAGAAAACTAACAAAAAACTAATCACAGTCAGGGCAATGAATGTGTACGGTGAGAGAACCACAATGTACCTTATTCCACGCTTGCTAAATAAGCTAAGTCCATCCTTTGTACAAAGCATCACAAGAAATAATATTAAAAACAAATTAAAACATTATTTTCTGAACAGCCTGTAGATGCTCCTTGTAAACCGGTTTCATATGCGACCATCAGCTCGGGCGATAACGTGGCCGCCCGGCACTAAAGACTATGAATGTAAATATGCAAAGTTTTTATATTGTATAATTGTTTAGTTATATGTATTGTATAATTGTTTATAATTGTATAATTGTTTAGTTATAAGACGGAATGCATGGCACTCCGTACAAACCCTTTGTGGTTTTTGGTGTGCTACAATTAATATTATTTGTGTTTTTGTATGATAATAAATAAATTAAAAAAAAAAAAAAAAGTCACGGTAAACATTTTCCATCAGGCAGGCCGTGTGCTTCACTTTAAGTGTCAGTGGTATAAAAAAAGAAAGTTGTAGGAAATATCGTTGACTAATTAGCGAAATATTTTACTGTACCTTCCTTATAAGCCCTTTTTAACTTTCGCCAATTTTATAACTGGTCCTAATAAGACCTATTTATTATTTTTATAGCTATTGGCAGTGGATTCCTTATAATATACTGTTAACATTAGTCACCGGTAACAAAGTTGTTCTATATTACAGCGTCAGACTGTACAAAAATATCTATTACCAAAAAGATACAGTACTTGAAGTATTAAATGCTATGCTATGCTAATGCTTCTTATTATCTTTATCTTACCTTCACTAGTTTTCTTATTATCTACCTACTTCCACCTCTACGCTACATACTCATCGACATATACATATACAGGATGTACGTGCAATATTCGTTTTTCGTAATACATCGGCAGCACGCGAGCCGCCACACGTGCTTCCACGACAAATGCAAATGAATAAGCTTTCATATTAACTTGTTATAGGGTGCTTACAATTATACGTTTTAATATTAATGCCCGTTTTGTTTTAATTGGAGGCCAAGTATTAGTAATTTGCTTTGTTGTTGAATTTTTTGTAGATGACCTTTAAAATTGGACTTATTATTTAAGTAACATATAATAGTCCATGAAATTGATTCAAATATTTACAAGTATCTTATTAGACTTAGGACTGACGAATCTGGTTGGGATAAACTAGATGCGGAAGGTGGAGGATCGGGAGCAATGGTGCACATTGGGAGAGGTCAGAGGTCTATATCCAGCCGCGAACTAAGATAGGTTGCTTACCTAACTGATCTTATTAGAAACAACATTTCTATTATAAAATATGTCATCATTTCCATTTGTAACCTGAATTTGCTTACATTTTCAATTCAAGTTTTAATTTTCAAATTCAAATTCAAATTTAATTCTTTCATATTTGGTTTTGAGATTTTGCAAGAGCGACTACCATCTGACCTTTTTACCTATGATACTAAAGTAGGTAATGATAATTTCCCATTCACAAAAATTCAGCAAAAAAAAAACTATAATTAATTAATATGCAGACGCCACTAATTCAAACAACCTATGTGTAGTTGCGGCGCGGCGGCGGCGGTGCAAATTCGGGCAAGCTCGGTACCAGGCCGTACTCTACCCACCCTGTATAATTGCCCCCTGTCTCACTCACGTGTGCCTGTATGACTGCTAATGTTTGTACTTTCCAAACATTTTTATTTTATGGCAACACTTTAAGTTTCGAAGTTTGACAGTTATGACGTCACAGTTATTTAAACTGACAGTTACGAGGGGTTTATATTAATTGAAGTTTAATGTTGGCTTATTTATGATGAATTTAGTAGTGAACTTACAGGGAAAAGGTTATTAGAATTATTTTAATCTACACTGACGGACTCATAAACTGCATCAAAGTAATAGACGACTTTGAAATAAATATTTTAACCAAGTATGCATACTTTCTATATAGATTTAAATTGAAACCTCTAGATTGGTTCGTGAACTTTAAAACAGCGTAGGGTCATATCTTTAAGTTTAAGTTTATGTACTGGAAAGGACCTTAAGACTTTTTTTGAAGAAAAAACAGAAATTTAAGAAAAATTGGTTTAATTAAAAAATTGGTTTTAACAATAGACACAAACTTTATGCAAGGGTTTATTTGTGTTTAATAAGGTGTATTACCCCCACGTGCCCTTATTACGGATTCTAATCGGTTCCGCATAGATTTTATAAGGGTTTTTAAAAGATCTTGCGGAATATTGTCCCATTCTTCTGAAAGTGCTGTTCTTAGTGCTGCCACTGTCGTGGGCGAAGGGTTTCTCGCATATACAGCTCTTTTTAAATTGTCCCAAACATGCTCGATGGGATTAAGATCCGGGCTGCGTGCTGGCCAATTCATTGTACGTATCCCAACCTCTTCGCAATAATGTTGAACTTGTGCAGCTGCATGCGGCCGGGCATTATCCTGCATTAAAGTAAAATTTTCGCCTATGAATCCCATGTAAGGCACCACGTGATCTTCTAATATCTCTGTTATGTAGCGATGTGCTGTCAAACCCCCTCTATTACCGTTTTGACGGACCATGTCTATGAACACAAGTTCTGTTCGCCCGTTCATCGATATGCCACCCCAGACCATACATGAACCGCCTCCAAAAGGAACACGCTCCTCAATGCAACTTTGAGCATATCGCTCCCCACCTCGACGATAGACTCTTCTGCGACCATCTGCACCATATAAACATGTCCCACACTCGTCCGTGAACAATACAGAGGCCCACTGCTCTTCTGTCCAATTCAGGTGATGACGCGCAAATCTTAAGCGAGCTTGTCTGTGAGCTGTAGACAACTTTGGACCATTTGCTGGTCTAAAAGGGGTGATATCCGCTTCCTTTAACCTTCTTCTTATTGTTCGTGCACACACGCTTACTCCACGCACTTCATTAAGCTCGGTTTTGATGTTAACTGACGTGAGGAAACGATTTCGCAGGGAAGTTATAACAATAAATCGGTCATCACGACCTGTGGTTGCTCGAGTTCTGCCTGTACCACGTCTCCTCCTGTAAGAACCTGTCTCTACAAACCTTCTGTATATTCTAGAAACCGTAGACTGGTTTAAATTTAAATTTCTACCAATCGTTCGTTGATCCAAGCCCTCCCGCACCAATGCTACAATTTGTGCCGCTTGTTCGGACGAAGTATCCATATTATGGTTCAAAAACTCTCGATGTGTTAAAAAACTAACCCAACAATTATGCTGGTAACAATAATTCAATTGACAAAACAAAAAAAATCAATGAGAATCAATTTAAAACTTTGCTATAAATAACACGCAAATCTGATACTAGGTACAAGTAAATTTTCTTTTCCCGGCTATATTCATTTGTTTTACTGCAGTTCTATTTTTAAATTTAATTTTTTTTTTTAAGATTAAGAGCCAGTCTTTCCATATTTATATAATTTAATCTAAAAAGTTTGCATACTTATTATAAAAAATCCTTTTAGAGTAAACCGGAACTTTGATGCAGTTTATGAGTCCGTCAGTGTAGATAATACGCTAGGAGTAGTGGTAATGGTACGATTTCGAATACTGAATTTGTAATTATTTTCACCTTTGTCAGTTTCTTAGGCCGGTATTCTAGAATGACACTCAGCCTGAATCCCAACTTATCTGATGACAAATTGTATAGGTAGATTGATAGTTTGACATATCGCGAATACAATCTGTCCTCAGATATATCGAGATTCAGGCTGAGTGTCATTCTAGAATACAGGCCTTAGAGTGTCTTCTTTCATATTTGGTTTATCTCACTTTTACGGAAGATTTTTTTTTTATACAAATGTGATGCTTATTATAGATCTGACAGGTTGCAGCGACGTGCGGTGCATTATTGGGAAACCTGTGGTCACAAACACCCTCGAGCCTTTGCAGATGCGTAGAGCTGATGCTTCTTAGGCAGTATTTTACTGTCTCTACCATGGTGAATGTACTAATGAGCTCTTCCAATTAATCCTACCCTCTCCTTTCCTTCATAGGACAATGCAGAACATTATTTCAAGAACCAAGCGGTTCGGTGAATCATTCCTATACCTACCGCACCATTAACACCTGGAAATCCCTGCCAGCTCACGTGTTTCCTTTTTCCTACAGTCCCGGGTCCTTTAAGCGGGGCGTGAAAAGGCATCTGATGGGGCCGTCAAGCTGAGTGCCACCATTATCAATATGGTACACGTTTGTAATGGTGACCCTCTTTCTGAGACTTTGCCTTTAGCTTACCATCAGGCGAGGTGAAGTCAAATTGACTTGTCGTTTTATAAAAAAAAATCTAGATGAACACTGAATTTCTTCATACCGAATGCATTTCAGTAATAATTGAGGAATTTCTTCATACCGAATGCATTTCATACTTCGTAATTGAGATCTCTAGCTATCTGATTAGATTGATTTCTGTTAACTGCCACCGTTAATAATACATCTAACGGTAATATAATTAGTAAATCTAGAAAAAATATTTAGCAATGCTGTCAAAATTTTGATTAACACCTTGAGTAATTTGCTGAATGTGTGGCAACCGTTTTATAGTCCTTCAAATCCGATTTTACAGTTAATTACTGCTTAGTCGCATGACAGGTCGACGAGGGGCAATCACATAGGTCGACTTGTGCCACGGTATTGCCTTGGCGTTTTGTCGCGCACACAGACAGACCGTGGGACAGTCCACTGCGTAAACGGAACGCAACTGTGACGAATCGATTATCAACAATCGATTTTTCAAAATAACGGTAGCCATAAGCGATTTACATCTCGATAGTTACGTAGCAATTTGTGAGCATGATCGATAAATTTCCCTTTGCGGGTAAACGTCTGCGCATTGAAGCTTTAACTGTCATTTCATAAGGCACGGCTACCGTTGCACGAATGCGGCGGACGATAATATGTCCAGCTACTGTTGACCTCCCTATGATGTTTTCAACCCTCTGAGTTGATCTGGTGGTGACTGTGCATGAAACATTTGTAGGGGCAGGGCGGATCTCGATGAATTGGCAAAGTGACACATTGTCACCGGCCGCACGATTTCACTGTCCGGTGAGACGTGACGAGTTACGCGTGGTCGCCGTTTTTATTTCTGCCAATGACGGGTGTCGAGGCGTGGTGTGGCCAGTGTGAATCTGCAAACATAATAGTGCGTGCATTGTGACCCTTATTTCGTTACAAAAGAGTTCATTTTATGATCATTATCGCTTAGTTAAGATTGCTGTTGTGTAACCGGTCGGAGTGGGAGTGATATGTTTTTTTCATTGACTACACACGCCCATCGTCCGAAACGAAATCGTCAATCGAACCGGGGCCCGATTGCGTGGCGCGATTTCTAAATTGATTTTTATTTAGTCATTAACGTTACTTGACTTGTTTACGTTACTGACTGTATCGTTTTGTAAGGGGATCGTTTCACGTGAGTTGTCTAGTGTTTGATCAGATTCAAGTTCATTACTCGGCTGCATCGAGTTAACAGTAAGATAATTGTAGTTAAAATTTGTAACGTAATCCTGTCGAGATATCTCATAGATTTGAATTGGCTTTGTATTTTATCCGCCATTATGATTATGAAGTGACTGGCACATCTGTCTGTTCGTCGCACGCGCCGACCGCGGGGGTCAACGAACACGTTTCGTCTGTCGCCCTGTGGAATACAACCTTTTTATGTTTTTTTTGTGGTAGCTAATGTCTGTTTACTTTGGTTCTGATAAATTCGCGGTGCAAATGTTACCACCTTTATTTTTTTAAAGTTCTGTTTTAATTTAGTGCTATCTTGTATTGAATTTGTGTAAAAAATTGATTAAAATAATAGTGAACACATCAGTGGTTCTTTTAGGTTAAAAAAGCTGTATGATATTATATGTTTAAAAATAATATTAGATACCTATTTCATATCGTTTCTATTCCTGTCAAATAAATTAGGTAAGAAATGAAAATGTGCAAATTCAAGGACACGTTATGTAGGTAATATTCGTACCCAATGTTTACTTCATAATTTAAATTGTAAGGAGCCAAAAAAATTAAGATTCGAAATTAAAAAAACTTTAGAATCAAGTTAAGTCGTTCGTTACAGATGTCAGAAATATTCTACTGTCCACGAATTATCTGACAAAATTAATAAGCACCGCATTTCAAATGTCACAATTGAAATCTGTGGATGTCAAGTTAGGTTATTTTTAGGGTTCCTTACCCAGAAGGTAAAAACGGAACCTTAATACTAAGACAAGACGTCTACCTGTCTGTGTGTCACCAGCAGAAGCCTGTATCCGTGGACTGTGGTACCTTGAACATTTGAAATTTTCACAGGTGATGTAATTCTGTTGCGGTTATGATAATAATAAATACTAAAAATAATCCAATGGCACGGGACGCTTCGTGCGTGAGTCCGAGTCGCACTTATCCGGTTTTTAATTTTTAAGCTTCAAAACCAGTGTGAGTAAATTAATATTAAATTAAACATAATAATAATAATAATAAAGAACTCTTTATTGTTCACCAATTCAATATACAACAAATGGATTTTGTTTAGGTACAGGTTATGTGGTAGACAATTGGCGGCCTTATCGCACTATTGGTTAAACATCTCAAATTAGGATGTGTTCTGTTATCATAAAGTCATTTTTTATGGGAATAATTGCGGTCTGACCTCCCTACTCTTAACTAATCAGCAGGGTTGATGGAGTCCCACAACCCGAAGGGGGCCATCTCGAAAGAGATGGTCCTGGGTCTGCCGGGGTGCGAGAGATAATGCTTTCGGCAATCTCACCTCCGGCAACCAAGACCCAAGACGGCGTGCGTTTTAGCCGGTTGGAGTCCGACATAACCACCTCCACCGGCTCCGTGGGGGTGGTGTCCGTGAGGATATTTCGCACGATAAAAAAAAAAGGTTGATGAAGTCCCGAAGATCTAAGTGGCGCCCTATAACAAAACGCAAATAAAATCACTTCACATGAACAAAAAAAAAAAATACACGCCACGTATTTCTCATCTCATATACACCATTTACAAAAGCGTTCGATTAAATCGACCTCATTTCGGTTCCCAAGGTATTTTTATGCGCACATAATGGTCAAGCTATCGACATGAACATCTCGATTATCGATAGCATTCACACGTAGCACACGCTCTAGCTCGCCCTGTCAATAGAGATGGGCTGGCGGGTGCTTTGTTGTTATCAACTATCGACATCTGTTTTTCTACGGCGGTCCTGTCACTCAAATGTTTCGGAGTTTTTGTGGGCTCCTCGATATATCGATATGTTGCTGGTGAAGTATGAATTCACTTTTGTTTGAAAAATTGTAGACTATCACACATTTAATTGGGTATTATCCTATAGTTAAAATAAATATCTAACTGAGCTTATTGAAATAAGAATGGTAAAAGAGCGGTAAAAATTGCGTCGGTTGTTATTTTATAGTTTTTATTTATTTTTAATCGTGCACCCAACTTATAACTGATTTGACTATTAAATTTTATGACGTCACTAAATCGTTTTTCATACAAGTTTCATAATAAATTATCGTTTTGACGTTTAGTAAAAAGTAACTAATTTGACTAATCAGTAGAATAATCAAATTAAATATATATATATATATTTTTTAAATATTATAAGTTAAAAAGAATATTAGAACCGAAATTACTAATACACCCTCTAACCTCTCCAACAAAGCTAAATTGCTTGTGCTAGGAGTGGGTTAAATAATTAGTGTTATCTTATTAATTGCCTAAATGTTGAAAAAATAATTCCGTTAAGTGTTACAATAGTGATTTTTGTCGATATAGCGCAGTCATCTGTTTGAATTAGGAGAGCTAATTGCACACTTAGGCTTTTTATTAACGCATCCAACCAAATGGCTGAAGAACGACTAGTCAAGTCTTTTGGTTGAATGTCATGTAAGTACTTACCTCAGTCATTTATTTAAATTAGACTCACTGATGGATAACTTTGTAATTTCTCTATGTTATGAATTATGATGTAGCTCTGATGTTATTGAAAATAAGTATCTATTTTATAATTGTATCCGATATATACCAGCATTTAGTTTAAATTTTTGTTTCCACGTAATAAGGTGGGCGTTCCTATTTAAAATTTCCTTATGGCAAAACCAAATATGATGCTGTCTGATACAATAAACAAACACGAGACAGTTTAAATCAGTTTAAAACACCGTTCACTACGGCTATAAAACTGTTTTGAGAGACTGGTAAAGTAGGGTTTGATAATGTTTCTAAAACGTACACGCAAACGTATGTAGGTGCTCGTTTGTGAAATGAAAATAATTCTCCATAAATAATTATCTATGGGGTTACGGGTTCAACATTCTTAATAAAAATATAATAGTCATGTAATAGTATTGAGGTGAAATCGTACCATATTAGTAATTATCTCAAACACCTGAAGTCACACTCTGACTGCAACAGATGATATGTCGATAACACTAGTGATGCTGATATGAAGTTGTGTAAGAGACAGATATCTTACATCTGGCTCATCTGGACCAATCGGACTTCGTGTTTTGTACTCAGTTTTAACACCGATAATCTACTCGAACGCTGTATAATCTGTTAATTGAGGCTAAGACCAACGTGTACAGTGTTGTCAGTGGTAAAAATCTAATTAACTCGTTAAGTTATACAAAAAAATCTGGCCAGTTTTCGGTATTTATAATGCAATGAGTTATGAGTAGAGTCAGGTAGATAAGTTTTATGTGGTCTGAAAATTTAAATTTACTCAATAGGTGCTTATTCTCGACTCTAACTATAATGTGCGCTTGGATGATGAAATAATTTTATTGTTTAATTCATTTGTTGTTTTAGTTCTCGGTGTTTGTTTTTACAAAAATAGGTTCTTCCATATAAACTTGAGTCTTGTGCATTTAAGCACAGTTCAAAATCATATCACATAAATATTTGTCTGTAGGTAGGTGTGTTTATAGGTCTTACATAGCACATACAATTTTGCTAGAAATCTCAGGAAATTTGTTTCTTATATATTGTATCTATTGATGTAAGCTTCATTCTACGAAATTCCTTTTCTTATTATTAATGGTGATCTGTAAAAGTAGGTAACTTGCGCTTAAAATGGATAAAAATACTTAGAAACATAAACAAAACTCAATTTCGCAATAACTGTAAATACTACAAAAATAGACCATTAAAAACAAAACAAGATTCCTTTAAAAAGGTATCGTTACAAAACCGATTACGTAATAGGCCACACTGGCCATTTAGTTCGTCGACCCCGCTATATTAAAAAGTTACGGACAATGGAAAAAAAAAGTAGGTAAATTTGAAAACAGAATGTCAATAGCCGCCGGCCGGCCGAACCTGCCCCACGCGCCCTTGACTTGCGGAGATAAAAAGGGGGAGATGACCGACACCCATCTCCCTCCCTCCGCCACGCTGCCCTCTGCCCACGCTTTGTGGTTTATTGCTACTTTTATCGAGTCCCTAAACTTCAGATGCAACTGGTAGTTTTTAAGTTGGCAATGCGTAAAAAAGATAAAAAAGTTTCGTCGTTACGTCTTTGAAACTTCGGTCTTAAATTTTATAAGAGTTCTGCTTATACAATATTTATAAAGTAAACAAGTACTAAGTCATGTTTATAAAACCTCTATGGAACATGTTACAAATAGTCAAGGTAAGTATAATTTCTATATAAATTTATATTGGGAATCTTCAGACATGCCTTATTGTAGCTACTTACGCTCAACGCTAATAAAAAAATAAAGGATTTTTCTGGCAAGGTTCTTACCATGGGAGTCAAATTTACTAAGAAATAATAAATCTTCAACCTTATTTTACTTACATCAATAAAATTGTCGACACTGCTCTAAAAGTTCATTGATACATTAATAATACAGTAGGTAATTAATACCTACCTTTTAGATTACTGTCACTAGTTTTTTATTCATACACTAAACATAAAATGTTTGTATTATTTAGCTATTATGAATCATCGTGGCAATGCTTTATTTAAAAACTTATTAAAATATGAACCATTATAATATTGCACAGGTTAAAAAGCAGCTGATCGTGAATTGTCCCCTTGCGGGCGGTGACCTTGAACGCGACCCCACTATTGAAATTAAAGGAGCGGAGGTTACTGGCACTTCGCACTTTTAAAAAAGGAAGCAGTGCGCTTGAACTATTATTTCAAATTTAGAACGCAGAATTTTAATAAATTTTTTGACGCAACTACAAACTTTTTTGTTATTTTTTTTTGCCAGTATGTAACTTTTACACTCATAACCTATCGATAATATGATTTATTATTTACCTACTTGGTATATATTTATTATACATACATATACCTACTTACACCTGTAAATCCCTGAAGGAGTAGGGAGATGTGTAATAACACCCACATTACACCAACTAAAATTTTCGGCCCCATGTAATAGGGGGCGAGCCTATATTACCCTTGTTTGTTAAATTTATTATAATTACTTTATTAATATCGCCATCATGTAAATATCTACACTTAGCAATATAAATATTACGAACGAATTACTCTATCAAAATTCAACGTTTTGGCCCCAAATTTAAAACTTATTCAAAAAGATTCTCTCCGCCTTCTTGGGTCCCCAATCCTAGAGGAAGCATATGACTCTTTCGTGGAAGAAAAGATTAAATATTTTTGTGAAGTTTCGGACCGGTTGAAACAAATTAATATCCATTCTGCTTTCACTATAATCCGATATTGTCTTTTTGTTCCTAAATTTACACATGTCCTCCGTTCAACTCAACTTTTTAATTATTTGGCTCTTTTAGGCAAAATGGATAGTGTGATTCAAAACACACTTTGTAAAATTCTAAATGTGGATATGAACGTCCGAGTCTGGCTTCAGGCGTCCATGCCTGTGCGTCTAGGCGGGCTCGGCGTTCGCAAAATTACCGACGTAAGTCTACCAGCTTTTTTGTCTTCGGTGCATGGCACGGATGAATTAGTTAGAAAAATCGTAACTCCTAGCCTAACTAATTCGGAAGTGCCAGGCAAAGCCGAAGCCTTAAATGCTTGGAAAATGTTTTGCCCAAACATTAATTTGCCAGCCAACCCATTTTCCCAGAGACAATGGGACGTGCCGCTCTGCAACATGGTAAGAAAACATCTCATTTCTACTTCCATCAATGATGCGGAGCGTGCTCGCCTTTTGGCTGTGGGGGAATGGGAATCTGGTGTTTGGCTACAAGCACTAACATCGCCCAACATTGGTACCATGTTGGACGACAACACCGTATCGCTGCTAGCCTTCGTTTAGGTGCTCCTTGCGTTTCTCCACATCGTTGTCGCTGTGGAGAAGAAGTTGGTAGCCTTGGACATCATGGTCTCTCATGCAGCAGGAGCGCGGGTCGGCTTTCGCGGCACGCGTACATTAATGACATAATCCGTCGGGCTCTTGTCACCGCCGGCGTTCCATCCGTATTAGAGCCTTCTGGTTTGGTGCGCGACGATGGCAAGAGACCAGATGGAATGTCATTGGTGCCTTGGAAGATGGGAAGGCATTTGGTGTGGGATGCAACATGTGTTGACACCCTTGCGCCTTCTCATCTTTCAGGTACTGCGGACTGTGCCTGCGCTGCTGCTGCCTCGGCAGAGACCCTCAAACGGCGCAAATATAGTAGTTTAAGTGATAATTACATATTTGAGCCGTTTGGGGTCGAGACGCTGGGATCATGGGGTCCAAGTGCACGTCTATTATACAAAGAAATATCTAAACGTTTAATAGACACTACCCGTGACCAGAGGGCTGGTTTATTCCTTGCGCAAAGGATTGGCATTGCCATTCAACGTGGCAATGCCGCCAGCCTACTGGCCACCCTCCCGGTTGACGTCGATGGGGAGGAATTCTTTGACGCCTGAACCTACAGTTTTGCACATACCTTTATATTTTTATTTATAATAATTATTATATTACGAACGAATAGCAAAATGAAATTTGAAATTTATTTATTCATTTAAAGCTTATTACAACAATAGTATTTGGACCTTCCTGGTAAGCAAATGATGCTTGTATTAGGGGGGACCGCTCTCACATATCGATACAATTTTTGTAGTAAGTTATCTTCACATAGTCTATGCGACAATTGAGATAACATAAACACCAGCAATGCAGACATTATAAAAACGTCCAGTTGTCTATAGAAACACCCTTTTTTCCGCGCGGAAATCCCCATGGATACCTCCCCCACCAGAGCCGGAAGGGGAGGTTATGTCGGACTCGAACCGACTAAATCCGCACGACGACTTAGGGTCGTGGTGCGAGAAACACCCAGAACAATGCAAATACAATAATTTTTTTGTTAAGTCAATGTCAATATAATATTTGCACTGAACAGGAATGGAACCTGGAACATAGTATTCGAACACTCCACTGTCACGCCATACACCCATGTGACAGCAAAGAAAACCACCGCTCATTTAGAAGTACAGTCTGGAGGCCAATGTCCACTGCGTTCCATTGATTTGACTTTCTTCAAGAAATCACGTTTGACGCCGGAAGACGATTCGACTCGCAACACTCAGACCAGAACATTGTCTAAATACACTGACCATTCTTCACACCTACATACTAACCACCATACAAAAACAATCTTTCCTGTTAAGAAAATAAATACCAAATTCCTATGACAATAAATTTGTAGACATATTACTAATGTTATATGATTTTAAGCTTTATGCTGATGTGTTAGGGTAGAAATTTGTTTGTACAGTTGGGAAGTAGTGTTACACCATTTCCAATCTTGGTTCGATTCCTTCACGCGCGACTGCTGGGGGGTGACAGGAACGGCTAAGTCATCGCACAGATGCGTTCCGCTACGATAGGTGATCGTATACAGGATTCGTTACGACATTTGTAAAGTGATTGGAAGTGTGTGAATGAATTAATGGTATTGTATGATTTAGAAGAAGTACAGACATGTCTGCATTCGACATTGTAGATCTTTCGGGTGAAATAAATAAAACAATCCTATTAATTTTAGTGTTTTTTTTAAGTTTGAATGAAATTTTTATAGCATTTATTATATTAACTTTTAAATTCGAAATACATCGAGAAAAAGAAGCGCTCAGTGCGACTTGAACCCACGACATTTCCGTTACAGGGGAATGCTATTCCAACTGAGCTATTGAACCACACCTGAATCACTTCAAATTTCCCTTCTCTTTATATCCGTCTTTAAGGGCGACGGTGGAGCCATCTACCAACATTCTTACGAACTGTTGGAAACAATGAATGATTTTTCAACCATTTTTCTTCTTTTTCCCGATGTCTTTCGTGATTTTTTAAGCATTTAGAATGCTAACTATAGTTGAAGTTATGCCTGGACCGATCACAATTTTTTTCTTTTTAAATCAATTTGAATCTTATTAATGTTATATTCTACTCCGTGTTACGCAGTGAGACTTTTGAAATAACAAATTGATATCCGAGTCCGAGGTGACATGAAAAAAGGTACCAAAATGTACCTTTTTTCGTATCTGTGTGGATTACTTTGGGTATAAGTACTCCTTTTTAAGACAGTCATGTAAAAAAATTCACTCACAGATATCCGTGAAAAAACTATATCATATCTCACCTTAAATAATCATGCAAATCCCTGTAACATTTTAATTAGGTACTATACAAATTGACTTAAGAATATTTCTAACGGAATCTCTTTTAGCAAAAATCTTCATTAAAAATTCTCCTTTCACGAATCAAAACTTAAAAAAAAACTTAAACGTCTATTAACTAAAAAACTGATATAGGTTTTTTAAAATCTGTATTTGTTCATTTAATGTCATAGTAAACAGAATTTTAATGAGAAATTACAGAACGGAACGCGTTCCAAAATTTAATTTTTACTTTGTAAAGGCTTGAAGGCCTTCATTTTTGGGCCCGAACTCAAGTTAAAACTAAATTATGCTTTCATTATGAACTTTGTTACAAGGAACAAAGTTACACTTATTTATTATATATGTATATAAGAATTTATGTAATATTATACAGAGCTCATTTATTTGAACATCAATGGCCTTAAAATAAGAGCCTACTCGCGCCATTATAAGATAGGAATAAAGTTTCAGAAGTCTTGAATTTAGTAATACATTTAAATTTCGAATTTCTAGCCTTTTTGCCTTTGTGCCATTTTCTCCAACATAGCTATGTTTAATTAGTCAAGTAAGGTTTCAAATTTGATATTGTAATCATTATTTTTTGACTATAAATGCATCATTAGGTATTCAATATTAATGAGGTAAGTTACACATTCGTTAGGTACAGTTAGGTGGAGCCCCAAAACGTTCAATAACTGGTCTAACTGCCGCTGGCCTGGGGGTGACCGGTGGAGCCGCCTGTCACCCTAGCAGAAGCAGGCCGCGGCGGCGGCGCAAAATGCGCCTCCCCGTAACCGGGGCTAGATGGGGACACTGTGGTCCCCACAACCCGAAGGGGGCTATCTCGATAGAGATGGCCCTGGGTCTGCCGGGGTGCGAGAGATATGCTTTTGGCAATCTCACCTCCGGCAACCAAGGACCCAAGACGGCGTGCGTTTTAGTCGGTTCGAGTCCGACATAACCGCCTCCACCGGCTCCGTGGGGGTGGTATCTGTGGGGATTTTTCGCACGATAAAAAAAAAAAAAAAAAAAAAAAAAAAAAAAAAAACTGGTCTAACTGCAATGCTTCGATATCGCTAATGTATTCTGGAGGTCAGATGGCAGTCGCTTCACAGAAAATATCGAAAATCAGCCAAACCTGCAGTTACACTTGAAAAAGGCGACCCCAACTCGGAGGTAAAACCTTCGGATGTGTCTGGAATGTTAAGATCAAGAAAGAAGAATTCGAATTCATCGGGAAAAATGAAATGCTCAAGTGGGACGGGAAAAAATAAGACACCGTAAATAATAATGTGTGCCGTCAACAAAACCCATTCGAACATCTTTTAGGAAAATGGCCGATATGAGAATAAAAATATTATTTTAAGCCTTGCGTTTCAGAAATTTTACTCTAAAAAATGCTACAAGATTCGTTTCAAGCGAAAACAAATTTATGGAATTGCATTGTTCTGCATTTTTCAGGACTGAAATTTATTGTATTACACGAAATTGAACGATGAATTTTAACTGAGGACATACCTCGGGACATTATAACATAGTAGCATATTTTATCAACAAAGTTTGTTTTATAAATAAATAAATATTCCACAACATTCTACACAACGCTATCTAGACCCATGGTAAGCTTAACTAGCTTATGTTGTGGAATCTAGAATGCGGATAAACATACTTAGATACATTTGTTTTGTAAATACATACAAATTATACATAGAAAACATCCAGACCAATGCAAATACCCATATTCATACATACATCACGCCTGTTTCTCTACCTACCCATAATCATGCCAACACATAATTGCACTGAGCGGGAATCGAACACGCGCCTTCTGCGTAGCGGCTGCGTTCATTACCTTGCTGGAGGCTGTTTATGTATTGCCATGTGTTAATTGCCATTTGCGTGAACTAATGTGCAACTTTGCTGATAGAAGGAGCCAAGAATGCACATGAAAGAGTCAAAGATGCCAAAGTGCGACCAAAGTGGTGGAGAAGGTCAAATCAGTCTGAATACCAGCTTGACAGCGACTTGCTTAACTGGCTTGGGCGTCGAAAATATTGACTATTACATTCTCTACCATGGTGAATGTTCTGACGAGCTCTTCCAATTAGTCCCACCCTCTCCTTTCCTACACAGGACGACACGTGCAGGGCCAAGATGCCATCCGTATACGGTGCAGAGTATACCTGCTAGAACCAAGCGTTTCAGTGACTCATTCCTATGTCGCACCACTAAGACCTGGAACACCTTGCCAGCTCACGTGTTTCTTTCGTCCTACAGTCCCGGGTCCTTTAAGCGGGGCGTGAAAAGGCATATAATGAGGCCGTCAAGCTGAGTGCCCCCACTGTTAACATGGTACATGTCCCTCTTTCCGAGACTTTGCCTTTAGCTTACCATCAAAAAATTTACATGTCCTTTATAAAAAAAAAATATACTTCTAATTCTTACCAAGACTTTTTTTTAGGTTTGGTTGTTTCTAACTATTTAGCTACGTCACAATTGAGTTATTGAACCTATGGGCACAAAGTTCTTAAACCTAAAGAATAAAATAATCGAGCTAGAATATTACCGTCACCATCGTCGTTCGATGCATGTATGTTTCGTAGCACGTATGCGTTGAATTCTTCTACACATGTAGACATGTCTACGCACGCGTGTAGCTGCGTGTGCGCACTCATGACACTTATGGCGCTAATGCTACGAGGCTACGAAATCATACGGCTTTTTATTTCTTTGCTGAAAAATTTGAGGAAAGCTCCTTATAGATTCTTAATAGCTAGTTTTTATGTTATGGTCATGTAGACAAACCTTCTGCGAGTAAAAGTAACTAAGCTTAACAAATAACATTAATGTCCACAATTTAAAATATGAAAATTGTGCATTCATAACAAAAACAAAGACAATTTTTTCACTTTATCATAACTTAGAAGCATTTGTCCCGTCATTCAAAATTAAGACCCAGTACAATTAAATAAAAAATATCGCATAGAAAAAACCTTTTACTCGTCCCTATTCCCCGCGGGTTCATTACACATCAACATCGCACACCAATCACGCTTTCATTAGTACCGAACGAAACAATCAATATTCATATCCCATGCGAAATCTTCATAACGCCGCCGTGTGCAGGCACAGAGAAAAAAAAAAGAAAAAAATGTCTTGATAGATGATCCCGACTGCGCTCGCATTCGCAACGAAATTAAAAAGAACAAGGCATATCACTTAGCGCACACAGAAGCGCGGTTTTTATTAAAAAATTCTACATATCTCGCGTCTTCACCGTTTTATCTTAACCCCCCAGCCGCAAAAGAGACGGACAACAAAAAAATTCAACGCAAGAAAGGGACTTGAATACGAAAATTATAATTGCCATCTGTAAATTAACACCAATTCGGTGGTTGTTATCCTACTCTATGCTCGGTTTATGTTTTGTGTGAGAGTGAGACGGAGTATCTTTGTGTGTGCGACTCGGATTGAATGATTTACATACGTGGTGAGCTCACAAACACAATAATGGACAGAGGCGCGGAAAATCGAAGGATGCGATCGGTTTTCCGATTTACTTTATGCGGCGGACTGCACTCGGAGCGATCTTGCATAATAGGTAGGTTTAGGGGGGAAAACAATCCGTTCCCACGGATTATTGGATAGAAATATGAATACATTATGTCGCGTGCCAAATGCACGAGAGCGAAGTAAACCTTATTCTAAAATTGTTTCAAAAATGTTCATTGTATGAGACGTTCTATTTTAGAGAAGTAACTCGAATTGAAAAGGAGAATAAGTTTGTTTACTACCGGGTCTGTTTTGTTTGCGTTTTTTAATTTATTTATTGTTTCAAGATGGCTTCAAATATATTCAATATCTTTATATCAGTCCATAGGTGTTTGCTTAAACAATGAAGAAACTTTATGCCAATGGATATGAAAGAATGTTATCATTCAAAATATGAACTGGTTGGCCGTCCGTCCGCCTGCACTACAAGGCACTGAGGAGCGGCCATTTATTTCTACTTGGCTATGTGTGGCATTCTACTCACAATTACTAATCTCACAGCTTAAAGTATCTAAAATGTAAGTATTGTATTGATATGTATAATTATTGCCAAGCGAAATAAAAAAAAATCTTTCCTTCTTTTTTTAACTGTCTTACTACAGAAGTACAGTCGCTATCAGAAGTTGCTGAACTGTAAAAAAATTAAAACGATCTTAACATTGAAAACTTAATTGACACTCAAGTATTTTTGTACTAAAATAAATGACATGTTTTGTGAGTTCGAAAACTTTAACTGCTAGTTTTGACGATAACTGAAGATGACAGAAAACCGTAGTTTAGTCAGCACACCTGACAGTGAGCGGATCCGCCCAACTAAAGTTTTCTTATGAGTCGATCACGCACACAGCTTTTTCATACAAACGTCAATCCCAATCCCGTTTTATCCAAAGTATGTAAGTACATTTAACGCGAAGTCCACGCTAATACCTCCTTTCCGTGTTTTTTTTTGGATTTTACAAGAGTAACTAAATACTACTTGACAACTAATCTTAAGAGGAAGGCCTGGGCCAGAACATCATACGTCAATCAGTGAATTTGCCAGATTGCAGTTGAAGTGGGTTTACGTTCCGAAGATTTTAGCGGGTCCGTACATCCTTAAATACACTGCTTGTATGGTCAAAAGTGGCCGGTCGCTTCACACGCCTGAAACATCTATTGACATATTAATATTTATAAGAAACATTTTTTGGCACGAAAATATATAATTTACACTAAGAAATCTTCGTTATGTTCGAAAAACATTGGAAAAAATGAAATGCTCAAGTGAGACTCGAACTCACGACCTTTCGCTTACAGGGCGACTGCTGTAAGCGAAAGGTCGTGAGTTCGAGTCTCACTTGAGCATTTCATTTTTCCAATGTTTTTCGAACTTAACAGTTAGCATAATAAATGCTATAAAAAATTCATTCAAATCTTCGTTATTATTATTTTTTTGATACCACTTGGGTGGCAGACAAGCACAGGGCCCACCTGATAGAAAGTGATAACACACATGATCATACACACATGACATGATCTACATTTCTTCTTTCAGCGGCAACATATCCAATCTTCAGTAAGTATCAATACGAACTTACTCTTAACATAAGCTGTCAGTGCTGTCAGCTCAGTTACCTAACGTGGGTTTACTACCTACTACTATTTATTGTTTTTGTGACCAACAAAAATAAACCAAAATATCAGAATTATTTTAAATACAAAAGCTCTCAATATTAATTTATTTTTCACAAAAGTATCTAAATTCTTAAAAATATATTTACTTATTTGATATCATTAATTACACAATGCTTTCCTAGACACAATAGAACACGCTACACCCCTTGACAGTTTGTTATTCTTTAATTTCCAATTGCAATTTAGGTATACACGTACAAAACTCTTTACCCCACTTTGTTTAAGAAAATGTATAGATAGGTTGGAATGTACAGTCGCACGCACAAAACAATGGCGAGGCGACGGTTGACCTCGCGGCCGCGCCTCCCCATGTCTTGCCACCCGCCCGGTAGCGCCGCGTGCAATTAATATGCCGAGGCGGCCGCGAGAGCTTCGACTAGCTCATCTTGATACTTGAGAGAATATTTTCATTTCATAAATGTATGGTTTCAACTTAAAAAAACAAGTTGAGATCCGAAAAAGAGATCATTATATGTTTAATTGTGCGTATTGTAAATAAAACATTTTTCTTTCTTTCTTTCTTTCTTTCTTTCAAACTCTTGTTTACTGGTAGGTATTTTGTTAGTTACAGATTTTATGTTTTGTTTAATAAATTAGATATAACGGGAATTAGATTGTGTTGGGATATGATTGAGGACATAGAGTAGTAGTGTTAGCATATCAATAGGAAGCTAGCAAACTAGCATATCAATCGATTTTCTACAAATACTCGGAGTAGGAGGTCTGGACAGGAGATGTTTGCCCCATCTTCCAGTGCTAAATTTTAATATTTAAGTGTTCTGTTTATTTTGTATCGAGGGCGTAATATTATTTTATAAAAAATACATAAGGTCGTATAGCTCGTTTTCTATTTCATAGAAATCACGTGAAGTTAAATCCGATATCCGATAAAAAACAACGATAGAAACAAATGATACAAGTTATTAAATGATTCAAACCCACTACCTAAGTGAATTCTTCTAATAATTTGAATTCACTATTTGAAAATTAAAAAAATAATAATTAATATATCTAATTACAAATATCAAGCTATACCGGTTCACACATAACCCGTCCAAGTTTTCTTTTGCGAAAGAAGAGAGAGAATTTTTGATCAATAATTGTCACTGGGCGGCCCCCTCTCCCCGCACTATGGGGGCAGGGGGTGAGGATCCACGGGCTGGCGGGGTACAGCGGGGAGGGGGTAATTGCGAGTGCGTTTTGTTACCGAGATGATAGGCGCGAAAAATGGCTTGCGCGTGCTTTTACGTGTCTCCTCTAGTTTTGAATATTCAGAGTCGGCCTCTCGGCCTGATGAAATATTGAATAGACGGAGTAATTTATTCCCCGAGGAGAGTTTCCGAACAGTCCACGTTCCGTTCGGATATTGAAATTAGGCGCTGCTTTGCTTAAGAAAAGCGTTTGTTTGACGGCGTCCTATAACTGCCTTTATACGGTGAGATATTTTTCTTTGATTTTGATCTCATTTTAAACGATGGAAGTCTTGCGTTTATTGCAAGTTTGAGGTAGTTATAACTTACAAAGTATGCTGTACGATGTAAAGGATGAGATATTTGCTATAAAAACAAAGTTGTTGTAATAAAGATATGCCTACATATTTCTTATTGCTTATTTTATAGGGCGTAAAGCGAAAACTACCTATTACCTTTTTATTCTTTGAATGTACTACTTACTACGAGTATATCTGCTCTCGTAGATTATGTAGGTAATTCTTTTTAGAGACTTTATTTACATCTTCTTGTTTCTTCGTGGATAATAAATCTCATGCTACCTCCGCCGGGCCCCGGTAGGCGGCGTAACCCGACTGAGCCTGTCTGACTTGGCGTCGTAGAAGACGATATGCTTGCCACTACTTTGATTCACGACCGTCTGTATCAAGTGAAGAATGGTGAGCTTAGAATCCGGGTCGTGAAAAAGCATCTGATGAGGCCGTCAAGCTGAGTGCCATGATTGTAACATGGTACGTGTCTGTAATGGTGGCCCTCTTTCCTGAGACTTTACCTTCAGGTTACTATCAGGCGAGGCAAAGGCCAGTTGTCATGCCTTAAGCAAAAAGAAGGAAAACGTCAAGAATTCACTAAAAGTTAAAATTCAAGACTCGGAGTTTCATGTTTTTCTTTTCTTGTAAATAAAACAGCTCTAACACGCTGTCGTCGACTGTACCTTTCGTTTTACAAACATTTGTTTACTCAAAAACGGTATTAATTAAACAATCGTCCTGTATTGTGACGGAAGAATGCATGAAGTGCGTACAAACAAGCTATTGCACTTAGTGAGCGAACAAATATGCAAATTCATGCTTTAGGACGCTGCCGAGTGTGCGCCGTATGAAGAAATGGTTACAGAAGTCAGTGGAGACAACGCAGGTCCAAATATTTTTGGGTTGGTCTACTGCGGTATGTGAATGCGACAAAAGTATCGGTTACTTATGAAAAATTCAGTCCATGAGATAGTGGCCACATGACGGTAATAGGCTCGCCCTATTAAATGTGGTCAAAAATAATAAGAATGAATTTCACTTTCGCTACCCCTTTGTGGATTGTCAGGCTTGAAATGTATGTATCTTGGTAAAAAAATAAACGGTAACGTGAAATTACAATAGAAATTGTAACAATAAATAGTTGTGTCAATATATTAAGATTTATGATAATTATAGAATTGACTATTAACCACCCTTTTAACTAACTTCAAAAGCCTTCGCGGCCCGACTGAGTGACTTACTTTTTCCTGACGTAATCGATAAGTACATAAACTAAAAAGGTTTATAAGTATGTTTATCCGCATTCCAGATTCCATAACACAAGCTATTAAAAGCTTTATTTTTTCTTAATTGGCGGTATCGGCTATGGCTTTGGGGAGAACTACCCCTCCACTCCAAAGGGGAAGTCTGTGTCAGAGCTGCGTCCGTAAATCAGTAGGTGTATTAGCTTGGCTGTAAGGTTGACTTGGGCCCCGAAGATTTTGGGGGATCCTAGATACACACAGGAGTCTCTTTATCAATAAAAAAATTTAAAATATTCAATTTGCAAAAAAATATTTCTAATCATTTTGCAAAAAATAAAATACAATCCTTGAAATTTTCGTAAAAAATTAATGAAGATTAATTAGAATGCGACTCTCTACTTTTCTATATTCCTCTGGGACATCAGCCTAAGAAGTGAGGGTGGTTAATGAATAAAAAAATTCGCATTTTTTTCGTTCAGCTCAGTGATTAGTTACCCTTATAATGAGTAGTGTGTGTGTGCGTGTGTGTATGTGAGGAGGGTTGCTTAAGTTTGTGACAAGTTGATAAGGGAGAGATTAGGGACGTTTTTTGGGTATCGATCGTACGATGGGAGATGAATTTTTATGTGCGTTTTAATTAGACTTTGTTTTGATTCTTCTCATAACTTTTTGGTTCTTAAAGAAAATAATACGCTTTTCAATGTATAGGGAAGAAGAATGCGTATTGCAATGGAAATGATACTTAATTGTACATACTCGTATACAATTTGTTATTTAATTGCATTTTGTAACTTAATATTTATGAAGGTCTAGAAAGTGGTTAAACGAATAATGCGAGAGTAGTAAATTGAGCTTCCGGTTTGACTTATACGACTATTAGGAGAGTGACTTTCAATTGACCTCCCAACCCTGAGAGATAAAACTGACTGAGACTGGGCCTCGTCTATCAACCAGTAGAAATAAATTACGAAAACTACCTTTGACTCTACCGGTGGTGTCATGGGGAATAATTTGTAACCTTGATTCCACTGGTAGTGCCACCCTCGAAACTACCAGTAGTGTCATTTAATATGCCACGGAGTAATCACCGTGACTACCCCAATGGGAACGAGACGTGATTATAATATATGCACATAAACAGACAGAAGATGAAATAATCTAAAGTGGTGGAGCTGCTGTCCAAGTTGAGGTTAGCTAATTCTTGGAGTAAATGGCAAAAAAAACTTGAAAAAAATACTAGATTCTGCCAGCCTTATACTTGATTACAGCCACAGTATTGTCCGTTATCTTAACAGGTCCTCGATAGTACCTACAAGTGAAGGCGCTTAGCAATAATTTCATTACAAATATAAATAATTCAAGACACATAAAAAATACATACATATAGCATTCCTTCAATAGACTTATCTCCTTTAAATTACTTCAACTCACCTCAAAGCTCCGAAAAAAATAAAATACAGTTAATAAATGGCCCAGTTTTTCCTTCTCCGTATAAGTTACCGCAAACGACGTGTTAAGGTGTACCGAACAAAATCGGCTGAGTATCACACACATATACCTAACTGTACTGCCTTAAGAAATAGGGAGCTTGCTTACTTTTGCCTCCCTATTCCTATCACGTGTCCAGCGTAAATTGAACTTTACGATTGCGGGTAACTACGTTTTTTACTTCTGTAGTACGTAGATAGAAGAGGGGCGAGGTAGATCATTTAAAATTGGTAGTTTTGAAGTAGGGATGTAAGAGTGACTCAAGTTAAATTAAGAATATGGAGTTTTTTTTTACTTTGTTTGTTGACGTCAGAGACTTTTGTGACATTGTAGACTTTGTGCGGCCTCGTGAGTTTTCTTTTTTTTTTTGTAATTCTTGAGGCGTCCGCGTGTAGGTACCTTTATTACACCTCCTGTATGTATCCCCTTGCCGTATTAAGGGATTTCGGGTGGTTTATTTTTTGGATTAGGACCTCTTTGATGCTTGAGGGCCTTGGCACATGTTTGTTTTGGTATTTTTTCTGAGAGTATATCGTAAATATTTATACCAGGATTATTATGCAATATTTGGAGCTTGTCAAGTGAGTAAGTAAAGAGATGCAGTAGGTGCTTATGTCAGGTTGTGAAATGAAATGAAAAATAACTGAATAGCGTAGTTGGAGTTAGAAGAGTTAGTTCAATTCATGATAATAAAAGCTAGAAAAAGAATTTACAACGAAATTATACTTTTTCTAGCTCATATAGTGGCAATACATTCGCTATACTTATGTATTTTTAACGAGTGGAATATAAAGTGTAGTTTGTGGGACCCGTAATCTGCCAGTAAAATATCTGCTCAGCGTCTTTAAGATTCGGGTGGATTACTTCCTTTATCTTTTTTATAGAGCACGTACGGTGGATACTAGGTGTTGGGGGCCTTAATTTGACTTCCCCTCACATGATGGCAACCTAAAGACTAAGTTTCAGGAAAGAGGGTCATCTCGGGAGAACATATTTCATCAGTTACCGAGATAGGGTCTGATCGAAATGCGTAAACATAACATAAACTCACGCCTGTATTCCCCGAAGGGGCGGCAGAGGTGCTAGCACCCACATTTCACCAGTTTATGTTTAGGTCCCAATGTAATAGGCGGCGAGCCTATTGCATATTAAGAGTCCGTACCACTCCAGCTCGAATTCAAATTTTACCCCCGCGCGCCTCAACAACGCGCTCGCGCCGGTACTACTCGCGCGCAGATGCAGCTATCTCACTCCCGCGATGACCCCGGGCCGGCCGACGCGAGGCTCGGCCGCCAAGTTCACGCGTGTATCAATCGATAGGGTAAAGTAGCTAGTAATTAGACATCAAGAAAGTTATGGCAATAAACAAACTTTTGAGAAAAGTGTGCATATTGTAATGATAATTTACATAAAACTCATAATATATTTATACTTATCCTATTAATATTATAAATGCGAAAGTTTGTGAGTATGTATCGCTGTATGTATGGATGTTTGTTACTCTTTCACGCAAAAACTACTAAATGGATCTGGCTGAAATTTGATACAGGGGTAGATTAGAACCTGGAATAACACATAGGTTGCTTTTTATTCCGGGTTAAGGTTCCCATGGGTTGCGGGAACGGGAACAAAACTTCACGCGGGCGAAGCTACGGGCAGCAGCTAGTATAATATAATAATAGCAGCCCTTTCAATGTCTCACTGCTGGGCACTGCTCTCTCACCTGAAGGTACCTTGGTGGCCAATAGTCCACCAAGGAGGGGGGGCCTTTATGGTCGGTTTCGAGTTCTCCGCACGCGCTCTGCTAAGCCTAGCGGAGAACTTTAAGGGCCACGAGTACTTTGCCACTGAGCGATCAGTGGTGAAATACACGGTCCCATGGGGACCATCGATCGGCCGAGCCGTACCGCCGTCTGGCAACAGAGGGGCATGGTAGCTCTTAGGAGTTGCGAGGAAGAAAACCTCTATAAAAAATCACCCCGAACCCCACACCTGGCAATGGGATGCATCACTGGGGGGAACTCAGTGCCTAGGGCGTCACTCACTCACTCCCACCTTTCCTATCCTCACATACAACCTCTCTACTTCCACCTCAATGTCGGTGGACATTAACCGTAAAACAAAATATGGTTATGGAAACGATAACGGATAAATCTACCCATGAGGGTACCCGGACTCCGTCTGGGGAATCCCTAGCTGTGACTGGTGATCGAATGGACACCCATTCGGTGACTAGCCATGGCGACACCCGCCCAGGTTCATCGTGGGTCTGAATCATCCAACAGCGAGGAGGACCTTCCTAGTAAGGCTACGCTAGACGGCTAGGCGCGGGTAGAGGACGAAAGCCGACCTCTACAGAGCGAAAGAGAGAGTAGCAGAGCCGCTAGCGATTGTGTCCCCGCTACCAAGGGAGGTCACGGAGGTGCTGGCGGGGCAGAACATCCTGGCGGCTCTTTCCCGCATTTCTGGCGCCGTAAAATGCCAGAAAAATATTACGGGAAAGAAGAGGGTCGTGGCGGACGCGATAAAAGGTGCCGCCAAAGCGCTGGAGGAGCTCCTGGAAAGGAGAAACTCCGGGCTCGGGTTGCGAGCCTGGAGACGGAGATTGCTGACTCCCACAAGCAGCAACGGCTGATGTGGGAGGAGATCGGTCAGCTGACGCAGCTGGTCCAGGGGGCCGGGGAGGCTCGGGGTGTGAAAACCCCCGCTCTCCGTGCTCCATCTAAGGTGACACCTCCAGCTGCTGGAGGTCATCGAGCGACGCCTCGGCGTCCTCGAGGACCGGGCATACCGCCCACCGCTGGCGGCACCCGTCGACGCGTCTTGAGCGACGACGGCTGCACCCAGTGGTGCTCCTGGTCCTAAGCCAAGGCCTCCGCCCCTAAGAAGACGGCACCTAGGGGAGGTGGTGGAGAACGACGTGCCCGTAGTTACGGAGGGTGAGGAACATCGACTACGATTGGGTGCTGCGTGGTACGTTGCTCAGAGGGGTCAGCGTAACGTTTTCCGCCGATGACACCCTCGTTTTTTTTTACATAACATAACATAAACTCACGCCTGTATTCCCCGAAGGGGTAGGCAAAGGTGCTAGCACCCACATTTCGCCAGTTTATGTTTAGGTCCCAATGTAATAGGTGGCGAGCCTATTGCCATTTACCGGGCACTTATAAACCTGCGATAAATACACACATAACTTCGAAAAGCAAAAGTCATTGGTGTGTGCCATGGTAAACCTGGGATCGAACCCGAGACCTCGTCTCAGCAGTCCATTACCCCTACCACTTGGTACATCAATAATTAAAAAAAAAACCACTTCAAGGATTCAAACGCGACCATATAATGTACTTGTATACATGAGTAAAATAACACTTTGATTATAAAATATAAAATAACCTTGTAACGAATACCTATGTAAATCATCATTCTTTTAAATATGATACAAATATCGAGTCATGACATTACATTCATGACTCAGGAGTCAAACCTGCACCGGTGAAGGAAAATGACTCACTATGGTCACCTGACTCATATGGTCTTCCTACTAAGTACTGACTATTACTCCTTTAAGTTCATAGTTACACCTGTATATTGCCTAAGGGGCAGACAGAAGTGTATTGTACAACTACATGTATGCAGATTTAAGTAAATTGTTGGACTCTGTGGTGTACCGGTTGCAGTAGGAGGCGCAGTTTCGATTCCCGCTCAGTGCAAATATGTGTAAGTAAGAATATCGAGACCAGAAGTATGAATTAAGTTATGGGATATTTTGGCGAAAATGAATTATATATAGCACTAGCTTTTGCCCGCGGCTCCGCCCGCGTGGATGTCGGTTCCCGGCAATTATTCGAATTTTTCTCGCCGTAAAAACCTTCCCAGGACTTCCACAAATAATTCAAGACCAATCCGAGCCAAAGAGCCAAATCGGTAAAGGCATTCTGGAGTTATATCGTCAGGAAGGAAAACCCGACTTATTTTTATATAGTAGATTGGAATTTCGCGCTCTATCGTTTGGTACGAGTATACCGACTTAAAATTTCTATATTTTTAAAAATCCCTTACAGTATACATTTTTGGGGTATTGATTTAAGGGTCCTAATACCTTAAAGTTTTCTCTTTTTTCTTGTTATCTACTTTAATATCGAATAGAAAAATCCATTAAGGTAAAGGCAATTTTTTTTACTACTAATAAGTACCGTAAAGGACAATAATGTGCTCTATTTTAAGGAGGGACATGCTATTTTTTGAACCAGTAACATTACGTAATATATCCTATATGGTTTTAAAGAGGAGGAAATTTTAAGAAACTTTGTCACAGAGAGCATTAAGATCAGAGAAGACGACAAAAAGTTCCAGATGACTTTGTATTTATTTTTTATTTTTTGGCTCTCCTGAAAAGTCGTGTTTTGTCCCTTACCTTAATACTTCTGGTGTCGATATGCATTCTTGAATTATAATTGAGGCTATTTACAAAAAGAAATTGTATTTAACTACGGCTAACAGCGGTTAAGATTTCATAACACAAGATAGCCGGTGGCCGGCGGAGTGGTTATGTCGGACTCGAACCGACTAAAACCAAATGCCATTTTGGGTCTCAATTATCGGAGTAGATGGCTACCAAATAAGGCATTTCCCTCGGACCCCGATTAATTCTGGGCCATCTATAGTTTTTATATGACCTCACCCTATCCAGGAAAGGAGGTGGAGCGTGTCATGCCGATTGCGCCGTCTGCTACTGTTAGGGTGATAGGTAGACCTTTCAGGCTACGTGTTTTTTTTTATCGTGCAAAAAATCCCCACGAATACCACCCCCACGGAGCCGATGGAGGTGGTTATGTTGGACTCGAACCGACTAAAACGCACGCCGTCTTGGGTCTTTGGTTGCCGGAGGTGAGATTGCCGAAAGCATATCTCTCGCACCGCGGCAGACCCAGGACGATCTCATTCGAGGTGGCCCCCCTTCGGGTTGTGGGGACCTTAGTGTCCCCTCAGGCTACGTGTAGCCAGTCTAATCCCATCTGCAAATAAACCTTAATCCTAAGCTTTATTATCGCAATGTTTTATTGACTCTTTGATTGTTTTTTTTTCTACAAAATGAAGGAAAGAAAGAAAAATAATTTACCTATACTTTCAATGAAGAAATAAATTAATGCGTGCACGTAATTCGGTACGCTCTAATAGTTTTTCTTGAAATTAACAGTACGCCGTCAGCTTCAGCTTTTATTCTCAGTGTCATTAACCCTGTTACAAGTATTCCTATGAAAACATAGCTGATCAGAGCAAAAAGTAAGCAATTAATTTAAAAGACTACCTCTTAAAGTTTGTCCGAAATTAAACCGTATTGTTGTATAATTATAATTTAATTTTGTTTAACAGTAATTCAATCTGTAATGTTAATTTAAAAGCTGTTGTATTTCAAATAAGGTAAAGCTTATTTTCATTAAACAAAGCTTAAAATAGAACATTTCAAAGAAAAAATATCAAATAGTATTGTGTCAACACATATTACCTATAGTATTCTTCTTCTTTTTAATGGGTTAAGTAAAATGTATTATCAATCATTAATGTCAAGTTTATCTACCAGAGCCACGTTAGCCACGCCAGTAAATTTGATTCCGTGTGTTCACCCGCCACGAGGTTCAGGTGGTGGATCAGGACGTGTGGTTGGATTTAGGGGGCTTCCTATAGTATTGCAAAGTGCAGAATAGATCATTGAATCAGATTATTATGTAACTCTACTACGCTTACTAGGTAAGATACCTGAAGATGTAAGCTTGTGCTACAGCTTATCAAGCAGATATACTGTCGTGCAGGTGAGGCAGACCTGGGCCCTATAGATTTTGATGGAGCCCCTTAACAACCAGATTGGCAAGTGCGTTGTGGGCTGTACATAAACCAAACTAATAATGCTACAATGCAATGGTCTAAGTCTTTGATGAGGAAATTTGATCTTCGATTGACAAACACAACATAAAATAATACTAAAAAAACACAGAAAACGGGGAAAGTCACTGAATATGCCAACATTTTTGGTAACAGATTAAAAAACTATTTGCACTGAGAAGTAATGTAACAACTAAAATAACAGTAAATAACATAAATAAAACACAGAATTGGCTTTCTATATAACAAAATGATGTAAAAAATAAATGACGCGTAATACTAAAAACAAAATGCAGTGCACACCGAGTGATCACACTGAGGCGACAAAAAGATGAAAACTCGATGCAAAAAGTAGAAGACTATCCTAGAAAATTGTTCTTGGACAAAAACACTCACCAACAGATTTTTGTACACAGTGTTACATATTTACGTTTTGGAAAAACACCGCATCAGCAGTTATTAATTTATGTGCTAATACTTACATATTTTTCTTAGAATTTCATTATATACCGACTAATTGTTGGTCATTGCTATCCCTATTTATTAATTAATTAACGACGTTAATAAAAAATGGTTTCAGATTAATAAGAACAGTAATTTTCCAGAAATTTACCTTGCAGTGTGTAACAAAAAGCGGTTGTCTAGGAGCTGGTATTGTGGGCTGGTATTTTGATGTAAGTGTGGCCAATCGGACGATGTCGTCTGTTGTTTTAGGCCAGTCACATTAGAACTATTGTCTTTGCATAGTTTTTTTAGAAGCTCTAAAAACTGTACAATAGGATAGACTTTATTGTATACTAATCCAAACTAATATTATAAATGCGAAAATAACTCTGTCTGTCTGTCTGTCTGTATCTTACGGTTTACGCCTAAACTACTGATACGATTTTGATGAAATTTGGTACAGCGGTAGACCTTGAGAAAGGACATAGGCTTTGTTTGGTCGCGATAACCGACATCCACGCGGGCGGAGCCGCGGGCAAAAGCTAGTCTTCTATAATATAAAAATGAATAGCTAAATGTGTTGGCAAGCGCATAACTCAGCAACGCCTGGACCAATTTGGCCAATTCCTTTTTTTAAATGTTCGTTGATATTCAAGGATGGTTTTGACGGCGAGAAAAAATCGAATAATTGCCGGGAGCCGCGGGCAAAAGCTAGTTAAAATATAAATACACAAACCCATGATACATCCAGACTAAATTGGTCTTATGTTACAGAATAGATAATAGCATAATGTATTGTACATGTACACGTCTATATTGTTTATGTGTATCATCAGAAAGAAATTGAATCATTTTTGAGCGCTAAATAATCGGCTTGTTCCCGATATTTATGAATAAAACAGGTAACGATTGTAGTCGCAGTACATTTGATTGAGTGATTGACTAACCTGTCGCCTATGACTAAATACCGTTCATAACAATCTATGAATCTGAATAGATCATAATCAACCAATCTGTATAAATAAGTATGTATTTAAAAAAAAGTATCTAAGTATAATTCCATAATACAAGCTAGGGGTCTAGACAGCGTCGTGTAAAATGTTGTGGAATCTATCAATATTTGGATCTAAGGATGTTTTTTTTTATATAGGACACGTCAATTTTACTTCGTTAATCTCGACCGCATCCAAGGGCTTCACCTAGGAGTCCGGGGTCCGCTTAGACTATGTTATGGCCTTTTTTTGCCCACCTGAGTAAGTTTTTCTATGAGCTGATGATGGAGCAACTGTTGTTTGGTCTCAAAGTTGTATCGTGTTTGACTGAATTTTTTATAGCATTTTTAATGCTAACTTTAAAGTTCGAAAAACATCGGAAAAAATTAAACGCTCAAGTGAGACTTGAACTCACGACCTTTCCCTTACAGCGGGACTGCTCTTCCAACTGAGCTATTGAGCCACACTTGATTCATTTCAAATTTTCCTTCTCTTTAAATCCGTCTTAGGGCGACGGTGGTGCCATCTACCAACATTCTTACGAACTGTTGGAAACAATGAATGCTTTTTCAACCATTTTTAAACATTGAATTTTGATGACTATTTGACTGAATTTTTTATAGCATTTTTAATGCTAACTTTCTCTTACCACTTACCATTAACAACTTTAAGGTCTCCGTCTTGGCAGCCGTGAACTGACATAAAGCGTGCCTTCCGAAGCACGGAAGCGGGCAGAATGACTACCTCGGTAGTTTAACTCAAGCCTTTCTGATCACCGAACAGCCACGAGCACTTCTCATAAAATCAAACAATGCACATATAGCTAGTCTAGGAGGTAGGTACATTTCTTTCTTAGCCACAACAGGCAGGTGTGTGGAATGGAGCGTGATTCCTGCAATCACTCGGAAAGCAGGAAATTTGCGGTCGAAACGAGAATGCGCCTCTGTTTGTGTGCCCGTATCATTGTTTGTACACTATGAATTAGATTGGGTTGTTGTATTGGGCTTTTAAATTTGCTCGTTTTAGAATTCGGACAAACGTATGAAAATAAATTGGCAGGCAGTTGATTTAACTGTCGATGGATTAGCAAGGCAAATGTTTATTAAACACTATATTTTTGGCTATTTGACTATTTTTTTTAACTTTCGAAAAATTACCACTTTCTTATAATATGAACTGTAAAAGTAAAATTTTCGTACGACAAATAGTTTTCTAGATATTTGATTTTGAAAAATTCAATTTGTCGCGCCGCGCCGCCCGAAAACGCTCCATACAAAATCGTACGAAATTGTGACGTCACGCTTCTGTTCTGTAGCACGTAGTGCAAATGTATGGATTGCAAGAGAATATCGCATTTATCTCGGTCTACGTTGCGTTTATACGTATATAGTTCATAATAAAAGTTATTTAAAATATAATGAGGAATCTAAAAAGTAATATATTTGAATTGAATTTGATTGTTTATATTTTGTTTTTTTTTGGGAATTTCAACTAATGTAAAGTCATAGTTTCAGTTTAGATATGCAATATTTTATTTTGCCAGGTATATCTTTTCAGAACTAGCTATCGTTTTAAGCAGTATTGGGAAGAATCGAGAACTTAGTCAAATAGCCTATTACAATAGACAATTGAATGAATTTTACAGCAAGTATGCTAACTATACAAATCGAATACATAGCCCTAAAGACGAATAAGAAGGAAAATTTGAATCACATCGAGCGTGTCTCGGTAGCCGAGTTGGACAAGTCATTCCCCCTGTAAGGGAAAGATTACGGATTCGAGTCCCGCCCGAGAAGATTCTTTCCCTATGTAGGTATACAATGGTTAAGCTGAGAATACGTCTTACTAAACAGCATTATCTATATCGTAGTAGAATATTTTTTATTCTACTTAGGTGGCAAACAAACCCACGGACTGATGGAAAGTGGTTATCGTGGCCTGTGGACGTGTGCAACAGAGAGCCACACTCGTGCTGCCAAGTACAATGTAATAACAGAGGGTATTATTGATTAATCCAGAACCAAACCTAGTAATATCTTAACCTTTAGAGCCCGTTATTCTCCATCCTATTCCTCTTTTTACGCTGCCTGACCGAGAGCTTGGGAAACCTCAAGAGGAAAGTATTGGACAGCCTTTCCTGGACAGTTCCATATACCAGTAGCTGCCTCCCACCAAGCAGCCCATGTCCATCACACAGGCACACATCATCGAAACAGATAGAACCAGTCTATTTTAACCGGAAACCGCACTACAATAATTTTACCCTCATTTTTTACCGCCATCGTTAATTTACGGCACAAAAACAAGCCCGCCAGAACCAGGAGCTGTTCTAAGTAAAATTTCAAAGAATCAATAATATTCCTTGCGGTCTCACATCGCCGTACGTGTGAAACCGAACCACTTTTGTACAGACAGACACAAAAGTGACTAATACATCAACAGGTAAGGTAATGTCCAATTTATGTGTTGCAGCTATGAAAAATAAATGTATTTTCTTTCTTTTTTCTTTTCTTTGTAATGTGCAACGAATCTGCAACTCTATATATCTAATACCTATCCGTTTGCGAGGAACATGATAGACTTGAGGAGGGGGCCGTGAGTCAGCCAGGGTTCAAGGGATATGTTGATGACAACCTCACCTTTTGCCTAGCACATTGACCCACTGACGGCGTCCTATTTAGTCGGTCTCGAGTCTCGACGATATAAACTATCTCTCCGGCTCAGGGGGATATCCACGGGGATTTCCCGCACGTATAAAAAAAGGACCATTATAAAAACTATAGAATATAAATTGGAACCGTTTGGAATGTCAGCACTTCCAATATAATGGATGTTATACGTAAGGTATTTTTCCTTTTTATAACTTTGTATAGCGGGAGGATTTGAGGATGTCAAGACCTTCAGGGCTGGTACATCTGTTGAGTGACGGACTGAGCTCTGGCTTAGGCTTTTCTCTAGGGGTTTGGAATCCGGACCTCGCTCTTATAATATGTGGCATAAAGCAATTCAAGAAGAGGAAAAGGAGTACATGGATTCCGGACTCCGCAGTGTAAGTACCGAATACAACTGAGGACATTACTAGATGATCATGAATGGCTTGTCAATATTATCACGCAAATGAAGAATTTTCGATCTTTAAATTTGTTAACTGACTTTTGTTGCTAACTGTACCAATTACTAAGCATATTGTAACCGCAAATATCGAACAGCGACATGAGATGGAAACAAAGCCAGCTTTTTGTGTAAATGTGGAAAAAATATGTATGGCTTCTTATATTGTTTGGGCCTTAAGTGGACTGGTGTAAGAACAAGTAGCGAATTGCTTTATTGCTCTGGAGCTCTACAAAATCTTAGTGCTATTATAATGCTAAAGTTTTAATGCATAAATGGATAGATATTTTTTTAACGCACACCAAAATTTTTACGACATTATGAAAGACGTCGGCTGGAGAGGAACTTCGAAGTCTTTATGGTGTGGCAAAGGAAAGAGTTATCGAACAACTTGAATGAACGATTGAAGAGTACATGAGATGAATGGGTGGATGAATGAATCGATGTGTGTTACTCATTCGCACCAGCACAGCTCGGAATGAAATTTGGCACAGAGTTATGTAGAATAAAATGCATAAAATATGAGTGTGTTTCCCGGGAATGTTTTTGTGCAATGAAACTTAATGAATAAAGTGTAGTAACACAGTTTAGTTCACTTTAATTTCAGCTCCTATCGTTGGTGAAATCCAGTCTAGTATTAAATCAAGGTACTACATCAAAAAGAAACAAAACCCCGATCGCCTGCAAAGATAAAAAAAAATAAAGCTGTTAGTACAATCGCGGACAAAATAAACACGAAAAGTTTATTTAGTATAGATGGCGTTTTGTCAACTGTGTTTCAGAACGGAACGCGTCACGTTATCGCGACTATTAATCTTTAATTTCAGGACGTGTGAACACGACCGCTAGTATTCGCTGTAACCTATTAACTTGGGCTGAAAACACCGAGGTACTTGTACAGATTGGGTGACTGAGAATGTGTGAATTATTGTGGAAAAATCTCTTAATGTGTACTTGCAGAAAAATACTTTACTTTAAATTTGAATTACTTGACTTAATTTATCATAAAAGATTTCATTGAAATTTTACATAGACATGATCCTCAATAATACCTCACCACACTAGCTATCCTAGCTATATTTGGTAATACAACAACCATTTTATTTGATTTAACTGTAATCATGAAATGTTTGATTTAACCCTCACTGACTACTAAGTACTACTGAAAGTTAAGTTTTAACAATAATAATTTAGAATTTAGGTTAAGGTTAGGTACAGGTTATGGGCCCAATTCTTACCTCGGAACAGAAAAGTTCTTATGTGATCCATGAACAAAAGCTCATGACCACAATAATACTTATATGAAACATATCCACTTAATATGTACAACCCGAAGTTATACCCATGTGCGTGTTAGCCATAAGACTAAACCAAAAGATGGTATCGTATGGTTTCGTTATTAATTACAGTCGAATAAGGCGAGTGGAAGGGTTTTTCGTATTAACTAGTATAATTTATAGTCCACACGCAGACGATACGTATTTCGGTAATGCGCGCCTACCATTTTACGATGTGGAGCACGCGAGCCTTTACGTAAGTTCTTAGGAAGATGTAAAACAAGATTGATCGCTTTTTTGTGAAATGTTTAAAGTGGTATAATGCTCGGGACATATCGGTCCATAGCCCAATTTAGAGCGGACTGGCTAGCTTTGGAAGAGGCCTTCACCTACAGAGGGGTTCTTGCAGAATGAATCTTAAAAAAAAAAGAAAAATATGAAAGAAAATAAGAATTAAAATAAAAACTAACAACTAAACTTATAGATTACTTAATTACTAACAACATTTTAATTATATTACCCGACTACGGCGAAGCCAAAAGGAGGGTTATGATTTTGATAGGCTATGTGTGTATGTATGTATGTATGTATGTATGTATGTATGTATGTATGTATGTATGTTCATTTGTTCATAGCTCCTCAACTACTTATCAGAACTGGACAAATGAGGTATCGATACAAGCGGCTTTATCGTCCGATGTATAACCATAGCTTGCCCCAAAATAATTTAAATAAAAAATAAAGTTTAAATCTAAAACCCGACTATCTAAAAATCACGCTCTAAAAAGTGACAAACAAAAAAATCTCATGAATAGCCGTGGTCGTATGCCACTTGCTCTAGCAAAACAATATATTCTAGGGAAAAGTGGGATACGACCACGGCTATCCATGAGATTTTTTTGTTTGTCACTTTTATAGCGTGATTTTTTTAAAATACTAACATAGAACTAAGGATAAGAAAATTGTGTATTCTGCGGAAAATAAAAGGCCTTTTTTTGTAATACTCGGGACATATCTTGGACCTAAAATGTGTTCAAAATGTGCTCTATACGCGCAGTACACGCTTCTTGGGTGTCTTCTATGGATAGCACCGCGTGCTACGGTGGTGGGCTGAGCTCAAATTCACTAAGCGCAGATTATTACAAAACAACCTGAACGCGCTTAGGGCCTCGTTTTGTCTCACGATTTAGGTCCAAGATATGTGTCCTGAGGTATACGAATTTTAGAAGGATGTTTAGCAGAAAATGGCCATTCTTTGTTCGTGGTTACATGTTACAGCTCTGTGATTACGAAAAGCGTGAAATTGCGTGATTTGCTGTCTTATTTGGGAAAAGCTTTTTAATTTTGAAAGGGCAGTTTTATTGTCCCGAAGTGTGCCTTATTTGTTTCATTTTGAGTCCCATAGATTGTATTATATTCTGCTACCGTACGCATTGATTTGGTTACGAATCATAATACCGAAATTTAAAATCGAACTCCAAATTAAATTCAAGAATTTCAAAATCCCGAATGTACCAAATACCGGGATTATGACCCGAGAATCGAAGCTACGACATCGTACACAACAATCCGTCTCACAACTGTTACGCCACAAAGACAACCTTGTTAGTTCCATTGATAGTCTAAATTAAAAATATTCCTCACTGAAGTGCTGGTCTGATGTTCTCAGTCTTTCATTTTGATTTATAAGGCCACGAAAATCTACTAAACCTCAAATTATCTAACCCCTGTCGTATCAGATGAAATGCTCTGATTACGTGGTTATTAGAATTCAATTAGAAACAGAATCGTTGGGTTAAATACTACGAATTTTGATAATTGGCCGTCGAGGCAAGATTTTAATAATATTGGGTTTATTTCATTGAGTAATTCAGTAGGCTTCTTGTTGATACAATAAAGATATACCAAGTTATAGAAATGACTTGAAATGAGACGAGTTATGGAACGCTATTTCTTCTAATATTGTATTCTAATAATAGAAGAGAATCCTTTATAAAAATAAAGTTTAAAACTAAAACCCGACTACGGAAAAATCACGCTACTTTTCCCTAGAATATATTGTTTTGTTAGAGTAAGTGGCATCCGACCACGGCTATTGTATGAAAAAAGATTTAATGACGTTATAAAATTTAATAGTCAAATAATAATATAATAATAATAATGTTTATTTGCAAAAAGATACACAGCTGACATACAATTAACTTACAGTTTTATAAGCATTAGGAATACAAAATACATCGTGAGCTGTGTACAGGAAATTTAAAACTCTGCCTCTTAAACTAGGGAAAACCCTGTATCTTAAGAGCCAGTTTTCATCTCGAAAATTATTATGTTTTGTGCTTACAATCATGCTGACAAGAACTGACAAAGGGAATTAGTACACTGGTAGTAGATTGTGTATGTGTGTGTGTGTGTGTGTGTGTGTGTGTGTGTGTGTGTGTGTGTGTGTGTGTGTGTGTGTGTGTGTGTGTGTGTGTGTGTGTGTGTGTGTGTGTGTGTGTGTGTGTGTGTGTGTGTGTGTGTGTGTGTGTGTGTGTGTGTGTGTGTGTGTGTGTGTGTTTAAGTGCAAATGAGATTAGTGGTAGTTTAAGCGAAACTAAGTAATCTTACGCGGTATAGGTTAGTAAAGACTCTGTACTGAAATAGTCCAGATTTAATAGCCAATTTGTCACATTAATCTTTACTGTGTGTCTGTTTAGTGGTAATATATAGAGTTTATTGTGTATTTGTTTATATATATACGGGCATAATACGTAGAATTGGTGTTCTGCAAAAGTAGTTCTATGACCAATAGCCGATGGTGTATTTCTTCTTTTTGCATTATTTGGTGGAGGGCTAGTGCTATGTTTCCTGAGACTACATTGGAGAACAAAGAGCTGCCGAACCGTAAGTACTTTAGTATCGGCGTAAAGTTCAGTAGTGGGGTACCTGTATGGCTTCCTCATTATAATCTTGAGTACTGCTCTTTGCGCTCTCTCAACTTTAAGGAGAAGTGTCTTGTGAGCACCACCCCAGGCTGCAATGCAGTAACCTATTATTGATTGGCATAGGGCATAATATACCATCTTTAGAGTATCAAGATTGGCTGATTCGCGTAGCGCTTTGAAAGTGCGTATGAGCCGCATGACTCTATTCGTTACTATGAGACATTGTTCCTCCCATCTTAAACCATCATCCAATCGCACTCCCAGATATTTTACCATTTCTACTCTGGTTAGTGGGAAACATGAGCAGGGTTCAGACGGATTTGAACATGAGTGAGCCGTTAGATTGAAGGTGCTCAATGGTTTTGTTGTACTTCTTAGTGCGAAAGGAATAAATACTGTTTTGGCTAAGTTGAGGGTCAGTAAATTGCAGTTTAGCCAAGTCATGACCATCCTTAGAGCTGACTCTGCTTTTCTTTTAATGCTTTGCCAGGTGGGTCCGCTGATGAGAATAGCAGTATCGTCAGCATAGGCATATATCTTACAGTCTGGGAGGGGTAACTTGCACAGATCATTTATATATATTTGAAATAATGTAGGCCCCAGGATACTGCCTTGTGGTACACCATATGTAATGTATTGTTCGTCACTGAGATAACTTTCAATTTTGACACATTTTGTACGGTTTGTCAAGTAGTTCAAATCAGGTTGGGTGGATGATTAAAAATAAATAAAAACTATAAAATAAAAACTGACGCAAAATTTTCCGCTCTTTTACCATTCTTAATTTAACAAGCTTGGTTAGATAATTTATTTTAACTATAGGATAATACTAAATAGTTTTCATACATGATCATCTGCTGTATCACTCATAATCTGGCCTTATCTATAACATTCCAAATCTGAACAAAAAGTAAAAATAAAAATCAGTCACGCAGCAATGGTTTCAAGTTGACTACGGATTTATGCAACAGCCAAGGAGAATTAAGCGTCATTTTCCATTAAAAAAGTAAGAAAAACAAAATACCAATGAACAGGTATGCGAAACTAAAGTCTACACCGAGAGCTAGAGCTAAGTGAGTATGCATAATGTGAGTACCGAATTTCGCCAACGGATTTAAGTGAAGAAAAGGTCAAAGAATAATAATGTGAATCTTGCTGGTCAATTTATTGATTCTTTTTTTTACCCCGTCTTCTCTTATTCGTAAAGGGAATGTATTGAGTACATGATATAAAATCATTTTATGATTATGATATTTTTTTTTCATATAGGTACACAATGTCAATATACAGTAGTTATAAATTATTCATTTAGACACATTAAAGTTATTATTATTATTATTCTAATGGGAAAAGTGAGGAACGATTCTTAAATAATAAAAAAAATGAAAATGAAAGTACTTAATATTTTTTTACGAATTTACGAAAATGTTATTATTTTATATGTATTGTATACAAAAACTCGACTTAACAAAGCAATGGCTTTACGTCAATAGATGTAGAAACACAGTCATACACGCGCTATTCTTCCTGTATGGGCGAAGTAAAAATCCGGTCATGGTTGCCGTCACTCGGAATTTGCATACTCAACTACCTCTAACTCTTGCACTAATTCTAGAACGACACCAAGTGCTGAATCTCGATTTATTTGAGTCTATTGTCAGATTGACAGATTTGACAAATTGTCTGTACTTTCAGATAAATCGAAATTCCGAATTGAGTACCATTCTGGATGCATTTAGGTAGTTGAGGTGATAGGCATCACTTTAGACCACGGCATTTAAGACTCAAGTCGGTGTGCGGTTTTAGTCGTGTCGTCCAATATAACCGCCTATCACGGGGCGGTTATATTGGAAGAGACACGACTAAAACCGCACACCGACTTAAAAATTGAACATAAAAATATTGTTTCCCTAAGAAGTTAATAGCGGTTTTTGAACCAAATCCGTCCACTCGTTGGAGTGCGATTAAGTAACAAACATAAGAACATCTTCACAAACTTTTAGTCTTCTAATATTAGTAGAAAGTAGGAGTAAATTAGGTGAATGCATGACCATGCAATCCATACTTTTAGTACCCCTTGCATTGGGGTCAATTAAGAATGGATTTTAGGATCAATCTTAATATATATAAATCTCGTGTCACAATGTTTGTCCTCAATGGACTCCTAAACCACTTAACCGATTTTAATCAAATTTGCACACCATGTGCAGTTTGATCCAACTTGAAAGATAGGATAGCTTAAATCTTAATTTAGCGATAAGTCACGTCCACGCGGGCGGAGCCGCGGGCAACAGCTAGTTAAGAATATAAAATAAAGCTTAAAAGTGAGATCAATAAGGAATACGCATTTGGGGTCAATTAAGAATGGGATCAATCTTCGTGAGATCAATACGGAACAACCTTACTAACGCATGCGGTATCCTAAAACTAATTTATTGGCCACTAAACAAATTACGTGGAACAAAAGTAAAAGTTAGATTTGTCAACATTTTAGTACGTGACCAGAACGATGCCGTTAAAGCCAATACTAATTTGTCGTCACGATTTCTACAAATGTATTTGGGTATATGAATGATTTTTTATAGTATTACGACCTGTGGCGTGATGGTAGTGTTAGAATGTTACTTCAGAGCCCGAGGATTTGGTTCCCGCACGGGGTGCAGCGGTATTTCCGAACCAATACGACCTTCAAGAAAAGAGCGTACCTACTCTTTTTTAAAAGGAAGGCAACACACTTGTGACTCCTCTGATGTTGCGGGTGTCCATGGGCGGCGGTGATCGCTTACCATCAGGCGACCCGGCTGCTCGTTTGCCTCACTATTATTGTGTATATTAGTATGACAATTTTTATCTTCATAACAATCATATGTATCTGATATTAACATAATATTATGTACTAGTTGAATCCCACAACATCGCTCGTGTGGGATTCTGGTTCCACTCCCGCATTATAAACTATCCCTGCGACAATTTTCGGCCAGATCTGTTTAGTCGTTGCTTACTTACTTACTTCCAGCGGGGGACGCCGTTGACAGGACGGGTGATCTCCCCTGGGGAGGCCAAGGGGTGTCCGGCAATCACCAATCCTATTACGTGGGATCAAAAGTCACAGTTGGCGAAACGTGGGTGTTAATACACCTCTGCCTACCCCTTCAGTGATTTACAGGCATAACTATATGTATGTATGTACTGATAACCAGACCAGTGCAAATAGACATCAGTAACTAATAAAGAGGGGAATGACTTTACTACCCCTTTTCAACCTCTAAAACCATTTTGTTTGTTGATACGTAAATAATAAATCACGCTCAAAATATTTTTTTTTAAATAAAGACGACAGACGAACACATTAATTTATCTATGTCGTCTAACGTCTGAGAATTTAACTGGTTTTATTCTATTCGATTACGTGCAACGGGTAAAACGCGAGAAAAATATATACATTTTTGAAAGGCCCTACCTACTATCTCGATTTGTATAGGTAGGTACCTAATGTAAAGCCTAGCTGGGGCCTTTATCGTGCCATCTCCGGTTTCGAAATGGCCCTACTAGGGTTTTGGAACGGTGGTGTCCCCGGCAAGGGTTATAAACGGCTCCTACCTGCCACATGAGTGCATCGTGGTATCTGCAGTGGCTCTTGTTTTCATGTATTTTTACGCTTTTATATCTAAAGGGAAAGCAGATATCAAAAAGAAGAACAACCCAGGAATTTCTTGCTTAGAGCATATACCTTTTCTGGGATTGATAGGCTTTGCTGGTAGGTGTGGACTACGTAGTAGAAGTGGACGCCTAGTAGGAAGCTATTCTCTCGAAACCTGAAGATTTAAAGGTTATAAAATTTACACGAATTCAGACTCAGGCAGGGCGTTCCACTCCTTAGCATACCTTAATAAAATAGATTTTTTCATGCGGATTAAAAGGTTTATCTGCATATATTGTTTCTTGAAGCTTTTTTTGTTCAGGAAAAGTGCAAGAGTGATGTACTTACCTTAGAGTGCGGAACACGTTATTGGGCACGTTAACTAGGTAATCTGCAGATTACCTGATACGATCAGTTGATGTGAGAATTTTCACACTTTACCTAGTTAGTCTGCAGATTAATGGATGGTACATCGTTATAGTGCGGAAAAAGGTGAGCGAAATACTTTTTTTCCAATTACACACACTTTTCTCGAAGTGAAGCTACGTGGAGGCTCCTACTATTCAGTGCATTATAACAAGGTAACCCACGAACCTAATTAAATCCGAGTCGGTCCTAATCTATCCGATGCACAATAATTCATGAAATTGATTTAAAAGGTTTTATTTAAAAAATAAACTGTTTTACGCACTTCACTATATATCTGGTCGTTAATCTGCAGATTACCTAAGTAGCCTAATACACTTTAACTGATGCGGGCAGGTAATCTGCAGAATACCTAGTTACTCGTAATCTGCACTCTCACTGATTTTCGCACATTAACAGTAACATATACTTACCTACATTTCGTTTCAACCTTTATCGTAGGTATGAGAAAATATTATAAAAGAAAAGGATAAAAAACCGTTCTACATTTTTAAATTAGCATCTACTGGTACTAGTCTACTAAGTAGAACTAAAAAGGTTATTTTAACCGGACTTAGCCCGACATCATTCACTTGCGACCCAGGGTACGATGGAGAACGGTGGTGGTCCGATCGCGAAATTCACTTAAAGGCATCGAACGCCTTCTGAATAATTTAACCAATAACAATCCGTCGGTTAATTTTAGCGGCGAATGGGAAAAAAATGTAAAGCTGAAACTTTTAGTTAAGGCATGTGGTTCCGTATTTTTGAAGTGAAACGTGATGACAGAGGCGATCGTGTAGATTCTATTGTTACAGAAGCTTAACTAATACTGCTCGACAACACTAAAATATATCCCCACGTTTGTCTTGCTTGTTGTAGAAAAAAATATCACATTGTATAGTTATGTCTTGTCAAAGTACTTACGTTTAGTTTTTATAACAAGTCCTCAATAATGGTGACGTTTTTATTTTTACAAAAACTTTAACTTAACAACAGAATCGGCACCATTGACCATTGTATATCTGTTAGTGGTGTATGGTGTAGTCAATTTTTTGTAAATAAATAAATAAATAAATAAATATTCCACAACATTCCACACAACGCTTTCTAGACCCATGGTAAGCATAGCTTAACTAGCTTGTGTTATGGAATCTAGAATGCGGATAAACATACTTAGATACTTTTTTTTTTTTTGTAAATATATACATACTATACATAGAAACACCCAGACCAATGCAAATAACCATATTCATGCATACAAATATTTGCACTGAGCGGGAATCGAACCCGCGCCTCCTGCGTAGCAGTCGCGTGCACTACCACCACGCCACTTTGTATAGTAAACTCCACAGGAATTATCACGTTTATGGTAAAGCTGTCCACCTAGAACCACGGCCAGTTATGCATACACCATGACCACGATGATTCCCGTTAATATTTATCATTCGGAATAAAATAGTCATACCAACTACTCTGAACTGAAGAATGACGTCACGAAATGTTGTCAAATCGTGCTAAATTGACGTTGATCAATACTTACTTAATATTATAAAGTAACTCTGTCTGTATGTCACGCTTTCACGCCTAAACCACTGAACTGATTTTCATGAAATTTGGTATTGGGATAGATTAGAGGAGTCGCAATAACCGGCATCTTCGTGGGCGGAGCGTGTAATAAAATCAGATATAAATTATGCACCAGTATGCATTTGGTAGCGACAACTGTATTTCCAATTTTAGCCATTTCACGGCTTTGTTGCTATCTGTAATTTCATAACAAATAGGGCAATAGAGTTTTTCCATAGCATCTGTTGAACCCTAAAAGTGTCCGGCGACTCAGGCGGCGTGAACGTCAGTAAAGCAATTTGCGTCGCAAAGTGACGGAGCTGCGTGCGGTAACTGTTGTAGATGTGTATACCTAGCCTCTATGTACCTATAGAGCTTGTCGCCTTTTTAGTAGGTATTTATAGAATGTGGGAGTTATGAGGAGAAAAGTTATCTTCTCGAATCTGTTTTCTAACTCATTATCCTCTTGGAGACGTATTTTACTGATTGCATCCGAGGCCAAGGTGAACTTGAAGGTTAGCTCAGGGTCTGTCATCCGGCTCGTTCTCCTCCAGTTCACACGATTTTGGGTGTCCATGGTAGTGAGACCATTGGTACGCATGTCACCTTCCACAAGGTCAAGCCAGGATATCTTGGGCCTATCCCTTCTACCGGCAGGGGCGCATTTGCCAGTCCTTTGTTACCTACGTAGTCTAGCGGTTTCCTTAAGGCATGACTGCACCAGCGAGGGTGGCTCTTTCGCATTTTTTCTGCAATGTCATGGATATGAAGGCTGATTATGGTTTTTATCTAATGCATACAAATTACTTCTTATTGATTTCAATTGAAGTCGGTCACGAATTTTTTTTTTTAAATTGATATTTTCGTAGGTGATAGCTATTGCTTCCGGGCGTACAAAAAGTTAACATAGTGGGACAATGCGTGGAATTGGGTATTATACTATATTTATAATAAATTTACTAAACTAAGAATGGTAAAAGTGCGGTGCTTATTTTATTAGTTTTTCTTTATTTTTAATCATCCACCTAGCTGATTTGACTATCAAATTTTATGACGTCACTAAATCTTTTTTCATACAAGTTACCTTATAACTTATTTTTTTATTTTTATATTTCACAACATTCCACACAACGCTATCTAGATCCATGGTAAGCATAGCTTAACTAGCTTGTGTTATGGAATCTAGAATGCGGATAAACATACTTAGATACTTTTTTTTTGTAAATACATACATATTATACATAGAAACACCCAGACCAATGCAAATAGCCATATTCATGCATACAAATATTTGCATTGAGCGGGAATCGAACCCGCGCCTCCTGCGTGGCAGTCGCGTTCACTACCGCCACGCCACGGAGGCTGTCATTATATTATCGTTTTGACGTTTAGTAACAAGTAACTAATTTGAATAAGTAGAATACCCAATTGAACAAAATGAAGGCTGCTTATACTGTACGATATAATCTTTCATCCTTTAGTTCACAGCGAATCACGTATTTGGAAACTGTACTATGTAGTTTCGGATTAAAGTTTATTACCTGCTCCTATTCCTTTCCTTTTAAAATACGAAAGAAAGGAATAAAAAAGGAAGAATCATCTGGACCTAAACATGGTTCATTGCCATTGGCATGCGGCCACCGCAGCCTATGAACGTTTTCATACAACTTAGTCAAGGCGTCTGTTGATGCTACTAACTCAAATATCTAGAGAAATAGTAAGTATACCTACGATAAATCTAATCAAACTTCATTCCTACGGTAAAATAATTGCCATGCAGGGATATGAAAGTAATAAACTGTCCTTATAACTAACAACTAGGGCAAGTCTGCCTGTCGCCAGTCCGTGTATGACCGGCCTTACATTTCAAGCAAAAATATATAGCCAATCTGCATATCAGCGAGGGCTTTAATTAAGTAAAGTCTCAGTGTGATGCAGGAGACAGGTTAATGCTACTATGCACGTATTTAATATACGACATCCGTTCCCATCGAAAGTGACATTCGATGGAAACTAATCAACTTTATTTATCGCCTTGGAGAGGTAAAGTTAGCGTGTGTGTACACGTTCGATAAGACCGCAGATGCACCGCAACCGCACCGCCATCACGCCATAATATTGGTTAGACGACACCGTAGTACTGCCACGTCACCTCAAAATCACCGCAGCTTGATTTTAGCTTAATTTTGGCCACGAACACATGTAATAAATATTCTAGATGTATGCGTGTTTGATAATTCGTAACTATAACAATGTATTGCTAAAAGGTACTGTCATCGCTATAGCGTTATTTGTTACCGGTTGCATTTCGTAACCTGGGGTCTGCTCATTGCTCTACTTCTTCTTTTATTTGGTTGTTGCGGTTTTCTGGGCCCCCTTGTGATATACCGAAATCATACGATTGCCATGGTTGATCGTTGGTGATACTGCGGCTGTAGTGCGGCGGGCAGTTGCAGTGTCTCCTTCACGCACCACATTGAGGTGCAGAGACGATGCGATTGTGGTGCGGTGACGGTGCGATAGTAGTGCGTTTACGGTATCGTGTAGACCCGGATTTAGTGACTGCAGTTGTAAATCTTGTTGGACGACCTGTGTAATGTGTGGTGTGCCAGTAGAGTGGTAGACAGCCACGTCAAAGGTCGCTGGGGTTCGATATCCGTTCAACCCAAATATTTGTACGCATGAATTGATATGTTAGTTTCTTATTCGTTATTTCTGTTTTCTGTGTATAATATTTGTATACATGTATGTATTTAAATTTTAAAAAACGAATTGTATATTCAGAATTTTAGAATGCTATAGTTTGGTCCGATCAATGTAATAATGTCCTACAATATTTATATATTTTTAGATCGTATTTGTTCTATTACAAGTTTATTCATTTTTAATTATACTAGAGTGGATGTATGATTTTTTAAAAATAAATCTCATCAGAACCGTTGTAAAGAATGGTTGTAATTTGACATTCTTATTAATTTTATAATATGGAGTATGTTAAGCGTTTTATCCCAAGCATAAGTTCCTGTGGGTTGCCGGAACGGGGTCAATATTCTACAAAGGTGCAGCTGCAGGTAACAATTAATGCCGCACCATTAAGACCTGGAACTCCTTGTCAGCTCACGTGTTTCCTTCTTCCTACAGTCCCGGGTCCTTAAGCGGGGCGGGAAAAGGCATCTGATGAAGCCGTCAAGCTGAGTGCCACCACTGTTAACATGGCACATGTTTACGATGGTGACCCTCTTTCCGAGACTTTGCCTTTAGCTTACCATCGGCGAGGTGAAGTCAAATTGACGTGTAGTTTATAAAAAAAAAACTTAGAAAATAAATCTTATAGAGCTTCAAACTTCTAGACTAGACAATCAATATAAACAATAGCTTCAAATAGTCTGCCCACCGTCTCGTATACAGAATATAAAATTATCCTTCAGATGATAATTGACAATTGTACCCTTTAAATAGATAATAATGTCGACTGAACTAATTTTAAGATTCAGCCATTCGAGTCAGATTTATTTTTGCTTGTCTGGCAAGTTCATTCGGTTATAAATTATATAGATTTAGGTGGTAGGTACAGTCAGCACCAGATCAATCTCGACAAACAAAGTACTGAAAATGATCTTAAACCATTGTTTTTCCTCCCTTCTCGTTGGCTCATTGTTCTGATTTATTGGCTACATACCTTTATTTCGGACAATAGTACAATTTAAATCAATAAAAAAGATTTGCTCTTAATACCTTAGTTTTAAGATTATTTGACACTTTGTCGTCAAAATCATTCTGACGCTGACTGTACTTTTTTTACATAAATAAATAAATGTTCCACAACATTCTACACGCTATCTAGACCCATGGTAAGCTTTTATAGCTTATGTTATGGAATCTAGAATGCGGATAAACATACTTAAATACTATTTTTTTTTGTAAATACATACATATCATACATAGAAATACCAAGACCAATGCAAATAGCCATATTTATGCATACAAATATTTGCACTGAGCGGGGATCGAACCTGCGCCTCCTGCGTTACAGTCGCATTCACTTCCTCCATGCCACAGAGGCTTATGAAACAAACAAACTGATGTATAAAAACTAATACTTAATGTAAAATAATGTAGAGTGGATGGAAATTCGAGACTATGCGGAATAGTGAAAGTACTCAGATAGCAGTCGCTTCATAGAAAATATTGGAGTTTAGCTGCTTCAGTTAGACTGCTAAGCTGACATCATAACATAAACTCACGCCTGTATTCCGCGAAGGGGTAGGTAGAGGCGCTAGCACCCACATTTCGCCAGCTGACCCCCTGGGAAAAAACTCAGATAATGGTTACTTAAGGAGAAAAGAAAGAAATTTATTTTAAACCAATAGTTGGGTATTCTACTGACTAGTCAAATACTTTACTTTTTACTAAACATCAAACGAAAAGTTTTAGGGTAACTAGTATGAAAAAACATTTAGTGACGTCATAAAACTTTATAGTGAAATCAGTTACTATTATAGTTTGGGTGGATGATTAAAAATAAATAAAAGCTATAAAATAAGAACCGACTTAATTTTTATTGCTCTTTTACCATTCTTAATTTAATAAGCTCGGTTAGATAATATATTTTAACTATAGGATAATACCCATTGGTGTACCTGGTCCAAGCGCGGAAACGGAACCCTATTGATTTTGAAAAAAGAAGACAAGAAGACTGATTTAAAAAGGTGGTGAACATAACAAGTATTACAAGGAATATATAGGGCATCAATTTTATTCCACTTACGGGATAGTGAGTGGACGGGGAACCTGAAATTCCACCTGGCTCACTAGTGGGTGGTGTCAGTGGGTGAACGGGTTCTGCGTCAATTAATTTAAGATATTACACACAGTTACATTTAATAACATAAATTACATTTATTTACAGCATCATAAATGTGTTATTAAAGACAGCAGACCTCATAAGTTATTATCTCAAGAGTATTAAAACTTAATGATTTCATATGGCTGAAGTGACAGTGGCGAAGTAATCCTAACTTATCAGATAATATTGGCACTATTACCGTACGTCAGTACTGTAGGCGATTACAGTCAAAAGAATATAGATGTCAAAATCGGGTAGACCTGCCATTGTAAAATGTTTTTCTTTGACATTATTTTTTTTGAAAAAAAATAAGAATGTTGGTAACCGAAATTACTGCTAACCCCTCAAGTAAATTTTAATTCTTGTGTTGGGAGTGGATTCATATTGGAAGTGTAATGGCTAGAATTCAAACCTGAAACCTTTCGATCGTAAAGTCAACTCTTTAACCACTGATTTATACTGACTAGTCTGTCTATACTAATAGACTAGTTGTATGAAACAAAACATTTTTTTAAATTAGGAATTTTAGCAACCGAAATTACTAATATTCCCCTGAACCCTTCCAACTAAGCTAAATTGCTTGTGCTAGGAGGGGTTCACGTCGGTAGTACTCGTATAATGGCCAGGATTCGAACCCGGAACCTCTCTTTTTTTTCTTTGTTAATTGGAACCGATTTAAGATCACCACCTGAACATCTGTAGCTCCCATTTCTGCGTCCCATTATTGATTCAAAATACAATATAATATTTGGTAAGGTAACAATTGTCTATCTCCATAGACCACTAGTTCTACGCGAGTCGACGTCGCGACATGTCACTTGAATGGACGCCCGTATTCCAACTATTTACATATTTAATGACACAGAACGTCCGTCGCAAGCGTTCTCTTAATGAGATACACTATCAAGCTGTTAGTGAAAGCACTGTGTTACTACTATTTGTGCACTTCACTAAGCTTTTGACTCTAGAAAAGTAATGAGATAAAGAAATTAAATGCATGAATATTTTTGATTTGTTAAAATTCTCTATCACAACACATCACTATTTAATTATTATTTTTAGGCGAACAACAAGAAAGAATAAGTGAGAATTAAAAATAAAATTATACTAATTTTATAATATTATTAGTGATAAATAATTGTTCTTAATTCACTAAATATTCCTACTTACATATATGTGTATCTGATAAAAGCGTATAAACATACAATACATATATTATTATATCTTCAGTAACGGCATTTAAGCCCTTGATTATTAGTATTCTTCAGTCCATGAAGCGCTACATCTCATTACAATGTCATTACAATAGCTTCCATAAGCACAATATTTAGCATCATAATAGAGAACAACAACATTATTTGCTTCTAAATTCAAAACTTTACAATCCAATCTTCGTTTTGCAAAATAAAATTTATTAACTCGCCTATTCACTATTGAAAACAGCGTATTCATATCCTTAATATCAAAGGCAAGTCACACATGCTACCATAATGAGGCCACAGCGATTGTCATTGGTGCCCTATTGTTTACTTTATATGGTGGCGCTACTGTGCGCATTTGGACGTGTCTAAATAAGCATAGATCTATGCTAGCGGCTTTGCTTTTAGAAACAACCAATATTTGCTGAGCTATTCCTATGTTTTGTGGTAAAAGAAATAGTTTGGTGAACAGAGGTCTAGAGTTTTTGGATGTCTTTTTGAACTGTTACGTATGTTGAACATTGTCAAAGTTAGAGCTTTCTTCTCGGTTGTTGACTTAATTAGTAAGTTGGATATGTGAATGGCAGTGCAATGGCATGCTCCTAGAACTTCGTTATATTGGAAATATGGGTGGCGTCGGCATTACCTCTCGTGAGATTGGTACAAGACGGTCGATTTAGTTTATTTGCTTATGTTATTTATGCCTGCGAGCGTACTAGGAGATGAATATTCATTAAAATATATTCAGTTGCTGGGTAAAGAACCCATTATTTGCATCATACATTTTTTTTCATTGTGTGTGTTTTTTTCTGATAACTTTAAGAAGTGATGATTCTAGAAGATACCCTGAAGTTAAACTTTGCAATTTGGACCCACAAGTCCACTCTCCTATTCCTTCTCTCTAGAATTTAGTTGTGTTATGGTTTTGCGGGAGCAACTGCCATCTCGTCCACCAACCCCAAGAGGAAAATCGTTTTAAAGCAGGTCACTCTCGGAGGCCCTTGATAAACGATATATATAAACATGAAAAAGTATTAAGCAATTTATCAAATTCATTGAAAAACAGTAATCACGTGTGTTCTGCCACGCAAGATATATATAATCTCTACGGTACTTGATTTCCATGTTTCCATACTTGGTTTATATGGTGAAGATAAATAAATTAAAAAGCAATATTAATTACAGCATGTGTTTTAGCAAAAACATAGTCAAATGGTTGTATATATTTAAATAGTAACTAACACTTTGATCGTAAATGGAGTCAGATCTTTCTAACTCCTACTCAATTTAAGTATTAAACTAGTCAGTTAATTAACCCTCGTATACTGACGCATTGGTCTGTCAGACCGACCGTATAACTTTACCCAGTTTTCTTTTTAAATGATAACGATAATGTTTTGTTATCCTTGATAGCTGTAGCTGCTGCATATTTCGTGGCCTACTACAAAACAGTGGTTGAAGAGAGCTACTAAATAAATATATTTTAAAACCTTCATTTAAATATTCAAGCTAACCTCACCTGCAATATTTTAGGTACAGCCGTACACTTCTTGATTAACGGACGAGGTTCTGGTGCGGGTTTTGCCCAGGTATTGGGAGGTCAAATAACAGTCGCTCCTCCGTATAAATTTGTATGCGGTCCCTGAGGTTCGTGTTGAAAGATGATGAGTTGATGACTAAGTGGTCACTTAACCCTTCCAGGTTAGGTAATTTCAGTAAATTGCTTATCTTATGTGTGACTTCACGTTAGTAGCATTGGTGCAACTCGAATAGTCTGCTAATTCCATCATCTGCACTATAGGTCCTGACAGACCAATGCGCGAGTAAAATGTGTTTCTCTATGTGACGCAGGCTTTTGAGGGTTAAACTCAAGGTATAACTGAGAGGTGGAATGCGTAAGGTCATAGGACATGTTAATTCATAAGATAGTACTTATTAGAATATAAGGCGGGTGCGGTCTTAAAATTATGATAGATACAGCTGTTTATGAATGTTTTAGCACTTAATACTTCTACTGTATGGTTTTTAAGTGTGTTTAATTTAGCATAAAATGGTAATGGAAGGTTTATAAGCTTACAACTTCATACTCATCTCAGCCAGAGGGAAAAATTATTTTACTTGTGTTTATTTTGAGTGTGAGGAAGTTTGAAGCGAATGTTTATGACTCAATTATGCTGTAACGGCCGAATGGATATGGCTGAAATTGAGGGATATTTAAATAAAAATTAAGTTTATTGAGCCAAAAGCCTGATTTGTATATTTGTGATTTTGGGTCACATGTAATTTACATCAAAAACATACTATTATATTTAGATAAATTACCTATGTGGCAACTACTTTACCTTATTATTTATTTGAAATATTAATTTTCAAATAAAAATCCAATTCACTTTAATTAAGTTCTGGAACTATCTTTAGGCCTGATATATTGGAAGAACTATTCGTCGCCAATCTATGTCTAGCGTGCCAACACATAATAATCAAACAATAAATAATTGCACCCTTATATTAATTAAAAGGCATACAAAAGTTGCGTGCGCATAGACAATGCGGGAGTATTTACGTAATAAAGAATCAATAAGACTAAAACCATGTTAAATCAACATTGGGCGAAGCAAAGACAAGAAACGAATCCGGCAATTTATGGTCTGTGTTCGCGTAGAGCGAGGAACGGATAGAAGTGGCAAATTACAGGAATTTTTCTTTGTCAGTGTGCCCGCGTTGTGTAAATTGTTCAATAGATAGTGTAGTAAGGAATGGTTGCATTGTATTTCTCTTTTTGTGACTGAACAATTGAAATATACGCTGTGAAAGCTGTGAACGAGTTATGGTATTTGTGTAGACTTGTCAGGATTATATTTGTAATTGTAACATTTCATTTTGTTTACAAATGTTTATGGTCACAAAGAATGCTGTAATTAAGCATAGAATAGAATAGAATCAGCAATGTTTGTATTAATTTTTTTACCAATTAAAAATGAATAGCTTGATATTTATGAGTTGAATTGAAAGAAAGTCATTTAAAAAAACATTAATTAATTTTAATTCTTATTTGAGTTATTTGTACTTAGTATACTTACCTAATTATTTATCTATGCTAATAGTTGTTAACTTAGTAACTTTTGTTCCATTTAAATAAAACAACTGTATCTATTATTTCGTATGTCTACATTCCCGAGCCTAATTTTATTAGGAACGCGCCCGCACCCGAAAAAGGCGCGAAACACACGCGATATAAAAAATGGCGGCGCGCGATTTGAATGCGTGAATTATTGTCTTTTGAATAGAAATAATACACCTTTGGAAAATAATATGGAAACACCAGAAACGTAATCGTGATAAATGAGGTTTTTGTGTGATTGTGCCATGGATATTATTGCATACGAGTGGGGACTGTTCAGTCTTGATAAAGTCAAGTTGCCTATTAAAAAACTTAACGTACTTACTTGGTAGTACCTATTTCCTACATGTATCCTTTGCTTCATACAATTTTAATTAGATTCTGTAGAAAGTGTGTTTACGATAATCTGATTAGTATATCGTAAAATATTTTTTTTTTTTTTAAAGAATATTAGAACCGAAGTTACTAATATTCCCTCTAACCCCCCCAACTAAGCTATAATGCTTGTGCTAGGAGTGGGTTCACGCCGGTAGTGTAATGGCCAGGATCGAACCCGGGACCTCTCGATCGTAAGGCCGACTCCTTAACCACTAAGCTACCGACGCTTTATTATATTATATTATCTGATTGCAGTTAGACTTAGCAATCATATACCTAATTTATTTGAAGATGTCGTTCCATAATAGAGGGTAGGTATAGGTAAGTCAGCAAAGCTCACAATTTATTTATAGTCTGTAAAATACCTAATTTTTTAAAAATGTTTTTTTTTATAGCATTAATCAATAGCTCAGTTGGTAGAGCATTCCCCCTGTAAAGGAAAGGTCGTGGAAAAAAATGAAACGCTCAAGTGAGACTTGAACTCACGACCTTTACCTTACAGAGGGAATGCTCTTCCAAATGAGCTATGGAGCCACACCTGATTCATTTAAAATTTTCCTTCTCTTTATATCAGTCTTTAAGGGCGACGGTGGTGATTCCTTACTACACTATGACTCCGGCCGAATTCGGGCGGAGTCATCAAAATTCAATGTTTAAAAATGGTTGAAAAAGCATTCATTGTTTCCAACAGTTCGTCAGAATGTTGGTAGATGGCACCACCGTCGCCCTTAAAGACGGATATAAAGAGAAGGAAAATTTGAAATGAATCAGGTGTGGCTAAATAGCTCAGTTGGAAGAGCATTCCCACTGTAAGGGAAAGATGGTGAGTTCAAGTCTCACTTGAGCGTTTCATATTTTCCGATGTTTTTCGAATATTATCCATGCCAATTTTAGGATGAGTGACCGTTTCTAACACATTGACACTTGTATTCCAGAGCGACACTCAGATCTGAATCTCTATTTATAACCAGTACTGAGGACAGATTATCTATGACAATTCGTCAAATCAAACCAAAATCGAGATTCTGGACTGAGTATCGTTTTGGAATACTATTTTTATTGATTGAAGTAATTTTTAACAAAAATACTTACGAAATATAATTTTATTATACAAAAATCATTGTCTTTCTGCGTATTGACTTGTATATCTATATACCTAATCTATGACAAAAAGGTCTTGTTAGCTTTTTGCATTATATCCTTGGTCACAGATCATTGGAGGATTCAATAGTATCTCATTACTATCGTAATGAGGTGCAAATTACAGGAAGGCGCATTGTTATATCAAACTAATTTTATGTAATGGATGATAATGAAGGCTTACTAGGAAATTAGGTTTGAATATAAGTGATAAGTATCTACCAATTCATTTAATAAAGTTTAGTATTCAACAAATTAAGTGAGAGTATTTTCCTGATCGAGCTATCATGCCCAGCACAGTCCTCTGCTGGACATACTTAGGCCTCTCCCAATGTTTGCAGGCTTAGGTCTACTGTTTTCACGTTGACTTGATGAGTTGGTACAGGTTTTTAATTGGATTTTCCTTTCTCTCGCTGTGATATCGTCTGTATATTTTTTCGTAGACGCCTTTTACGACACACTTCGGATGAGAAGGGGTGTTGATACTTGTATTCTTTCTCCGTTACCACACAGATAATCATTGCATGTTCTTCATCCTGGCATTAATTCCACTCACAACCGAAGCTTTCAACTTGGAGTTTTTGTCGCTTTTACTAATCTAACTGCGGATTTGGCTGAATTTTGAAAGATTGCCTAACACATAATTATTCCTCCAAGTAGTATACATATCTAGAAGTCTTTAGATATGCGATGTTTCTTTTTAATTGCCACCGTTAGTCTATATGATAGTAACCCATAAATAAATGTCTACATAAGGCTACATCGTAAAGGGATAAACCGTAACGGTATCTCCGTATTCGGTAAGGGCGGGCACACATCTGCATATGCCATATCTCTTTATTGATCAATCGCTTAACGGCGTGTTCTAATCATTTGAGTTTACAATCTTAATGAACATCCGTGTGGTGGGGTGGTAAACGTGTGGTAGGAATTACAAAAGTTGAGAGTTGACATGTATAGGACTTATTTCATTTGCTGGCTGGACCAAGCTCTAATATAGCTGTGTACCAAATTACAACAGATTATCTGCAAAAATTACGAACTTTCATTCAAGTTTTCACCCCCTTTTTACATCTTTTTCGTAATAAAGGTAACCTATATCCTTAGTCAATCAAACAGTTTATTTACCTTAGGGTTTGATATGGTATTGCGACATTAATAAGCTAAGTACAATTATTAAAATAAGAAACAAAATAAGAGATAAAAAATGAAAGAAAAAGAGGAAGAGATACATGCCAAGAAGAACATTAAGACACGATAGAGGAACAATATAGGCTAGTTTTTATCAGGAGGTGAAAATACGTAATAGTCAAAGGGAAAAATAATAAGGTCTTGCTCAATTGACACGAATTATGCTCTTAAGTTTCGATGAAACTGGATGAGTTTAAAATCTAGCCAGTGAGCTAGTAAACAGTTCAATCGGATACTCAAAATTCTAAAAAGTTCAATGATTAGGAGCGAGTTTACAAGTTACTCGCGAATCCACTGGCTTGTTGCTTGTAAACTAACCTAAAGTAAAGCCAATGAGACGAGAGAAAAAAGGTAAACAAAGCGACCATTACTGAGTTACGTTGCGATAACTAGCAATTATTGTCTCTGGCGTTGTCGCACAAGTCACACGTACGCGACAAAAGCCGAGCGACAGCAGCTGTCGTTACGTGTTTCGTAATACAGGAAAGCGGTTCTAAACTGTCAGATCCGCCATCTTAGGAGCAATTTCATTTCTGGAGTGCGGTTCAAGTGATACGTAATCATTTTCAAATAAAAATGTTTCGAACCGCTGAAACTATGTTAACCTTTTTTCTCTCGCTTCGTTGGCTTTAGGTACTTTAGTGTCATCGAAGCTTTAGTTTTGAGAATGACTATCAGTAAAAGGAAATGTCTCTAGAACCATACAGGATTATAACAACTTTGTATCACCCGTTAAAGAAAACCATTTAGAATATTCAAACAAATAAACACCACAAGTAATGTTACATAGACCAACATCTTTGTTGAACATGAATGTTTTATCTAAACTACTAGTAGGAACTCTTCCAATGAGACAATTTATACTGTCACCATACGAAATAAACTAAGTAGTACATGTCTTTAACTAGATTGTCCCATTCACGAGGCAATAGCTGTGATAATAGGCATTCTAAGCGAGAACAAAATTTACATACGCACTTCATTCAAACACAGTAATAGGTAATATGATAATTTCTCAATAAAAGCAAAGTAATATGCAAAGTATTTTAGATACGTATTATTACCACCGAAAGGATCGTTTTGTAATACAAATATGTTATTACTAGCCGTTGTTCGCGGCTCCGTTCGTGTGGATGTCATTAACTGCGACCAAACAGCCTATGTCCTTTCTCAAGCTAATATATCTCTGTGCCAAATTTCAACAGGTTGTCTTCAAAAATAACGCAGTTTTTTTACAAGATTTCATCCCCCATTTCAACCCTTTTTATCCCTTGTTAACCCATGTCCTTTTCCAAACTGTAGTCCATTTCTGTGTCAAATTTCAATATAATCGGTTTAGTTTTATATGCGTGAAAGCGTAACATATAGACATACAGACAGAGTTACATTCGTAATTGTAATATTAGAATAGAAGTATAGTTGAAAGTCGTGGCTTATTACGTCAAACGGGTTTATTGTAGCCAATAACGTTCTATCGGTAGGTGATTCCAGTATTCTATTAAATGCAGTATCTATGTAATATCTGTGTGATAAAACGAAATGGCGAGCTCGGCACTAAGCTCCTCTTATGACCACAATATCGCTTTCGCATATCAGAATTGCTAATAAAGGGAGGGAATGTGTGCCAGGCGGGTGCGCGGGCGCTGTGCTGTGACGCTTATTAGTGCAGAGATTGTGGCGCCCTCCGGACAACCGACCGGTGCGGTTTTGTAGGTCGATGGTTGACAACCACTGTTTTGCATCTGTTGAGATTTTGGAATAATTCGTTGGTTGCTGATGGGCGAAAATATTCGATCGCATAATGTAATTAATATTATCATAGAATGGATAATAGTAATAGCGTTGTAATAGGCAAGATAGGGTACAAACGTTTACAACATGGATTCTCGAATGCTGATTAAAATGTTGCTGTTTTGGTGGAACCAATACCATCTCGCACTAAATGTTTTGAGGGCTCCTTCCTCTGCCGCACGAAAAATAGCTGGAATGCTCTGCCTGTATACGTGTTTCCCTCCTCTTACAGTACCGAGTTCTTCAAGCGGGGCGTGAAAAGGCATCTATCAAGGCCGTCAAGTTAGGGATAATCATTTTAACCTTCAATAGCATCGAGAAATGGTGGTCTGTATCTTCTGGACTGCATCTCAGCTTTATTACCATCTAGCGGGGTGCAGTCAATTGACGGACCAAATAATAATAAAAAAAAGGGACGAACGGAGATAGACATATTAGATAGCATACATCGGTAATTGGACCCGTGACCTCCGACGTAGCAGTCGACTGCTCTACGTCATTCTCTGCAGATATTTCCCGCTCTATGGCAATAGATTTGCCCCCTCTTACGTGAGACCACAAAACACAGTTGGCGAAACATGGATGTCTGTATACCTCTGCCTACCCTTTAGGGCGATTATAGGAGTGAAGAATGTATGTAAGAACAATTAATATGGTGAGTCACCATCCGAACTATTTCTATTTGATAATGTAATTCGTAGCATTTGTGTTTAGGTTTACAAATGACTACATTTCGCCATGTGTCGGGCTAATTTATAGCATGTAACGTTGGCATTTGAGTCACAGGCGGAGCCTTCGATATTATAATGTTTGCACACATTGCTCAATTCTCGCAGCGAGATTAATGTCATTCATTATAAGCTCTCAATTATTGTTTTACAACACGTGTATGAAATCACAATCGTACACGACAGCGCAAAAGGAGTGTAATGTTTTCAAGGTTCATAATTATACCTACCTACGATGACAGATACTACAACTGTCAGCCGGGGTGCGAGGGATATGTCGATGACAACCTCACCTCCGGCCTAGCACCACGACCAACAGTCGGTGTGCGGTTTTAGTCCGTTCGAGTCCGACATAACCTCCCCTTCCGGCTCCAGAAGAGGGGGTATCCGAGGAGATTTCCACACGAAAAAAAAAAAGAGACAGATACTACTACTACCTACTATTGCCAGTGGGGACGCCGTTTGACTGGACGGGTGATCAGCCCTTCTATGTGGGGCCATTCCCCCCAATTCCCCTGTGATGACTGCCATACATGTTCGTATGGCAACCGGGACCGACGGCTTAACGTGCTATCCAAGGCACGAACAGACCAATGCAAATACTCATATAATAATAAATAATAATAAATATATTCCACAACATTCTACACAACGCTATCTAGACCCATGGTAAGCTTTTATAGCTTGTGTTACCGAATCTAGAATGCGGATAAACATACTTATATACTTTTTTTTTGTAAATACATACATATTATACATAGAAACGCCCAGACCAATGCAAATAGCCATATTCATGCATATAAATATTTGCACTGAGCGGTAATCGAACCTGCGCCTCCTGCGTAGCGGCCGCGTTCACTACCGCTGCGCCATGGTGACAGATAACACGGATAATAGATTCGGATGTATGTGGTTTCGTTATATTCCTCATAGCCATGTCCCAGTTGCGTAAGAAATTGGAAGTTTAATCATTACTTTAATATCTCGGCTTTTCTGGGAGCGACTTCTATCTGACCTCCCAACCAAGAAAGGAAAGTTTGTGTCAGAGCCTTATCCGCTGTATAGCAGGTGTACTGACTTGTAGGCAAGTACACCACCTAAAAACATACATACCAAGTTCATTACTGAACAAACTTGATATTTAATAAATAAATTTGAAAATGTTTCAAGCCTCTGCCAATAAAGTGTCGTCACGATATAGGTCACGAATACACGGTAGTAACATTACCTACTAGAATACTGGCGTACTACGCGCATCTCGCATGCATCCAGTTTATAGATAAATGATTGAGATACAGGAGATTTAAGAATATGCGATAGTCCTCGGGACTTGATTCGTATGTATCTAGCTTTAGAATCGCTAATAGCTGGTCGTGAGTTACGAGTTTGTGACTTAACGGCTTCAGGTAGGCACAACTTTGAGCTAGAAGCTTGTGTGCGAGTAATAGGCTGGACTATTAACAGTTTGAATCTGAAAATATAAGGCTACTTTGAAACAGTCAGCAGGAACAATATTTTTAACACAGGGTGAACTTTTAAACTCTCGCGTTCCATGATATACAATAATAATAATAACGGGAATTAACGCGATCATGCTATAGGTACAAATATACCTTTGAGTTGCCTGACGTTTCGACCAGGTTACACCGGCGTGTGACCACGGCCGGTGTAACCTGTTCAAAACGTCAACGTCTGTTAGAAATTGGTTATCGTGGCCTATGGAGTTTCATTTGAGGACCCTGTTTGGTTTCATAACCTTTAAAATTAATGTGGTGTAAAAAAGATTGATGGGGGCATCAATATCTAATTGACTCCATATCATCATCAGCTCTTAGCTTTGTTTTCTGTTGCATTCGACTCACATTCGCGGTCTGTTTACTCATTCTTTTTTTTTGTTTAGGACACAGCATCGTCACTTCGACTTCACCTCGCCTGATGGTAAACTAAAAGCAAAGTCTCGAGGGTCACCATCGTAAACATGTAACATGTTAACAGTGGTGGCACTCAGCTTTACGGCCTCATCAGATGCCTTTTCACGCCCCGCTTAAAGGATTTTTCCTCCCGTTTCTTTGTTTTATTCAGCTTTTATCGGGGCGAGTGCTGTCTAACCTCTCAACCACCAGAGGATAGCTGGAGCCAGAGCCTAGTTCGTTCATCTCTAGTAATACACATTTATTTTCCTTCTAACCTAACCCCTCCAGCTAAGCAAAATTGCTTGTGTTAGGGTCCACGTCGATTGTGTGATGACCACGATTTAAACCCGGGACCTCTCAATGGTAAGGTTGACTCATTATCCACTAAGCTAAGCTTACCTATACAGGGTGATTTTATAGTAGTTTCGGATAAAAAGAGTTAGGGCACAGTTTCGATAGCAAAATCATCTGGAAGTATTAATTTGGCGAAAGGAAAAATTTTCTTTTTTGATAATACATACATACATACATACATAAAATCACGCCTGTTTCCCCATAGGGGTAGGCAGAGATCACGGATCTCCATTTGCTACGATCCTGACATACTACTCTCGCTTCATTCACTCTCATTACATTCTTCATGCATGCTCGTCGGCTTAGGGTACTCCTGACCTGCCCCTTTTCTAAAACTTCCCCGATTTGGTCCAGGTATGTGCGCCTAGGTCTTCCCCTACCGACATGGGAATAATGTTCAGGGGAAAGAAAAAATGTATAGGGGTTTAATTTTTTTTTCTTTTATCTAATTAATACTTCCACATGAGTTTGCTTTTGAAACTGTGCCCAAATTCTTTTTATTCGAAACGACTATAAAATCACCCAGTATACCTTAACCAATTGAATCGATTTACAAAAATAGTAAATGTACAATTATTTTGTTCCTTCTGATCTAATAGTTTAACTACATATCATTTTGTATACGGCCAATACAGTTACCTTAACGTCACAAACATTAATTAAGAGTAAGCGGACCGCTTCATTAGTCCTACGGCCTACCCGACTGATTACACGCAGTCCTTATCAAACCACCGTGCATGTAGGAAGCCGGCAGATTGTATCGCGTAATTGTTCCATCATTTATTGATGTAATCTGTGACAACCCATTGGCATGCAGCAATCTGCGGATACTAAGCTGAGTTTTGCATAATCAGTTACATGTTCGATAGGATTCTATATTAGTATAGCAGGTTTTGTGGCAGGAATGTATGCTCTTATATGGAGGATGACGTTTTATTTGTTGGTTCGAAAAAGTTCTAAGTGAAATTCAATGTTTTTTTTATAAAAAAATGAACAAAACACTTTGGCATGGCGCTAAAGTGTTTGCTAAGACAAACGTTTTAGAGCTAGAAATCGCGAGTTCAATACCCGTACAGCGTAAAATATATATCTGCATGAACAAGTAAGTGTAGGTACCTATTATTATAAGCATTAGTAGTTTACTTGTTAATACTCTTCATTGTACCATGCTAATCAGAGGGACACGTTGAGAATTTTCGAGCAATCCTCAACAAGGCTGCTCCCGACACGCTCGGAGCTACTTGTAGGTGGCAACGTTTCCCCCATATTTGGAGAGACGCACTACCGTCTCCGTTCCCAGGGTGCATCGCGTGGAGGTCCTCGACCAAGCATCTCACTAAAATAGTGCCTCCCTATATAAAAGAGTTTAAAACTTCATAGATATCCACTGGATTTGCTTAACCGTATTTTTGATACTATTGATTTCATAAACTGTACTTACCACTAACTATAATATTACCCGTACTTGTCTAGAAAACGTAAGTTAATGACTTAATAATATTATAACTAGTCTAAAATGAGGAATAATATTATCCGACGAAACGGCAACATAAACAACAAAATTCTTCGCACGTTTGTGTTCAGTTTTGTAATCTGTTCGCAATCGCAATTAAGCGCGGGCGCCGCTCGCGAGACAATTTGTTTTGTAATGTTGGCACTGCAATTATAATATGTGTGTGTTCGGAATGTTTGTTTCCTAACGTTAAATAAGAAGTAGGGCTTGTAGACGTACGTCGTGTGGAGGGCTTGGAAATCTCAGACTGTGATTTCTGTCAAAATTACCTACTCATATATTAAAGTTTAGTTAGATAGAATCTTAATAGCTCTTTCAATATTCTATACAACACGCTATCTAGACCCAACGTAACCAAAGCTTGACTACCCGGTTTTCTTTGGTAAATACATACTTACAAATATATCATAGAAACACCCAGATCAATACAAATAGCCGTCCTCAAGCATACAAATATTTCGAGTCGAACGCTCTACCACTACACTTTTTTTTTCGTGCGGAAATCCCCTCCGATTCCTCCCCCGCCGGAGCCGGAAGGGGGGGTTATGTCGGACTCGAACCGACTAAAACAGCACGCCGACTGTGGGTCGTGGTGCTAGGCCGGAGGTGAGGTTGTCATCGACATATCCCTTTTTTTTTTTTTTTTTTTTTTACATATCCCTCGTACCAGCTCATTGAGGACCAGGACATTCTTCTTAGGGATGGGGTCGTTCCCTCAAAACCAACCATGGAAAATTAGAGATGAGTAGCAGCACGGAAATCGGGCTTAATGCTTGCAACGTTGGATACAACCAAAACTGTAGCTTGAATGAAGCAGAAATTATTACACTGAACTCTCTTGAGGCATTTTATAACATATTTAACTTTTATCTTTAAACATACACATGTAATTATGTCAAATGAGAATCGAGATAAGGGCTTGTCCACGTACGTGAGTCGTGAGCTACAGTTGCATAAGATTGTTTTAATGCCACTATAATAAAAATTTAACGCGAAAGTAACAATCGGGCGATCTCGTCGTGACCGTTATAGATAAGTGGACATGTGGAGTTGCATAAGGGTAAACGGCAAGTGGTACATACGGTATACTGTGGTTCGGAATTGAAATAGCAAGAAGTTGGATTAAATAAACATAGGGGCTACCTCCATCTTTTTCAGTTATTTGAAGAGTTACCTCCTCATATTTTTCCAAGGTTTTTTTATCTTTTGCACAAATGTACCAAGTGGTATGACAGTTCTGATACTTGCTCTTGCTTAATGCTACTGATACAGAGAATAGGGGAGGGAAAAGGGAAAGAGGAAGGTGGATAAAATGAGAGGAAATTAGACAGGGTACCTAGAAGGAAGTGGTACCAACCGTATGATAGGATTTAAATAGAGCCTAAGCTGATATTTGCATGCTATAGATGTACTGAACTGTAGCAATCTAAATGTAACAACAATTTTGACCACATTTGTGCAAATAAATGAATTTGAATTTGAATGAATACAAAGTAATTCCTACACGGTTGTACTCGCCTCTCTACTGGAAAATTGCTATGAGGTTGATATGGTTATAGGTATCAACAGTCCACTGCTGGAAATAGTCCTCTCCTAACGTGCGCCCACTCCTCGCATTTGGCATCCAGTCTACACCACTCGCCCACTTCAGGTTCGTCCATCCTAACGGGGTTATTACTGGTATTACACCTTTCATTTGTCCATTCACAGTTTCCACTTTAGGACTCGTGTCTTAAACTAACCATCGGTTCTTTGACCGATTGTAGATATAACAAAAATAATAACTTAATTATAAACCGAACTAAAAATTGGTGCTATATTTTCTAAATTTTCATTGCTATAAACGTCCATAGTTATAGTAGGTAACTGTAATTAAGTATTCTGTTAATTGTAAGAGTATTATTTTAGTAAGAGAATCACACACATGTGTAAAAAAGAGAGTGAAAGTAATTGGCATTGAGTCGGTAGTCGTGAACTAGGCCAGGTTCGTGCAACTGCTGCATGCGCCGCAGCAGAGGATGGCCTCCAGGGCCATTAGGGGGTACTGCACGATATCCTTCGAAGCGACGAGTCTCCTAGCCGGATCGCCACCGTGGATCCTGGAGGCGAGGTCCCTTGCGGCACTACATCGGTTCCGTAAGGAGGCGCGGGAGCGAGGATACAATCCCGAGCCCGAAGACATTCGGGCTGAAAGATCCCGGCTCCACAGGATCATGGTGGCGGAGTGGGAGCGACGACTTGAGCAACCACGCGCAGGGCATGCCGTCATAGAGGCGGTAAGGCCCATCATGGGGGAATGGCTCGAGAGGCCACATGGCAGCCTCTAACGAATGACGCAGATTATCACCGGGCACGGGTGCTTCGGGAGATATCTGTGTCGGATTGAAAAGGAGCCAACGTCCGAGTGCCATCATTGCGACGCGAGCGAGGACACAGAGCTGCACACGCTCACCGAGTGTCCGGCATGGCACGGTCCGAGACGGTAGCTAGTGGTGGCCCTGGGAGTGAGAGTTCTCACCCTCGCCACCCTGCTCACAGCAATGGCCCGCTGCGCGGACGCGTGGGCGGCCGGCGTCTCCTTCAGCGAGCAGGTAATGGTCGTGAAGGAGACGGCGGAACGGGAGAGGCGGCGCGAGCGAGAGAGACTCGTGGCTCGCGCCGCCCAGGCCCGCGCGCGCGGGCAACTCGGGCGTCGGAGGGCACTGACTGACCTCCGTCCCCCATGAGCGCGGGCCTGGGGCTGACGGGTGGAGCCACCAGTCACCCCAGCAGAAGCAGGCCATGGTGGCGGCGCGCTTAAAGGCGCGCCTCCCCGTTCCGGGGACGAGTTGGGGACACCGTTGTCCCCCCTCCTGAGGAGGGCCAGACCGTAAGGGATGGCCCTGGGTCAGCCGGGGTGCGAGGGATATGTCGATGACAACCTCACCTCCGGCCTAGATCACGACCCACAGTCGGCGTGCGGTTTTAGTCGGTTCGAGTCCGACATAACCTCCCCTTCCGGCTCCGGTAGGGGAGGTATCCGAGGGGATTTCCGCACGAAAAAAAAAAGGAAGTCTTAAACTTGTGAAACATTAAAAGATATTGCTCAGGATATATATCTTGGGCCAAAGCGTGCTCTATACGCGCAGTACGCATTTCTTTTGAAGATAGCATGTGTTGCTACTGCGGTGGACGAACTCAAATTCACCAAGCATAGATTAATACAAAACAATCGGCGCACGCCAGAGCCTTGTTTGTCTCCCGATTTAAGTCCAAGATACGTGTCCCAACTCCCAAGCTATATCAATTATAACACGTCAAATATTTGAATGAATTTTTTATAGCATTTATTATGCTAACTTTTACACTTTTCGAACTTAAAAGTTAGCATAATAAATGCTATAAAAAATTCATTCCAATATTTGGGCGCAGTCATCAAAATTCAATGTTTAAAAATGGTTGAAAAATCATTCATTGTTTCCAACAGTTCGTAAGAATGTTGGTAGATGGCTGCACCGTCGCCCTTATAGACGGATATAAAGAGAAGGAAAATTTGGAATGATTCAAGTGTGGCTCAATAGCTCAGTTGGAAGAGCGGTCCCCCTGTAAGGGAAAGGTCGTGAGTTCGAGTCTCACTTGAGCATTTCATTTTTTCCAATGTTTTTCGAACGTCAAATATTGTTTAGAATTACCTACATCTTACGTGTTTATATCGTGTGATCAAGAATTACTTACATCTTTTATGTGATTGGTTTGATGTTGTTAGTTGTTTTATGATGATTGTCCTGGTAGTTCGGTGAATCAGCAGTGTGAGGATGTATGCAATCATGTTCTTTGTATTTACTCGATTTATATGATTCAGTGATTTCAATCTGAGATTTACATTCTATCGTACTTTGATTGAAAACGTTGAAGTGTTTTTATTAGAGGAATATATTAAGGGTTCGTCATATAAACAATATGTCATGTGAGTACTAAACATTATTTAATATTTACGCTTGTTCCAATTATTGTTAGAAGTCAGAACATGTGATTTCCGTCCATATATTTCTGTCAGATGTCATTTTATATTTACTGGCGTATATCGTGACCTTAATCACGTCACAATATGCGCAGTTTGCGTTTTTGGGTGCCTTTTGAAGATAGCATGGGGCGCTACGGTGGTGGAAGAGCTTTAATCTCGGTAATATCAAACCAGCAATCCTTGCATAACACGCCTATATTCCCCGAAGGGGTAGGCAGAGGTGCTAAGCACCCACATTTCGTCAGTTTATGTTTAGGTCCCATTGTAATAGGTGGCGAGCCTATTGCCATTAACCGGGCACTTATAAACCTACGATAAATACACACATAACTTCGAAAAGCATCGAAAAGTCATTGGAGTGTGCCATGGTAAACCTGGGATCAAACCCGACACCTCGTCTCAGCAGTCCATTACCCATACCACTAGATGCGCGGAAGATAATATATTTTTCCAGGCGGGATTCAAACTAGCGATCCTTCTTTTATAGGGAGAATGTTACCGGACCCCGCCCGGACTAATCCAAATATTTTTCCTAATATTAAATCCGTCTTTGGGGCATAGGTAGGAATAGTTAGCATGCTAAATGCTTTAAAATTGAATCCTAATTTTTTTAATTTTTTTAATTTTTTTTAATTTTAATTTAGCTCAGTGCCATCGCTGTTAACATTTATTTATTTATTTATTTATTACTTTTAGGAAGGCTTACAGGCTAATAACATTAATATCTTGATTAAAGTGTGTAGATACGAATATAACAATGGTGATCCTCTTTCCGAGACTTCATCATCCGGCGAGGTCAAGTCAAATTGAAGTGTCCTTTATAAAAAATTGGTCCCTTAACTGTATAAAAAGTATCAACCAGTCCAAATGAAGAATGGAAAAAAAATAGAACTATTTCAAAATCCCCAGTGTGTCTATAACCTAACTCACATCGTTACGGCGACATGCAGGGTACGTTTATGTTCGCCGGTCATTACACAAAACTGTCCGCGACTCCTAAGCTATTGTTACGTATCTGAACTAATTCCGAGTTTATTGTAATTGCCTTTGTACTGGAACTCCTGCAGCACCTGATCAAGCACAGCAACCGCTAATTGTGCTAAAAGTTATAGTCAGTTCCTTATAGTTGAGCCACGATTGGTTGTAAGACTTAAATTGGATACGTAAATTTAATGTTTGTCGAACTATCATAATATTACTTAGGTAAGGTTGTGATAATTATTTGCGTAATGGAAATATAATTAGGTTTCTGGTGCCGAGTGATGTATGTCCAATATGGCCGCGCGGTATGTTGCGCGGGAAATTCGTGGATGCAATCGCTGCTTTTTTTTATTGAAGAAGTAGTGCCGAAAGCAAATTTTTGGCGCCGAATGTAAGTTTTTGATTCACATTTTCTCTTCCTCGTTTCTCTTCTTTTTTGAACTGTACGTCCGTAATAAAAATAAAATCGTAACCTAACATAATCTAACCCCTCTTTTTTTTCGTGCGGAAATCCCCTCGGATACCCCCCTGCCGGAGCTGGAAGGGGAGGTTATGTCGGACTCGAATCGACTAAAACCGCACGCCGACTGTGGGTCGTGGTGCTAGGCCGGAGGTGAGGTTGTCATCGACATATCCCTCGCACCCCGGCTGACCCAGGAACATAATGTAACCCCCTTGATATCTTAAAAAAGAAAATGTCATTTTCTGACAAATGTAAGCTAAGCCCAGAAATGTAACTTTTAAATGAACTAAAAATTATCTTCTTACCATTAGGTACTTAAGATTTTGGCCGCCATGGCAATGATGTTTCATATGGCAATTGTGATAGAAGATTATTATGCCACAACAACATTGTATATAACGCTATCTAGACCCATGGTAAGCAAAGCTTGACTAGCTTGTGTTATGGAATTTAGAATGCGGATACATTTTTTTGTAAATACATACATTATGACTGACTTTCTTCAATAATAAGAATTATGGTTTTCAACTTTCTACCAAATAATTTCTTTGAAAAAGAGTTGAAGGGAGTTTTCAGTGGTGAAGTCCAGTCTCACTATAGAACCGTTTCCTCACTCACAGTACCAAGATTCAATCCACATAAACACTACATAAATGAGCTCCAATTAAAAAACCTACATTTATAATGACCACCACTAAATGAGCGTACAATCATGCACGTTGTAGCGAAACAGTGCGCAGGCGCAGGTCCGCCACAATGCGAACAGATAATCAGGTGTTACCCGGTACCCTATAAAACGCGAAATGAAAACGCCACGGGACTATACTGATACAGGATGTGCATTTTTCATTGTTTGGATTTATGCAAGTATAATGTATGTGGGTATATGACCTCTATAGTGTTTAGCGGTAGGTTGAGTGTCCGACTATCAAATTAGAGGTCGCGAGCTCGATTCCCGTTCAGTGCAAATGTTTGTATATATATATAGATATGTGTGTTTAAAAGACCAGAAGCATCATAATAGCTACAATTGCAGTACCTAGTCTCTTCAGTGGTGAGGCAGGGACCTCATTACCTTGACCTTATACCTAATATGTATATATAATGCTTCTTATATTTTCTCTATAATTCACGCCACGGACCACCTTTAGGGTAACACATTTGTAATAAGAATAAAATAAAATGAGAATTATGAGACATAGAAACAAAAATGTAATATAATATATTTTATTAGCATACAATAACAGATACAAAATTGAGATTAGTATTTTAAAAATAACATATATACAGTCACGGTTCTATCCTCGTGGGGTAGGTAGAGATAATATATATTTCCACCTGCTACGATTCTGGCATACAAATTTCGCTTCTTCTTCTTTCATATTCACATGCTTGTCGGATAATCTATAATAATAACATGCTGTATGTAATGTTTCTCTTACGGTACATTGTCCTTCGGTATCGTGGGTGCTACCGCTCGCCCACGGGCGCGGACGCGGCGCACGCGCTACACATGCATACATAGCACAGGGTTGCCACAAGCATTATTTATTTTTAGCTTCTGTGTATTGTGTACATTGTTTAGAAGGTAGTTTAATGTGTGTTTTAATATAAAACATACTAATAAACCCTCAAGAATCAATTATATTATTTAAATATACTCCCAGGTGACCCCATTTTTTTTTTCATGCGAGACATCCCCACGCATACCACCCCCACGGAGCCGATGGAGGACTCGAATCGACTTAAACGCACGCCCTCTTGGGTCTTTGGTTGCCGTAGGTGAGATTGCCGAAAGCATATCTCTCGCACCCTAGCAGACCCAGGACCATCTCTTACGAGATGGCCTCCTTCGGGTTGTGGCGACCATGGTGTCCCCATCTAGCCCCGAGTACGGGGAGGCGCACTTTACGCCGCCGCCGCGGCCCCATGAAAGAATGACGAACCTGCAAGTTTCTAGTTTATAATATTAATAAAAGGATATGAGATATTTAAGTGACAACCCTAGCATGATACAGTTAGAAGGTGCTTGAGCTTTATCATTTTAATATTATAATGATATTAAATAAAGTTTATACCCATAACGGTTTCAGCTTTCGATTATATTTCAATTTTACTTATGGATTGTAATGTTTTTGCCGGTGAATATGTGAGCGTTCACTGACTTATATAATACTAGATTAATCTCAACTATTATTGTAGTAGGAGGTAAGCCTTTTGTTGTCAACTGGGAACATATATCTGGTTCCAGGATGAAACTTCTTCTTCTTCTCGAGTCAACGATTTATTTTTATAAATAATTACACTGCTGTCAGTGGCTTTATTTAGATTTAGGACATAAAGGACACGAAACCAAATTCGCCATGGACTGCACGGGGCACCTCAGTCACATGTAATTAAGCCCAAGTCTCGCATTCCCCACCGACCGACCAACTAGTGTACGAAGACGATTAAGAGACTTCCATACGGGTCAAAGGAGGTTCTGTCCTGGAGGTAGTTTTTCCTGGGGAGGTAGGAAGTCCGAAGGTAGTGGGAGTTAGTTTCTCTCTCCATACAGAAGTTCTCATCGTGACAGGATGCTCGTGTGCGGGTGTTCTTCTTCACTGGTGCCTAGGAAGCGGTAGTAAACTTAGTTATAAGCAGTATTTGACGTAAAAAAGTTGTAGTAGTGCTACACAATTTTGAGTAAATACTTTGAGTTTGAGTTTGAATCAAAATCTTTAATAGTAAACAGAGCAACAGGCTCAGCTATCCAGAACAAATTCAGTTCCCATTCCTGAACAACGTAATTTTCTTTAAATCTTTATTACCATATCATCCAGGAATTTTAAGCTGCGGCTCTTCAAAGTAGCTGTATTATTTGTTGAGTTTCAGCCTTTAACTGACGACAGTTAGAATAACAATTATCGTTAGTATGAGCTGTAAAAACTAATGATGCTGTTAGGCCTTGAATAGAGCTGAATATTGCTATTAGATGGCATAATATCTAAATGAACTTTGATGTGCTTTGGGCAAGAGTTTTTGGAGGAAGTTTAATCGTAAATGACTAAGCTGAGTGCCATCACTGCTAACATGGTACATGTTTACGATGGTGACCCTCTTTCCGAGTCTATGCCTTTAGCTTACTATCAGCCGAGGTGAAGTCAAATTGACATGTCCTTTATATGAAAAAACATCTAACATTACCCAGCTAGCTCTTAGACCCAATGAAGATGTAGTCATTACGAGAAATAGCTGTTCTATTTGAAAAAAAAAAAAAAAATTGTTAAATTAAAAAAATTGTTACTATAGATAGCCGTTGCCTCCAGCTGAACCCACATCTCGTTACCCAAGGGAACTTATACCAGGTATAAGTAGCCTATGTGTTATTCCAGATAGTAATCTATCCTTGAACCAAATTCAGCCAGATCCATTCAGTCGTTAGACCGTGATTGAGTAACGAATATTCACATAGAAACCTCCTCACAGTCAAAATAAACACAAGTGCAATCATATAGAGTAAAACACTTTATACTTTTCCACTTAATTTTATTATTCACCTGACCGCGAAACCGGTCAGGTGAAAACTAAAATTAAGTGAAAAAGTACAAAGTGTCTTACTCAATATGTGTAGCAGATTCCACCAAGTCCCATCAATCAACAGTATAAACAAGTAAAATCATTTTACTCTCTGGCCGAGATGAGTTTGAAGTAGTAAGCTTGTAAGCCTTCCATTACATTAGTAGGATAGGAAGTAGGATTCTTAGGCGATTTATGAATTAGTTTTATTGAAATTGTTGTAGAAAATAGACATTTTAGGATAGTCCTTCACAGGACGACACGTGCAGGGCTAAGATGCCATCCATTTACGGTGCAGAGTATACCTGCTAGAACCAAGCGTTTCAGTGATTCATTCCTATGCCGCACCACTAAGACCTGGAATTCCCTGCCAGCTCACGTGTTTCCTTCTTTCTACAGTACCGGGTCCTTTAAGCGGGGCGTGAAAAGGCATCTAATGAGGCCGTCAAGCTGAGTGCCACCACTGTTATCATGGTAAATGTTTACGATGGTGACCCTCTTTCCGAGACTTTGCCTTTAGCTTAACATCAGGCGAGGTGAAGTCAAATTGACGTGTCCTGTATAAAAAAAAAAGAAAAGTTGGTTTAGGAAACTGTTGGTATTTTGGCACAGTTGTTTATACTATACCAATCAAAACTGCACGTGCTAGACATAAATATAATAACTAACCTATCCTTAGTAACATTTATCGTTATAATAAGCCCCGTTTTACATGTTTAGCCCTCATATTTCACTACAAAATCCTGTAATACGCATTCCAAAAGGGTTTGATCACCATAAATTGTTGACAAGCATACAGAGGCATACGAGCACGCATGGTACGAACACAAACGCCTAAGAGGCAGTAAGTCATATTTACTAGTGCAGTAAACCAAGTATTTACTAGCAGCTTCAGGCTAGACCACCGTTCAAATCAACAGATAGGAATGTTTTTCATTCAAAAGTAAATATAGCGAATGTTCACAGTTGACGATATGAGGCTTCCTGACAATTTCGTGTGGGTAGATGATTCCTATATCACCTTGAGGGTGCTTATTGCTGTAAGGGTGTAACGATATTTATTACTTAATCACTAATCACGCTCAAACGAGACCAACGCGAATCACACTCCTGATTGATTTCCGAGGTCAAGGTAAGCCTACCCTAGGCATATCCTAGGGTAGGCTTACCCTGACTTCCGAGCTTAACTTGTCGAACATGTATTTAAATATCTCAAAAGGTTCATTATGTTAGGGATGGAATTAACCTATTGTATACGGAGGTTTTTAGACCCGTATACTGAAAAGTCCGTAACAAAAAAATAGAAGGTGGTCAAATTTCGGAATTAAACTCAAGTTTTATTTTAGAGCAACCGCACTCGGCAACTCTCACTATAAAGATGCTTGTATTGAGTTTGAAGAATGAAAAGCTACACCAGCAACTCACTATGCCACTAACCGTCTCCTGTACCTCGGTCATTTAAGAACTTATCAGGAAATTACTAAAACAAACGTAGTATGTCATAAATCTATGCATACCGACTTTTACTCAACACTAAGCACACCTGGTCAATCTAAAACAAATGCTAAGTTTTTGATCATAAATCATTTCAACGATACCAACTTCATTTGCAGTTCGCCTAACAATAGCTAAGTAAAGTTTACCCATGCCTCGTTTACACAAGGCGGGTGAGTGGAGCAAGTCACTCGTACACGCGCCACTCGATGGATTATCATAACATTATGAGTAACGGCCCTACCACTGGTTTACGATGCGGACAGCCAACGGGCATGCGACGTGTCGTATGCAAAACTGATTGGCGAGTGCGAATAAATTTTCGCAGATAAAGAACTCGCTTGAACATTAGAGCTTTAGTATAGGTTGAAATAAACGAAGTTAGGAAAGAAAATAAGCGAATTCTAGATATGTGTTTAGATAGTGCTGCGTAATGCGGGTTATTTATCTTGTTTTGTGTCGTGTGCTAATTTTATGAATTATTTTGTAGATAAGTATCACTGCTTGTAGTTATTCATTCATCTAAATATGGTGTGGAAACCTTCGTGATTGTGTATGTATCAGTTCAGGACTAACGGAACGGTTGTTGGAATTGAAATAACCATTTTATTTACTATTAGTGTTTCTTTAAAGGATTTTTTGCTGCGAGTAGTAGTGCAACACAATTTTTAGTAAATATTTTGAAGTTCGAAAAACATCGGAAAAAATGAAACGCTCAAGTGAGACTTGAACTCACGACCTTTCCCTTACAGGGGGAATGCTCTTCCAACTGAGCTATTGAGCCACAGTTGATTCATTTCAAATTCTTCTTCTCTTTATATCCGTCTTAGGGCGACGGTGGTGCCATCTACCAACATTCTTACGGCGACCCTAAGACGGATATAAAGAGAAGGAAAATTCATTTTTTCCGATGTTTTTCGAACTTTAAAGTTAGCATTAAAATGCTATAAAAAATTCAGTCAAATAAATACCTTAAGTTTGAGTTTGAGCTCACATCAAAACCTATTTTTTGCAACTTTAATAACAGAGCAACAGAACCGATTCAGTTCCTATTCCTTAAAATCATATCTTTAAATTCTTATAACCATAACATCCAGGAATTTTAAGCTGCGGCTTTTCAAATTGAGATCTTTTGGTGAGAATAGATATGTCAAGGATAAGAGTAATTGAGGAAATAATGTCTACCTACTAAAAGGTGCAAGACAAACAGATAATATATATAGTCTGTTACCTATTCATAGAGAGGTGGATGTATTTTCATTTACAAGTTCACTCATTTTAAACAAACAAGCGATAGACAAGTGCTTCAATGTAACTAGTACTATTTTCTACTACTCACCACTTTAAAGCAATCAAAGAAAGATAGACAACGGACCTTCAGCGAACATTTTGCTGAGTTTCGCGCCACTAGCACACACTGAGTGTTGGTGTTGCGCGCGCGCGTGATTTGTGTGCCCACTATCAACATCAACACGGCTCGTTTGCGCAGATTGTTATTTACCGCACGCTCTAGGGTTCATTCCACACTAGAACAGATTTAAGAATGATTGTACTCAAGAAATAATGGAAATCCATAATTGTTTGGCAACTTAAAAACAGGCACTGTAACGCGACTATTAAGTAAATTTTGATATTTTCAATGAACTGACACTCCATGTGCACGCGACTGCCACGCAGGAGGCGCGGGTTCGATCCCCGCTCAGTGCAAATATTTGTATGCATGAATATGGCTATTTGCATTGGTCTGGATATTTCTATGTATAATATGTATGTATTTACAAAAAAAGTATATAAGTATGTTTATCCGAATTCTATATTCCATAACACAAGCTAGATAAGCTTACCATGGGTCTAGATAGCATTGTGTAGAAATTTTTTGTACCAATTTAATTTTTAGAGCTCCAACTACCCCTTACGAGTGGTATAGATTTATTTGATGGTTTGACCGATTGATATGAAGAAAGATGAGATCGAAGTGGTTTGAAAAGTTTAAAGAATAATTGTAGAGAGCTCAGAAATGGATCCAACGAAAGATTCTCGGATTCCGTGAAAGAAGTCATGCTAAAGAAAGTAATGACTGACAAGAAAATATAGACGAGGAACACGTCATCCACCATGATGAGGGCAGGAAATTGTGAAAACAAATCTTGTAATGTTTACCTTAATTAGAATATAAAGTACTAGCTTTTGCCCACGGCTTCACCCGCGTGGATGTCGGTTATTGCGACCAAGCATAGCCTATGTCCTTTCTCATGGTCTAATCAATCCCTTTACCAAATTTCATCAAAATCGGTTCAGTGGTTTAGGCGTGAAAGCGCAACATATAGACGGACAGACAGACAGAGTTACTTTCGCATTTATAATATTAGTATGGATAGTATGGAAGTATGGATTAGTACGGATTTGCGAAGCTGGACATTAATTCAGAAGCATTGTAGGTACTTAGTATAACTTCTACATCCATAACATAAATAATAATCTACCTAATCTATAGGTCTATTTCAAATGTGCATATGCTCAACTGGGTCGGCCCACGTTTATCCATTTTAAGCTAGTTGTCCGACCTTCATTCCCACTTATGGGAACTGCCTGAAATGGTGAGAAAATAAACTAATGGAGAAATTATTTGATATAACCGAGTGTGGTAAGAATAATAATGATCTGTATACACAAATATTGGTTTAGTAGGATTGTTTGAAGGAGTATAGAAACTTTATGATTAGCTTACGGCGTTTACTTTAGCTACCACTTTACTCCTGGTAATAAATCCATCCAAAGGTTGTCTGGTAGAACCGCTCTCAGCGATAAGACCGCCTATTGTGTCTACTATATGGTTAGACCTAAGATAATTTGTAAAATAATAAGTGGTGTACAATATAGTGTTCTATCCACCAACTTCAATTTTTTTTGGTTGGCCGTACTTTTTAAGACATAAGTAACTTTTTTATTTTTCTTGCGGTCGCAAAATACTCCTCAAAAATAATAATTAATTATAAAAGGGGAATCTGGGGTCGCGGTACAGGTCCCAAAAGCCCCCTGACCCAATCTGCTTCGCAGGTTAAGTGATAAAAAATAATGATTTAACCTTTGAATGTGCCCAGTGGCATCTAAAGCTAGCCCGTCACCTGCTCTCTCAATACATCTAAGTTTACTTGCCTTCTACGAAAGCGTCTAACCTCCAAATCCTGTAAATATAGTTCGTGCCACAACCTAGTCTGTCAGTGAGTAGGTGTGCCCAGCTTTTCAACGAGTTGACTTATCCCTCACCTACAAAAAGTTGGCGAAAAGTGGATGTTAGTACACCCTTGATTACCCTATTCGGGGCTTTATGTATGCCTCGAAAGTTGGGGTATTTCCCTTCTGGAATATAAAATGGTATAACTCATCTTCTTCAAATCGTTTAATAAACGTTATTTTTTTAAAATATTTGGTCCGTTATTGACTGTACCCACCTAGATGGCAATAAAGCTGACGTGCAGTCCAGAAGATACAGACCACCATGCTTGGTCCTCGGACCTCAAATTTACAGTGAAAAGAAGTTAGTTTATGGCTATTTAGTTTGACCAGTCCAAATCGAATGGACCGTGGGCCATTTGGGCTTAAACAAAAAGGCAACTCTACCTAGTCTGAGCGGCCCAAAGTGTAGTTTATTACATACTAGCTTTTGTCCACGACTTCATCCGCGTTAATAAAAGTTCGGAATAGACAGGTTTAGAACATACTGCGCCCGCGACCCAGATAAAGCTCCTAAAATTTCTGTGAGCCTGGGACCAGGATAACAGAAACACTGAAAATGTTTATATGGGAAAAGGAAAAGGGCTGTTTTTAGGGTTTCCCCGGAAATTATTAGATTTTTTATGACATTTTAAACCTTCCCTAGACCTCCACAAACATTTCAAGACCGAAGCCGAAGCCGTTCTCGAGTTTTAGCGAGACTAACGAACAGCAATTTATTTTTATATAAATATATATAGATTATACGTTTTTCACTTTCTACAATACACAAGGAGATCAGCACTAAACACACAGCCTTACAACTAGATATACATATAGGTTAGTATTATTTGTGTATACGTGAAATCAACCTGTCGCCAGTCGCCTATGAGTTAGTGAGTGGGCCAATGTCTGAATTATGGTTTCTATATGCATATGTGTCGCGGAGAAATGGCACTCGTTAGTATCGACTCACAATTGATTGATGTATTCTACTTAATGTATTCAAGTTGGTTTCTGTGATGACTTTTTGTATATATGTGTTGCTTTTTGCATGTAGAAAGTTGGTGTGATAGAAGTAAAAGTCGTTTCTAAACGTAAGAATCAACCCAAATATTTGTGACAGTCAGGAACATTGTGCTGTCAGGGTATTTTTTTTGGGCCGCATTTAATTAAACAATTAAATTAAATCTTTGAGGTTGAAGGTAGCCTGCGGTGTGAGACGGGGCACTGGAAAAAGCTTCTATCTCATACTAGCTTTTGCCCGCGGCTGTGCCCGCATGGATTTCGGTTATCGCGACCATACATAGCCTATGTCCTTTCTCATAGTCTAATGTACCCATGTACCAAACTTCATCAAAATCGGTTCAGTGGTTTAGGCGTAAAAGCGTAACATACAGACAGACAGACAGAGTTACTTTCACATTTATAATATTAGAATGGATTTAGGACGTGTAACGGCACACGTTCTTGGAAAAACTCGGTTCCAGTAAACAGTACACCTTGGATGCAACTGGAAAATCGCCGTAAGGACGATAATGATTTCTAATTTATTATAAAACCAATTACTGCACTGAGTCATAGCTTAAAAATATTATTACTTAATAAAGAAAAGAATGAAAGAAAATGCATTTATTTTTCATAGCTGCAGCGCAGCACATAGAAATGTTACAAAATAACAGCTTAAATAAATAATTACGACAAATTAAAAGTAATAAAATAATTGATAGGTTTTTTTTTATAAAGGCAACACTACCCATCATTACCTCATTCAGCCAATAGTGTTGGGACATAGTTGTACCTATGTATGGTGAAGGCAAAGCTCTACCTAAGCTAATATTTTAAATTAGTATTTCTTTGTCGGGCTACGTCTCGGTCATATCTACGTAGTTTCAGTTTTAATAAAACCCAACTTAACTTTATGACACCTCTTTCATTTTACCTTAGTTAACACCCGACCTCGGGCCTCGATAATAGTAACGTACATTACGCAAATATTAATTGCCAATGGTAGGTACAACAAACAGAGATTGTGGTCGACGTCAGTAGCCACTAGAAGCACGTTCGGAATAACACGTCGAGTGTTTATTTGGTACACAATACGCACACGGATTGACACGTCATTCTGTGTTCGAATTCAGCAGCCAGTTACAACTGTTTTGTGAATACGTATTGAATTACATGTTATTGTCATGAGATAATTTTATTATTAATTTCAAATGTAGTTATCGAATATAGGATATATTTTAGGATACTTTTGGTAAAATAAGTACCTATTAGACAGCCTCCGTGGCGTGGTGGTAGTGAACGCAACTGCTACGTAGGAGGCGCGGGTTCGATTCCCGCTCAGTGCAAATATTAGGTCCTTACATATGAAATTGGCGTTTTTCGTACTGGCCACTTTAATCACGATTTTCTCCTCTTTGGTAAGGAATTCCAAATTCAAATTTGTACAGCTATTTACTCATGTATTTGTGCTTCGATGACCGTCATTCCTTTGTTTTTTTTCTTCTGTTTTACAAAATGGAAAACTTAAAATACCTACCGCATTATTTACGAATACGAGTTCCGCCGTGGCACTAGTGCTGCGGAAACGACTCGAAGGGTGAATGATGTTTATGGCGGTCATGTTGCAAAAGAAAACACAGTTCGTTTTTGGTTCCAACGTTTTCGTTCTGGAAATTTCGACCTGCAGAACATGCCCCGTGGACGGCCTGAGACCCAAATTGATAATGAAGTATTGAAGGCTATTGTGGAAGCGGATCCATCGCAAACCACGTCCGAGTTAGCTGCAGGCTGCGGTGTTAGTGATAAAACTGATGATTAAAAGAATGGAATGGAAGATGGAAGATTAAAAAGCTTGAAAGGTGGGTACCTCACGAATTGACTGAAGCAAACCGGCAAACGCGCGTCGACTGCTGCGTTACATTACTGAACCGGCACAATAATGAAGGTATTTTAAACCGAATCATTACCTGTGTTGAAAAATGGATTCTTTACGATAATCGGAAGCGCTCAGCGCAATGGTTGGATCCTGGCCAGCCAGCCAAATCCTGCCCCAAGCGAAAATTAACCCCAAAAAAGTTACTTGTGAGCGTTTGGTGGACTAGTGCCGGTATTGTTCATTACAGTTTTCTCAAATCTGGCCAGACTATTACGGCTGATGTCTATTGTGAGCAATTGCAAACAATGATGGAAAAGCTAGCGGCTAAACAACCTAGGCTGGTCAATCGCTCCACGCCACTGCTGCTTCACGACAACACTAGACCACACACAGCACAACAGACGGCTACCAAATTAGGAGAGCTTTAATTGGAATGTCTAAGACATCCTCCGTACTCCCCGGACCTTGCTCGAACAGATTACCATTTTTTTCGAAATTTGGACAAATTCTTGCAAGTGAAAAAATTCAACTCTGATGGGGCAGTCCAAATCGCCTTCACAGATTTTATTGATCCCGTCCGACTGGTTTTTTTTAGTAAAGGGATCAATGAACTACCTATGAGATGGCAAAAGTGCATAGAAAACAATGGTTCATACTTTGATTAATTAAATATATTATATTTAAAAATAGTCGACTTTTTGTTCCTCCCATACAAGACGCCAATTTCATATGTAAGGACCTAATATTTGTATGCATGAATATGGCTATTTACACTGGTCTGGGTGTTTCTATGTATAATATGTATGTATTTACAAATAAAAAAGTATCTATGTATGTTTATCCGCATTCTACATTCCTTAACACAAGCTAGTTAAGCTATGCTTACCATGGGTCTAGATAGCGTTGTGTAGAATGTTGTGGAATATTTATTATTTATTTATTATGAAAATTAAATAAACACTTTTTGCGAAGTTACTTACTGTGTCAGAGAGGTTGACGAATATTAAAAAACGTAGAGACTCTTGCTGCTATTAGCTTGAATACTAATAAAAAATATTACTACTATAAAATTTTGATGGATGAATGGATAGACGGACTCAATCTCCCCAGAACTCTTGAAGAACGTTCTGGGACCTCCGACGTCCGGTTCGCCTTCGCTCTTCGCGGACTTCCCGGGCCGCCTCCTTCTCGAGCATTACTTGCTTGCAGAAGGAAGCGGCCGCACACCAAGCGTTCGCGCATCGTACCATCAGGCGATTGGCACACTGCGACGCGCGACGCGGCGTCGAGCGTTGTTGCGTCGACGCGGCGTCGCGCTCGTCGCCTCTACGGAGCTCATTTTGTATAGAAAAACGCGGGGTCCCACACACTGACAACGCAATCACGCGCGTTGCCGCAGAATACGCGCGTACAAGCAGAAAACGCGAGGTATGGCACACTGAAATCTGCCATCACGCGCGTGTTTTTCGAGGGATTTTTAGTCCGAGAGCTGTTAGAAATTTCTGTGTAGGGAATTGAGACGAATTTTAAATTAATATTATTGCAATGCAACATGACTATTTAACGGCAAATTTAGAGCGCTTTCACATCAACTGACGTCCGATATCCAACATCCGACATCCGAGATCGGAGGAAGTCAAATATCGATGCCCAATATCGGGTATTGGAGCCGACACCACTGTTTTGGCTCGTTATCGGAACACGCAGAGACTGCAAGCGACTTTCAACCTAAATGGCATTTTCTTAATTACGTCTCTTTTCGCGTTAATAGATGACGCTGATCACGAATATAAGAAAAAAAAAATAGTTACTATGTCATGTCAATAAGTCGAAAATAGCTTGCACTTCTAATCATTTCCTTTTCATCTCTAGCGTTCTTAATATAGTCTGGGCTATCGAGCTAATGGTCGGGTGGCTTTACTTTACTTTTCTCAAAATTTTAGATTACTTCACACACCTACCTACCAAAAAAATTCTAAATCTCTCGGACTATACTAGCTCTCTCGCGTCCACGCGCGTTGACGAACGACGCCGCGTCGAGCGTTGCAGTGTGCCAATCGCCTACCTGTGAGCAAAGTGGCGAGCGTGAACACAGATGATACCTTTGAAATCTGTTAGTACCTAATCACACGTTACCTATACGAGGATCAAAACCTACACACCACTAACACACGCTGCCATACCACAAATTTACATAAACCTGACCAAACACGTCAGTCTTGTTGTAATTATAATGATTATAAAACAATTACAAGAACCCACAAATCAAGTCATGCACAGCGTATGCCCGAGGCGGTCCCACTACTTAGCCTCACTTCGCATGCAAATATACCACTCTACTATAAATAACAAAGTTTTGATTAGAAAACCCTTTAAAACACCATGTATATTCAGATACACATTAATTTCATGTGTATTCATATGCACATATATTATGTATATTCATATGCACATTAATTATGTACCTGATGTATGCGGAGCAGGTACATGTATTATTGATGTGCTTTTAGAAGCCAGTGGATCATTTTAACGACCAGGTTATAGACTTGCTGTATTATCTTGTAGTGTTGGGGTATTTGTTTGTTTGTTGGAGCATCCATTATCTAATTGATACTGCCGGCTGTGTTCAAAGCTTGAACCTTTTATGTTCGAAAGGTTTGTCACTCGGGGTCTGCTAGTCTACTCCTCCTTTCCATAATGTTGGTTTATTTTAACCTTGACGACTGCCATCTGACCTCCGAATCTAAGAGGAAAGCCTGCGCCGGGGTACTCCGTGTACCGACTTGCAGCTTGCAGATATGATTAGCTTGAACCCCGATGAAATTGGTACGTACTCTTGTTCCTAATCTCTAATTATTCAGCGCGACATGCTATTTTCTTCCATATTTTTCAGAGTTCATCACCCAATCGTACCTGTCCTTGCCATAAACATCTTTTTATTCTAATAAGGTAGCATGAAGTACCTACAAGGTTTATTGTAACCGACGACGTGAAGAAGTAGACTTGGTTTACTAATGTACAACCCGGTGATTTAGTTCTGATACATTACGCAAAACAATAAAATCCGTCAATGCAATAAAATAATTCGATTAATCTTTATGTATCTAATTAAATTGTTTCCTGTCGTAATTATTTTATTGCAGTACAAATAAATGCACTTCTCACAGGTATTTATGTGTCATTATTATAGCACAGGAGCCCGTCGTCAACATAGTATAAATGCTAGCGGTTTGGCTTAGTCGAAACTTTACCTCGTTCTCGATACCCCTGAAAATGTATGCCTTATGATAGCATGATCTTCTTCTTCTATCGTGGCGATGGCGCCGCGGCCCTCAAAATTATCTTCTCCCAGTGTGCTGCCACTTGAAAGGCGTCCTCGGAGGCGCACATAAGGTCCTGCTGTGTTCATGTGTAGGAGCATTTTGCACATGCTAAATGATTAAAATGATAAAACGTCAGTACAAAACGGAAACTGTTTCGGAGGTGAGTTGAAAATAATTGAGTAAGCGAACACCAGGCTCCAAGACAAAAATCTTGAATGCTATGGGTAACAACAGTAAAATGATGGCACGCAAATGAAACAGTCTAAGTATCAAGTCAGCTGATATTCAACTAGCTCTTGGACTACAATGTTTTTGTGTGTCAACAGAAGATGGTTGCCCAATATAACGAATATATTATTATGATTGTCGTTAAGAGTATTGAGTTGCAAGTAAAAACATTACTTAGTTGATTTTATCTACCCAAAGAATTTGCGAACAAATTAGATTTATTTATGACAATAACTTTTTACAAAATCTCATGTCTGGGACTTTCAACTATCCTCAAACAGGGATTTCCAAGCGCTAGTCCCAGTTAAAAAACCTGCACTTTGGAGTAAAAGGTTCCGTTCCCATATTGCTCCTTCCATCATTTGATGCGGTGATGGTCCCACGGGTGCGATTCATCCACCTAACCATTCCTCTAACCTCCATAAAACCTCCCAACCCCGAAGCAAAAGCCTTCACCAGAATTTCGCTCGTTGATGAGCCGGGGTACAGACGAATTTGGTATCTTACCCTCAAAATCTTGAGAAGGTTCGTATCTGTGCAAGAGCATACACAATTTACACAAAAAATACATTGAATAATTTTAATATACTTTTTTTTATATAGGATACGTCAGTTTGACTTCACCTCGCCTGATGTTCTCAAAGTCGAAAGTCTCGGAAAGAGGGTCACCATCGGAAAGATGTACCATGTTAACAGTGGTGGCACTCAGCTTGACGGCCTCGTTAGATGCCTTTTCACGCCCCGCTTAAAAGACCCGGGACTACTAATACATTACTTAAAGATAAATTACAACTAAAATGATAAACTAGTTATAGTAACGACATGTATATCAGTTGACCGTACGTGCGTAAGTCGGCGTGCGTCCGCGCAGTGTTCCGGCTAGCGGTAGCGTTGTCAACTATTATCGACGAGACGGCGCACGCGTCGACAGTACAGAATGATTAAAGCTACAGCCACGAGCCGTTTATCTTCTCAAACTATCGAATATCGAACAGGTTCTGCTATTCTTATTATTAATAGTACCTAGGTCATTGAATAGACCTATAAGTAACTAGCTTTTGCCCGCGACTTCGTCCGCGTTAAGTTCAGAATAGAAAGGTATAGGACACACAGTTCCTGTTTCGGTGACCCAGATAAAATTCCTCAATATGTCTGTTAGCCTATAGCTGAAAGGGATGAAAAGTACCCTATGTCCGTTGCCTGGTTCTAAGCTACATCCTCACCAATTTTCAGCCAAATCGGTATAGCCGTTCTTGAGATATAAATAGTGTAACTAACACGACTTTCTTTTATATACATGTATAGATATTGACCGGTGACCGAGTTTCGCTTGAGTTTTTTCGATTTTTCTTATATTATATCTATATATATAAAAATGAACCCCTATTTCCCTTGGTCACGACATCACGCCTGAACGGCTGAACCGATTTCGCTAATTCTTTTTTTGTTGTGTTCGTTATCGTTAGGAGAAGGAATTAGAAAATTTAAGAATACATAGCCACCATATAAAATAGCTGAGCCGACATACGCCATGTCTAAATTTTGAATTTGGAATACGAATTGGAAAAAAATGTGTAATAATGCTGTATGATATTCTTCTATGTTATCAGACGTTTGATATAGAATTGACATAATGCGTGCAAATATCGTCAGGGGGTGATTAGTAGACATTCTTCTGAAGCAACAAAATGCCCGTTGCTTGGGCTGCGAAAATATTTGTGGTGGCTATTTTTTTATTTGGGTCGAAAAATTGATGGTTTATGGTAGTATGAAAGCCCTTGAGCGTAGAGGTATATGGTTGTATGGGTCCCATAGGTATAAAGGCTCCGTAGGTGTAAGTCCATGCCCCGGTGACCTATTAGTGTCGGGAGCTCCGTGGGCGTATGGGGCACGAATCGAAATGCTTTCCGTTCTCAAAATAATTAGGAGAATTTGATACGCTAATCGATTCTAACTTCTAAGGCAACACAAAGTTTGCCGGGACAACTAGTATTCTTATATAAAACTTATCAGCGTAGTGCTTACTCTACCAAGAAGGTCAGTCCAAAATTCATCTTCGGGTCGAATAACACCTGCTAGTGAGTCATCGGCTAAACAACGAAAGAAACCTTTGCTTTAGGAGTTGGGAGGTCAAATTACAGTAGCTCTAGACAGTAAACCATTCAAAAATAATATGAACGGATTTTGGACTCCAGAGTATTGAAACTTTTGACACAACCGGCATCTTAACAAGTAGCATCTGTGGTCATCATATTGTATTGTTACTCATACTAGCAATACAATCAATAATCTCCATATCGTGCTAAAATCTGCATTTTGCAAACTAGTTTTCATCCAGCATTATTCCGTTCAGACGCACACCACTCAGATCTCGTCGGAGCGCGCGTCAACCGCTATCGATGGGGAAGTATCGGCGCCATAGATTTATACGACAGGAACGGCATGTGTTAATTATTTATCTAACTACTAATATCGGAGTTTCTCCTGTTAGGTGAAACTGGTACAGATTGGAATTTGCCTTCATATTCGGTTAACAGCGCTTCGGTATCGTGAAGATGCCATCAGAAAACAAGCGCTGTGTATCGTTTAATATACACGTGCAGCTGGATTGCTGAGTGAGAGAACTGCCACCTCTGTGCTTTGTCCCATTTTGCCGCTGCTGTGTCCCACGCCAGGCACTCGGTCATCAAATGTAGCCCTCAAAATTATGGCACCCAGGGGCTTGAGCAGTCAACAACTGCTTCCAGATCCGCAATCGCTGAAGTACCTGTGCCCGTATATCACATGCGTCGTCTTCATGGCGCTATTACCAGGTATATTCTATACCATATAAAATATATCATATAAAAAACGGCAAAAATATCTACACATTTAAAAGAATAGTTTATGTTAGTCAGTGAGGTTTAACTCGAGTGCAGAGAGGCCAGAGTAATAGAGTTTTATGGGACAGTGTGGATGCAGATAGAGTTAATTTATTGCACTTTTGAGAGTACCTACTCACTAATTGTTTTCTCTATTGGTCTTTAAGAGGGACAGGGAAAACTGTTGAGTGGTATTTTTAGTTTTATTTCTGGCTAGTAGCTGCCTGCGGCTCTACCTGTGTGGAATATTGATCCGGTTCCTGCAAAATAACGGCTAAATACATAAAAAATCTAGTAATTATATAAGATTCATACTTTTACTTTTTGAGGTATGAAATCCTTAAAAAGGACAATGCATTCGTTTGTGAAGATATTTGGATTTGGTTGTTACCTTCGCAATAAAAGTCAGATGGTTAAACGGATCTGATTGAAATTTAGCACCTGCATCTCTCTCTCTAACTTAAGAGCTATGTCACACTCTTGTCGGTGGAGTAATCGCCACTCTTCTCTCTGCTCCGCCAAACCTTTCACCTCCTGATACGATGTGACTTGTATCTTTTCCTTTATCTGTGCCATAAATGTTCCTCTTGGCCTACCTCTTCCTCTCTTTCCTTCTACCTTCCCCTCTATGATGTTTTTAAGAACAAGTCATGTCTTCAGGTACCAGCATACACTGGGATAAATTATTAAAGTCTGGAATAATACCTAAATTGCTTTTTACATAACATAACATAAACTCACGCCTGTATTCCCCGAAGGGGTAGGCAGAGGTGCTAGCACCCACATTTCGCCAGTTTATGCTTTAGGTCCCAATGTAATAGGTGGCCTATTGCCATTAACCGGGCACTTATAATCCTGCGATAAATACACACATAACTTCGAAAAGCATCGAAAATTCATTGGTTTGTGCCATGGTAAACCTGGGATCGAACCCGAGACCTTGACTCAGCAGTCTATTACCCATACCACTAGGCTACCGTAGATTTTTACCCTTTTTTGCTTTTTATCCCTAGAAAATAAGGTTCCTATGGATTAAACTAAACTTGTGGTAAAATATTTTGCAAAAACAATAGCCACTCTATTGTTATTGTGAAAACTAACAAACACTAACACTATTTAACCGAAGTGCTAAAAAGATTAAGGGTTGATAGGTTAGTTTTATTTAAGCGAGTGTCGATGCGACATTCCATTGTGCTGCCGTATTCATATGCCAACACTAGATTTATACTATTACAAAATTATACATGCACTTATTAACTTATTACTTCACTATACATAGTCTTTATTCACTTGTGTTAGAGTACGTTTTGAAGAAAGAGCTGTTTTTCTATCGGTAATATTTACCTTGTAATTGAATCAAATGCATGGTGACAAAGATCTTCGCCTGAAACCAGTAGCGTATTTATGGCTATTGTTAATTTAATTATTTGTTTTGAATAATTATTCGCTTGATTGTACTTGATACTATCCATTTAGTTACTATGAGGGAAAATGTACTGTGATATATCATGCTTTGTTGTGAAATTCATGTTTTTTAGATTGAGACATTTTCTTTGATAAAATGGTATTCGTTTAAAATAAATATATAAAATTAACAAAACATGATCAATATTGCATTAATTAATAAAAATGAAATCATTTCTACGGTTGAACAAATCGAGCTAGATAATTTATTGATTAATTTGAATCTAAGCAGATCATTGTTTTGACGTCAACCATTTTTTTTTTCGTGTGAAAAATCCCCACGGATACCCCCACGCCGTCTTTGTTTCGCCGTCTTCGGCTTGTGGGGAACATAGGTAGTGTCCCCATAAAGCCCCAGGTATGGGGAGGCGCACTTTGCGCCGCCACCGCGGCCTGCTTCTGCTAGGGTGATAGGCGGCTCCACCGATCAGCTCCAGCCTTCGCGCATCGTACCATCGCTGTTTGACGTCAACCATGGTTTTTTTAGATAAATTCTCGTTTAGGTCTCTTTTTTTAATACAGAGTTCTTTATATAAAGGGTTATAAATATCAAATTTCTTTAAATATATAGCTTTCTTTTTAAATAATCTCTCATTAGAAAAGTGCCTTTTAAGTACAAAGTCCAAGTTAGCAAAACATCGTCCTAATCTTCGTAATCTGTAAGTTGATATTCCGAAACGTGATCCGCCATTGTTCTGTCTATAGACTTTTCGTAATTAAGTGTTGATCGGTTTTATATTACCGGCCCTTCATAAACAAAAACTTCAAAGGGTTTGAAAATCCTTGAGCAGTATTATTTCTAAAGCACCTTCCGCCTTAAAAATAATACCTACTGCTTTTTTTATTATTTTTTGAGAAAATCGACTTAGAATAATGTCGGATAAATTTGAAATATTTTGAGCGGTGCTTTTGGTTGTCCTTAATTTAGTCTGAGAAATAGCGTGATAAGAGAGCGATGTGGAGTGATAGAAGATGCATGTAGTGATCCGAATTGAGAAAGGAATGTTAAGATGGTTCGGTCATGTTAAGAGAATGAATGAAAGAAGACGAACGAATGAGGCGAGTGTGGATGGTACCGTTGGAAGGGGAAGACCGGGTGTGAGTGCTTAACTCATACCTGGCCCAAATCGGGGAAGTGTTAGAAAAGGGGCAGGTCAGGAATACCCTAAACCGACGAGCATGCATGAAGAATGTAATGAGAGTGAATGAAGCGAGGGTAGTATGTCAGGATCGTAGTAAATAGCGATCCATGATCTCTGCCTACCCCTATGAGAAACAGGCGTGATTTTATGTATGTATGTATGTAATATAGTCTCACTTGAATATTAAGTCATAGGTAGAGATATATTAAGTTTCGTTTCGAAAACTAAGTGTTGCAGTCTTATTTAATAGGGCAAGCCTATTGTAATCAACTGATCACTCGTTCATGATGGTACACTATTAACTACTTTATTAATAAAACCATCAAATTGTAGAATTTTTTTATCTTTTCTTTTGGTTCTTACGGGAGGTACTATTGTCTGACCTACCAACTCAAAGAGCAAAGTCTATGGCAGAATAAAAGCCCTGATAATAGTGAAGTAGGTCCGATATATACAAGGTGCAAAATAAAAAAAGAAACAAAAATCTATAATATAATATAATAATATAATATAATATAAGAATTTATTTCTCTTTCACAAAGGTACTGTTACAAAATTTGCATAATCTAGTTTTCTCTAATTTTAAAATTAGTTCGGTAGCCTTTGTGATATAGTGTATAACTAGTTTGATCATATTACCTGTGATAGTAAGTTTTCTGTATCATCATAACACAAGCCCTGCAGCCAAGAGGTCAGTACTCTTTTTTTAATCTAAATTTATTCAAGTGGTATATGGAAAGGAGATGGTTAATTTTGTTGTAAAGGTATGGACCCAGGAAACAATAGAATCTGTGGGAATGGGCTGTTCTGTAGGTAGGTAGGTAATCTCCAAATCTATTTTTTTATGCCAATGTATTATGTACCTAGAGTACTACTAGAGGTTTTCGGCTTCGGGAGCCTTCCCCTTACACCCGGTATAAATAAATATCTTGATTATTTTGAGCGCTATCTAGGGTGTAGTCCACTTAGAGCACCCAGCTGAATAGCACCTGAACGAATAGCACCTAGCCATGTCCACGAAGAGCACCTATCAAGATTTTTGGCAGGTGCTATTCGTGGATACTAATTTAGACCCAAATTAACTATAGATTAACTAGCTTATTTTATACATACGAGTACTTAAATTTTCGATCTATATATAGAAACACTCAGATCAATGCAAATATACATATTCATGCATACAAATATTTGCACTGAATGGGAATCGAATCCGTGACTTACGACGAAGTAACAGCCACTCCGTCAGAGAGACTGTAAATTATTCACGTTCTCTTAGACCACATAGCTAATAAATATTCCACATGCCACAACATTGTTCACAACGATATCTAGACCTATGATAAGCATAGCTTAACTAGCTTGTGTTATGGAATCTAGAATGCGATAAACATACCTACTTCTCATAGTTTATAATTTTCGGGACTTCACGTGGATATATTTTTGATAAACTTACTTTTGCTGCAACGCACCCGAAACGTCGGCAAAAGTAAGTTTATTAAAAATATATCGCGTGAAGTCCCGAAAATTATAAACTATGAGTAAACGCCGCGATAGTTTAAAAGTTACAATACCTACTTCTATACTTTTTTTTTGTAAATACATACATAGAAACACCCAGAGCAATGCAAATAGCCATATTTGCACTGAGCAGGGATCGAATCCGCGCCTCCTGCGTATCAGTCGCGTTCACTAACGCCACGCCACAGAGGCTGTTAAATAGTAAAGCAATACCTTTAGAAATGTACTAAAATAGGTTTTAATCTCTAGTAAGTAATTAATTTGCCAACGTTTTGATATATCGAGACAACGGCAGCAAAACACCAACATTACAAGCGAACACTTTCTCCCGCATCCGCGCACGCGAGCACGACCGGTCCTAAGTTCGATTCCCGATAACAGCACTCTAATGAGAGTACCAGTTAATTGATTTATTGCACCAGATCTGTTTGTAGAGGACAGGTAGTAATTTGTTTTTGGTATTTGACGATGAAAATTGACACTTATTGAAGAATGAAATAATAATAATAAATATTCCACCAAATTCTACACAGCACTATCTAGTAGGTATCACCATGGTTAACTAGCTTGTGTTATGGAATCTAGAATGCGGATAAACATACTTAGATACTTATTTTTTTAGTTTTGTAAATACATTCATATTATACATAGAAACACCCAGACCATTGCAAATACCCATATTCATGCATACAAATATTTGCCTCAGTGCAAATATAATACAACACAAGGTTATATTGGGACGGGAATACCGTCTTGTTTTTACTATACACATCGTCTTTTCTAACAGGTACTCAAAGCTAAAATGGTCCCATAGAGTCCTTAGATCACCACATGAAATAGGACCGATTGGCGCAAAAGGAAAAAAAAATGAATTTTAGCATTTTTCTTGCTCACAGTACGTTTTTTTTCATAATCTGTGAATATAGTTCTAAATATCCCAAAAAGTTAGGGAAGGTCTCCTAAGAATATTTTGCTGTAACTTCAACGGTTATATTTTTTTTTTATCGTGCGATAAATCCCCACGGAGCCGGTGGAGGTGGTTATGTCGGACTCGAACCGACTAAAACGTACGCCGTCTTGGGTCCTTGGTTGTCGGTGGTGAGATTACCAAAAGCATATCTCTCGCACCCCGGCAGACCCAGGACCATCTCTTTCGAGACGGCCTCCTTCGGGTTGTGGGGACCACAGTGTCCCCATCTAGCCCCGGTTACGGGGAGGCAACTACAACGGTTAAAGTTTAGTGCCCTATTTAAAATATATCCTGTATATTGTTACTAAAGTACTACACACATATCAATCATATTGTAAAATTAGTCTAAAGTGGACCGTTATGACAATTAGCCACAAAAACAAGCATGTGAAATATAATTGAGCAGCTTAACAGGATAATTAGTAATGTCAACAACATACATACAGAAAAAATATGTTAGGCGAAATATCAGTTGCCTAGAGCAACATTGTAGGCGATAATTATATGAAGCATATAATTTGCTTCTGATTGTTGCCTGGATAATATTTAGAGATATTAAACTAAGAATATTAGGTACGTGGGTTATGTATATTAGCTATGTAGCGATGCATGCCATTGGAATGTAAGACCTTAGTATGTATTTATTTTATATGTGTACCACTGTACTTGTAGGTAATACATTAAAAAATGGCATCGACAGCCTCTGTGGCGGGGCGCTAGTGAACGCGACCGCTACGCAGGAGGCGGCGGGTTCGATCCCCGCTCACTGCAAATATTTTTATGCATAAATATGGGTATTTGCTTTGGTCTGGGTGTTTATAATATGTATGTATTTAAAATCTGCGGTAGCCTAGTGGTATGGGTAATGGACTGCTGAGACGAGGTCTCGGGTTCGATCCCAGGTTTACCATTGCACACCAATGACTTTTCGATGCTTTTCGAAGTTATGTGTGTATTTATCGCAGGTTTATACCTAAGTGCCCGGTTAATGGCAATAGGCTCGCCACCTATTCCATTGGGACCTAAACATAAACTGGCGAAATGTGGGTGCTAGCACCTCTGCCTACCCCTTCGGGGAATACAGGCGTGAGGTTATGTTGTGTTATGTTATTTACAAAAAGTATCTAGCAACCTACCTTTGTTTATCCGTTTTTTATGGGCTGGCACTATTCTGTACGAAATCAATCAAATCAATTCTACTGAAATTTATATTACAATACATTTTAAGTAAAATAATGATTTACCCAATAAAATTAGCCAACGCAAAAATTACAAGGGCGTAATTGTTTTCTAATGTACATAATGTACATACATGGTGTAAGCCCAAAAATATGCGGCTGAAGATATGCTACAAAGTTTTTGCTTATACTACCCACAGCTTTACGTGCTTAGTTTTTGCGAACGAACTCATTCACTGACCCACTAGCTCGCAGCCATTTGTAAGAACTATCATTTTAATCCAATTAAAGGCAAGATTAACATAAAAACTCTCGTAGCGGTCTGTGCAAGTGCACATTATGTGCTTACCAATAATCATTTAATTACGAAGGTAAATAGATATCGGAATGCGAGTCATTACAATAATGTATGCTACGACATATTCTAATAAAATCTAATGTAGAAAGGCTTATTCTGAAGCGGATGTGTTGTATCACTTAAATTGTGAAGTTTAAAGAAAGTTGGAAATTTGATTTCCGTGTTTTAATACTATTTTAAAAGGGGAAAAGTCCCTTATTACCTGTTTCGTCAATCTGTGGTTTTGTTAATTATTTTGCAGTTATGGTAGAGATGCCATACAAAGCAGTGGCATCCAAAGAGAGCACTTTAAAACTCGTTCCTGCTCTTCCTTTCTGTGATCTAGTTATTGAACGACTACCCCTCCCCCCAGAGATTTCCACCCTTTTTTTTCTATCGCCTCAGATACCTCTCCCGCCGGAACCGGAGGGGTATGTTATGTCGGACTCGAACCGACTAAAACTACACGCCGTCTGTGGGTCGTCGTGAGTGCTCCAGCCACGAGAAGAGGCATAAAAGCCTTTCTTCATGACGGTAGTCTTCTACAAAAATTCGTGTCATAGTGTTTGTGATCGCACTTCACCGAAGTATTGGATAGGTATGAAAATGATCTATTTTCGATAGTAGTTTTTGTAAGTAGTTTTTAATAACTTATACCTGTAGCAGAACAAAGACTATCAGGTTTTGACTATAACATTTGTGTAGGCTAATGAGTATTTATTAGCCTCGCGAAACAGAATAAGGCGCCAACCTGTAGCTCTTGTATCTGAGGCGGCGAGGAAAACGCTCCGTTCACTCAATACACTATTAGCATATTAGCCTGATAAACAGACAGACATGGAGACGTTGTTTATTTATGGATAGTGCAGTTAGTTTAGTAATTACTCGGGTGAGAGTGTGGAACAACTACGTAAGTAGATGAGATTTTGAAGCATTTGGTAGCAGTTTTTGATCTGCGTTGTTGCCCAATGCAACGTAGATCAAAATTTATATACCAAATATTTGGGTTCTTTTTATATGTACTACTTAGGTGGCAGACCTGATGGAAAGTAGCGTTTGCAACACCAAGGGAGTCACAATCGTGCTCCCAACTCTGTAAGAACAGAGAGCTTTCATGCCATCAATGCAGAATGAGCAGGACAAGCCTTTGGTTTTCCCATTGACAGCATAAAAACTCTCCAGTGAACTCTGGCAACCCTACTTACCACCGGGAACACAACACGAATTTAAAATGGCCGCGGAATTGTGTGGGTGGAGGTACTTCTCCAGTCGGACTGCTTAATTACGATGGGAATACTCCTTTAAATAGTTTGGATGTTACACCTCATTTCATGATACATGTTTCCATGTGTTAGGGTTGGGAGACCAGACAGTCGTGTGGAGGAACAGAGTCAGAGAGATGCAGTAGTGGTGGCGTCACATGCACCCGTTTTTAATAGGTCAATAGCACCATATTTTCTAAGGGGTAGCCAACCTAGGTGTACTTTTAGTCGTAACTTGGGAATAGCTTTTTTTTTTCGTGCGTAAATCCCTTCGGATACCTCCTGCCGGAGCCGGAAGGGGAGGTTATGTCGGACTCGAACTGACTAAAACCGCACGCCGACTGTGGGTCGTGTTGATAGGCTGGAGGTGAGGTTGTCTTCGACATATCCCTCGCACCCCGGCTGACCCAGGGCCATCCCTTACGGTCTGGCCCTCCTCAGGAGGGGGGACAACGGTGTCCCCAACTCGCCCCCGGAATGGGGAGGCGCGCTTCTTAGCGCGCCGCCGCCCGTGGCCTGCTTCTGCTGGGGTGACAGGCGTACCTTACCCTGCCAGACTATCGAATGTTTTTTTTTTCCAAGGAAGTCCTAACCAAGTGGTTAGACTTAAAATCCTACGTTTGTTTGATCGCTATTAGTTGAGTAGAACTGAAGATTTGACCACGAAAACCGACATTCATGCAGACGGAACCGCGGGCATCATCTGGTTCTAGATAACATTGATTTAATGCCATTGCTGTGTACCGATCATGTGATAATGTAGCAAGATTCATATCACATTAACATACCAACAAAGTAATGGCGGCTTACATCAAATACTGCCATGTGTTCTATCCTATAATTGGGTATTGGTATGGAATGGTTATTGCCTATTAGCGAAGCAGAGTTTATTAATGTTATATAGAACGGTGGTGTAGGGTTAGACCAGTCTACATATAGGAAATTATACTAAAATATTCTGAACACGTTGGGAACATGTCTTAATAATGTGTAGGCGTCCGAGCAATAGGAGTCTAGTTGTTTTGTGTTAGCATCTTTGTACTTTCGAATGTATTGCTAAATTGGGATGGTAATGGAACTGAGTCCTTATATACTCTTCCTACTTTCTTCCTTTGGCTAAGGCTGGACATATAACATTCAGCTGATGGTTCATTTTCTGTTCTTTTTCCTAACTAAGTTGGGTCAGCTTTCAATTCAATTGCTATGCGCCTGAACTTTGATATACTCCATTCAGTGACTCCACCTCTGACGTCCACAACCAATTGGTTTAGTTTTATAGTTAGACTAGTCGAACTTTTGGCTCCAACTAGTGGAACTTCGACTCCCCGACTACCCGACAACCCGACTGCCATGTTCGTATTGCAACCGGGATCGACCACTTAACATGCTCTCCGAGGCACGGAGACACTAAAACCAATGCAAGATATATATTTATATTCATACATAATACTTATAATCACGCATTTATCCCCGGAGGGTGAGGTAGAGTTGGATTAACACCCATGTTTCATTAATCATGGTCTTCGGTCCCATGTAATAGGGTGAGTCTATTGCTGTATTCCGGGCACTATTGTTGACTCGAATTATACATCTGAGGCCGATTCGACGATGAGACATTGTCATGCATGGATAAGAATATTTCCTTATGTCTTCATTTTAAACACGATTAGTCCACTGCAAATTGGCGATGTATACTATAGTACCAGCTATTAACTTAGTTCATTACAAAGTATACGCGAGTATTTGCATACTGCTGTTCTATAGATTAGAAGATTTGAATTTCCGTGCGTTTAGGCGTGTTTGGAATCTTAATGGAATCTAATATAGCTCACTTAGGACTTATAATGTTAGTGTTCGTAGTGACTCCTTGCTAGGTAACTAGCTGACACCCTCGGTTCCGTTTACGTCCTTACTTGTAAAGGGGTATACTTATTTCCTTGGGCGTGTAATAATTTTTGAGGTCTGATCCCGTTCCCGCGACTTATGGGAATGTTTCACAGGGATAAAAATCTAAACATTTTCACATATATACAATATTAGCAGCCTATTTTTAATGAATTTATTCCCGGATAAATTCAGGATATGGGTCGCTAGTTTAATGTACATAAATAAATTTGCCCAGGTTATTTTTTGTGCTTTTGCGTTACATACATACCGATCATTCGATTGCGATAAAATTGTGTAAATCTATAATTTCCTGCAATTCATAGTTTTCCCTTGCAACACCGGGATGCGCATGATCAATATAAAATCTAAAAATAAATCTCATGTCTCTGAATCCCCGAAGGCAGAGGTGTATTAACGAGGATAGGAGATGTATGTATGTAAAAATAAACCTAACCAGACATGAGTAAAGATAGTTATATTATCATACAGCTTCCTTTTTGATCGCGACTGGTTGAATATGCAAAAGTCGAGACAAGTTATAGAGCGGTCATTAGATGTGCCGCACATTGTACAGGATGTCTCGAGGCCAACTCCCGAGATCTGATATACACACCGCACCCAGCTTTCTATGGCTGACTACTGAAACTAGAGCTTTTTGGATTTTAATGTAAAATATATATATGATAGCACCTCCGCGGGTCCACGTACAGTTAACTTCAGAACGATCTTGGCTACAAAAACTCAAAACGATCTTGAAATTAAGGTGTTATGATCAAATCAAACTGTTGTATTAATTTAAATTGTATTTTAAAATAAAATGCATTTATTTTTCATAGCCACAGCACATATTACAAACAACTTATTACACAATTTACAAAATACAGCATAAATAAACAAATAATCAACAAGGATATTTTTTTTATAACGGCAACACTGCCCACCACACACCAGAATGTTAGTAGTTTTACGTTAGAATATGTCAACATTGTAGGAGGGCAAATTGTGTTATTGCCTGAACTAAAGGCATGTACCAAAATATCAGATCAATGATGGAGGCGTCGTGAGTGTATGTATGTATACATATTATATACTCACGACGCCTCCAAATCCCCGAAGGGTTAGGTAGGGGTGTATTAACACCTACATTTCGGCAACTATAATTTGAGGTCCCACGTAAAAGGGAGCGAGTGTATTGCCTTCGAGCAGGCACTTCAATGAGATAAATCAGTCAACAGGAAGGGGGAAAATAAGGGATTAAGATCATGTCAACTAGTGTGTTCATCAAGGTCGATCTGATGTTGACTGTACCTATGAGGCGACCTAGGAAAGCTCGGCATCGTAGAGGGTACCATGTGTGCCAATGCTCTCACTGCCATGGATGCTCAAGTCCAAGTGAAGTGGAGAAGTAAAACCCAGAAAGAGGAACCAGGTGCAGGCCGCATCCAAGTCCTTCACCTTGGAGTCCAGGTCCAGGTCCTCGAGGACAAATCTGAACTTATTTCATTTGGTAGAAGTTGTAGATTGGCAAAACCACAGCAGGGTGTTCATTCCACAGCTTCACTTCGCGTGAGATGTACTACCAAAACTAAGGCTCGCTTAGACGAGGAGAGCTTCTCGCCTCAAATATACGATTCTTAAAAGGACGGAAAAAGTTGCGTTAGCCTAGTGGTATGGGTAATGGACTGCTGAGACGAGGTTCTCGGGTTCGATCCCAGGTTTACCATGGCACACACCAATGACTTTTCGATGCTTTTCGAAGTTATGTGTGTATTTATCGCAGGTTTATAAGTGCCCGATTAATGGCAATAGGCTCGCCACCTATTACATTGGGACCTAAACATAAACTGGCGAAATGTGGGTGCTAGCATACTACAAATTTGGGGAATACAGGCGTGAGTTTATGAGTATGGAAAAAGTTGCTTCGTCTAAACGTTTGCAGAAATAATGAAATTGCTGCTCGCTCGTTCACGCTTGGCGAGAATTGTTTAGCAATTGAACATTGCTAGTAACCGTCTGAACAGAATTTGACAGTAATGACATAAGGCATATGGTGAAATGTCACTTGCGATCTCATAAGATATAATTTTGATACGATAATCGTAATAGGGCGATTATTGCTACCGATAGATGCGTACGAAACTCGCCCCGTCTAAATGACGGCTAACAAATTTTATTGGTTGAAATCGTACTGGTCAATTTGGCCCAAGTCTCAAGCTACAGTGGTCACTGAGCAGTTGCAAAACACTTTCTATATGAATTGTAGGTGCATGCATTGTAATGGTTACATGATAGATACAGGATTGGAAAGTCTTTCCCCCGGGGCCTGCGATTACCATTACATACAATCGATTCACTTAAGTCGTGCACCAGCGTTGCTTCCGTTTGGAATATATTGGAGAAAATTGACATGATTATATTAATGAACTGCAGTTTTATGGGCTGTCCTGTAGCCCTTAGGATTGTAACTGAATCATTCGTGGATAAAGCAGGTTAACTTTATGTTGTACTAGCTGTTGTCCATGGCTCCGCCAGCGTGGAGGTCGGTTGTCGCGCCCAGTATAAAGCCTACTAGCTTTTGCCCGCGGCTCTGCCCGCGTGTAGGATGGTTATCGCGACCAAACATAGCCTATGTCCTTTCTCATTGTCTAATCTACCCCTATACCAAATTTCATCAAAATCGGTTCAGTGGTTTAGACGTGAAAGTGTAACAGACAGACAGAGTTACTTTCGCATTTATAATATTAGTAAGGATATGGATGTCCTTTCGTAAGGTTTAATCTACCCCTATACCTAATTTCATCAAAATTGCTTCTGTGGTTTAGGCGTGAAAGAATAACAGACAGACAGAATTACTTTGGCATTTTTAATATTAGGATGGATTAGTGGTTTACTCTTCTAGGAGCTGTGTATAGTACAACAAGTCAGGTTGATTGGGTACGATGAGAATTTCCATATCACGCATAGATACAGTCGTATAGCGTCTATCGCATTCATAGGTGTATAATAAAATAATTTTATTAATTGCAGGTTTCTCTCAATAATCAGGAGGTTTGCGAGGGCGAACCGGGTAAAGTGGGGTTACCTGGACGCAGGGGGTGGTGGCTGCGACTTTGGTGCACCTCAACAGTGGATGGACCACCTCTTGTCGTGCCCACTGTGCCCCTTTACCTGCACGATTGAAAGAAAGAAAAGAAAGAAAGAAAATATTTTTTTATTTCGCTTGGCAGTACTTAGACATATCATGCAACATAATATAATTTCTTACTTTAATTGTAACATACAAGTCTACATAGACTTAGGATACACACTTAACTCTAGGAACCGTGAAATTGACACACTGCCAAGTAGAAATAAACGGCCGCCTCTCAGCTACGGAAGATGCGGTCAAAGTCGCCGAGTTTTGGGCTGGGCGTATCGAAGTATTTAAATTGTTGCCACTGACACGAAGAAGAAGAAGATCAGGAGGTTGAATGCAGTCACTCCTATAAAAAGCAGTATTTGTAAAACCAAAAATAAAAGGAGAAAAAGGTGTAAGCGGATCCCAAACTAATGCGAAAAAAGTGTAATCACCGTTACTTTAGCTCTAAAACACATTTATAAACGTGAAGTTACAACAAAAAATATATATAGTTATGTATAATATGAAGTGTATTAAACAATAACATAGGCAATACAGTTTAGCCTTCACAAACAATAGGGCAATGAGATCACTCCCTTTCATATACATAAAGCTGCAAGGACAGGAACTATTCAAATGGAATTAAAAGTAAAGAACAAAACCCATAGGTACTACTAATATAAGAGATGTGTATACTAATGGCATTGCAATTCAGCGTGGCAATGCCGCCAGCCTTCTGGCCACCCTCTCGGTGGACGTCGATGGGGAGGAATTCTTTGTCTGACTGGAGCCAGGAAAATAAGCTGGAATTTAATACTTCTAAATGCGTGATTATCTCTTTTACACGGGTTCGTAATCCGATTCAATACGACTACAAAATCAATAATACATCTTTAAAAAGGGTCACGGAAGTGAGGGACCTAGGGGTTCGCATTACATCAGAGCTAGGATTCCAGGACCATATAGAGAATGTATGTAAGACAGCTTATAGGCACTTAGGATTCATACTTCGTAGGGCATCTAGTTTTACAAATTTAAAAGTCATAATCACATTATATAACGCTTTGGTAAGGAGTCACATGGAAAGTAATGCAATGATTTGGGATCCTCATGAAGCAAAATATAGCTTGCTGCTAGAACGCATACAAAATAAATTTGTGAGGTATTTATATCTCAAAAAGTACGGAGTATATCCATTCTATCCCCTTATGTATCCCACTTTATTTGTTTTGGGTATGGTGGGATACAATGAATTACGGGTACGAAGAGAACTGGCTTTTGTGTCATACATTTTTAAATTGATTAGGGGCAAAATCTATAACGCAGAAGTGCTGCAGTTAATAGGGTTTTGTGTTCCGAATAGATATGTGGAGCGACGGCGTCAACCGAAGCTTCTAGTAATACCTAATGGGAAGACAAATATGTTAGGGAAGGCACCTCTGACGCGGGCGCTGATCACCATCAACAGGATAGCAGAAGGGGTGGACTTATTCTGTTGTGCGCTGGGTGAATTCACAAAGATTGCGATGTATAATATATGTTATAGATCATAAATTATGTTAAGCAACTGTTGTATTGGCCGGTCTATTGCATTGGGTGTAACACCTGTAATAATAGATTAAGCATAAGAGAATAAATAAATAAATAAATAAATAAATGTTTGTTACTCGTCTAAACGGCTGAAGTGATTTTAATAAAATTTGGTATGGAGTTAGCTGAAACCCTGGTATAACACATAGGCTATGTTTTGTCGCTATAACCGATATCCAAGCGGGCGGAGCCGCGGTAAAATGCTAGTAGATAATAATTTTAGTTAAATTTGAAGTACAATAACCCTTCAAGCTTTCGCGTAAAAAGGAGTAAGTAGATTCGGATCGGATGCAACCGGGAACCACTAAGATTATGATAACGAGAATCCGTTAAAATTAATTTCCTTTTGATTTTAAACATTTTCCAAATACATCGGGAAAAAGAATCGCTCAAGTGGGACTTGAACCCACGACCTTTCCCTTACATGGGGGAATGCTCTTCCAACTGAGCTATTGAGCCACACCTGAATCAAATTTCCCTTCTCTTTACCTATATCCGTCTTTAAGGGCGACGGTGGAGCCATTTAACAACTTTCTTACAAACTGTTGCAACCAATGTTCCATGTTTTTCCCGATGTATTTCGAAACTTAAAAAGTTAGCATAATAAATGCTATAAAATGTTCATAAAAAATACACATTTTGTTAATTTTCATTAACTTTTATCGTTTACTGACTTAGGTTTTAACAACTTAAGTATTACAAAATAATCCTATTACCGCTTACCATAATCCTACTATTGTGTTCGCAAATCAGAATTCAAATCGTATTTCCTATACAAGTCTACTGTACAAACCACATCAGTTAACAAGAACAATTTCAAATAGCAGATACAAGATATCCTAGCCGCTAAGATAGTGAGCTGCCAGTATAATATATAGCAATATTAAATCACCAACAAGATCACGCATGCGCCTCCGCAATACAAAGTAGGAGTTGCAGATGGATCTATCTTCGTCGGGTATCGCAACATCATTTAGAATGACAGCAGTGCATGTCGATACGCATGGACCATTGTTATGTTGCAAAACGAAGTAAAGGATATATGAGATTGTTTTAGTGGTTTTGTTTGAGTTTTATGTGGGAATATGTTATGGTTTTTTGGAATAAATATACGGATGTAGTGTCAACTCTTAATTTATGGACCTGCATTTTATTTTTTTACATAAAATTTAATAATTTCCTACTTACTAAAGTAAAGCCAACGAGACGAGAGAAAAAAGGAAAACAAAGCGACTGTTTTCTTTTCTGTTCTTTTCTGTCTTGTAGCACATGTCACACGTACGCGACAATGGCCGAGCGACAGCTGTCATTGCGTGTTTCGTAGTACAGGAATACTGTCAACACAGCGGTTCTAAACGGTTAGATTTGCCATCTTATGAGCAATTTGATTCCTGTCTGGAATGCGCTTGAAGTGATAAATGTTTGGAACGGCTGAAACTTTGTTTACCTTTTTTCTCTCGCTTCGTTGGCTTTAGTTTACAAACGAAGTTGCATAATCTGCATTATTATAACAATAGTTTTAAGCTGTAGGTTAGATTATGTAGGTACTAATTTCATGTTTGTTAATGTTTCAAGATAAAACGAGGCATTGAAATAAAAAAAATAAGTTCATAAAATTTTGCCTTTTCTTTTTTCACTTTTTACCAATGTCCTGCAATAGAAAGTATAATTTGTCAAAAACACCTACTGGATTAGACAAAATCTCATGCACCTTTGGTATCAAAAGAGCAATACCTTCTCCTTCATTTCCATTCATCTCCCTCATTCAACTTTTTCTCCGGTCACATGAGTAGCTCCAGTAACGTAGGTCGTAGCACTTCTAACCTCTGGGTTGAGTGATATTGGTGTACACTTCAGACAGTAACAACCTCTAAAAAATATAGTACATGTAACATTATCCGCCATCTTCATCCCACCTATACAATACTCGTAAAGTGTACTCTGCGTATCGCATTGAAAGATCAGCGTCATTACCGATGACAGCGGCTCGGTGTGCGTCAGTGACTGATGACGCGGGAGTCGCGACGCATGACATGCGTGTACGCATTTATTATATGCCTAACTTACATAAACTAGAATATGCGTGGTGAACGACTTATAGGTGGGTTGTTACATTTGATGTATGTTGAAGTTATTGGTTTTAGGAAAATTTATAGACTGATAATTAAATATGGATTATAGTATCTAACGTACTCACGCTTGTAAATCCCCAAAGGGGTAGACAGGGATGTTTTAACACCCACATTTCGCCAACTACGATTTTCGGTCCTACCGGTCTCACGTAAAGGAGGCGAGCCTATTGCTGTCAAGTGGGTATTTAGTCATACGTATAGTATCTAAGATCTTTCCGAAGGTACTTTTGTATAAACATATAAAATATACTTACAGTTGGATGCAGAATTATCCCTAGTCATTTTGAATGCTTCCCACTTATAGAAATGGACCAATCAAAGGGGATCCATACTGATATTATAAATGCTAAAGTAACTCTGTCTGTCTGTTTGTTACGCCTACATTGTCTAAACCACTGAACTGATTTTGATGCGATTTTGAAGCGAAAAGGGGTAGATTAAACCTTGAGAAAGGACAAAGGCTATATTTGGTAGGGATTGTCGACATTTATGTGGGTGGAGCCGCGGGCAAAAGCTAGTCTCTTATACATTTTTGGCTGTTAGCTTTTAAGCTAACATTAACCCGTATGTATATATAATAACAATACATGCTAACATGTTCCATATATCATAACTGCAATCCTAAACCACTCTCGAAACGTAGGATTATTTGCCTTCAGGGCCCTGTCAATAATCGGTACCATTATTCCCAGGGATATAAATCTCACTCACACAATCCAAGCTTAGCATGGTATGTATTCTGCATAAGTATACTAGACTATTTTGGTCATAGATTTAGAACTCGTTAGATAACACAAGTTGTCTATCTCACCGTGTCACAAATTTGGGACAGTCCGTAGGTACTAGTCCTTATTGCCAGCAGGGGGAGCCGTTGACCGGAGATGATCTGTCCTTCTGTGTGGGCCATTTCCCCCCAAGATAGTTGCAGTGCACTAGCTTTTCATGTTACTACAGTGAATGTTTTACCTTACTCGTCAAATAGTTGTTTGAATGAAATCACAAATAAGTATACAGAATTGACACGTAGTGAATAGTCATATGGTTTCGGCATACGTGTAAAGACTATTTTTATTATACATATGGTTTCGGTAATGTACGTCCATTAGTCTACAAAATAACACTTATAAATGTCTAGATTAATGATTTGATACATTTGCACTTACAAGTAGAATCGCAAGACATAGGCAATAAAATGCGATAATAATTTCGACTATATCGAGGGTTGGGTGTTAAAACCCGATAAGTGAAAAAAAAGCGAAATTAGTTTTATTAGCCCACTAGAATCAGAATTTTTTGCTCTTCCTAGTGATGTTTCCAGATAACCCTATTTTAGAGTGTAACATAGTAATGTACTAACCAAATAACCCAGTAAGTGCATTACTAAATAATAATTTTAGTTGAAAATACTCTAAAGCTAGTTATACTTAAACTTTTCAAATTTTGTTTTACGAGAGAACCCGATAAAATGTATTTATTGGTATTGAAATCTTAAGGATAACCACGTCAATCACACTAATACAAAAGATAAAAGCACATAATTTTGTGTAACGGATTTTAACACGAGAAGTAATTCAATACTAAACATAAAAATCGAAAATTAAAATCAGTATAAATGAATTAATGGGTTTTAGCTCTAGATGATTTATCATGAATACACGTAATACGAAAATATAAAATACAATAAAATATATTTATTGGCATTTTATATCTGAACTATAGCGTAAAAATAGAATGTTTGTCAACGTAAAACAAGGTAAATATTTTTTTATTTCCTATGAAATGTATAATAGGTAAGGTTATAACCTCCGCTTATACCCGGAGAGAGTCTCATTACGCTGTTGCGTAATGAGACTCTCTCCGGGTATAAGCGGAGGTTTTCCGTGTCCTTGTCATAGCCCTCCGCGTAAAACCCAAAGGTAAACGTGTTGAGCGCGGCCAACGCAGAACCAAGTGGTGGCTGTTTGATGAAGCCAAGTCCCAGAGTTTCGTTTCAGCTATCGGTGCGCTAATATATATATATATAAGTGCGTTATAATATGCTATAAGTGCGCTAATGCTGTAGACGAACCCGTGCAAGATTGCTGGGACGAGATTCAGGCAGTTAATCTTGAGGCGGGGAAGGCAGTGCTCGGCACGCCCAAGGGTGGACGCAAGTGTGACAAGGACACCTGGTGGTTGAACGACACTGTCCCGAAGGAGATCAGGGTGAAGAAAGCCCTCTTTAGAAAGTGGCAAGCGTCCAAATCTCCCGAAGACTGCGACAAGTACAAAAGCGAACGAATAATAATAAACGTTAATAATGAACGCGCCACTAGGAGAGCCGTAGCCAGGGTCAGACGAGACCACTTGCAACCGCTATACATCAAGTTGGAATCGTTTGAGGGACAAAAGCTCATCTATAAGTTGGCGCGCTCCAGGGCTGAAGCGGCGCAGGCTATAACCAAGTGCCGCTGCATCAAAGGCCCTGGGGACAATCTGTTGTACGAGGAAGTCGCGGTGAAGGAGAGATGGCGCTCATACTTCCACGAGCTGCTGAATAAGCAGCATCAAGAGGTGCAGCCACCAGAACTCCCTCCAAATCAAGGACTAGTGGCGCCGATAACGCCTGCAGAAGTCCAGACTCTCATTCGTCGCATGAAAGAAAAAGAAAAGAAAGAAAGAGGGGCCCGTGGTGTGGGTATCCTCGCTAACCTTTATAACCGTGTCCTCCTCACCGGTAAAATCCCAAACCAGTGGAGGCTGAGTGTCATTACGCCAGTCTTCAAGGGCGGTCTTCGGTGAAGGAGTGTGGTAGTTACCGAGGTATAAAGATAATGTCCATCATGAAAGACCATGAAGCATTACGAGCGGATAATCGATTCCCGGATCCAACAGAAGAGTACCCTCTCGGAGTGTCAGTATGGGTTCCGCTCCGTACACGGGACTATGGATCCGGCGTTCGCCCTAAGGATCGTCGCGGAGAGATACAGGGCGAGGAACACGCCCCTGCACTTTCTATTCCTAGACATGCAGAAAGCCTTCGACTGTGTGCCTCGCGCGATGATCTTGTGGGCATTGAGGTCCAAAGGAGTCCCAGAGGCTTACATCGACACCATCCGAGACTTTACCGAGATTCCGGTTCCGTGCTTTGGACCGCTGTTGGCGACACAAAAACCTTCCCCACCACCGTCGGGGTACACCAAGGATCCGTAGTTAGTCCCATACCTGTTCAGCTTGGTATTAGACGTTTTATCGGACAGCATCGGAGACTCACATGAGCAGCCTCCGTGGTTGCTTATGTATGCTGATGACACTGCGCTGATGGACGCAGACAGAAACAGATTGGTTTGACGTGTGAAAGTGTGGAAGGAGGCACTTGAGAACGGCGCCGGTCTGAAGCTTAATGTGGCGAAGACTGAATATTTGGCGTTAAACTCCACATATCCCATACCCGTCCGCATAGGCAATCACTTGGTCGAGCGCACGGATCAGGTTAAGTACCTGGGATCTGTACTTCACGTTTCTGGTGACATCGACTACGACGTCAAGGCACGTATTGCTGCCGCGTGAGCTAAGTGGCGGGAAATGACTGGCGTCACATGCGATGCTAAAATGCCAGTTAGGCTGAAGGGGCAGGTCTATAAAACGAGAGAGAGCCACCTCCGCTGGTGCGGCACCGTCGTGCGGCAACCGCCCAGCTACGTGGGTAACAAATGCCTGGCAATGGCGTACCCACCGGGTTCAGGTAGAAGGGGTAGGCCCAAGAAGTGCTGGCTTGGCGTCGTGGAGGGTGACATGCGTGCAAATGATCTCACTACCTTGGACGCCCAAGATCGTGCGAAGTAGAGGAGGAAGAGCCGGAAGGCGGACCCTGACCTCCGAGGGCACCGTGGGCCTCGAATGCAATCAGGACTAACGTCTTTATGTGGATGATGATGATGAGACATTTTTAGTACTACTCAAAACACACCTAAAACGAGGGTAAAGCGATTTTCAACCAACGTGCAACTATCAGAACAGCTGGAGCTATTATACCAAAGATAGATACCGATCAGTATTGTCAAAAAAAAAAGATCTAGGAACGATGTGCAAAAAAGAAATCATTCCCGAGGAATTTCATGGGTGGATCCACAGCCTGAAAACATATCTGAATCTAAAAGCGACAGTAATTACCTATAATAAAAGGATTATCGTGATTCACTTGATTTTTGTTCAAATAATAAAGCTAATAATTAATAGAAACATAATTTTCATTGTGGGGTAAAACCCAATAAGTCAGCCCCCTTTTTTACTAATTACAATATTATGCAAAAGTTTATTATTAAACATGACAAAAATCATAAAATATAGTATTATGGATATATAATTTTGCTAAATTACTAAGTAATTTGCATCAATTTATTATATTTACCTATTTTTTATTGCCAGCAAACTTTAAAATCGATTATCTCGAAACTTAATTTTTCGCACTTAACGGGTTTGAACACTCAACCCTCGATATAAAGTCATGGCCGCAAAGCGAAAAAAGGAACGTTTGCATGTTTGTACGTATGTTGTCTCTATCCCTATGTTTTCTCATACCTGCTGCAACTACAAAAGCCTAACTGATTGTTTAGTTTTATTCTATTGAATGCGCACACGTTATCTAGCTCACCATAAATCTATGGTCACAGTGGTAGGTACACAGGCATGCAACGTATGCGGGAGCATTATAATTCTCATACGTGTACCGTGTGGGCGGTAATGGCGAATAAATTTATTAGAGAATTTTGGTGCCGTGTTCTGCGTAATGGCCTCGTACTGATTTTACTATTGTTGCAATTTATTGAACTCCATTTAGCCTTAGAAATGGTTGGTAAAGCGCACATTAATTTCAGAGACATTCTAATTGATTTTGGTGTAATAAACCTATGTATCGCAGTTATATTTTAAATTATTATTTCTGGTCGTTGATCTATTGCGGGACATTCGACCCCCGACTCCCGATTCACGGTCTCAATTAGAGCACCATTGGAGTAATAAGACCCTTGTCATCTGCTCCGATGGCCATCAGACCTTCGACAGATGTGGTCAGCTCATTGCTACTTTAATTGCTTACTTTGTAACTTAACTATAGGTAGCTGGATAGATTGAATTGCAGGAGATGAACGAGGAGGATTGGGCGATATAGCGCACATCAGTGGTGAAGGGTGAACAATTTGAAAAGGGAAGCCGGTGGAAAATAATTCTTCCCTCTTAAAGCAATTTTATATGGAATTCCACAATGGTTCTCTTCGTAGAGCAAGCCAGCAGGGATCGGGTTATAGGGACCTCTCGCTTTTGGCGCACATTGGGAGAGGCCTATGTTCAGCAGTGGACTATGCTGCAGGTGCTAATAAGATTAGATAGATCCAGAAGACCTTGGTGAGGTTCTGCGCCCCCAATCATATAACTCCCTCTATCCATACTAATATTATAAATGCGAAAGTAACTCTGTCTGTCTGTATGTTATGCTTTCACGCCTAAACCACTGAACCGATTTTGATGAAATTTGGTATAATTGTAGATTAGACCTTGAGAAAGGACATGGGCTATGTTTGGTCACGATAACCGACATCCACGTGGGCGGAGCCGCGGGCAAAAGCTAGTTAATTATAAGCCTTAAAATAGCATTCATATATTTACGAGTTAACCGGTTCAGGCAGAGAGACACCTGCCACTCCACCCATGAAAAAAAAGATAACCTATTTTCGGAATGGAAACCGACTATGCACTACTCCAGACTATGATCTATTCCGGCTCCAAATATTATCCAGATCCGTTAAGTCGTTCAGGCATTGTTGAATAGCAAATATCGTACCTTTTGCATTTGTGATTTGCTAGCTGACTCGGCGAACTTCTTACCGCCAATATTTTTCCGCCCGCTTGGTGTCAGATCCCTTTCCTGTTGCATATAATACATGCTTAATATAGTAGAGATTCTACTATAATAAGCATGTATTATAAATTTATACCTTCCTCTTGATTCACTCTATCTGAGGAGGTCCGGAACAAAAACCGATAAATCCACTTTTGGCTTAAGCATTTTTTATTTATTTTTCTGTTGGTCATAGTACTTATACATACCATACATCAAACAGGTTGCAGCAAATACCGTTAAAACCGTACTAAAAATGACTCCAAACATGGACAGCCGTCCCAAAGGCCGATAAATACCACTACCCGACAAAATATTTATATATTTTTTTAATTTTTGGAGCTAATACCGATAAATGCTATACAAATTCTTCGAAATATTTTCCTGTTCGGAGCATTTACCGACAAACGTTTTTGTGGTAATAATCGTTTATTAACAGTCATCCTGTCTTAAGACTGTCTGTTCTGCCAGCTGATCGTGTCTTTGGTAGGGTAGAAAAGGACATAAGAAAAAAACCAGTTATTATTCACAAAGAAGATTACTACGACATATACAGATAATACAGACAGCACGGTGACATTAAAAAACTGGGTGACGACTGGAATACAATAAACAAACAATGTTTTAGTATTTGACTTCACGTCGCCTGATGTTAAGCTAAAGGCAAAGTCTTGGAAAGAGGGTCACCATCGGAAACAGTGGTGGCACTCAGCTTTACGGCCTCGTTAGATGCCTTTTCACGCCCCGCTTAAAGGACCCGGGACTGTAGGAAGAAGGAAACACGTGAGCTGGCAGGGAGTTCCAGGTCTTAATAGTGCGGCATAGGAATGAGTCGCTGAAACGCTTGGTTCTTGCTGGTATACTCTGCACTGTATGTGGATGGCATCTTAGCCCTGCGCGTGTCGTCCTGTGTAGGAAAGGAGAGGGTGGGACTAATTGGAAGAGCTCGTCAGAACATTCACCATGGTAGAGACGGTAGAAAACTGCCAAAGACGCAACATCTCTACGCATCTGCAAAGGCTAGAGGGTGTTCGTGACCTCAGGATTCCCAATAATGCGGACCGCACGTCGCTGCAACCTGTCGAGAGCATCTAGTAAGTGCTTTGCGGAGCCGTCCCAGAGATGTGAGCAGTATTCCACGCAGGAACGAATTTGGGTCTAAATTATTCATTCAATAAAGCATGTATTTTATTGACTAAGTTATTACAAAATTCCGGGACAAAAGCCGATAATTTCAACATAGCCGTTCAAATCCCGATAATTTCATTGTGGTTGGGACAAAAACCGATAATTCCAATTTTGAAACTAAAATTGTGGGTAAGCTATCAAGATTAGATTTTTTTCATATTACCTATTTAAGAGCTCTCTCTGCAATCCAAATTGACACCATACTAGTTTATCAATTAATATACTAATAATATTATAATCAGTTTTTTCTGTTTCCTGTAAAAATATGAAAAGTGGATTTATCGGTTTTTGTTCTGGACCTCCTCATCTATCAAACCGCATCAAAATCCTTTGCGTAGTTTTAAAGAACTAAACAAACATAGGGACGGACAGACACGCAAAGCTACTTTGCTTTATACTATGTAGTTGATGAATTAGCAAGATTAACATTGTACATTAGTATGATTCACAATATCATTATTATATCAGCCACACATAGTCCACTGCTGAACATAGACTTCCAGACTGACCGATCTATGTGTGGCTGATATGATGATATGATAATGATTCACAATGATATTTACATACTAGAATTCATTTCGACTGTCAGAGCCACCTGCGTGTGCAGTGAGTAATGGTAACCACGACACATGATCAGATAATCGCCACGTGTCGCCGCTAACTGCCTGTTGAACTCTAAATTAACCGCCGGTAAACAATAGACTTGTATTCAGGTAATGTGATATTAATTACAGCTTGAAATCAACGGTGAATGAATTACCTTCGCGTCTTAGTAATAAATACATACATAAGAATCTAGCCTTTATCCTCGGAGGGTTAGGCACTGAATTAACACCCACATTTCCCGAATCATTGTATTCGGTCCCACGTAATAGGGGGTGAGCCTATTGCCGTATTCCGTATATCTATTGTTGACTCGAGCCATGTATTCTAACGGTAGGGCACGCCGTAATAGCGGTGGTAAGACCCATCATGGAGGAGTGGCTAGAGAGGCCACACGGCAGCCTCTCGTACCGGCTGACGCAGGTGATTACCGGACACGGGCGGCGGTCCCCACAACCCGAAGGGGGCCATCCCGAAAGAGATGGTCTTGGGTCTGCTTGTGAGAGATATACAATCTCACCTCCGGCAACCAAGGACCCAAGATGGCGTCCGTTTTAGTCGGTTCGAGTCCGACATAACCACCACCGGCTCCGTGGGGTGGCATCCGTGGGGATTTATCGCACGATAAAAAAAAATGCATTCTAACTGTGAGTTTAGGCTGTATAATATCTATCTGATCTCAAACAGCCGTATCCCTTAGTCGCCTTGTAAGACACCGCATAGGAACAGATGGAGTTGACCAAATTCTTTTCTGCCGGGAACCACGCGGCTATAGACTGTAGAGTTGATAAATGGTGTGGTGCCGGAGAAAGAATACAAGTATCACCACCTCACCTCCTCTGAGGGGTGTCGTATGAGGCGCTAACAGAAAAATACACAGACTCTATCACTGCGAGAGAAAGAAATCTCGAAATAAAACCCTGTTCCAACTCGTCTGGCTAGGGTTAGTTGAAATATTCAAAAGGCCTGCCTTTGTGGAATCTATGAAATAAACATATGTTATAAAGTTATAAGTATACTTCTGATTTGTGGCTTGTTCATTTTGTAAAAGTTTAATGGTTTGGTATCATCCTCGTTTCTGTGTGTCTAACAACTTATTCCAACGTCTGTGCCTTTTTGAAAATTATGGGGAAGGGACTAAAGACCGTTTGCATTTTTACGTAGTAAGTAATACGTCGACATATTAATATTTCGACCTAATATACCAGCGACAATTTGATCTTTCGACCTATTGCATTTCCACTTAATAATACCTCGACGTATTAACGTTTCGACCTAACGTACCAGCGACGATTTGATCATCCGACCAATCGTTGTCGACCTATTGTTATTCGATTATTTAACTTTCGGTATTATGTACCAAACCCGGTGGAAACAGTAGACTAAAGCCTCCCAACATGGAGAGAGGGCTATGTCCAGCAGTGGCCTGTGAGAGGCTAATTGATGATTGCTTGATGTGGTGTGTTGGTTGTATGAACCTTACTACTTACCTACTTACTGCCAGCAGGAGACGCCGCGGCCGGACGGGTGATCTGCCCTCTGTATGATACATAGATAGATAACTCTTTATTGTAGACCAATAAATTAACAGCAGTACAAGTAGGTAGCCTGTATACAGTTCAATGCACAATGGGCGGCCTTATCGCTGGAAGCGATTTCTTCCAGGCAACCTTGGGACCTTACTAACATCAATACTTCTATGATACTTGCTGATTGACGGGCAGGACTTACTTCTCTGGATTAGGGTTAGATGATAGTTACTCGCATCAAAACCAAATCATGGTCAGAAAGTGTTGGAGAACAGGTTCTGGGCTTCAAAGTACAAGCCTTAAATGCAACCGAAATACGAGTATTTACTCGGTTAAAGATTTTTTTTATCCCACTCCTGTGGCAGATACGCACGCACACGGTCCACCTGATGGAATGGGGTTACCGTGGATATGAACGTGTGCAACACCAGGGGAGTCATACTCTTGCTGCTTATAATGCCCATTTGAAGAACCCCATATTGTGGTTGAAAAATTTATAGCAGGGAGTTAATTCATCATCATTCATTTAGATCAGAAGCCGCTGGTTTTGAGTGCTTTGACCTGCCTATATTTGAGTGTGGGCATGTTCTACGGGGTTGACTCCTCTTCTTACCCTCTTACATAAGTCTTACGTAGGTACTTGGTAGTATTCAAGACTTATTCGTTATAATGTAATACCTTAACGGAATACAAAGCAGTTTAATAATTTCTCTAGTCCATATCTGGCTTCGTATCATCAAAGACAGTCCCTAACTAGCGTTCGTCTTATCTGCATCACCTGCGCAAGCGACAATACTGAGCTGATTTGAATAATTGCGCGGAGTCTGCGCGATCCGACGATATATCGCACAATAGATCGTTGCGATTGTGGGGGAGATACGTCTCTCTATGCATCTGCATACACGGTGTTTATAATAGTGTGACTTTAAAGATGCTATTTGTTTGACAAAATTATTAATTTTATTCAATCATACAAGGTGCTAGAGGCAAAATAAACTAAAGAAAATAAAGATATTAATAAAATATTTACATACATAATGCGTCGTGGAATTCCTCCGCATCGTCACCGACCGGTAACGTACCCAGAAGGCTGGCTGCATTGCCACGTTGAATGCCAATGCTTTGTTTATTTTACACGTGACCAGAAGGCTGGTTATTGGTGTTGGGACAAGCAACCTTCCAAGCATTAATGGCATCGGACTTACACGACACCTCCGAGTTAACCTGTGTGTTGATAAGAATTTTCCTGGTTAACTCCTCAGTGCCGTGGACTGATGACAAAAATGCTGGAAGGCTAACATCTGAAATTTTGCGAACGCCGAGACCACCCAAGCGAACTGGCAAGGACGCCCCAAAATCTTGGAAAGAGGGTCACTATTACAAACATGTACCATGTATTGTTGAAAATGGTGGTGATTCCACCGAGTGCCATCAATCAACAGTATAGGCAGTATTGAGGTACAGTTTATTTTGATAAGGGACAGAATCTCGGGGACCCTTGACCCTGTTGCACAAAACCATATTTAACTGAGTGTCCTATGCGCTTGCTACTCTGTCCGTGCAAGGTTCTGGATGCATGTTGGCCAACAAAAAAAATAACTAAGTAGATCACAATCACCATTATTGATAAAAATCGCCTAAAATTGTAATAATGACGAAATTATCTACATAATTTACTGGCTACCTATCCATCCTTATATTGCAACATTGTATCTTCAACATTCCAATCTCCTTATGCGTCATGAAGTAACACCACTACTTATACACAACAATATTTACCAGATATGCGCTCGCGCCGCTCGTGCCGCTAATCACCTGCCGCCGTATATCGCGGCACAGAAGCAATCCTGCACAGAATAGATCCTGTACACTGTACACTGCTGGCCCGGTGAAAGTGGACAGGAACAATTTATGAGTAGCTGAGAAAAGAAACTGAGGAACTGGAATTAGTCCACATACCAGGTAATTATGATTCGACACTCGCTTCTTTCAGGACGTATCCAATTTTTAACAATTTCTTAATTGACAATATTGTATTCCCATTAATGGGCTATTTGACTAATTTTTTTTACTTTCGAAAATGACCACTGTCTTTTAATATAATGAACTGTAAAAGTAAAATTTTCGTACGACAAATAGTTTTCAAGATATTTGATTTTGAAAATTTCAATTTGTCGCGCCGCCCGAAAACGCTCCATACAAAATCGTTCCAAATTGTGACGTCACGCTTCGGTAGCGCGTAGTGAAAATGTATGGAGTGCAAGATAATATCGCATTTATCTCGGTCTACGATGCGTTTACACTTTTATTGTTCATAATAAAAGTTATTTAAAATTTAATGAGGAATCTAAAAAGTTATATATTTGAATTGAATTTGATTGTTTATATTTTGACTTTTTTTGGGAATTTCAAGTAATGAAAAGTCATAGTTTCAGTTTAGATATGCAATATTTTATTTTGCAAGGCGTATTTTTTCACAACAAGCTATCATATTAACTAGTATTGGGAAGAATCGACGACTTAGTCAAATACCCTATTAAAGTATTTATACTAATTTTTATAAAGAATACTAAATACTTTAAAATATCAATGAAAAATCCACACCTTTAATAAAATTGTAGGATTTTTTCAAATTCATTAAAAAATTATCACGCAACAGCGCAATATCTTGAACCTCAAGTTTTTAAAATGATTTTCAAAATTTTCACCCAGAAACCTTGACACATTTTTGTTCTTAGACTATTTATTGCATAGACACAGCTTTGCTAAGAAAATTCATTGCAAAAAAGGCGTGAGTAAGTTAATGTCAATATTTTCTTTAAACTGTCAATGTGCGCACGTCATGGGATGCATCCGAATTCGGTGCGCACCGTGCGGTATGAAAGGAACTTCATCCCACGTACGTTCAAGCTGTGGAATGAACTCCTGCCATGGTTTTCCCCAGCGACTACAATATGGGGTTCTTCAAGAGGGGCATTAGAAGGTTTCTTCAGGGTAGGCAGCGCGAGTGTAACGCCCCTGGTGTTGCGTACGTCCATAGGCCGCGGTAACCACTTTCCATCAGGTGGGCCGTGTGCTTGTCTGCCACCTAAGTGGTATAAAAAAAAATACACCTAAGTAATATAACTTTATGCCGTTGAGACGAATAATGACTTGCGGCGTCTATAGAGTTTGTACTGAGATAGGCTAATTGATTTATTGTATAGATAGCTATACAATAATGATTCAAAGATTCAAAGATTTTATTCATTGTCGATCAAGTAATAATAAACTGAAATTCATCATAATTATGGCAAGAAATAGAACTGTATTATCTTAAAAACCACTTCATATTGCACAAAATAAATATTCGCTCATTATCACATATCTCTTTAGAATAAATTTACATGTTAAGGCAATAATTATTGTTCATCCCCTCGAGTGTTGTCATTACACCACCAATCAGCTAATAAGATACTACGAACTTATTTATTCATATAAATCATCACGCAAACAACTTCATTACCGTAAACAGGTGGTATATTTAAATGTATAAGTTAATTTGGCCGGCAGCAAATACATTTATCTGCGTATGTTACAGTTATAGTTATAAATAAAGCAATGCGGGGTCTAAAACATTACTCATGCTATGGCCTGGCGCCCGCTACGTCATATATTGCTCTATGGACTGAATTCCACTTGTATTTATGTTATATACCTACTTTGTTTATGGCTGTATTTGGATATTCATTAGCAAATTGAAAGCAGCAATGTTAAAGGTGATTCGTGACAGCAATGTGATGGTGAATAACGACTATTACTTTTTGTGAAATAATATGACCAAATCTCTTAACTACAGCGAATCTTCTTCACTTTCTCATCTTACTTACAATTTATCACACTGCGTCCACCTGAGCCACAGTGATCGCATCGCCACCGCTACTTCCAACAACTGGCCGAATTGCTAACGCTATTTCATTAGGATTTTCGTAGTGTGCGCACGTGCGAAATGTGATATAGTGTCGATAGGACGAAGATGATTGTCAAAAATTATTTTTGACAATCATCAGTTATAATTTACATTTACACTAGCGTCACTATTGTATTAGGTTTGAAATGTACCTGTAATGATAGTGTAAAAGTTATAAATAAATAAATAAATGAATAAATAAAAAATGCAAACGGCGGAATCCGCGCGGTGGACCAGCATTCGGAATGACGTCATCGACACACATCGTAGCGCCGGTATTGCCAATGAGCAGATTCGTGGAATCCGCACGATTCGGACAAGTGGACGCACTTGTTTGACTTTCTATACAAAGCATAATAATCCGTGACAGGCAGCGCGGGTACCTACCCGCTTACCGCGGGTAGCTTACCGTCCACCTGGACATGGAATCCTTACCAGTTGTCCTACCCTGGTGTGGACTAGTGTATTTTTACCAACATACGTCTCAATATTAGTCCTTTCAACGAGACAGGAAGAAATCTGTATCGTGGATCGTGGCCAATGGCCAATATTAAATTCAGTCATCATTCTTTGCTTCATTATACAGTTTACTATCTATATTGAAGTACGCAAAGTAGAAAATATATTTTCTTTAGACTCAGACTCGATCACTTAACCGACCTGCCCGCTTTCATTCCTCTTACACACTTGATTTGTCATTCAACCCATACTCATGAATAGTTATTCTAATAAAGCTATTTATAGCCTAATCTAGCTTACTCTTTATACATTGTAGGGTACATAAAGAAGTCTTACAGAGTAATATAAGACCAATTTCATCCACATACTAGTAGTAAAGTGCGTAATTCTCATGCATTGGTAATAAAGAAATCGTTGGAGCAGGCTATGAAAATTCAAGCCTACATTAGCCTAGAAGCTTTCGAGTGCGTGGATCATATAACGTCTGCTATTAGGTATTCAAATGCACTCGATAAGTGCATAATTGATCCTTTCTATGTCTCCGGGTGCTTTGATCGTGAGGAGATATTTGTAAACTGGTTTCAAGGGCTTAAGTGTATGACTGCCTCATTAACGGGTTAGTCGCCAGTCACCCCTTTCCCGATGGCCCTGAAACTTTTCGGTTTTAAATTAGCATTGTACTTATAAAACAGAAATCGACATCGAGGGTTGTCCTGAATTTTTATGTGCTATGTACATGAGGTTTCTTGGAATGGGTAATTTTTTTGGGGTCCGTAGCCAAATGTCAAAAACGGAACCCGTTGAAACTTGGTAAGCAGATGCACTATATTCTGTGAACCGCATTAAGAATTTCACACAAACAAGCAATAAGTTCCCCCATACTTAGAACTGAAAGTCATTTTTTTTTCATCAAACCCATACGTGTGTGGTATCTATAGTCTTTATAAATGCTATTGAGGTCAGTATTGCGCGAGAAATTTTCTCGTGTAAAGCTAGAATCAACTAGTTATAAAAAAAATACAATCAAGTAAATATGTACGGATTCAAAAATGGATGGAAATCATATCAGGGTAACTAATGGTAATATATCTAAAATGAACTGAGTAACTGTTATAATTTTATGGTCTGTACCACGTCTTACTTGACATATTGTGATATCAGTTTGGTTTAGTGTCCATTAGACACAATACATGTTATTAACATAATTTATTGACATAGCTGCATTTATATAATGTTTAGTAGAATATCCTGTTTAATATAATATAGCTGTATCGAATGACAAATAGATTTACAGGTATAAGATCACTTAGATCTTCGGTAACAAGCCAACCCTTCTGATTAATGAACGAGACTAGTACTAGTTATACTCTCGGGGTTTGGAGGTCAGTGGCAGTCGCTCCCATATAATTCAAGATAAGCCTAATAAAAAAATAATGAGAAATCACACCTGATTCGACCTGGCTTTGCATGGAAATAGATTAAAAAAAATCATATAACCATCTAAAAAAAGCGAAAAAAAGATAAAACCATCGGGTTATGTCAATAACCCTATCTCAGTCTGCTGCTGGATAAAGGCCTCTTCCAATATTGGGATGCTTTGGCCTACTATTTCCACGCTGGCCAGACGGGTTGGCACAGGGTTTTATTTCGGGTTTTACTTCTCTTACTGCGATGTTATCTGCATATTTTTCCGTTAGTCATCTCATACGATATCCTTCAGATGAGATTGGATGGTGATACTAGTATTCCTTCTCAGTCTCTCAGTATATACTTATATACTTGTTGACATTTAGATTTAAGAAAATAAATATTGTAAATTGACGTCCAAAAAATGCCGCAGTGGAGTTTGTTGCGCCGTTTCTTCTCCACCAGCGCCTTGGAAGCGGTGGTAAACTTAGATTAAGTAGAATTAAAATCGACGTCAATAAGAAACAATTTTATTGTTCTATATTGAAAAATAAATGACTATGACTATGACTAGTCAACACTGACGCCAGTTCTATATCGTGTCAATAGAGCTCAATCGATACAGATTTTTTTGAGATGAGTGAGACAAACTAACCTTACAAATTATATATATATATTCAGCGTCGTAGAAAAATCTAAATAAACTCGTCAAGATGAATGATCTAGGTCTGAAATAGAAAGTGATAATCTGTGAAGATTGAAATAGAAACTAAATGAGTCTGCGGTTGGAGTTTATTAAATTATTCTCATTCTAAGTAATATATATTTCAAATAGGCCGTTGTTTTTTCAACACCTCGGGTTTTAGTTCTTATTTGCGTTAACAATCTTGATACTTTGTTTAATAAAAAATAAAAAAATGTATTATGAAAGAATGTCTGCGGATTGACCAATGTTGAGCAGGGGATGTATCCTGTCTCATTTATATTGGAGAGAGAAAAACTAAAATATTGTTTAAGCAGTACTAAGTAAAACTTCACTCTCTTCTTCAGCCGAGCAAGCTACAGAAGAAATGGCAGGCCTCCTAAGCAGACTTCTCATCACTGCGTAGGTAAAGTCAGCGTCATAAATATCTTGACGACGAAGTCTCAAAATGATCTTAAAACTCTCGTATTGAGAGCAAATCAAACTGTTTTATTAATTTAAATGATATTATTGTCCAAACTAAAAGTATCAAATATCTGAACAATCAGTCAACTGAAAGGGGGTAAAAAAACTAAATTAAGATCATTTTGAGTACTTTGTCCGTCAACGTCTTTCTGATGCTGACTAAAACGTCAAAAGCAAATGATAAAAGATGCTTGATGAAAATAAGTTATGTTGTTGTCAAGTTTCATTAGTGTAAAAAACCTAGGGTAACCCTAGCGGGGCTAGATGGGGACACTAAGGTCCCCACAACCCAAAGGGGGTCATCTCGAAAGAGATGGTCCTGGGTCTGCCGGGGTGCGAGAGATATGCTTTCGACAATCTCACCTCCGGCAACCAAGGACCCAAGACGGCGTGCGTTTTGGTCGGTTTGAGTCCGACATAACCGCCTCCTCCGTCTCCGTGGGGATTTTGCGCACGATAAAAAAAAGTGTAAAAAAACTGTACATTTTGCCTAATATCAAAGTTTTGAATGAAAACACCAAATTCCGGATACAAATTACTAAGTGGCGCCACTGTTAGCATGGTACAGGTCTACGATGGTGGCCCTCTTTCTGAGACACTTCATCTTACCATCAAGGGAGGTGAAGTCAAAATGATGTTTCCTTTAAAAAAAATTAGAAGGAACAAAAATCAACACCATAGATTCAAAACCTTACGCAATACGAAACAAATTCCCATACGCAGTACACATCCAACATATCCAATAAACAGTCTTACAAGCAGCAGGTAATAAACAGCAACAGTACCAGGCGATCATAGGTTTTATGAGGTTTAATTGTGTGTACGAACGTACGAGTATAATCGCCGCGGCAGGACTCCTGCGCAACGGTGCCGCGAGTTATGGCCGATATATAGCAGCGGGAGCGCGGACACGCGACTGCGTGTTCAGCCAACGTATGCTCTGCAAGACGACGGGAGACATGGAGCTGGTTCAGTTTTACTACAGTTTAGCTAGAGAATTTTTAGTTTTTAGTGCCCCATAACAAGAATTGTCAAATAACTATGTGCAGTCAAGAGTCATAATCTATGCTCTGCATTATGATGGAAGACGTGGAGCAGGTTCAGTTTCGTTACAGTTTAGCTAGAGAATTTTTAGTTTTTAGTGCCCCACAACAAGAATTGTCAAATAACTATGTGCATTGTGCAGTCCAGTGCCATAATCTATGCTCTGCATGATGACGGGAGACATGGAGCTGGTTCAGTTTCACTGCAGTAGTTTAGCTGCTTTTAGTGAGTGTGCTGCTTTTCCATAGCAATTGTCAAATAACTGCCTTTGTCAGAACGACAATCAATCAAATTCGTCTTTTAGTGTTCACTGCTATACCTACAATATGCTCTGCAAGACGATGGGAGAAATGGAGCTGGTTACAGTTTCGGTACAGCTTTGCTAGATAAATTTTAGTGTTTAGAGATTCTGATTCTTCACAACTGATCGCCCCAGCAGGCAGTCCACTGTTATTTATAGGTCTCACACAATATATATGCCATAGCACCCGATCTTTAACCCTACGTGTCCTATCTATTCTAAGTACCTTTTCAGGTCGTCCGTTTACATATTTGGCCATTTCCTCTTGGCCAAACTGTATAAAACGTGGAATTAAATATCCTAGTGCCAATACTAGGGGGTGTTCAGTGTCCACCTTCAAAACAGAACCTATCTGAAATAGATTTTGAAACATTACAGCCTACTATATGGGTGACTTATGCATCACAGTCCTCAGTCTCCGAGACTTCGCTTGTCTTTGAAACGGCCAATCTGCCATATTTTACATTTAGCAACAAAATCTCACCTCGACAATGCACTAGCAAGATCAAAGTTCTGAATTTAAACCAGGTAAGAGGAGTCAAACTCATTTCTTGAGACTACTCATACTATTTAATCATTCTGTTACAGAAAATGCCAATAACTTTCTTCGACCTAAAAATTGATCTTAATCGCACGCAATTTTAACTGAAATACCTTTTTCTGGTACCTTTCATAGTTAAGATTAGACATCATTTTCGTCCAAGCGTCTCCTCTACAATTCTATTCCGCAGAATGCGGCTACACCCAATCGGACAATGGTTGATTTAGCCGCTACTACCACGTCCGTTACGCCGGCCTACGCACCTTGCCTCTGTCGCCTGTCGCTTGAGAGATATAGCCCGTCGGGCGATATGTTAAATTGGACACACGCCTGCTTGCATTAACGTGGCTTGTGTGCCGGTACTGTTACAATATTGTCGGTACAGTTACTTGGGGTGTTCTGTGTTCGATGGAAAATGTAGGCGGTTCTCTATTTGTTATGTTGTTTACGCGCAGTTTTATGAACAAAATCATACGGAAAGTCTTGCATTTTAGGATATTTTCTGGTTTTTCTAATGATTGACATGTGTCATGTTTAAGATTGGAAATGGATTCTCTAAAACGTCAGCATCAGACTGTTATGCAGAAATGGTACCGGCAGCAATTATAATGTCCCTGATTTAATTATGACTTAGTCCTGATAACCAAATTGGATGCATATCACACCCCTTTTCTTCACATTACTGAAAAATATCTAAAAGATATAATTTCCCAGGAGCCAAAAATCAAACTCGGGAAAAAGGTTGCACTGCCCAGTAACCAAATAATATATGCCACGTTTTTCTTTCAATGACTTATGAGGTTGTACTTAAATAGGGGAATTTTAAACAGATAGACAACTCTTTATTGTACATCAACATCAGTAATCAGTACATCAGTTTTATTTATCGAATACATAGAGAAAAATGAAACTTCTCGGGCGGGACTCGAATCCGCGTTCTTTCCCCTTTCTGGGGAAATGCCTTGACAAACTCAGCTATCGAGACACGCCCGATGTGATTCAAATGTCCCTTCTATTTTTATCCATCTTTAAGGCGACGGTGGAGTATGTAGTAGAACGTGCTTATGTGAAAACCATCCTTGATATTAACATGCAAGCTCTTACTTAAGTCATAGAACCTCTGTTAAATCGTCTGAAACCAGTGTACAGTAGACAGCATCAGATCGGTCTTGATGAACAAAGATCTGCGGTAGCCTAGTGGTATGGGTAATGAGACCTGAGACGAGGTCTCGGGTTCGATCCCAGGTTTACCATGGCACACACCAAGGACTTTTCGATGCTTTTCGAAGTTATGTGTGTATTTATCGCAGGTTTATAAGTGCCCGGTTAATGGCAATAGGCTCGCCACCTATTACATTGGGACCTAAACATAAACTGGCGAAATGTGGGTGCTAGCACCTCTGCCTACCCCTTCGGGGAATACAGGCGTGAGTTTATGTTATGTTATGGATTGTTCTGATATTTGGTACACACCTTTAGTTCGGACAATAATACAATTTAAATCAATAAAAAGTTTAATTTGCGCTAGTTTTAAGATCATTTTGAGACTTTGTAGTCAAGATTTTTCTGACGCTGACCGTACCTACATGAGCAAGTTCAGTATGTAAATCTTATAATTAAAGAAAGCTTTATCAATCCATACTAATATTATAAATGCGAAAGTAACTCTGTCTGTCTGTCTGTCTGTATGTTACGCTTTCACGCCTAAACCACTGAACCGATTTTGATGAAATTTGGTATAGGGGTAGATTAGACCATGAGGAAGGACATAGGCTATGTTTGGTCGCGATAACCGACATCCACGCGGGCGGAGCTGCGGGCAAAAGCTAGTAGCACATAAAACGCATATCAATGTATGAATATTCAGTATTAAGAACGCCATTTCAATTAAAGCTAGGAAGGCTATAGGCGCGGCGAATACAACAATAAGATAAGATCTGTTATGAAATCTTACATATTAAAGGTGCTGATGCATTTGATCGACGCTTTGTAAACGTTCGAGGGGGCAGAGGGGTATTTAGTACTACTTTTACCAACGATGTTTTTTACAGAATATTAGAACCGAAATTACTAATATTCCCTCTAACCCCTTCAACAAAGCTAAATTGCTTGTGCTAGGAGTGGATTCACGTCGGTAGTGTAATGGTCAGGTTTCGAACCCGGGACTTCTCGATCGTAAGGCCGACTCCTTAACCACTAAGCTACCGACGCCTTATCTCCCTGTAACCAAGGCTACTGAAAAGCATCCGAAACGTCGGGATCTGTGTGAATAATAAAATAACACCTAATAAATTCTCACATATTCATTCAAAATGAATATTACTTCAATGTTAATAAATACTTAAACGTCGTACAATATAGTCTCCTCCTATTTTGAAGTCGGTTAAAATTCTTTATTTTTAATTGGTCTATCAATGTAACTACACCCTTCCACCATTTCATATTTAGCCATAAATTTTAAAGTGGCAGTCTTTAGTTCTACGATCTCGACAGATGCTTTTTCACGCCCCGCATAAAGTACTCAAGATTATAGGAAGAAGGAAACTCGCTCTAATGTATCGCTACCTTTACAAGTACAAGAGAGCAAGTTTGTATCTTGCATCGCGCCGCGCCCCGGCGCCACTCGTACAAATCCCTTAATTAAGTGTAAACGACGGAAAATGGTATAGTTGTGTAAAGCGAATGTGTATCGCTGATGTAAAATCTGTTCGAGTAATTATTAATACGATAACTACGAGAATTGTTAATAGGTTTCCTGTTTTCTTGCAATAATATTTACATATAAACATATTATAGATATGCAGGTCTACGTAATAGGGGACAGTCTATTACCGTCATTATGAGTTAGAAGATTTTAGAATAGAGCACATAGATTGTATACTATGATACGAGTATGAAGAGCTTTATAACGTTGATAGAAGACGGAAGGGGAAGACCTAGACGCACATACCAGGACCAAACCGGGGAAGTTTTAGAAAAGGGGCAGGTCAGGAATATCTTAAACCGACGAGCATGCATGAAGAATGTAATGAGAGTGAATGAAGCGAGAGTAGTAGTCAGGATCGTAGCAAATGGAGATCCGTGATCTCTGCCTACCCCTGTGGGAAGCAGGCGTGATTTTATAATATGTTATGTATAAAGATGACGCAGTTATAAAAATTCAAAAATTAATAGTACATTATGATATAAGTGCGGTAAGTTGAAAATTACAGCCGAGGCGATATTACTAGCCCGAGCCATCGGCGAGGGCTATAATGAAGCAGAGGCTGTAATTTTCAAAGCGCACGTGTGTCATACGACGTTTTATAACATATTTATGAGGAAATTAATAATTAATACAGCGAAAAGAAAAAGTGCGCGGAATTATTTTTACTTGTCCACAAATAAGCGGTGCCCGCGCATCAACGTTTTTTTTTTTAGGCAAAGGTAGAAAAACAGCCAGTATTACTAATAAAGTAAATTAATATTTTTGTGTTTTTGTTACAGATAAATGGTTGTAATTTATTGTCAAAATTAAGTAAATTAAAGAATTAAATGTTTATTTGTTATATTTTATTTCCCAAAGTTAATTTTATTCATAAAATATTGACCACTTTCTTGACATAAAACCTCTTTGCTAAGATTTTTAAAAGTATCGTTCACGGAGTATCTTAAAACTTTATTAAAAAAAAAACACGTGCCTTTTACATTACATAATCGCACAAGTACGTAATGAGATACATTACGATATTGAAATTGGTGTAATTACAACCACTTTACGAGCAAATATGTTATAAAAATCATTTATTGTGCATAGACTGTTAAATCGGAACTCTCGCGCACTCAGCGGGTATTTTTTTTTGGCCTATTTACATTTATTTACTTACGGTCTAGATACAGTGCTTTTCTTGAGTAGCATAGCCGAGCGAACAGCTCATTTCCAAGCTTGCTTATCATCTAAATATCAGTTTATACAGTTTATGAAATAGTGTCATTGGGACATGCTCGTGATATGTAGAAATCAGTATATGTCAGGCTACTATCAGTGCCAAGCAAAGCAAAAAGTTGTTAAAAGCAAAGAATTCTAATCTGTCTCCTCCCTTGTGCGGTTGAAAGACTGCAAGCCTCGTTTATTAACCACCAAGGGGTATTGGCTTGCAAAAGAGTAGTGGCACTATACATGCAAGTCTTTGATGAATCATATACATATTTGTACAGTAACCAAAACGTATACAAAACTATTATATTATACAGCTCTGTACCTCTAATTTAATTGATTTAAGTGAGAGTGTACCAATACCACATGCGGGCGTACAATTGCGTATTACAAAATCCTATCAGATGCTTACAAATGTAAATAAAGGTTTCTTTGATGTCGGCCCGAAACGTAATTAGTCTTATAATGTGCTGCGTTACGCGAATCAAAATGAAATATTTGTTGATAGTGTTAATACTAGTGATTGTAGTTAGAATATTGGTTTATGAAAAGCGATCTTAATGTAATTGTAATTCAGTTTTTTCTGTCAATATGACTCTTAACAACAGTTGAAAATAGAACTCTAAACATAATAGCTTTTTTACTTATAAAAAGGTTATTATGGAATTCAAGTATATTTTACAAGAAACTAGCTATTGCCCGCGGCTCCGCCCGCGTGGATGTCGGTTCCCGGCAATTATTCGAATTTTTCTCGCCGTAACAACCTTCCCTGGACTTCCACGAATAATTCAAGACCACAATTAGCCAAATCGGTAAAGGCGTGCTGGAGTTATATCGTCAGGAAGGAAAACCCGACTTATTTTTATATAGTGGATAAACTTCTAAACTTGGAAATGAACTATTTACTCTACTATACTACTCAAGCAAAACATTCGTGATTTTATTAAAATGTTTGTAAGTAAACCGAAAAAGCACAGTTTATTGCTGAAGTCTTCTGAAGATGGAGAGGCCTTGCAAACCGGTTCTCTACTTGCTAATCAGTTAGCCTACAGCAGTCCACTGCTGGACATAACATAAGCCTCTCCCAATGTTGGGAGGCTTGCTAAATGTTAGTCTAATTTTGATATATTTCTCTTGGAAATAGGTTCCTGTGGGTAATAGTATCACACGAGCGGAGCCACAATCATTATTATAAAATATATTCGTAACGTTCCCTTAAACATAACATTCACCTACAGATTAGCATACAATATCCAAATCCTATTTTTGCCTCACAATTTATATTCTGCCTTGCCGTTCGATACTAAAGCATTCTAATATTATAATGTATAAAATAAATGGCTGTATTAACCTAGTTTTAAAATCTGTACATTATTCAGTTGGACAGGTATGTATGGAATCGACTGCGAGTAGATATATTCAGTCAAAGATTTGTGGCTTCATCTTGCGGTAGAATTATGTGACGTCTTTGACAGTTGAGATGTGACACGGGCACATACTCAGCAGTATAAGGGAGTATATACACTTGCCGAGAATGGTTGGTTTTATTTGGATCAGTACTTTTTTCGGCTTTGATTAGATTTTATATAGAATGAGGTATGGTTTTCTGAAGACGGGACCTTTGTGAGTATCTAACTTACTAGATAATATATGTATTTAATGGTTCTGGAATTTCGGTGATAAGTACCTCCCAATAGAAAAATAACAAAAGCAGAACTCCCTCTGTGTTTGTACGCATGAGTGCGAATCGTTTATGTTTTTCTTTTAGTCTGAGTTTACTTTTTCTATTGGGAGGTATCACCTAAGTTCCAGAACCATTGTATACATAGTTACTCACAGAGCATAATTTGAAAATTCCTATTTGAGTGACGTTCTTTTCATCCTTTCATCTTTTCGGACTGGTACTGTAATGGTTGGAAGCCTCTGTAATGGTTTATCCAAATATCAACTTGCAGTGGTTGAGTCAATTACAAAATGGTTTATGAAACTTGTTAAAAATGATGCGTTGGCTAAAACTAGGCATTAGAGCATGGAATACCAATACAGAGTTGCTAGTTCTTCGGGCGTTTTACCAGGCGCATTTCAGGTAGTATACGATAGGCTTACATAACCTCATTAACCGCTTACATTCCTCCAAGTTCCTTTTATTCCACAATCCCTACAGCGATGTAAACCAGAATCCACGACTGAATAACTAATATAAAAATTCATAAATTTAATAAAATTGTTCAACCATTGTAACCTCTCCTTAAGAATACCCAACGAAACAGTTCTACAGAAATTCAAATCTTAACCCATAACAATAAAGTTTATATCCATTTGTGTGTCCAAACAGACCTAAACAGTCAGTCTGTCTGTCCCAGGTTGATGTGTGGCTAGTGCGTGTTGCAGACTCCATTAGAGGCGAATTATGGTCTGCTGTCGTGTTAAGCTATGCCCAACGAATGTTGTGGCGACCACCGACATTTTTACATAATAAGGAATCGGTTTCTAGTCAATATCTGCTTTATTTAAGTACCTATGTAAAATGTTTAGCTGTTTTTGTGTATTTGAAATGGAGATCCCACATTTGAAGAGACAGTGTCCCCTTTGGATGCTTCGGAAGATATTGACAAATTAATAAGATAGAGATATCATTTGAGTTGTCGTATAGCTGTCGCTAAAAATGTACATCGAAATACTTTTTATGACATATTTTTTTTGAAATTTATCTATCGAAGTCTATAATAATAGTCCTGATGACTTGATAAACGAAGTCTGTGGCTCGCTTTTAATGTAGGTTTAGCTGCGACTGCGGCTAAACTTCGATATTTTCCTCACAAGGACTGCCATCTGACCTCCACAACAAATTAACGATATTAGACCAGTTTGTCGAACTTTTTAGTTATTTAACTACTCGTAGTGACTCGTACCATAGGTTCGTTTGGTAACCGAGACCGATGGCTTAACATGCTTTTCGAGGTTTGGAGGCTCTCTGTAGTATAATTAGGCATTATTTTTACCATTGTCATCTTCCTTGCGGTATTTGGTCGCATTCGAAGCGTTTATCTCGTTCGTCCGGGGTTCCCATTTAACTGTCTAAGTTTTTGGCTTAAATTCGCGTTATAGTTATGTTATTACCACATCATACAAGTTACCAGACCCTGCCAGTCGGTGCATTCTTGCGACACTTAACAATAAAACCCAGTGACCTAAATACTTGCTCATTTTATGACCGAACTCGGATAGTTTAGTTTTAATATAACAACTGCACTTAACGGTACATGTTTGTGTGAGAGTTTAGAGTTATAGCACCGATTAGTGCTAGGATATAATACATAATATTAAATTGAACAGGTGGAGTAAAATTGAGAACAATATCATAATAAGATGATTAACCAAATGAACCATGGCAGTTTTCTACCGTCTCTACCATGGTGAATGTTCTGACGAGCTCTTCCAATTAGTTCCACCCTCCCCTTTCCTTCACAGGACGACACGTGCAGGGCTAAGATGTCATCCATTTACGGTGCAGAGTATACCTGCTAGAACCAAGCGTTTCAGTGATTCATTCCTATGCCGCACCACTAAGACCTGGAATTCCCTGCCAGCTCACGTGTTTCCTTCTTCCTACAGTCCCGGGTCCTTTAAGCGGGGCGTGAAAAGGCATCTAATGAGGCCGTCAAGCTGAGTGCCACCACTGTTAACATGGTAAATATTTACGATGGTGACCCTCTTTCCGAGACTTTGCCTTTAGCTTAACATCAGGCGAGGTGAAGTCAAATTGACGTGTCCTATATTAAAAAAAAAAAAAAAAAAAACAGGATATCCATGACATGGAAGGCATTGATACTAAGCTTTTGCCGTGAACTAAGAACGCTTAATCATGAGTTGCTACTTCAGGAGAAGAGTGATATAATGGGAAAACGAAAGTAATATAATGGAAAAGAAGAGGAATATAATGGGGAAAAGAGAGGAAGTTAAGGCCTCTAGTAATTTCAAATACTATACTAAATTCTACTTGATATCTATATTAAGTGAGGGTCTACCGAAACGTGCTATTTTAGTCACTAAACTTTTTGTTTAAATTTTAGGCCTCAGGAATGCTTACTCGGAACCGGAATCACAGTACCTGATATTAGTATTCGCAGTGTTACTGTTCCAAAGAGATCTCAGCAGTCAAAAGGTCTCGGAGACTTTCCTAGTGGACTATTTCATCACTGCCGTCATATTCAACAAGGTGTACGAGTTTTTATTGAAGGTACGTTTTATTTAATTTTAAAAAATAGTAGGGGCCCCAATGCAATACCTTGTGGCACACCAATGTATGAATTGGGTCCTATGCAATATAAATCTTCACTTTTTCGGTGAAAGTATGTCAATGTATTGTTTGCTGTATTTTAGGTAGTTTTTAATTAAATTTAACACTAAACCTAATTCTGGAAACCTCACACTTTATTAGTATTTTTGAGGTGTAACAAAGTCAAAAGCTTTACTCGTATCATTCATTTTTTTTTACTGGGTAACTATCATTGTAAGTAATGCTCGTTGACATCTTCAGTGGTACAAAACATGGTTAAGGTTAAGACGGTACGCACAATGCCCCAATCATGATGCTAAGTGTGGAACAGCCCAGAAAAACTAACTGAGAAACTACCATGGTTAAGGCCCTATACAAATCGGGCGTAGGAGGTCGCAGAACGATCTCCATCCCCCTTCAGGTGTGAGGAATCCGTGATCCCTATACCCGAAGGAGACCAGCTTGAAAGAGGTGGCCCTGTGTTTTGGGAGAGTATCCGTGCGGATTTTAGGCCTTATACATGTATGATTATTGTGCATTTCAGGTGCAGTTCGTGGTGACGTACATAGCGCCGTGGCAGATCACATGGGGCAGTGCTTTCCACGCTTTCGCCCAGCCTTTCTCCGTGCCCCATTCCGCCATGCTGTTCCTCCAGGCCGCACTCTCTGCACTACTCTCCTCGCCATTGACTCCTGCACTGGGTACGTCCTCTTCTGTTTCCGATCTCAACTAGGTTGGGAAAAGGTTCCCAACTCAGTTGGGGTCTGCTTTCAGTAACTATGAAACTGCCGAATTTCGGTACTTAGACCACCATGTTGAAGAATTTTAGGTTATAACTACCCGTAACGACCGGGACAGATATTGGCATTGCAACCGAAACTGATAGCATAACAAAAGAAAGAAAGAAAATATTTATTTATTCAAACATGAACCTACGAGATACAGAAACAAAAGACAAAAACAAACACACACACCACAAAAAGTAATGTTCTGCTGATATAAGCTGCTGATGGCTCGGACTAACTATAAGCTCGGCTCATCGGTATTCATTGACAGGCATATATACCTCGCAGGTATGCATGCTGAATAGGGCCTGTTTCAGCATATTATGCAATGTGCTTGGCAATGACATGTGCCTAGCGCGAGATTTTTCTCGCATTCACTATTGACTAGGATTAAAAGTCGTACTAAGCGCTTTGTGCTCTTTCATTGCGTAGTAGATACTAAGTACCTATTGAAAGTATGTAATCTTAACACCCAGTATTCGACCCAGTACTGCAGGGCATTATCCTAAAGGCACTTGTACATACAACCATTCAGGCGTTAACTGGCATGACTTCAAACTCATTTTAACGTTTGATAATGTTGATTTTTGTAGGTAGCGCGATATTCATGACGTCATACGTCCGTCCAGTGAAGTTCTGGGAGCGAGACTATAACACCAAGCGCGTGGATCAGAGCAATACAAGGCTGTCGTCACAACTGGAACGGAATCTTGGAGCTGGTAAGTAAATATCTATGGTTGATGAACGAAACAGTGTAAACGACATCGAATATTCAAAGGAAAATTATCCCAAATGACAGTAGCACTCCTACACTTAGAAGCGAATTTCCTGTGAACTTATTTATTTACTTTGCAGATGACAACAATTTGAACTCTATATTCTACGAACATTTGACACGATCGCTACAACACTACCTATGTGGGGATCTTATGCTAGGCCGATGGGGACAAGTGCAGCAGGGAGACTGCTTTGGTGAGTGATACATATAAATACTTCAGAAGCGTTCAGTTGCCTTACCATGAAACAAAAGAGAGAGAGAGAGAGAGAGAGAGAGAGAGAGAGAGAGAGAATGGGAGAGAGATAATCCCTGTTGTACTTATAGGTCGAATCATATACGATAGGTATATTGGACCTAAATCACGAAATATAAAAGGCTCTAGAGCGCGCGGATTGTTTTGCAAAAATCTATAACATAACATAACATAAACTCACAACTGTATTCCCCGAAGGGGTAGGCAGAGGTGCTAGCACCCACATTTCGCCAGTTTATGTTTAGGTACCAATGTAATTAGGTGGCGAGCCTATTGCCATTAACCGGGCATTTATAAACCTGCGATAAATACACACATAACTTCGAAAAGCATCGAAAAGTCATAGGTGTGTGCCATGGTAAACCTGGGATCGAACCCGAGACCTCGTCTCAGCAGTCTATTACCCATACCACTAGGCTACCGCATAAAAATCTATAATTGGTGAATTTGAGATCGTCCACCACAGTAGCACAGTTTCTTCAAAATACATACAAGAAACTGCGCGTACAGAGCACTTTTTGAGGACATTTTTGAGGACATTTTAGATCCAAGATATATGAATTGAGCTATACTTGTTATACAAGTAACATTGAGCGTCGGTAGCTTAGTGGTTAAGGAGTCGGCCTTACGATCGAGAGGTCCCGGGTTCGATCCTGGCCACTACACTACCGACGTGAACCCACTCCTAGCACAAGCGATTTAGCTTAGTTGGAGGGGTTAGAGGGAATATTAGTAACTTCGGTTCTAATATTTAAAAAAAAAAAAAAAGTAGCTCAGATCACACCTTTACGACACTAATCTCTTTAGTACTAACTTGACCTCGTTCATAAATTAGTTACAAAATTATAATGCGACCCAACACAGAGCCAAGATGCACAAAAGTCGTGATTTTGCAAGTGTTGCCAAATTACACTTTAGTGGTGGAAATGTGCCTAATTCTACAGAATACAGTGCGCAGGAGTTTTCTATTAGCAAATGCGGTTTAAGGGTCAGGACACATTGAAATAAAAAATCAATTTTTTTATTAAAATATTATTAGAAACCTTTCCAGTTTTTTTTAAATACTTTGTGCGGGTTTGGTGCCCGGTGGAGGTGAATAGGGCCATCTCTTCCTGTGGGTGTAGTTGAAAGCGACTAACGGATAGAGCTGTTCTCCACCCGACAGTAAACATACAGCCCAGGACAAAGTGCCCACTTGGCAGCAATAGGCTTGCCGTCTATTACGTAGGACCGAAAATCATAGATGGCGAAATGTGGGTCTTAATACACCTCTGCGTACCCCTTCGGGGATTTTCAGGTGTGAGTATATGTTAATTTTAAAGTTTTTGGCTGGTTATCTTCTCTGCCCACATCGGGGGACAGAATGGTAATGGTAAACTTAGATTAAGTAGAATTAAAATTGACGTCAATAAGAAACAATTTTATTGTTCAATATTGAAAAATAAATGACTATGACTATGACTAGAGGCTTGAATATACCGGGTGTAAAGGGACCGCTCCTAAAGCCGAAGGCATCTGGTAGTGGATACTGCAGGTTCACTGCGTATTGGAAAAAAAAATATTGCCAATATGTAGTGCTCTTGGATCCGTCTTCTAAAATGACACTCAGCCTGAATCGCTATTTTTCTGAGGAATGATTGTATTGTATCAATATGTCAAACTATTAATCTGTCCTCAAATAAATTGCGATTCAGGCTGAGTGTCATTCTAGAATACGGGCCTTGGAGTACTATTATGGGTCTTTGGCATCGGGAGCGTTCCTTTACTCACAATATGTAGGTGATTTTCAACCTCCTTCGCAAGTGGTGTATCCTCTATAACCTTTTTACGACTACATAACTAGTACTTTCTCTAGACTTTCACCTGTACTAATACGTAGGTAGCGTTGTACTTACTCTATAAATAGAATCTAAACATTGCCATTAATATAAGCTAACTACCTGTTGCCCGCGGTATCGCCCGTGTGGCATACTGATCTAATTCTAGCAACCAGGAACTTGTTCTCAGGATATATACCGATGTAGCCTATATTATTGTAAACTATGAACTATCTCTGTAAAAGAATCATCCCGATTGATGGAATTATAACATAGCTAAAGCAAAATAAACAAACGCAGAAGATAGGTGGGCAGTTTCTTTTTAAGAAAAAACATACAAAAAAATACAAAAAAAAAACATCAAAAAATAAGAAAAAAAATTGGTTGAGTTCACACATTTCAACACAAATTTTAATTAATTATTAATTAATTGCCCCATTTGACTGGACTGAGTACCAAATATCCGGTCATCTGATAGCCAAGTGCGACCGGCGTCGGTAGGCGTGAGATGTCGTGCGGTGTCCCACAGGGATCGGTCCTGGGGCCGCTCCTGTGGAACATCGGATACGACTGGGTGCTTCGCGGTGAGCTCGCGTTCGGTGCCACCGTCACGTGCTACGCGGACGACACGCTAGTGACGGTGAGTGGCGCTACACACCGCGAGGCGACCCAGAGGGCCACGACCGCTGTTGCTCAAGTCGTGGATCAGATCCGGCGGCTGGGTCTCGAGGTGGCTCTGCACAAATCCGAGGCCTTGTTCTTTCATGGTCCTCGGCGCAGGCCAACCCCGGGATCCAGCTTGACAGTAGGAGGTACTCCCATCGACATCAAGCCCCGGTTGAAATACCTGGGACTTCGGAGAGCACTTCCGAAGTCTGCGCCCCAAACTGTTGGTGTCAGCTAACGCGCTGATGCGGCTGGTGCCCAACTTGAGGGGCCCAGAGGACTCCTGCAGGAGACTCTACGCGGGTGTCGTGCGGTCCATGGCCCTGTACGGGTGCCCAGTGTGGGCGGACGCCCTGCAGGCCAGGTTCGTGCAACTGCTGCATGCGCCGCAGCAGACGATGGCCTGCAGGGCCATTAGGGGGTACCGCACGATATCCTTTGAAGCGGCGAGTCTCCTAGCCGGATCGCCACCGTGGATCCTGGAAGCGAGATCCCTTGCGGCACTGTATCGGTTCCGTAAGGAGGCGCGGGAGCGGGGATACGATCCTGAGCCCGAAGACATTCGGGCCGAGAGGTCCCGGCTCCACGGGATCATGGTGGCGGAGTGGGAGCGACGACTTGAGCAACGACGTGCAGGGCATGCCGTCATAGAGGCGGTAAGGCCCATCATGGGGGAATGGCTCGAGAGGCCACATGGCAGCCTCTCGTATCGACTGACGCAGATTATCACCGGGCACGGGTGCTTCGGGAGATATCTGTGTCGGATCGAAAAGGAGCCAACGTCCGAGTGCCATCACTGCGACGCGAGCGAGGACACGGGGCTGCACACGCTCACCGAGTGTCCGGCATGGGCCGGACCGAGGCGGGAGCTAGTGGCGGCCCTGGGAGTGAGAGTTCTCACACTCGCCACCCTGCTCACAGCAATGGTCCGCTGCGCGGACGCGTGGGCGGCCGGCGTCTCCTTCAGCGAGCAGGTAATGGTCGTGAAGGAGACGGCGGAGCGGGAGAGGCGGCGCGAGCGAGAAAGACTCGCGGATCGCGCCGCCCGCGCGCGCAGGCAACTCGGGCGTCGGAGGGCACTGACTGACCTCCGTCCCCCATGAGCGCGGGCCTGAGGGTGACGGGTGGAGCCGCCTATCACCCCAGCAGCAGCAGGCCACGGCGGCGGCGCGCTGAACAGCGCGCCTCCCCCTTCCGGGGGCGAGTTGGGGACACCGTTGTCCACCCTCCTGAGGAGGGCCAGACCGTAAGGGATGGCCCTGGGTCAGCCGGGGTGCAAGGGATATGTCTATGACAACCTCACCTCCGGCCTAGCACCAAGACCCACAGTCGGCGTGCGGTTTTAGTCGGTTCGAGTCCGACATAACCTCCCCTTCCGGCTCCGGCAGGGGGGTATCCGAGGGGATTTCCGCACGAAAAAAAAAAATGTCATCCGATAGCTACTTTTGCATTTATAATAATTGTAAATTATGATAAATTTGTATTCTCTAGCTGTCAAAAAACTAATTTAACTATCTTACGATTTTCTGGTTTTACAAAATGATTTCTTCGATTACCTCATAACTTACTTCACGAACCACACATCAATAATAATCCATCCAGCGCCAGCGCTACAATATTCCTAAAGGTCATTTACAAACGTCGGCTACGGATCCGTGAAGATCAGGAGTTTCCATCGAGGTATAGGCACAGAATAGATAATAGTACTAGGTATAGGTAAGTTGAGTTAGATTTTATAAACCTTTTCAGGGCCGGTTCGACCAAACGCGAATAAAGTTTATTCCTAGATTATACAGGCAATATCACCCACATATTGGCTGTATATCGCGTTTGGTCGAATGTACCATTTTTTTTCTTTTTAGTCGACTTGAATCCCTGACAGTCCTATAGTTGTAAAAGGAATAACTTTGGTGAGTTATCTAGATATTTCCTGGATAACTGAAGTTCCACCTTTTAAATATTAACTTGTTGTTGCAGACTTTAATTGGTTATGAACACTGCTTACCATCTAGCATTGTTGGCATAGTGTTTTATATCACATTCATACTATATCTCTACAATGACAAATGTTTACATCGACTCCTAAGAAGAAGAGAAGAGCAGGAAGGTGATTAAGATCGGATCCGTGTCGCCAACGCCCCGTAACGTGTAAAAACTTCAACTTGTCCAGTTGTAATAGTACAACGTTAATTTCTGTATAAACTTAACATTTTAGAAATATGTGTAGCGTGCTATACCTTTCTACTTCATTCTTCAGCGTCGGCCTTATCGGCCTCTCTTTCTAATGGATGAGATACGTGACGTCATTTTGCAGGTTCTATATATTTCCGACTGGTTGTAATAATGTTCTTTGAACGGTAAAAGCGTGGGCAGTGGTCAGGTGCTCGTAGATGTATGATCTATTTAGGTTTGGTTAAGATTTAAGACTGTAATTTAAGCTGTACGAATAGGTAGTTTATTTAAAACTGTTTAAGACAGAAATTATATTCGGAGTTTAGCTGCAATATGATTATGTCGCTCTTTAATAGCCATTTTCTGATAAATAGGGAGAGAGATATATAATAGAAAGTGTCCCGCCAAAAATTCGAGGACCAAGTCAATAACAACTGCAAGACGGTGGAGACTACTTTTTTTTCGTACGTAAATCCCCAATTGATGTTACGAAAATTAAAAACTAAAAAATACCCCGACACTCCCCATCCCCAATTTAACCCCCATAACTTTTAAACGGCTGAGGTGATTTTCATCAAACATATATAAGAACGCTCCAAGAAAATTAAATTGAAATCGCTTCATCCGTTCGGGAGCTATGATGCTACAGAGAGACAGACCCAAGAGAAAAGATCTCGGGGTTCAAGTGCAATCTTTAGATGCAACCGGGATTGGCGTTCTTGAATCACTTAAGTACTGTAATTATGTCTTCGAGACATTATAGTACTTTATAGTATTGTCAAATTGGATTAGATAAGTTATAGAAACAAACAGAATTAGGCCCCAGTGTTATTGAGATTATTGCTTACGAAGTATACCCATGGTATAATAATTAGCGACCACCAACAAATCTTGTAATCAGTGAGATAGAACCGCTAGTATCGGCCAGTATGTAGACCATATACCATCTATAATAAAATAATATGAATTAAAAATTTCATAAACTCCCGATACTCCTCATTCCTACTTTAACCCCCATTACTTTTAAACGGCTCAGCTGATTTTCATCAAACATGTATAAAAACACTCGCACCTAAGTCACCTTTAATACATCAAGAAACTAAATTGAAATAGTTTCATCCGTTCGGAAGCTATGATGCCACAGACATACACGTCAAACTTATAAATATATATCTTTGCTTCGGGGGTTAAAATAGTCATAATATGCCAACAATCGAGAAGGGTTCATTGATAACCATACAATATCTATATATCGCTTCCATGCAAAGATTCACCTGAGTACCTACTATGCGGATAGCTCTTTCCATAAATCAAAATTATTTCACTGTTTCGTCAACTTATGTGGCGATATACTTTGTACCTACTTATATTTAGTACCGTGTTTTTCGAAAATGTACAAAAAAATACAGGTCGGGTCGATAGGGTCTCAACCTGGTAGGGTCACTTTCCATACCAAAACGCAAAGTAAAAAAAAATATTCCTCTGTGCTTCCGTGATAGATGTATGATCATTTTTTCGAACTTAAAAGTTAGCATAATAAATGCTATAAAAAAATCATTCAAATATTTGGGCGCAATCATCGAAATTCCAACAGTTCGTAAGAATGTTGGTAGATGGCTGCACCGTCGCCCTTATAGACGGATATAAAGAGAAGGAAAATTTGGAATGATTCAAGTGTGGCTCAATAGCTCAGTTGGAAGAGCAGTCCCCCTGTAAGGGAAAGGTCGTGAGTTCGAGTCTCACTTGAGCATTTCATTTTTTCCAATGTTTTTCGAACAGTATTAAAGATTTTAAATTCAGAATTTCGAATGCAGACCTTCAATTGTTTTCATATACCTAGCCAACCTTATTTCCCGCTGTCCGCTCCTCTCATATCTAAACCCACAGTCAGCCAGTATAGCTCGCTAGGACAACATTCCTCCAGTGACCGCAGGCACACGCTCGCCAGAAATTAATCACAATTATGTGACAGCGCCGCTCTGCGCCGCAATCTCTTACTCCGGAGACACGGCTTGTGTGAACATGTTATACTTAGAGCTGGTTCCGTCAGGTGCAATCAGGAATTATATCCGCTGGCCAATCTCGACCTTGCACTAACTCCTGCACTAACTCAAAACGTGACTCAGAGATTCATCAAGCTGATTATTTGGATAGGAAGACATCCTACATACCTAATAAGTTTAGATCAACAGTTATCTCTGTACGGCTGAATGTATTTAGTTTTTTTCTCCTTCTGTCTTATATGGGTGTGAATACCACCTGATCTATTCGTAGTCAATGAGATGAAAGCTTGCGCTAGAGTCTCGTCCATCAATGTAGTAATATAGTTTTAAGATGAATCTATATCTACTTTTTTATTCATGGTTGATAGGCTCGCATTTGACCACTGTCTTACCTGTTGATAAGTGGCGATGTCTGCTAACAACGACGAATAGACGAAAGATTTGTTTCTAATCGGTACAATTTAAAAATGCACGAACCGATTTTAATACTTTTTTACCAAGCAAGCAATTTACTCAGAATTTATATAAGCTACTTTTTATCCAAAATTCCCACGACATCAAGACTTACATGGGTTATACTGCGGAGCGATGCTATTTTCTAAAACTATATTAGAAACGTGTTGCGTATAAATAGTTACCAAAACATATGACAAATACAATATTACCATTACGCAACGAATTGTCTCTTTCAGTACATGGCGCTATAAAGTCAGTTCCGTCATACGCAATCAAGTAAATTTGAATTGTAGTCGGAATTGCAGCAGCATAGAGCGAAATGGAAGATATTAAAATTAATACGAACATTTGTCATACGTTTGGCCAACTGCTTGGGGCCACGACTTGGTATTGTCAACGGACGTGGGTGGCGATGTTCGTATGGTTTCTATTTCTGCAGTGATGTTCAAGTTAACTGTGATATTGTTTGATATTTTAGTATTTCTCGGATACCCCCCCTGCCGGAGCCGGAAGGGGAGGTTATGTCGGACTCGAACCGACTAAAACCGCACGCCGACTGTGGGTCTTGGTGCTAGGCCGGAGGTGAGGTTGTTTAAGACATATCCCTGGGTCAGCCGGGGTGCGAGGGATATGTCTTAAACAACCTCACCTCCGGCCTAGCACCAAGACCCACAGTCGGCGTGCGGTTATAGTCGGTTCGAGTCCGACATAACCTCCCCTTCCGGCTCCGGCAGGGGGGGTATCCGAGGGGATTTGCGCACGAAAAAAAAAAAAAAAAAGTATTTATTTTTTTAAGAATGTTTTAAAAATGGAAGACATGTAGTCTCAGTTTTTTATACTTTATTGTACACTTACATGGCATTTAAACAAAGAAAAGAAAACATAAAAAAGAAATAGTATGTACAAAGTTGAGCTTAACTCCAGGTTGAGTTCTCTTCCAGCAAACCCGGGAGTGCACAGAGGAAGAGCAATCCAATGAAAGGCAAAGCATTGTGTACATTAATGTCAAGATTTAATAATGAAGGTATACGAAAGGTTTACTTTTGGCAAAAGGCATTATAATAATATATACTTGCATACATATACGTAAACAACTCTTCAGTTCTTGACTAGATGATTACGAAATCCGAAATTCATACAGAGCTCTACAGATTTTTTTGGTCCTACACCGTCCGCCTACTATTGTTTACCTTTATTTGCGCTTCCATCTTACAACAATTCCGGGTATGAAAAAGCATCTAATGCGACCAGGTCGTGAACCGTGACATCAGGGTATTTTGTCATTAATAGATTGTACATTTTGACACTCGTGCTATCTGATACTTTATACATTTTAACATGTTGTCAGTTTGTACCCGTCGTGCGAGGTTTGACCATATCTTCACTGGATCAAAACCCCAAAACAAATAAAGATAAAAAGTTTATCTAACAACCATATTTTGTTAGTTTTCCCCGTTTCCACATAAACTGTGGACAGGGCTTCAGACCACCGTGGCGGTGTTCGTTACACATATATCATTGGTCGATAGCATCACAGTCGCTTCCCGAACAATGTGCTACCGTACGACGTCCACTGGCTTCAAATTGACTGTTAGTGGCAGATATCAGATAGGTTTTAGACGGTGGAGTTATATTTTGTAGTTGATATTTGTTGTTAATAGCCCCTTGTTGTATAAGGTTTGAGAATTCGCATTGTTTCAATATGTTGTAGTTACTGATGAGGCGGAAATACGCTTTGTCATGTGTTGAGTTATTTGTTACTTGCTTTATACACAATAACAATAACGGGATTTAACGCGACCATGGGTTATAGGTTCATACGTATCTTTGATTTGCCTGACGTTTCCACCAGGTCACACCGGCCGTGGTCACAGGCTGACTGGCTCCGTAGTGTACGCCCGCCCTCTTCGAGTCCGTGAGGTAGTAGATTCTTCATGTCTTCATTCTCGATATTTTGTTTTCGCCATGTACTGTCACATACCACACTCACAGTAAAAGAAAAGTAAACAAGTTGCTTATGATGAAGTGTGGACGATTGTTCCTCAATATTTGCCATAAGCACACACCGCACGCATTTTTGTACTCTAACATTTACATACTATGCCAAGATATATCATATCTAAAGTTCCTTATTACAGAACGAAACTTACTTCTGAATATCGATTTATAACTAGTAAGTACTGATACTCAAATCTGTCAATACAAATCAAGATTCAGGACTGAGTATCGAGAATACGAGTCTATAATTGTTTAAGTGGACCATTGGATGCTCCCAGAGTTAGCGGTAGGATAATGATGATGTCCAATGAATTACATTCTGGCTAATAATATAATTGGAACTACATTGTTAAATGAATTCATAAACAATCGTGCCTACGCGCAGATTACCTACTGCTTCATTATAAGCATATCCAATGTATTTGAAAATTGTGTGTCTGTTTGTACCTAATCTACCTACTCGTATTCTGTTGATAAATCAAAATCTTCGCGCTCATTTGTGAAAATTATTTTGTTCTCGATTATATCATCGGCATTTAAAAACTTGTACAATCAAGCACAAATTACTTAACGAGTCCCCTAAGCCTAAATTTTAATGCAATCAGGAGTCACGCTAGGATAACTATATTTATTTATTTATTTATTCAGGAAACATACAGTCATGTACTTATGTAGCAGAGTAACATATTTTTCTTAAAGACTTACAGTTCTATATGATACTATAATTTATAACATTAATAATCAGGGACACTGCACTGATTTATGTCCGTGAGGAACATAGCTCTTAGTTTTTTTATATACAAACCAACTACTGTTGAACATGTCCAAGCTACTGCATTGTTGTCTTAAAATATAAAAACTAAGTAGAAAGATTTGGAGAGAGCCTCTTCTGTGGGGTTTATTGGGAGAAAAACAAATATTCTTGAAGCAACACATAAAAGAAGTCAATGCAAGGTTGAATTGAAATACTATTCTACAACATATAACACTAAATACACCTTACGAATTAAGCCAAATTGGCACTTAAAATTCCCATTCAAAGTTCCATTACACTAGTTTAGCGATCATGACTTCCGTCGAGCGAAGCCGAAGTCTCGACTAGTGTAAAATAAGTGGAACATAGAATTATCTTGCAATATCCGTGTTTGAAGCTATATTATATCATCCTATAGAGGGCCGACCAACCTGTATTTAGGTTGGTGACACACCGAGAAAAACACGAAAACCTTTGTCAGTTACGTCTAAGAAAAAGTTTGTCAACGCATCGATAGTTACCGGGGCCCGTGGGTACACGTTATTCTTCTTGAGTAAAAAATAGCGTTGCGAAATGCTCATTGGTTAAGTAGTTGATTTTGCTTTTGCTTTCTGTGATGTTTCAAAATAGTAAAAGAAGTACGTACGATTTAGTTTTGAAGCATTTATTGTGATTGTTTTATTTTACACTTATACAGTTTTACTGTTCAGCTTATATTGGCTTGTTGATACTAGTGCGAAACCGGTAAAATATTAAAAATATTATTTTTTAGATATCATATATAAAATGTCTTTAAAAAAATATAAGTTTGTAAGTTAAGTTAAGTTACTTAAGTGTACTTCGCAATTTTATAAGTGCTTGAGATTATTTGTTAGCATTAGTTACTGAATTAATTATGTCTACTGTGTGAATATTTTTAAATTAAAATATAGAACGTCTAGCATAGTTTAGCTAACTTTAAAAACATGCATTCTTTAATGTCCTTCACAGATGACCGTTATATTTTAGCAAATATTATAGAGTACCTATAATATTATTTAGAGATATAATAAACTGCGCTATCCAAACGTTGCCTTCTTAGAATAAAATCGCCGATTTTGGTAATTTTTATCAATTTGTATAAAGTAATTATCCGATATTTAAAGCGCTTAATATTCCAAAACATAAATTAATCAAACATGCTCATTTTCCTGTAGCCTTTTGAAGTATTATTGGACCTGGTTTCGTTTAATTAAAAATGCAAGATTCTAATGATATGAAATCGATTTAGATTGGAAAAATTGGTTGCCCAGACGGGAGTTGAACTGACTGGGACTCCCCTGGTTTTGCACACGTCCTTAGGCCACGGTAACCACTTTCTATAAAGTGGGCCGTGTGGTTGTCAGCCACCTAAGTTGTATAAAAAAACTCCATTTTAATGGTAATAGTATATTTTAGTAGGTTTTTTGTTAAGGTAAATAGACTCTCCAGATAAGGCGATTTGGATAGGTACGGTGGTGCAGCAGTGTTTTTTTTATGAAATAGGGAGGCAAACGAGCAAATCGCCTGATGGTAAACGATCACCGGCGCCCATCGACACCCGCAACACCAGAGGAGTTAGATAGAAGTGCGTTGCATTCCTTTTAAAAGTTTGAAGGTCGTATTGGTTCGGAAATACCGGTGACCGTTCATTCCACAGTTTAGTTGTGCGAGGCAAAAAGTTTCTCGAGTTATTAGTATTCAACTCGTTTTATATTCCATATCGCGCCCGGTATGCCACCGCATTTATAGACAATACATATAATATAGTATTAGTTTGATAACAATACACACCTCTGGGCTACAGATTACTTTGAAAGTGGATTTCATTAGAACACACGGTAACTGGTGGGTGAGCTCCGCGCCATTATATTATATAGGTCAAAAGGTGGCTGTTGCATCATTCTCAATGTACGCTCTTTGAAATTGATTAGATAGTATACTATCGATATAAAATGGACTGATCCTAAAACTGTTAGATTCAAGCGTCGGTAGCTTAGTGGTTAAGGAGTCGGCCTTACGATCGAGAGGTCTCAGGTTCGATCATGGAGATTACACTAACGACGTGAACCCACTCCTAGCACAAGCAATTTAGCTAGAGGGCTAGCGAAAATATTAGAAATTTCGCTTTCGACTCCTTTAAAAAAAATTAACGTGATCATCATCACAGTGTTAGGCCCGAGTCCAACAAATGCTTGTACTTTGAAGCCCGTTCCCTTGAAAAGGCTTACCTCGGTTTTGTGAGAGCTACTGCCATTAATTTTTGACTGACCCCTCAACCTAAAGAGGAACCTGTGTCAGATCTTCCGTTAAGCAGCAGCTGTGTATCTGCTAGTAAGTATGACGTTGGCTTGGGACCAAAAGATTCCACCTAAGGAATAGAATGGTGGGGCTTCTGTGTATAGACACATGCTTAATGAAGCCTTAATTCGCAAGCACACCGATTATTACAAATTATAAGGGCTAAGTTAGTTATAATCTTTAGTAAAACTGTGTGGAATGATCGTTGTATACCTGCTTTAATAATGATAATAAATAAATAAAAAAAGCAATAAGTGATTTTTTCTTTCTTCCTTTCTTTAGCCTGTAATAGTTTTGAGTTATCGATTTTTTGCCTATGATTTTAAAGAATTTTTTAATGGCGTAATGAATTAATTGGAATGTTATATTTATATTTATTTTGTATGTTATGTTTTTGATTTATTATTATTATTAGTAAATTATTAAATTGAATTGGAATGTAATTTTTAATAATAATAATTAAACTATGTTATAAGACTATGGGATGTTAAATGCCAGAAATAAATGATTATTTATTTATTTAAGTCATTCATTGAGCAGACGCAAGTTCATTATTATGACATTGCACATGCGTCTTTGTTAGATTAACACATCAATTCCAATTTTGAAATATACTTACTAGTTAGAAATAAACTTAGATGGTAACCTGAACCTTATTAATATAATACATTAGTAATGACTCCGAATTGACAAAGTAATACAAAGCTATACTTGCTATTGTTATAGACATATAAATCTCATCCACCATACAGGCAGATTGTGCAAAGGTAAGAAAATTTAATCAGCTAAACGAGTGTTTGTCACGGCGATCACGAAACACTCGTGTGTGGATCTTTTATCATTACCAAATAAGACTTAGTCTCTATAAACTGCAGTATCACCTTTATATATAACATAATAAAGTCTAATATCCCTTCGCAAATTCTTCCTTATAAGCTTATTGTCACATGCAACAAAAATATTATTTTCTTTTACGAAATTTATTATAAATTTTATAAATCGAGTAGTAAGGTTCTATTTTGCATAATTTTGGATTTTAAACTGTATGTTTAAGTTTGTTATTGCAGTACACGTTCCTGTGACGTGTATATTTATCGGCGCCGGCGCAGCGCGTCCAAACACGGGCACTTCGCGCGAATGTGACCCAGATGTATGAGATGTAAGATGTACGGACTGGCTAAGTCAAAACCTAAAATTAAAAAAGTAGCAGTGGTCAGAGTTAAACCGAAAAAACCTTATCATCAATTTATCTTATATATAAGAATCTTATCATCTCATCTATAATCTCTCATTAATGTTGGTGTTTACACTGTTGATATTATGCCTAATAAATAAATAAATAAATAAAACCTTCAATGAAAAATAAGAAATTAACTTATATCTTAAATTTAAATTATATGTCGAATACATAGGGAAAAAGAATCTTCTCGGACGGGACTCGAACCCGCAGTCTTTCCCTTACAGGGGGAATGCCTGACCAATTCGGCTACCGAGACACGCCCGATATGATTCAAATTTCCCATCTTATACGTCTTTAAGGCGACGTGGCGTAATCTACCGATTTTCTTACGAACTATCGGAATCAATGAATGATGTTACAATCATTTTTAAACATTGATTTTTGATAACTGCGCCCAAACAATTGAAGGAATTTTTACAGCATTAAGTATGCTAACTATACAAATCGAATACATAGGGAAAAAGAATCTTCTCGGGCGGGACTCGAACCCGCAGTCTTTCCCTTACAGGGGCAATGCCTGACCAATTCGGCTACCGAGACACGCCCGATATGATTCAAATTTCCCATCTTATACGTCTTTAAGGCGACGTGGCGTAATCTACCGATTTTCTTACGAACTATCGGAATCAATGAATGATGTTACAATCATTTTTAAACATTGATTTTTGATAACTGCGCCCAAACAATTGAAGGAATTTTTACAGCATTAAGTATGCTAACTATACAAATCGAATACATAGGGAAAAAGAATCTTCTCGGGCGGGACTCGAACCCGCAGTCTTTCCCTTACAGGGGGAATGCCTGACCAATTCGGCTACCGAGCCACGCCCGATATGATTCAAATTTCCCATCTTATACGTCTTTAAGGCGACGTGGCGTAATCTACCGATTTTCTTACGAACTATCGGAATCAATGACAGACGTATAAGATGGGAAATTTGAATCATATCGGGCGTGTCTCGGTAGCCGAATTGGTCAGGCATTCCCCCTGTAAGGGAAAGACTGCGGGTTCGAGTCCCGCCCGAGAAGATTCTTTTTCCCTATGTATTCGATTTGTATAGTTAGCATACTTAATGCTGTAAAAATTCCTTCAATTAAATTATATGTGTTGTACTTTGTTTGTAACAAAAGAATGTTATATTTACTAACAACAGAAGAGGCGTGTCGTGTCCCCTTTTTCTTGCAGTAATGACATTACATACCATACATAGCCTGTCTAAATCATAACCCTCCTTTGGCATTGCCGTAATCGGGTAAAAAGTAATTAATGGGTGATTTTCAACAAGTGATTTTTTTGTATCATTTCGGTGAGATTTTTCTATTACAATGTCTTGTTAATATATTTTGTAACGAAAATAAACTTTAATCTTATTTGTAACATATGCGTGAGTGGACATCATGTAACATCAAAACTTACTGAAATATTTAAGATTGAATTTTTGGGAGCCCACGGAAATGAAAAGTGTCCACTGAAATGATAAATCGTCCACCGAAATGACTAGACTGTGCACCGGAATGAAATTAGCCCACTGAAATGATACAGCCAAGGACATCATTTATTTTTTAGGAGGATTCCGTAGATTGTCTGAAACGAATCTAAATAAATTCCATAGAGATATCACTAGACTGTATTTGTGATATTTATTAAATATAAGATCAAACTATTATATTAGACAAAAAAAGTTAATTTTTTTGCGGAACGAGTGTTGTGTTTTAACCTGACTGCGCGACGCAAAGGAGGATAATGTGTTTATCAGTCTATGTATGTATGTTTGTTTCTATGTGGCGTTCTAGAGACCAAATGCATAGGCCGATTTTGATTATTTCTAGTAATCAAAATTCACCACGGCGACAACCAGACGCCATATTGTCAATATGAAAAAAAAAAAGTCGATGAACTATGTCAAGTGGGGTATCGTTGAATAGGTATTTTAAAATCATCTTTAGGTCCCTTTTATCATTTTTCATTTAAAATAATAGTTTAGGATATATAACGATTTAAAGTTGTTTAACGAAACAATCGCTAATTTTCTTAGTTATTTATTTTAAGTTATAAGTTTTTATTTCAAGTATAAACGATATGAAGGAAATTAAAAGGAGATTACAAAAAGATATACATGTCATATCATAACTAATAAGTATAAAATAAAACAAATTATAAAAAAAATAAAAAAACCCGACTGCCACTGAAAATACCGAAATAAATTTGATAGCAGGCGGTACCCATTTGCCAATCATAAACCGAAAGAAAATTAATGGGTACCGGCTGCTATCAAACTTATTTCGGTCTTTTCAGTGGCAGTCGGGTTTTTTTATTTACTGGTAATAATAATAGTGTTTTGTATGTGAAACTTCAAAATGTACTAAATCAACTCTTATATTTTTACGACACAATGATTTAATAAGAAAAATTATAAAAATAATGTAAGTATGTTCAAAAGAACTAAACACTTTATCTTAAACAAAACAAAAAAAAATTAGATCACGTTATCGTAAATTATTGCAAACAGTTTGGCTATATAATCCGATTATGTACTTATGCGAAAAGAATGAAAATAGCGCAATCACTAGTCACTATTGCAACAGAATGAATGAATTCAATGAATCGATCCTGCTTCTTTTTTTCTAGCATATCTCTCCCTGTCTTTTCTAAGAAACTCTTCGCGTGTGACGTCATTGCTCTTAATTCTCTCTTTTCTTCTCCTTTTATATAACCTTCTTTTTTCTAACCCTTCCTTTCTGGTCTGTAGCTTAGGTCGCGGCATCCTAAAATCCAAATCATAATTTTTAAACATTGAACATCACATTATCGTTGAGAATACACATTGTCTAGAAGTAAGTACATCTATTATCCATTTTCTAACAAGAATTTTTAAACTGTTTTGTTATTATATTGTGATAAATAAAAGAAAAAAAAAACAAATATTAACACAAATACCAACAGCGCTGCCCTTCCAGTGACCTATGGCGTTCCTCAGGGAAGCATCTTGGGCCCTACCCTGTTTCTCGTTTACATCAACGATCTCACTTGTCTCCAGATACCTAATGGCGAAATAATCTCTTACGCAGATGACACTGCTCTCCTTTTCACTGCCGACACCTGGGAGGAGACATTTAGTAGGGCTCAGGATGGGCTTGATCTAGTGAAGACATGGCTACGCAATAACTATCTTACACTCAACGTCGATAAAACTAAATATATCACTTTCAGCTTACGTCAACCCCCAAGAAGTATAGACTCTTTTAAACTGATTCCACATGACTGTGTTGCGATTGGGGGTTGCGGGTGTGGGATACTTGAGCGTGTAAATCACATTAAGTATTTAGGTATCACTATTGATAACTCCCTTAATTTTAAGGAGCATATTAATATTACATCTGCTCGGGTTCGTAAGCTCATATTTATATTTAAAAACCTAAGACATGCTGCAGATGCCACTCTGCTAAGGAACATATATCTATCCCTATGTCAGTGTATAATCACATACTGTATTTCGTCTTGGGGAGGAGCTTTGAGGGGTGCTCTAAAGGGTCTTGAAGTAGCCCAAAGAGCTATTCTGAAAGTATACAGCTTTAAACCTTTCCTTTTCCCCACTACCCTTCTTTATCAGTCATGCCAGGTGCTAACAGTCCGTCAGCTTTTCCTTCGTAGCATAGTCATGAAACAACATAGCAAACTGATATACGATCAGAGCTTGCTTGCTAGACGTAGAAAACATGCAGTCTGTCCCACATACAGCCCAAAAACGTCATTCATCTGGAGATTTTTCATATTCATGGGCCCATATATTTATAACAAAATTAATAAAATCTTAAACCTATATCCCTTAAACTCCACCCAGTGTAAAAAACAGATAAATATGTACCTCCAAAGTTTAACTTACGAACAGACTGAAGACCTTCTAAATATACCAAGTTGAACACACACACACAAACACACACACATACACACACACACACACACACACACACACACACACACACACACACACACACACACATTTAGGTTAAGTTTAAACTTATAGTGAAATATTGACATGTGAAGTATTATGCCACTTGCAATTAACATTTCAATAGTATTTGTATTAGTCCTCGTGTACCACATAAATATATTGCTGCAATCCCCATCTATCTATCTAAAGCCGAGATACAGGTTCCCACCTAGTTCGGCTGCAGATGTTCTCAATAGCATTTTTGTGAATGCACCTAACATTGTATTCTGAATTCTACTATTGTACCTATGATGTTTTGCCTTGTGTAATAAATAATAAATAAACTTTGAAACTTTAAACTGTAATGTACTACCTGTACAAACCCAATTTCAATTTATGCTACTGAAGGAACAATTTTTTAATGAACGGTTACAAAATAAAATCCAACATCCTATATACACGAGGGCCGTCGCTCGAAACCAACTATGCACGGTACGCGCTAACAATATGTACGTATGTACACATCAAATTAATCCCAAATATCGAACCTACAATATCTAGAATTATCTCACCAAATTTTTATGATTCAATCTTAGACTCAAGGATCTCTAAAACTTATGATTTTATCATTTCTAAGTTAAATTTCATTTAAGTGGACTGTTATCGGTATTACAGTCCACCGAATCCACTGAAATGATAACACCGAGGTGATAAAAATAATAAGTTTTACATTTAACTCCGATATTAGAATTAATATTAAAATGTCAACACTGCTGTAACAAAACATATCTTACGGCGAATTTAAAACACAATTTTGAAATAAATTGAATGAACCTAACACGAGCTATAACGGCCACAGAAATGACACTATTTTTGTCCCCATATCACTGAAATGATATACTTACTTTTCGGCGGGAATCCACGATGATTTTGTGACGCGTTCGTGCGCTCCAACGAATGGAGGTGGCCTGATCCGAAGTAAGGAAAGGCACGGGGGGCGCAAAAACGCTATGTTGACGAAGTTACTCTACTAAAACTTACTGTCCACCAAAATGATAACTTTTTACAGGACAAAAGTAGACTGTTTAATACAATGTATAAGAAATAAGATAAACAAACAATATTAGTTTTTTTCTATGGGTCATATTATAATTTATTCATAAAAAAATCGATTTTAGTCCAAATGTTAAATACAACTGCAGGGCAAGATATTTTACGAGTGAAATTCGATTCAGGACAGGTCACCGAAATGATAAAATGACACTTTGTAATTATTTTTTTTTATGTAATAGAGGACATTACTCAACAATTTTTTTAGCCATGGTAGAGAAGTACCTATTATACTATGAAAAGTAATCAAAATCGTAAAAATAACACATTGCACTACCGTTCTCAGGCTTGCCGTGTATTTTTTTTGCTTTTGCTATTCACCCTAATAAGGCTGTAAAGCTGAAGAATGATAACCTCCAAAGCGGGATGCGGTTTTAGACGATTCAAGTCCAATTTAACCCTTCCGCCGTGAGTATCCATCGAAACTAGTCATCTTGACAACTCTCGATGACCAACTAGACACTGCAACTATTATGCAAGAGATCTTGTAAAAATAATTTCACAACCAATTTCCTCTTTAAATTCGTCGTATATAACCCGCACTCTCGCTATTGGCGATCACGAGTCCCGTGTTCGCTTATTAACGCTACAGGGGCGATATATCACGCCCGCCCTCATACGGACGTCGTCTCACATACACTATGTTCCATAGAACGAACAATATTAGATTTGTACTACGACAGTCTGGTGAGAGGAACTTTGTTCTACATAAAACAAAAGGAGGAATTGTGGATTCTTTGTGTACACAACAAAGTAGACACGGGTGTATGGTTAGCAAAAAACTCTAATATACCAAGAAAAAAGGAATAGTTCGAGTAAAGGTGACAGGCATCACTGAGAGGTTTCACTAGATATAAAGAACCTGCCACCTGGAAATCATCTTCAGCGGTCAACTTGGAAGTCATTAAATCGCCTGCGGTTCTAAGTTGGTCGCTGCAAAGAAAATATGGCAAACTGGGGTTATGGAGACCAGTTGCAAGTATCTTCGACAGCGGGGCCCAATCCCCATGCCGCATTGGCCCTCTTGTCCTCTGTCCTCTGTGTCCCTTCACATGTACAATCGAAGACCTATGTAACCGGAAACTCTGTAGCTGTAGTCAAGTTCTGGGCCAATAAAAGGACATCATTTTATTTTGGTTCAAAATTATAAGTGCTAAGAAAAATAGTACAATATTCGTGAAACATCTAAAACGTGAATGATGTCCTTTACAAAATGCAGAAACATTGACTTGAAGAAGAAAAACTTAATAACAAAATAAGTAGAAAACCTAACTCATGATAAAATTTCAAAAGTGCAATTAGTGCCTTTTATACTAAGAGTACCTACATTAATTTATGCAATTAGTATGACCACTGGGTTGATGATAGTGGTCTCCATTCTTTAGACTTCAGCGTATCATCATGTCGTGCCGTAAATTAAAACAGAAAAAATCCCAAAATGGGCACTTCTCCGGGGACAATGCGTGAGTGATGTCCACACAAACAAAGTCGTAGGTAGATACTTGTATGTCCTAACTGTCTCTTCTATACAATACTAGCTACTACAAAATCTCAACACATTGTACAGCTAGTAGGAAGTGATTTATTTAGGACAAGTGCCGACCATATATCTGAAGATCGTGACGCTGCGAACAGCTGACCGTTTAGAGTTTCGCTTGATGCCAGTCGGTTAGCGATTTACTCACCTCTGTTCAAAAATTGATAATGATATATGATACCATCTTGGATTTTGAGTACATAGTGAAATCGTCATATTTTATTTTTATTTTCAGAAGAACTAAGAAAGTAAAACTATATCTGTGTAGAGAATGCATCTTTGGCAGTCTTTTACTGTCGCCATAATGACGAATGTCCCAAACAGGTTTTTTAATTAGCCCCCTCTCCTTCTCTCTCCTTTTCTTTTCTATACATAGCAACACGTGCAAGTATTAGGCCCGTATTCTAGAATGACACTCAGCCTGAATCGCTATTTATCTGAGGACAGATTGTATAGACAGACTGATAGTTTAAAATATAGCCTATACCAACAATCTGTCCTCAGATAAGTCAACATTCGGGCTGAGTGTCATTCTAGAATACCAGCCTTAGCTTATCACGTACATACGGTGCAAAGAATTCCATTAAGATCCAAGAGTTCGGAAACTCTTTTCTTCACAGTGCCATAATGTATCTTTCCTATCCTTCTTCTTGCGGTACGCGGAAGAGAAAAAATATCCGATGGGGCCGTCATTGTAACATTGTTGATATTTGCAATAGGGACCCTATATTCTGGGATTCTTGTTCTTCAGGGTGTCATCAGGAGTGGTGAGGTCATTAACGTGTTTATCAATAAATTACAATTCGTTAAGAAACTTTTGTCGTCAACTGTACTTATCTAAGCGGGAATTTTACTGTTACATAAAGTGTTATCTCGTCATGTACGTTTCAGTTATGATTCCTTTTATGACTTTCTTTAACTTTTTAGTATCTCAACTCGTAAAAGTGGATAGGTACTGACGGAGCGTAATGGGTAGCTACTGTACCTCTGAAATTAAACCGATAAATCGATGCATGTGTATGATTTAAATGTGTAGTTTTAATTTGTTATTGTACTATAAAGAGTTCTCTATCTATCTATCTATTTACCGGTATAGTTTTTAAATGGTATGGTGGGCGAGAAGGGATGGCCCTAGGTCAGCCGGGGTGCGACGTCGATGATACGTCGAAGACAACCTCACCTCAAGCCTAGCACCATGACCCTCAGTCGGCGTGTGGTTTTAGTTGGTTCGAGTCCGACAAAACCTCTCCGGTATCCGTGGGGATTTCCGCGCGAATAAAAAAGCTATAGTAGGTAACTATTTCCTATAATCCCCATAATGTGGGCAACATTTTCAAACTCAAACTCAAACTCAAACTCATTTATTCAAAATTGTGTAGCACTACTACAGCTTTTTGACGTCAAATTCTGCTTAAAACTAAGTTTACCACCGCTTCCTAGGCACCAGTGGAGAAGAAACGGCGCAACAAACTCCACTGTAGCATTTTCTGGACGTCAATTTACAAAAATAAAAGTAAGTTCTTAAGACTAAATATGGACGAATGTACATATGTCTCGTGTCAAGATAATTAAAGTATATAAAAAAAAACTTATAATAAAATAATTAACCTAAGTTAACAAAAATAAATAAAAAAAGAAGTTCGCGTTCCTATTTAAACATTATGCCGTAGTTACAGCAATTTAGGAGGGGCCTGCACCATGCTCAAGCCAGACATTTTTGTCTTTAAGGTAATCATCTGTCCTATAGTATGCTTTTTTACATAAGGTGGTCTTCACAAAGGTTTTAAATTTATTGTCAGGCATACCAAGGACTGATTCAGGCAATTTATTATAAAAACGTATACCATCCCCCCTAAAAGAATCACTAACTCTGCAAAGCCGATAGCATGGAAGGAGCAGTTTATTTTTATTGCGCAGATTTCTGTCTGTAATGTCACTTACTTTTGTAAAATTAGATATATTTTTTCTGACATACAGTATATTTTCGAGTATATATTGGGAAGCTACAGTTAAAATATTAATATCTTTAAATCGTTCCCTAAGAGAATCTCTCTTACCTAAACAGTAAATAGCACGAACTGCCCTTTTTTGTAATATAAAGATAGTTTCTAAGTCTGCGGCATTCCCCCAAAGTAGTATTCCATAGGACATCAAGCTATGAAAGTAACTAAAGTACACCAGCCTAGCAGTATCTACGTCAGTCAACTGCCTGATCCGTCTGACAGCAAAAGCAGCAGAGCTGAGTTTATTGGCCAAAGCAGTGATATGGTGATCCCATTGCAATTTCGAATCTATTGTGATTCCCAGAAAAGTAGTGCTATTTACAAATTCTAACCTTTGCGCCCCCAGCACGATATCAACCTGAGCTTGCCTCACATTAGGCAGTGTAAACTTAATGCATTTGGTTTTTTCTGTATTCAACAATAGGTTGTTTGCAGAGAACCAATTTGAAATTACGTTTAAGATATTATTTACATTATTCGCATCTGTACTATTACGATCTACTTTGAATATTAGCGATGTATCATCTGCAAACAATACTATTCCGGCGTGTGCCTCGATCATATAAGGTAGGTCATTGACATAAACCAAAAAGAGAAAAGGTCCTAAGATTGATCCTTGGGGTACGCCTATCTTGACGTTTGACCCATTTGACTTAACGTTATTTACATCAACAGTCTGCAGCCTATCTGTTAAGTAAGATTCTAATAGTTCTATGGATTTGTTGCCAAAACCGTACCGACGTAACTTGAGCAAAAGTGTCTGATGGTCAACGCAATCAAATGCTTTAGATAGATCACAGAATACCCCAATAGCATCCTGTGATCCCTCCCAAGCGTCGTAGATTAGGTTAACTAGGCTAACTCCCGCATCAGTGGTAGATTTTCCACCAGTAAAGCCATATTGTTGGCTATGGAAAAGATTGTTGGTATTGAAGTATAGTTGCATTTGATTGAGCATCACTTTCTCAAACACCTTACTCAGAGCGGGCAAAATAGAGATGGGGCGATAGTTTCCAAGTTCTGACTTAGATCCCTTCTTAAATAATGGTATAATTTTACTGTGTTTCATTAAGGTAGGAAACGTGCCTTCATCTACACATTCATTAAATATTAGTGCTAAATCAGGTGCAATGATATTAATTACATGACTAATTAAACTAACTGACATCCCCCAGTAATCTTTAGACATTTTGATTTTGAGATTTTTAAATGCTTTTAATATGTCATTAGGATCAATATGTTGGAAGTTAAATTTAGAAGAACTAATATTACTCTCAACTAGGGCAACAGCACTGTGAGCGCTTGAATTAATAGAGGAAGTGAGTTGAACTGGAATATTGGTGAAATAGTCTTCAAAAGCATTTACAACATCTTTTGGGGAGGTTATATCCTTGTTTCCTACTTTAATGTTAGGAACACTATCCCTCAATTTACATCTACCAGACTCTTTGTGAATAACTTTCCAAGTTTCTTTCATTTTGTTAGGAGCCTCAATTATCTTTCTTTTAATGTGAATGGCCTTTGCTTGTCTACATACCTTTTTGAATAACTTTGAGTAATTTTTAACATATTCAGTGAAACTATTGTCGAATCTGTACTGTTTTTGGGCGTATAAATCAAATAGCGTTCGTCTACTTTTATATATGCCTACAGTAGCCCATTCACAGAATTTAGATTTCGTACTAAGTTTTTGAATTTTTTGTTTAAATGTGTGTGAAAAGGCGTCTGTTAATTTATTAAATAAACTATTATAATGAACCTCAGGATTATTACCTAAGTAAGCTATTGAATTGAGCTTATTCTCTAACAAGTCTTTGAATTCTTTAATCTTATTAAAAGTTATGGGCCTACACATAATTTTCTCTTTAGGTCTACTATTATTACCTATAGGAAAGGATACTATTTGACCCCGGTGATCTGAGGGCAACTTACTAATTACAGACTTATTTGAGTATACACAATCACTAAAAAAATTATCTAGACAACTGCCAGTCTCAGCAGTGATTCTGGTTGGTTCGCAGAAAATATTTTCAAGATTATAGCTCTTGAACATGTTTAAAAATTGAGTACTTCTCTTACAATGTTCCAAGATGTTTACATTGAAGTCACCGCATACAATTATATTCTTATTATTACTTGATGCTATCCCAAGAACTTTGTCCATAACCCCAATTAAAGTTCCAAAGTCACTCCTTGGTGGACTGTATACGCATACTACTACACAATTATCAAGCTCGGCACAGGCCACCTCAGCACAGCGCTCAACAGAAAGTCTAACAATGTCAATCCGCTCTTTACTGCGGAGACCATTTTTTATTAAGACCATGGAGCCACCTCTTTCAGCAGACTTCCTGTTAAAGCAACTTACAATTGTATAATTATCTATACTGAACATCATCTCAGTCTCCTTTAGCCAGTGCTCCGTTAAACACAAAATATCTACATTTAATTCCTGTAGGAATAACTCAACTACTAATTCTTTGCCAGGAAGGCCTTGCAAGTTTTGATGAACTATCTTTAGCTCTGGCATTCCTGTTGTCTGATTATTTAGTTTAAATCAGTACAACTATCTAGTAAACATACAGAATTACTACTACAAGTACCTGGCAAATCTGCATGTATAATCAGTACAACTATCTAGTAAACATACAGAATTACTACTACAAGTACCTGGCAAATCTGCATGTATTGGGTCGTTCACTTGTTTACAAAGTAAACTCGTCCAAAAGTTAATATTATTTGCCACCAATGTAGCAATTTTATGTTTGTCATACTTTGTAAGATAAATATTATCTTTGGTCTTAAAACAATAACTACTAATAAAATTATTAGTGTCAAAAAATATAAAAGTGTCACTATGACGACAAGTCAAGGTATGAATAAAATTATTCATGTAATGTATATTTCTATTGTAACATGCAGACTGGCACGACACATATGGGAATGCACATAATATTATTTTAAATACTTTTAATTTACTCAGGCAGTCTATACCGTACATTAATTCTTTCTTGCCTACTCCATTACCTTCACCCACCAGCAACACAATAGTGGAACTACTGTTATATTTAGAAGACACAATTTTGTCTATAATTTGAGAGTAGGTCGCATTGGGCATGCAATAATGCATACAGTTCTTCAAATGACGACTAAACATTGAGCCCATATTGCGACCCACACTGTCAGAAAATACCATTGTATTACTAGGCGGCTTAAAGTTGACATTAAAATCACATGCAGAGTCTGGAGTACTGGTACAAGTAGAGAGAACCCGTATGGTGTCACTGACAGGGGGGGTGGAGCATGGCAAGGATTTGTCACAGTCATCAAATTTTTGCCTATACAGGTTTTCCAGTGAATGAAATCTTGCTTCATTACTATGACATGAGTCCACTAGGCTATTTAATGCCTCAATGTACTCACCTATCTCCTTTTGAGCAGTTTGGTATTTTAGTGTAACAGAATTTAAGGAGTCATTTAAATGTGAGATTTCTAGCTGGAGTTCATATAAATCAGACTCATATTGGTCTGTCTGTGTTTTACCTACCTCTATTAACTGTCTCAATTCTACATTAGACCTACAGGCTCTACGACATTTGTTAATGCCCATTTTGAGGTACCTGATCTGTTTCTGTGACTTACTAATAAATTTATTGAGTTAAACATATTTTTTATACTTATTTCTGCCACTGCTAACTAACCTTACTGAGGAATTTAATAACAATTTATCATCACAGGCTATAACCGTTGATGCAACTGGGATGTTAGGTGTTGTGATATCTATCAGGTCTGCAGTGATGCATGGTTCCAGACAAATCAGGTCTGGTTCCCCTGCCACCAGCTCATTATAGAGGCTGTTGGAGAAAGCAGCCTCATCTGCCAACCTGATAGATTCCATGTGAGTAATGGAATTGTGCACGTCACTCAGTTCACACTCCAGAAAGCTTATGCGTTTCAAAGCCTGTTCGTGGGTGTTGCTGCATTCCTCTAGGCCTGTCAGTGTTGCCTGGAGGTGATCTCGTTGGAGTGTGAGCTCCATGACTTCAGTATGTAGGCCAGCCAACTCTTTTTTGAGTTCGGTATTTTTCTCAACCACATGTAGCACTTCCTTTTCACTCTCTTCCCGCTCCTCTATCAGCTGCTTATTGAGTATATTGCTGATTTCAAGCTCCTTTAAGGTGAGGTTTAACTTCTGTTGCAATTCACGGGTTGCAGCGCTGCGGGTCATCATTGTTTGTTTCATATTTAATTTTATTTCAAAAACGATTTGGTGGTACCGAAATGAAAGGATGTGATAAGTAACTGAATGTGATGATAACTGTAAGTAATAAGAATCGATAAATTGAAAAAATAAAGTAACTTTACTTCAAATAAATTATTAACTAAGAAGGGAGGGTAAAAAAACAATAATAATTATTGATAGTTTTTTTTAAGTAAGTAAGTATTAAAGAAGAATTAATATTTATAGCTATTTATTTAACTGAAATATAAATTAGTGGTTGATTTAACAAGTTAAGATAACATTAGACATAAGTTAGAAAAGTTGAACTACTTTAGAGAAGTAGGTAGGCAAAGAACAGAATGTATGCAAGAATTACTAGTAAACTGAGAGAAATATGTTAGTGTATGTATTGGTGAGTGTGTTAAATTTGTCTGAGGCTATTTTGCTGGCGTCTTCAAGCTGGCTTCCACAAATTGTCAAGGCAACTGAGACTAGCAGAGCCTGCTGTGTGGATGGACGTTGCTCACAGTTATGTGAGCGTTTGTATAGTTTGTAATTTGTGGTGTGTGAGAAAAGTTATAAGGAATAAGTGTAACACCAAATACTTCCCCTGATTTCACACGTAGCCAGCGTAGGCGCAGGTTTCAGAGACAAATCCAATCAAAGTTCCGTTTCACTAGGTAGTTCTTGTTCACTTAATGGGTGATTTCACAGCAATTGATGTAGCAGGCACAATACATATATCGTACTTTAACAGTAGTATTATTATATATACACTAGACACTTGATTACAATATTTTATTCAATTGATTTTATTCAATTCATTGTTTGTTATATATAATAATTATCGTTACGGTTAGTGAATAATTGAACTGTTCTTCAACAAGTGTGAACTGTGACATAGACACATCAGCGCAATGCTGCTCGTCTATAATCAAATAAATAAATAAATAAATATTTATACTCTTCTTCAGTCAACCCCTATTTTACTCAAACCTTGCACTTTAGAGCTCAGGTTCAAAATTCTGCACAAAAAAATATTCCCTTTCCTTCTTCTCCTTACAAAAATTTGGTTTATTTTGGCTTTTACGGGAGACCAAGGCCTGAAAACCTTGTATACCCTTTTTTTATACCACTTAGGTGGCAGACAAGCACACGGCCCACCTGATGGAAAGTGGTTACCGCGGCCTATGGACGTATGCAACACCAGGGGCGTTACACTCGCGCTGCCTATGGATGCTATGCCGGACTCCTACCGACTAAAACCCCCACGGTATCGCCCAGCAGCCTATAGTTGGGAGCCCCGGGTAAGGGTAAGGGTAAGCGCTGCCTACCCTGAAGAAACCTTCTAATGCCCCTCTTGAAGAACCCCATATTGTAGTCGCTTGGGAAAACCATGGCAGGGAGTTCATTCCACAGCTTGAGCGTACGTGGGATGAAGTTCCTTTCATACCGCACGGTGCGCACCGTATTCGGATGCAATGTATGGCAATGAATTCCCTGTCTATGGCGAGCGGTGCGATGATAGAATGTAGCTGTAGGCATCATGTCAAATAATTCATCTGGGCGGTAGAAAATACACAGTGAGGCAAAGTCCCTCCTGAGGCTGAGAGGTTCCACATCGCCTGCGAGTATGGGACTGTCGACGAGCCTCAACGCACGTCTTTGCACCGAGTTAAAAAGGTCAAGCTGGCGTGCGGGCGCTCCGGCAAAACGATGACAGCAGTACTCCATGTGGGGCCGAACCTGTGCCTTATAAAGAAGGAGTCGCTGCCCCGCAGTGAAGTACTGCTTCGCCCTGTTAAGAACTCCACGCTTCTTTGATGCCAGCTTGACCTTGTCCTCCAAATGACTGCGGTACTGGACGTCACTTGAAATGTCGACGCCTAGGATCCCGATACTCGGGGCAATGGTAAGCCGTGTGCCCAGGAATTGCGGCACTACAATAAATGTGGTTTTCTTAGCGGTGAATACACATACTTGTGTCTTGGTGGGGTTGAACTGGACCAGGACGGCAATAGGCTCGCCTCCATTACTTGGGACCAAAAATCATAGGTATTTGGCGAAATGTGGGTGGTGAAATGCACTCCCACCTCGGTGTGAGTATTATATTTCATTTTATTAATACTATTATATTAAATGTTCTACTGGGTAGGTCCTATTAAACGTCTTCATCATTTTACTGACGTTTCATGACAGCTAACCTAAGTTGACCTCCCATTTTCATTTAAAATCCATATTAAATGAAAAGCCCACATCACTAATTTACCCCACAAGAAGCGATTATACAATCACGAATTTAATTAATACATAGTCCCGCAAGGTTCAATAACCGGTGCGGATCGGCGCGTGCGCAGTATGCCTGCCGGGGTACTCGACAGAATCAGGATTTTGATTAACCTTGACTTTTTTAAAGTTCTTAAGGATATTTGCAAGCGAAAGCCTCAAATGTGACCGGAATTAACGCAAAGATGATGATGACACTTAGATAGGCTACACACTATCTAAGTGTTGTCGAGGAGACCGTAAGTAATGGCCCTGGGTCAGCCGGCGTGCGAGGGATATGTCGATGATAATATCACCACCGACCTAGCACCACGACCCACAGTCGGCGTGCGGTTTTAGTCGGTTCGAGTCCGACATAACCTCCCCTTCCGGCTCCGGCAGGGGATGTATCCGAGGGAATTTCCGCACGAAAAAAATGGTAGAGGGCTTTGTTAATATCCTCAGGGCTATTGGCAGAGGGACCCACGACGCACTGTTTCAAGAGAAGAGAAGGCAACGTTGAGCAAGACTTTATCTATATTTTCACTGAAACCGAATTCCCAATAAACATGTCGCCCTAGACAAGTGACAATTTGTTAGTGGAATAAAATAATCAATGTGTGGGATTGGCATGGTTTATGACTGTCATAAACGTCAATCGTCGTGTCAATCTCAATCATATATTTTTCTATACACAACAAGTTTTAATTTCATGTCTTCCTCACTAATCGATTAATCAATAAACAATTTGAATGACAATGTTCATTAAAAATGGTAGCCATTTTTTTTGTTTATATTTTAGATTTAATTTACATTTCTAGTTGAACAATTATAAAAAAAAACTAAAACGAAAATACCTATTATAAAAATTATAGCATTATTGAATAATGTTATTTTTCTCTTATATTCTATTCTACTAAGGATTGCACAGAGGATAAGCATTGCTTTCTGGGAACGCTACCGCTAACGCTAACGCTGGTGACGATGTGGAAGAATTCCACGACTCATTAGAAATATTTTAGTTATTCATTTTAGTACCTACTTTCTAGTTTCAAATTTCTTTTGGTACCTATTAGGTATTTATGATAAATAAATGACCAAAGCCTCCGTTAAAAAAGAGGTTTAATGATGTAGGTTTTGTGGACCAGGGTCGCGGTCCACAAGACCTATACACTCAATAGTTGGTAAAATAAAGAGACACTTTGTGGACCGCGGTCCCGGTCCACAAAGCCTCCCGACCCATATTTACGAACAACACACTTGCCTCTTGGGACAGATACTCTCAATATAGGCTGACACTCCGCTGAGAGACTCCTTAAGATCCAACAATTTCCACATGTCTTGTCGGGAACTTCGTGCACCAGATCCAGACAGTTTCTTGATTCTGTGAGTTAGTCGGCTCCTAACGTGACTGGCTAGGGTTCCTATTAAAATACCTGCCACTTCACGACGACGGTGTGTGCTATCAGGCAGGTACATATTGTTATAGATTGTTTACCTGTATTGGCTTTGTTATATAACAGATTGTTAGGTAAACAGGTGAGTCCATACTTAATATTATAAATGCGAAAGTAACTCTGTCTGTCTGGCTGTCTGTCTGTATGTTACGCTTTCACGCCTTAACCACTGAACCGATTTAGATGAAGTTTGGTATAGGGGTAGATTAGACCATGAGAAAGGACATAAACAAAATGTTTGGTCGCGATAACCGACATCCACGTGGGCGGAGCTGCGGGCAAAAGCTAGTATTAAATAATACAAACAAAGCTGGCATGTTTACATGAGTTATAGTGAGACTATTTTTTCTTTTCTCACAAGTTATGTCTTTAGTCGAGAGTCGGTCTTGCCAACATGAGGTCTTTCTGGCTCCAACCTACTTCGGTTCAGTACAGTTTCGGATAAATCGGCATACTAATCAAAAAAGATTAAAAAACATTACCCTCCTTCTTTCGGCAGTCGGGCAAAAACCCGACTGCCACTGAAAAGAACGAAATAAGTTTGATAGCAGGCGGTACCCATTTGTTAATCATAAACCGAAAGTATTGAAAATTAATATTTTTGACAACATACGTTTTGGCGCCAAAAATCCACCATTTTGAATTTCTAGAAATATGAATATACCTGATGTTACTCACACAATCAAGGTGAATCAAATGACACCTCACATGTCCAAATCCATCAAGCTGTTCAGGCTGTAGGCCGTGCCAAATAAATTGACGTACCTACATACATAGTCCCGAAAAACATTACCCTCCTTCCTTCGGGAGTGGGGTAAAAACAAGCGGATCTTGGGCTCTTCAGATGCAACTGAGAAATTGCTATGAATGTGATGATGAGTAATCACGTCTTCCTCTCTTCACACGAGCAGCTTTGGATGCAATTGAATATAGTCTGTTCTCCAACTACTCCTTCTCATTATTAGGCTCGGTTAAGTTTTACGGAACGATTGCCGTATATATTATTATGAGCATTTACCGGTGATCAGCATGTATAGTGGTTTGTAGCTGACGTTGGGACCCACTCAAAAAAACATACTAGGTGTAAGGAGAACGCTCCCGAAGCTGAAAACCCCTAGTAGTACTCCAGCTACATAATACATTGGCATGAAAAAATCGATTTTCACAAAAAAACTTTTTTTTCGAGTTTTTATTTTTTTTATTTTGCATTATTTTATCTCCATCGTGTTAGCAAAGCAAAATAAAACGGCAATTTCATAAAAAACGTCACTGAAAAAAGCACGCGCTTGGCGTTAATTTTTTTTTGTGTTATACACCTACCTGGAGTGCTACTAGGGGTTTTCGGTTTCGGGAGCGTTCCCCTTACACCCGGTATAAACCGTGTGTTCCAAGATGGCATAAATAACTCCCTTTATGCGCCAACGGAGCCTAACGGAGGCCTCCTGAAAAATGAAAAAGAATCGGGTATTATTTATTTAGTAAGGATACAATTTATAAGTATTGCATCTACTTTTGGTTCACAAAACTGTTTTGAACAGTTTGTCTGTGAACTCAGATGAGTCTCTTATATGACTCGTCTATTCTACTATGCGGGAATTACCGTAACTATTGCCTAAAACCAAGTGATTTCGCTCAATATTAAACAGTCTATCTACCTCACATCTCATCCTACATTTCCATCAAAACAAACCCTATAAAATACTGGTAGCGTTTAATTAATAACCTCTAACTAACATCTCCATATATTCATACCACAGAGTGTAACATGGTATCGCGTGGCAACTTAATTGCATATTAATCGTAGCGGAATCCTGCCCTGCTTAGCTGTAATTATTGACCGCACTCATATTGTGGCACGCCCTGAGCCGGCCCTGTACAGCTAGCATTACACTGATCTTGACGAACAAAGTACTCAAAATTATATTATTACTTTGATTTTTCCCCCCAATCTGTGGAGTATTCCAAAAAACCATTGTAGTGCAGTCAGCGCAAAAAATTACATTAAATTTTAGACTTTGTTTCTATAAAGTCCAAAAAGTAATAAAAAAGTTAGAGATCCGGTTCTCAGCATTCCATGGATTCACCGTGCGGCCGCGTCCATGGCGTGGTACAGAGAGGAACACTGTGAGGGTGCCTGGGACTTGCGACCCAGGTGTAGGTTTAGGGTCCGCCCCACCGTCAGTCGTGTTCCCCCCTCTGCCTATCCAAATTTGGTAAGATCTTATCAACGCCGTTTTAGATATTCGTTTGAGTAAAGAGCTTACTGAAGCTCTTGGCAATCCGAGGTCTTTAAATAAAAAAAATTACACTTTTTCATTCACTCCGCAAAAAGTCATTTAATTCTGAACTTTAACCACATAGCTTTAAAGTCTATTATTTAGTGCCTTTTTGCATTCACTGCGGCACCACAGTTGTTTAGCTTTAGTAGAATTGAGGCCCTGATATTTGGTACAGACCTTCTTTATACCACTTGGTTGATAGACAAACACACGGCCCACCACAACAGAAAGTATACTCGTGCTGCCGACCAACCTGTAAGAACAGAGAGTTCCTGTGCTGGCAGTGTAGAAGACAAACCGGGATAAATAAGGCTTTGGTCTTTTCACTGACAGCAAAAATGTTGTTTCCTTCTTCCTACAGTCCCGGGTCCTTTAAGCGGGGTGTGAAAAGGCACCTGATGATGGTGTTTACGATGGTGACCCTCTTTCCGAGACTTTACGTTTATCTTACCATCAGGCGAGGTGAAGCCAAATTGACGTTTTTGTGAGTGGATTTATAAAAAAAAAACGGGCAATAATACCATTTAATTTAAATTAATAAAACAGTTTGATTGCTCTTAATACCTTAGTATTAAGATATTTTGAGTACTTAGTTCGTCAAGATCGATGACGATGCTGACTGTACGTATGGGAAACTTTGATTAGTTGATTAGTGAGTCCTATCAAATAGATATATTGCTTATCGATATAAGAACTTGCTGTAAAAAATTGTTTGAATCTGTTATCTGTCAGATTGAACTGAGGATCGGTGATCTAGGTTTTATAAAACTAACTAGCTTTTGCCCGCGGCTCCGCACGCGTGGATGTCGGTTATCGCGACCAAACATAGCCTATGTCCTTTCTCATGGTCTAATCTACCCCTATATCAAATTTCATCAAAATCGGTGCAGTGGTTTAGGTGTGAAAGCGTAACATACAGACAGAGTTACTTTCGCATTTATAATATTAAGTATGGATTCTAGATAATTTTCTAATATAATTTTACATAGCCGCGTTGTTCTTGGCAGAATTGAATTTGGGCTACCCCTATCTCTTGCCAAGCGACAGTAGAAGGCGACTAAGGGATAGGGCTGTTTAACATCAGATAGATATATTACAGCCCAGGCTCAGCCTCAAATGTATGACTCGAGTTAACAATAGTGCCCGGAATACGGCAAGAGGCTCAACTATTACGTGGGACTGAATAAAATGACTGATGAAATGTGGGTGTTAAGTCACCTCTGCCTAACCCTCCGGGGATAAAGGCGTGATTGTATGTATGTATCTATGTACTTAAGTAATGAAAAACATTGGAAAAAATGAAATGCTCAAGTGAAACTCGAACTCACGACCTTTCGCTTACAGGGCGACTGCTCTGCCAACTGAGCTATTGAGCACCACTTGAATCATTCCAAATTTTCCTTCTTTTTATATCCGTCTATAAGGGCGACGGTGCAGCCATCTACCAACATTCTTACGAACTGTTGGAAACAATGAATGATTTTTCAACCATTTTTAAACATTGAATTTTGATGACTGCGCCCAAATATTTGAATGACTTAACAGTTAGCATAATAAATGCTAAAAAAAATTCATTCAAATACTTAAGTAATTTTACATTATCAGGGATTATCTTGGAGTGTACAAGTTCTGAGGTTAGCTAAAAAGAGATGTAGAGTGTTGATGTCCATAGCAAGGTAAAGAAGACTCGAGTTTCTTCATCATCAAGTTAAGAGGACGATAATGGCTACTGTTGCTGAAAAAATTACACATAATGCTTTGTTAATCCAATATTGCATTGCATTGACAATAGTGTATTGTTTATTATTCTCATAATAAACTAGCTTTTGATCGCGGCTCTGCCCGCGTGGATGTTCCGTGAAAGCGTAACATACTGACAGACAGACAGACAGACAGAGTTACTTTCCCATTTACAATATAAGTATCGAGTATGGATCTTCAAAATGGTGTCGGTCCATCCACGCACCTAATCAGATAATTGTTTGAAATCAGGTTACCGAATCTCGTAATCAAAGTAGTTCACAGAAACTTCCATAATTTTGGATCAGTTGCAATTTTTAACATAAATATTTGCAATAAACCCAATGAATTACAAGATATAGACAAAACGGCGACGGACCGACTCGTCCCCGAAAATTGGTACCCTGCGTCTACTCGTCTCTACCTCCTCAAAAACTCAAAGTGTAGACTTGGTCTTATTATATTGTTCCAAGTTTTATAATAAGTCTTCAAAACAAATACTTACCAATTTGCAAAAATGCACGTTTATTACAAGCAGAGTCCTCCACTTATCTATACATCACTATAAGCCCGTGAGCACACTAAACAAAAAGCTCAAACCAGCTCAAAACGGGCGATACAACAGATTTATGTGCTAGTATTACACGTTCGCGGGCCTCCGGGCCGTTTCTGAGTTAGTGGCCGATTCAGTCGTTGTGCACTATGCTTAATGAGAGCAGATCAGGGTGTGGTCATAACGGTAGTTCTAATAATTGTGACTAAATGCTGTTCTGTGTTATTCTATTGTGATATGTTTATTTTGTTTTCTCAGTTCTATGATAGATTAAATTGTCCGAACTTTATGACTAATAATAAATCTAATATTTCGTTTTCAAATCTAAGGTTTAATAGGTGTTATTGGTATTAATTAAGTGGTTATTTTGCAATCAACTATCTGGACATTCTGTTGCCCTCATTTCACCTTGTTGGGCTCGCATTAAAGGCATGGTGGCAGAAGAGGAAGCATGTGAAGTGTATGAGGAAATAAGCTGAGGGCAAATGACTTATTTTGCTAATATGACATTTATTTCTTACGAGGTGAATAAATTCAAGAGATACCAAGCTTCTGTCTACATTAGGGGTCTGCCTCTCACAGCACATAGGGTTCGTGGAATTTCACCAAGACCTTCGGACTCAAGTTAGTCTGATATGCAAGCCGTTACAGATTACGGACAAGGCTCTGGCGAAGGCTCTCTTAACTCTCGAGGCTAAGACGTCAGATGGAAGTCGCTCCAATAAAAACAACATTAAATACATACATAATATTCACAGTCGTAAATTTTCGAAAGGGTAGGCAGAGGTGTATTAACAGCCACCTATTGGTAGGGCGAGCCTATGCTGTTACGTGTTAAGTGGGCATTTTGTCGGAGCCGCCTGTCACCCTAGCAGAAGCAGGCCGCTACGGCGGCGCAAAGTGCGACTCCCCGTACCCGGGGCAAGATGGGGACACTAAGGTCCCCACAACCCGAAGGGTTCCATCTCGAAAGATATATATGTTTTCGGCAATCTCATCTCCGGCAACCAAGGACCCAAGACGTCGTGCGTTTTGCGTTTTGGTGGGGTGGTCTGTATGTTTACTGTTGCATGTAGAATATGAACCAAATCAAAAGTAGAACATGAAATAAATGGATCACGGGTGCAATCTGGAACTCAGCAAAATAGCTTAATCTTAGCCAATTTAGTAGACTACATCCTTTGTTGTACAGGTATTATGAAGTGAATATTGCTAAAATATTCCACAGCGCTAAAATATTAATTTAACTACCAGCAAGTAACGTGAGTACTAAGCTTAATGAGAGTCGGACTAGGGGTGTGCTCAACGGTAATTGTGATGGTGGCTAACATCCACTTACGACATGTTTACTAGTAATTACCGGGTGTATGATCGCTCTGTGATGAGCTTGTGATGTGTAAATGTGAGGCATAATGAAGTATGTTAGTTGGTGGATAAATTAAGTGGATTATTTTGGGATTTATCGACGCGTATAGGGTAAAATTTAAATTTGGTTATAGCGGTGATATACGATTTTTTTTCTATACCATTTAGGTGTTATGTGGTAAACTAGCACAAAGCCTAACTGATGGTAAGTGGTTTCCATGGCCTATAAACGTGTATAACACCACGGGTCACACTCATGCTGCCGACTCTGTAGAAACCTTCTAATTCTCTTCTTGAAGAACCCGGAGAGTTCAATCCACAGCTTAAGCGTACGTGTTTTTTTTAATAGAATTAAAGACTGCAGATGCATCAATGAACTTTGTATCACATATTGAGAACACACTTGTACTTTTTCCACGGTACCTACCTACCAATTTATTTTATAGAACCCGGCCGGAACATTGTATCATCAATTCATCAATAATGGACAAAAATACATGGGTCCCATCGGAATCTTCGTAGCCCAAGCCAACCTTACCTGCTAGTCGGTCCTCTCAAGGCTGCAGGGTAAGATGGCAGTTGCTCTTGTCAAAACTTGACTTTTGTGGAACAACTACCATAAGCCGCCGGCAATTCTGTTCTTTCTATCAAATATCTATTGGGGAAGTCGTTCTCCTGAAAAGGTAGAAGACTGGTTTAGATGCGGCTGGGTGAATCTAACCTCTGCCTACCTCTTTGTGGGTTCACTGGTTGAGTGGATAAAAAGACGATACTACAATATCCACATACTCTTCATCACATCACCGTACCTGTATCTCTTAATCAACAACCGTCTCATCACTTTCAATACTCAATCACATGCCCGTCATCACCCTAACCCTGGAGGGGAAGAAATAAAATGAATGCCACAACCAGTACCCGCAAATAAAGTATTAATACCTACGTCACTTAGCGCGTGAACCTCAGCGTGACAGTGACGTCACGCGTGCGACATCCCATCCATCACGTTGCATGCCAACACCATCAAAACATCAGCCATCCACAGTAGAAATTTCAACTTTACTTCTATCTGTACAAAGTTCAAAATGTTCCAAAGAAATAATTTTCAAAGCGTGTTCGACAACATGTTACAAATTTAAAAATACAGTTCGATAAATTATAAGCTGGAACAAATTGTATCGTAAATATATTTTGGCAACGGCAAAGTTAAGTTTGTACTCAGATTTTTCGTCACACAGCATACAGGGAGTTGCTGAAATGGAAAATTGCGACGTAACTTTATTTTTAAGATGAGATTGACGACTTAAGTAGGCGAGTTGCGATGTGTTCCAGATATGGGCTTATCTCGTTATGTTTATTGACGAAGGAAATGTTTTTTTATTGGAGAGTGATATCGGGCACTGTGATTTCTGCTCAAGTCAGTGTTACTTTTTATTTTAAAGAATACAACCGAAATCACATTGGGTCAAAATCATCTTCGAGTTCAGGTTACTTGCAAGTCTCTTGAAGTCTCTTAAGTCTCTCAAGCCTTTATCGGTGTTGATACGCAATCAAATAGATCACAAAGTAGGTATCTAAGTAACGTTTAGGAATTTTGAGATACACGATTTCTAAGTTACCTGCATTTACAGTCAGAGAGAAATTATAAGAGGAGAATGCCTTTTGAAATGTCATCTCTATGTATGACAGCAACAAAAAGTTATTCGCAAGGTGGTGTTTCAGTTATAGGACATTTTGTTCCTCTAATTATTTCATTAATGTCATCATGATAGGGTAGTGTCATGTCCATGACATCGCAGATAAAATGCAAGAGAGTCGCCTTTGCTGGTGTCCCCACATCTTGCGACAACAGCCAGGCTACGTTGGTAACAAATGCCTGGTATTGGCGTCCTTACGTAAATGAACCCCACTTAGAAATGGTAAGCCCAAAAAGTTCTGGCTTGACGTCATGCGTGCAAATAGTCTCTCTACCATGGACGTCGAAGATCGTGGGAAGTGGAGGAGGAAGAGCCGAAAGACGGACCCTGAGTTCCGAGAGCATCTTGGCCTCAAATGCAATCAGGATAGCGTCCAAATGAAGATGATGGTCATGACAGCGTAGTGTTCAGAGCCTTAACCTTGATAACGTAAAATGGCGAATTTCTAAAGCTTACACTTTAAAAATAAAATCTTGCTTAAAAATATAATCTATATCCTTCAAAATTAGGATTAAAAGAATAAATTTGAGACCCTACTATTCAAAACTTGGTAAAAACAATAATTAATGATACACAAATTTGAATAAAAATAAACAAAAGACAAATTCGTTTCCTAAAATTAAGCCGATAATAATAATCTATCATTATTATTAACACCGAATTCACGGACGCCTCATCTCAATTCGCAACGTCTGACGTCAGCGTCAAAGAAAACTGTCTCAGACAATCTAACAAAGAGCCGATGGAACCTATAACTCGTACACACCCCGGTATTGATTAAAAAAGCAACATAAATTAGCGAATTCGAGGGGTTGAGACGCGGGGGGTTGTTGTCAAAAAACTTTTATAAGTGTTTATGTGTACGTGCCTCCCCCCTCGCGTCGCAGGAGCGGGGCACCCCCCGCCGCTGACACCCTTTCGCGCATACCCACATTCGTATAAAACACCCGGAGTACAGTCAAACGCGATATTGGAATTTGTTATGCTTATTCTTTTTTTGAAAAGGAAACAATTAACTACAATATATTAAATAACGAGATAGTGTTTTCTTCAAATAATTTTTCAATTTAAATACCATGACAATCCTTATGAGTAGATAAGTCCATACTTAATATTATAAGTGCGAAAGTTACTCTGTCTATCTGTCTGTATGTTACGCTTTCACGCCCAAACCACTGAACCGATTTTGATGAAATTTGGTATAGGGGTAGATTAGACCTTGAGAAAGGACATAGGCTATGTTTTGTCGTGATAACCGATATCCACGTGGGTGGAGCCGCGGGCAAAGGCTAGTTTTTTTATTTGTTAATGTTAGATATTTTTACTCTTTAGCTTTATTTACGTTTTCTGGTAGTATCAAGGCGTTTCAATCTAAAATCCTTGGTCGTCGGTACATATTTCTTAACATTCACTAATTAGCAGCTGCATGTTCATTAGTTTTATTTTACTACCATTAAGAACTTCGTGCTGATATTATTGTGAAAGTAAAATTGACATCCCTTTTCACGCAATGTGATATTTGATACGTAAATCATGTGAGTATTTAACATACCTACGTATTTCATCTGTCTGAATTACTTCCCACAGTATTATATTATTTAAAATGACTTGAAAACTTGACTTCCTAGAGCTGAGAGAAAACTAGCTAGCACCCATTAGTGAGATATCAAGGGAATAAATCAATCTGACTGCTACCATTCTAACCTGTAATTTAATCAATTTTCTAGTAGGACTTCACAGAAGCCACGGTCACATCAATGTAACCACCTGATCCGGTTATGGATTCCTAACGCAGCCAATGGACATTCTTGTTACAGTATTTTAGTGGCTTGACTTATAATAAATGAACATGTTTCTTTTTTTGTTTGTTCGTATGTGATGGTAAGTGGCTTTGCAGTTGAGTTTTATTACATTTTATTACAAAATTTCCCTTACGAACCCGGCACTGGTCAATAAGCTCCAATAACAATATATTAAACAATCTTTTGTAAACCTTATCACTGTTAAAGATATAAAAATCAGTCTCACCAATATCCCTATCTATTCACAACTCCTCGCCCAGTTTTTCCTCCAACTGTACACTGACATACAAGTACATGTAAATTAAACACCACCGCACACAGACACGCACACAAATAAAAACGTAAAGAAACACCGCGGAGAGGAAGAATGTATTAAGAAAGCGGGAAAGGGACGCCCTTCTAATTAACACCGCGAGCAAGAGCGAGACGGAGACATACGACACGCTAATTAAGAATACAAGAAGAAAGACGCGTTTTATGTACAGCCGCGAAAATTGTCAATGTGTGGGAGTATTTTATGTGTGTGTCGACGACGTTTTCCATTTGTAACGCGCGTGTGTAGGTGTTGTGTTATTAACTCATTATGTGAAGAGTTAGTAAGTACATAACCGTTATTTACTGGTTAATTGAAAGCGGTTCCTTCGATAAGAGCTCGGTAAAGACAGCGGTATCGAGATATTTTATATTTGATTTTGGTTTTAATGTCAAAATGTCCTTTTCGGTATTATGTACAAATAATTCGGTGGTTCAAAACTTTGGCGGTGAAAACTTTTCAATTTCAGTGCATCGTTGTATTGCTTAATACGAATTTGATTATTCGAATTTCGAAAGTTTCAAGCTTTCGAGGCTTTCATAAAATCACAATTTCTAAAACTTGCCAATTATATTTTGCCATATCTATAATAGAATGCGACCCGCAATTCTTAGAACAACTTTTGCTCTTTTATGTTTCAACTTAGGTATAAACGAATGCTATTAATAAATAAAACGATTGACCTCAGGAAGACGTAACAACTAGCTACATTTTACTTATCCACTTAATCCAAATAATAATTACTTGTATACCTAATAGCCCCTCCTAAGAGGATGTTTAATAGCCTAATCTAGATTAGAGAACACGCTGTATTGTCTCAAAAATCACTATTCTCATCTTTTTTTTGTATTGTTACAGAGTCCATCGAAATTTTAGAAATATAGACATGTTAAGACCCCAAGAGGGATAATTGCTTATAGCTTTAAAATAGACATACTATTTTAGTATCCCTGTATTATAAACATTCTTGGGGAAAGCGCAGAGTCACATTTATTAAGTACTTACATGGAAAACACCCAGACCGATACAAATCTATATAAAAAATCTCACATAAAACTATTCGCACTGAACCGGAATCAAAACTGCGACTTCTTAATTAGAAATCGAACGCTCTACTACTAAGCCATACCCGTTTAGTTTATAAAAAAAAAACTATTATTGTTCCAAACAAAACCCGCCAAAAAAAATCAATGTCAAAAAACAGGAAAGTATCCGTCAAAATAATCTTATTTATTTTGGTACAAAGGTTCTTTTGATAATAAAAAGGTCATGGTCAATACCATTTAGAGAGGCTACTTGCAGGACTAAGCCCGGGGGCTTAATGACGCAGGGAATCATAGGGGTGGGCCGGGATAGCCCCTGGCACCATTCAGAAGGCAATTTATTATTTTATAATAGAGATTGGGTCACAGTTTAGATTTTATGTTATTTGTAGTTTATTGATTGCTAGCTTTTGCCCGCGGTTCCGCCCGCGTGAATGTCAGTTCCCGGCAATTATTCGAAATTTTCTCACCTTTTAAACCTCCCCTAGACCTCCACGAACATTTCAAGACCAAAATAAGATAAATCCGTTCAGCCGTTCTTGAGTTCTGGCGAGACTAACGAACAGCAATTGATTTTTATATATATAGATAGATTAATGTAAGAGTAGTGTGATTTATTTGTAAGTTAGATTTTGAAATTTGAATTGAGTTATAATTTAATAATATAAAGGTTCGAATCGTGGCCATTACACTACCCACTCCTAGCACAAGCAATTGAGCTTAGTTGGAGGGGTTAGAGGGAATATTAGTAATTTTGGTTATAATATTCTTTAAAAAACGAAAAAGTATTTTTTTTAACACCTTCTGAGTTAAACCAACCTCATTTGTAAGCCAGTATACCTGTTGTGTACAAGGAGGGTAAGACCGATAGTGATGGCCCTAGGTCAGGCAAGGTACGAGGGATATGTCAAATATAACCTCACCTTCCACCTAGCACTGTAACCCACAAACGGCGTGCGGTTTTAGTCGGTTCTAGTCCGACATAACCCGACTCCAACTGGGGTATCCGTGGAGAATTCCCACACGTAAAGACAATAAAGTATACTTACTTTTTGTTCTGTGTGGTCGCTCGCAAGAACCGTTTACCGATGGTTATAAAACTTTCGACACCAAAGTTAACTCGCGCGTCTTCACCCTGTTCTACTCCCTAGGGATCTATGATGCTTACAAGAAGAAACTTGGTGGAAACATGGGTAGTTTAGTGGTGGAAAAATTTTAGGTTAGCATACTGGCTGACGCTATTGATGTGAAACCAGTTCTAACACTACATATTTAGTTTACCTGTAGGAATTTGAGTGGGTTCTAACTTCAGAGACAGATGAGTTTTTTTTATAAAGAATATTAGAGTAGACATTACTAATATTCCCTCTAACCCCTCCAGCTAAGCTAAATTGCTTGTCTTAGGAGTGGGTTTACGTCGGTAGTGTAACGGCCAGATTCGAACCCGGGACCTTTCGATCGTAAGGCCGACACCTTAACCACTAAGCAACCGAGGCTTCGGAGTAAATAATAATAGGGGCGAATATATACTAGCAATACTATTAAGGTGGCAAACATTATACTAGTTTTTTTTATAAAAGGACACGTCAAAATAGTTACTTACAGTAAAATTTTATTCATACATAAAACCTTTTTCCACTACTAAGGGATCTGCAATATGGTGGCAATATGGTGACACCATATTTCCCACATTTTCCCAAGGGGTTCATCTTGAAATCGGAGATGACCCTTTTTTATCGTGCGAAAAATCCCCACGAGTACCATCCCCCGGAGCCGGTGGAGGTGGTTATATCGGACTCGAACCGACTAAAACGCACGCCGTCTTGGGTCTTTGGTTGTCGGAGGTGAGATTGCCGAAAGCATATCTGGGTCCGCCGGCGTGCGACGGAATTCTGAAGGGTTTCCGCACGACAGAAGACCAGAAGGAACTTAGACTGCATACCCTTTGAGATAGAGACGTGCAAGAATCAACCAATCACATTGATTGTAATGCACTATTTCGTCTCCAATTAGCCATGTGATTGGTGGATTTTGGCACGTTTTTTCGCTACGTTCGTCTCTGCGTCAGTGGACAGGCACCCTAAAATACAAATAGAGTTGTTTGGTTGCAAGTTGCAAACAATCCATTACATGTGATATTTGTGTATCATGTCATATTATTGAATTCTGTTAAAAATACTGTTCTGAGCTACTTCACTACTTCTAATACATTTGCACCAAGCCTTCAATTGAAGTCTAATTATGTTAAGTGAAAGAAACACTAAGGTTGATCCCGACTTAGTGCTTTTGTAAGACCTGTTCGATCTTAAAGAAATTCAAGAAAGAATATCTATAATATTCAATGAAACTTCATAATGATGATTACTTTCATTATATGGTTGATTTTTTTTACGAAATGGTTCAGTTTTAAGATGAACTTCTGTCTTTTTTATGCTTACACTAGCTGTCCCGGCGAACTCCTGCCCTCGTGGGACGCCGCGAGGGCAGGAGTTCGCCGATCCCGTTCCCGTTGCACCATTTAGGGAGATGAAAAATAGATGTTGTCCGATTCTCAGACCTACCCAATATGCACACAAAATTTCATGAGAATCGGTCTAGCCGTTTCAGAGGAGTACGGTAACTAACATTGTGACATGGAAATTATATATATTAGATTAATTCAGGTCACATCCGAAACTTTTTCCTTGAATTCCTGGGTCTACTTTTGGCATTCTAAGTGCAGGTTTGGCTGAACTTCAATGAGAAGCGACTGAGCGACTGTTATCTGACGTCCACAACCTATTGGTAACATCGAAGTATTGCAGTTACAGTTGTTATACTTTTTGGGGTTCCAACTACCCGTAAGGACTGCCATATACTTATGCTTGTATGACAACCGGGATTGACGACGGCTTAATGTGCTCTCCGAGGTACGAAAATACCCATGCATAAAAAAATCCGTGTTGGTTCCGGTGAACTGCCATTGAAAAGATCGAAATAAGTTTGATAGCAGGCGGTACCCATTTGCCAACCATTTAAACCGTAAGAAAATTATTTCGATCTTTTCAGTGGCAGTCGGGTTTTTTATTTTTTAATCATTTGTTTTAATTTATACTTTTTAGTTATGATAGACATGTATACCTTTTTGTAATGTCCTTCTATTTTCCTTCATTCCTTCAGCAGTCGGGTAAAAACGCTAGCTTACTTACTCTCGTTCTCTGCTAAGAGATGATTGAATTTAAAGCCGCAATCTTCCGCAGTGAAATATTACTTGGCTGTTTCATGCACATCGACTTTCCTTGATCCAGTTAGAAAGAACGTGTAACTGTGGATTAGGAACGGCAATGGACGTCACTCACAAGGATTTTTTTTTCAATATACAAGGTGATGCAAAATCATCTGGAAGTATTAATTTGGTGAAAGATTTTTTTTTAATGAAGGAATATAATGTTCATGTGAACAGAAAAATTTAAGAGGGTTGTAAAAATTTTTTTTTTCTTTCACCAAATTAATACCAAGGTACTTGTAGATGATTTTGCTATCGAAACTGAGAGCAAATTATTTTTTTTCCGAAACGACTATAAATTCACCTTATTTACAATACTAACCAGGTTTCGATGCAATTTGATTTCTTGTTCTTCAAAGGCTATTCCAAATATTTCACAACATTCTACACAACGCTATCTAGACCCATGGTAAGCTTTTATAGCTTGTGTTATGGAATTTAGAATGCGGATAAACATACTTATATACTTTTTTTTTGTAAATACATACATATTATACAAAGAAACACCCAGACCAATGCAAATAGCCATATTCATGCATACAAATATTTGCACTGAGCGGGAATCGAACCCGCGTCTCCTGCGTGGCAGTCGCGTGCACTGCCGCCACGCCACAGAGGCTGCCACAGAGGCTATGAATGAGAGTTAAGTCTCTTTATCCCATAGTTTTCTATGAGAAAACCATGGGATAAAGAGAGGAATGGTTTAGGCTTAAAGACAAGTCATCACCCTCATAGTGTTAACCCGGGTCCGTTCTCGATTGTACTTAACTTGCCTTTTACGTAAGCGACTGCCACTGATCTGCCAAGACCGAGGGTGGCACTTAGAGCAATTATGTCTATTATTGAGTGTATGTGTATGAGCCCTTCCAAGATCTATGCGATTTAAGCCAACTTTCCATAAACGTTTACTACTTACTACTCAACAGCTAGTAACAGATCAATGCGAATAATTGTACGGCCGTTCCCAATAACAAACTTACAGTTAAAGATAGATCGCATCTACGGATAAAGTGCTCGGCTGTTGAAATTCAAAACATAGTAACTCCTATTTCACACCAATTTTGGAAAATAAAATTATACCGCGATGCGCTTTCCCGCAAAAAAATCAGTTACCATGTTTTGAATTTAAACAGCCGATACGTCAAATTTGAATGTTGCGATCTATCTTTAACTGTAAGTATGTTATTGGGAACGGCCGTATGAAAGTTTTAACACCACATATACAATAAATCATTAAAACGGTTCAATCAAATAAAACTACTCTACTTTTTTTTTTGCGTGTAGCAAAATTTTCATTGTAATTGCTATGGTATCTCAGCAGTCAGTAGTGTAGGCTTAACAAAAGCCTAATGATGCGAGCGGTGCCAACCGCCGATAAGACACATCGCCTTTTGATCACCTACCGACATCAAGAAAACCTTATCTGACTCGACTGTAGGTTTATTTGTTTTAAGCTTTCAATGCGAACGAATGAAACGGCCTGTGTATCGAATTACAACAAAAGACGTAACCCCATATTCCTACAATAAAAAAACAACCTTAAAAATGGGATCTTAGAGTTCAAATTCATTTATGGGTATTGAAAAGATATACAGGCTGTGTATGTCCGTCTTGCTCTCGGAAAAAGCTTGCAAGAAAGCAAAGAATGGCGGAAGAAAGGGGAAGGGACACGAAGGAGATATGTCTCAGGACGGCGGTGATGAATTAAATTTTTAGGGGGTGTTTAGGGTGGCAACTTTGCCCCTTTCATTGGCGCATCTTCATCCAGTTATTCCTTTCTTTAATTTGTGTTAATTTTTTTCTTTGTTAATGTATATCGCAATTTTGCTGCCCATGTTTTGGAACGTTGTGAATAATTGTTATTTTAGATAAGAGTACGTTGATCTTAAAACTCTAAGAATAGAATTATAGTATGTCTCAAATCTTCTAATTAGTTAACATTGTTTCCATTACTTGTTACTATTATCTACCCATTTATAAAACAAAACGAATCGAATTGTTTAACAGTCACAATATTGCTTTTTGTCTTGATTACATACATTAAGTCCATACTTGCTAATATAATATTAAAATAAAAAGACACAAATCAAAATATTTTACACACTCAACTATTTAACTTTTATATTACATATTTGATCACCACTCACATATTACTTTACGACTTACAACATATTAAAAAATAACCACTTCTCGACCCTTGACGTAAGCTCCTTGGCATGTAAAAACGATGACATCACTTTTAATTTCCCTATGAACATCCCTTATGTTTGCCAGCAAAGCACGTATGCACTCACTAGACTATTCAAATAAAAAAAAACGTTCAATCGATAGCACAAAACAAAAGAGTAACCCTCGGGAAAATGCTAAAATCGATGCGAAGAAGTGTCATTAAAGAACCCCCGAAAAATTAAAACCCCCTGTGTGTTTACTCACACACGCGCATGTTAATATGACTAATAGATGCGCACACATGTAAAAAAGTTAATGAACTATTCACGGTAGGATGTGCGATTTTATATTGGGTAGAATTTTTTTTATGGTGTGTCGTAGCTTGCAACTTAAAATTTTGTTTAGGGTCGATGCAGTATGAGTTCGGTTGCTGTTTTAACTTATTAGGTAGCGTGTGTTTATAAATTGGGTGTAACCATTAGATCTATGAGTTAATGAAGATTGAGAGAAAATGTCAGAGGAAGCCTCTGAACCCATTTTGATGAAATTTAGTATAGGGGTAGATTAGACCGTGAGAAAGGACATAGGCTATGTTTGGTCGCGATAACCGACAATATCCATGCGGATGGAGCCGCGGGCAAAAGCTAGTAAGACCATAATTCATGAAATCAGCGTCGGTGACTGAATGGTTAAGGAGTCAGCCTTACGATCGAGAGGTCCCAGGTTCGAATCCTGGCCAGTACACTACCGACGTGAACTCACTCCTAGCACAAGCAATTTAGCTTAGTTGGAGGCGTTAAAAGAATATTAGTAATTTCGTTTGCTATTCTTTTTCCAAAAAAAATCTTAGTAGTTACAGTATAGGTACTTTAAAAAATATTTTAAAAAAATACACTTCATAGGTAAATAAATATTGTCAAAGTCAGTCTAAATGTAAAAAGGTAAGCAGAGTTATGATTTCACGGATGATTTAAGCAATGGTCAGAAACACTGACCCAATAAATAAAAGAGGGTGGGATGACACTTTACGCGAGCCCTATTTTAAGAGCCCTCTGATATTTAAGTACAGAAAAATGATTGTATTTCAATAACTTGTACCTAATTAAGGTGTGGGAATTGTAAACATTTTGAGTTGTATTAAATCAATTTCAGTCAATAATTCTATAGTATATATAATACTAGCTTTTGCCCGCGGCTCCACCCGCATGGATGCCGGTTATCGAGACCAAACGTAGCCTATGTCCTTTCTCATGGTCTAATCTACCCTTATACCAAATTTCATCAAAATCGATTCAGTGGTTTAGGCGTGAAAAAGTAACATACAAACAGACAGACAGATACAGACAGACAGAGTTACTTTTGCATTTATAATATTAGTATGGATTAAAAGTGAAAATGTCAGTGACTGTGGTGATCCTTATAACTCGATTCTTACCGGCTTCCTTAAAGGTTGTATGGTGTATGAGAAACTAGATCAAGGTAAGTATCACCTTCTTAGTACATAACTACTTACAAGAAATCAGCCTATAGGGGGGTTAAAAGGGCGTTATAAAAAAAGAAGAAACAGCGAAGGTATTAGCCATAATTCAAGTAGTAAATGGAAGGATATGGTTTATGCTTACCCGTATGATAAAGAAATGTGACTATGTAATACTTATATAGAAGCTAGTATAGGAAGGCAATCACTTATAGGAGTTATATAGGGTGTTTTTACGATGGAAGGAAAGTAATGTCATGGGGTCTTATTTTTTCACATATATTACATTTATGGTGCTACGTTATTGGTGATTTTATAAGTAATAAAGTCACACATATTCAGGTAACACACGACAGCCTAAGTTGGTCTAAGAGTTTAGGAAAATGAGTCTTAATTGTATGGTAACAAGGTAACAAATGACAATACGGTAACCTTACAGTAGGTAAGTGGTTACCAATAGCTCGATAGCTCGATTCATATATTTTGGACCTAAATCACCAGACAATCACAGATATAAAAGGACCTGACGCGAGCAGGTTGAATTGAATTTGAGCTCATTCACCACAGTAGCACCCAGTGCTATTTTCAGAATACATCCAAGAAACGTATACTGCACATATGTACATAGCACATTTTGAGCACATTTTAGGTACAGGATATATGAATTGAGCTATACCTAAGGTGTCCATCGCGAACTGCGAAACAATTTCCCACCCCTTTCACCCATGACAAAAGTTCAGAGAATCTGCTTTTGAAGATATTTTAAACGACTAGTGGTACATTCGATCAAACACAAGTAAAGTTTATTCCTAGATAAAACACTAAATATCAGCCTTATATTAGGCCTAGGGCATAGGTCCTAGGAGGTAAAAAAAGTTTTGATCATTTTTACTATTGGTTACTATTACTATGCCTTAAAGTTTACATTGGCTCGTTATTACCTGCTGAGAGGGAATTAGCCAACCGAAATTCACGCAGGCTATACCAAATATAAGTATAGGGCTATTTGAGTTATTTACGTGGGGATTGTCACTTCACTGTTTAGTGAAAAAAATAAGGCCAAACTTAAAGTATTTATTTAAAATTGAGTATTTAAGATTGACTAAATATAATATTTAAGATTGATTTGACGTGAAATTCTGCTTAAAACTAAGTTTACCACCGCTTACTACACCAGTGGAGAAGAAACGGCGCAACAAACTCCACTGTAGCATTTTACAGACGTCAATTTACAGAAAAAAAAGATTTCTTAAGACTAAATATGGACGAATGTACATTTGTCTTGTGTCAAAATAATTAAAGGTCTAGGATAATAAAATAATCTAAATGAACTTATTACCTACTAGCCGCAGTTACAAACTACATTACCGAGCTACTGACAATTTCATTATCAGTTATCGAATCTATGATCGCACATTCCAATACAAACTCAAAAAAAAAATATACGTACCACAATTTTTGTTTGTACCAAACTCCAAATTTAATGCAATAACTTACCCTCAGTTTACAACCAAAGTTACCCGAAAAATTGTACACAAACACGTATCATATACACACATCTACGAGTGTAGTATGTTACATGAAGGCGGCGATGAGTTTTAAAGTTTTTAAGGGTTCGCCGAAGATTGCGTGTCTTGATTACCGTCCCCACTCCCCGCGGCCGCGGGTGGCCCCCTCCCTAACACACGGTAGGGCCGAAAACACCGCTGTCCTCCCTTTTTTAAGGAGGGAAAATTAAAAGTGTTATGTGTGGGTGTACGGTCTTGATACTTTAAGATAGTCATTATCTGTTTTGTTATTTAGGGGTATTTTGTACCGTAAGAACTCACGTTTTGAGGTTACTGAACTAGAACACTAAACAATAGGCAAGAAGGTTGATGGCCTCGTGTATATGACAAGAATAAAAAACTACATAGTTGTTTAAAAAAGTATACAATATTTATTTCACTTTTTGAAAGATTATAATATGAAGGTCTTATAATGTGCACCATAACCTCCGCCCTGTATCCTTGCAGAATTGTGACGTTTGGACCTTATTCTGACAGACAGATTTACATATTATCCTAATTTATAACTGTAGGCAAAATCAATCTCGCAATTACTTTTAAGTTCACCGTTTCGTTCGACATGTACGAAAACGAATTCGTGGTCTAAGCTAGTAATAATGTGTGTAAAGTATCAAGATGTGATGTGACATGGACATGTGCAGAACAAGCGTCTCGCTCGCTCATTTGCGAACGATCCCAATGTCGCCTATTTATCGACTCCTTGTATAATTTATTTATTTATTTTTTCATAAGTATATAAGTACCACGCGACTTTTAGTGCGTTCATCCACAGTATGAGTACCCACGAAGTAAGTTTCAGTGGTTTAATAATTTTAAGTGGGAATAAAAAACAGTTTGTTTAATAGCACAACTGAATTATGAATATATAATAGTTAACTGAAATGAAATATAAAAATACTTTAAACACTTGGGTTACTTTGTGACAATTTGAAATTATATTAAATTTGAAATATTAAACTATAATTTCATTGTGTTATCAGTACCTACTGTCAATATTATTGTCTAATTTAATACAATGAAGAATTGTAATTCGATAGTATCAATATTAGGTACACTAAGTACATTTTATTAGTACATACGCTTCCTGTACGAAATTCAAATCTTTCAGAAATTTTCAACATATCCATAAAGTTTTTTGATTACCTTATAGTTAACGAAACTAATTAAAAAAAAGGCTAAACAAAAATAACAAGTAAATAAACTTAGATGCGTATTACTAATTTTCATTTAAAAAATGCATAAAACGCTCCTCTCTGCAAGATACTTACTCGACAGTCGACTCTCCCATTCAGCCATTCGTCAAGTAATACGCGTATCTGTGTCGTGTAACTCGGCTTTATTGAAATTTGCGGGTACTTACCTACTTTTATACTGCGTCGTTACACTGGAATGGCTTGTTATTTATTGTTATGTACCATACAAATGAATGTACTAGGCCCTGTAGCGACAGTTTCGTACAATGTTTGTGTAACGGACGAAATTAGAGTTATGTAATTTTAGTTATTTTACATACATGGGAGATTTTATACAGAGATATAAATTCTAATTTGGTTGGTATAAGTGGTCAGGAAACATGATCAATTCAAATGATTTCTTAGAATGGGTATTCCATACTACACTACACTACCAAGACAACAGCATATACTGTTGCCTTAGTGGTGTAGTGCTTGTGAGTAAAGCGGATGTTAACGAGGTTTCAGCTTTGATTATCGGGTTGGGCAAAATGTTATTAATTTAACCACAATGTAATAATGCACGATAAAGTTAAGAACCTTTGTAATTTATTTACATTGATTAAGGAAATAAATTATTTTTATTTATTACTATGAAATTCCCAGAAGCAGTGCGGATTCTGACGTACCACATAGATAGCAAAATGTTTAATTACAATATACCAACCTCTGCCCACACGATTATACGACGTAAGCATACGTCATAATATGAAGTAAAAAAAAAAAGATTGTTCAAACTTCGAACGTTGTTTTTATAAATTACATGGAACATTCGTTACCAAATTCTAATTTCGGAAGGCTCGCAAACTTAACAAACACGTCACCCCTCTAAAATTAAAAACAAAACAGGGACATGAAGGCGCGCACACACCGACGTAGCTCACGAGGCTCACCTAATTATCGGTGCGAAGGGACTTTGCATAAGAAAGTATTGCTTGCGCTTTACGACGCGTGGCCCCCTCCTACGAACACCACGGCCCAGATAAAAAATCTCCCATTTCCTTAATTCGTTTATCGGGGCCTGGCGAGGCTTTGTCTCCGATCGATGAACGCCTCCAAATGAGCGGGAAACGTGACGCGCGTGTGTATTAAGCTTAAGGTGACGGTTTCAACATTTTTATGTTCCAAATTTGTTATTATGCAGATTGTGTTCGATTTTTTTCACTGATTATTCCATATTTTATGGCCAGTTGTGTACCTACTTGTAAATAGGTTATATTCTCGTTAACGGTTTGTTGGGAAATAAAGATTTGAGATCTGCTAACAATTTGAAGTTAAAAGTACCTGTAAATATGTTTCTGTTTTATCTCGGTTCCAACCTATGATTGGTGAAGTCTGATCTAAGCGTTTCATAAAATCTAACAAAAATAATGATTTTCGCTATTCATTTTAGCAGTATTACTTTTACGGGAGCGACTGTCTTTTGACCCTTCAAATTTGAATGCAAAGCCTACGCCAAAGCTCGACCTTTAATGAGCAAGTGTACCGACTCGCAGTGAAACTGATTTGGATCCCAAAAATCTTTATAAGCCTCTATACACCTACGCAACTAGTTAAACTATTATAACCCAATAAAGGTTCAATCAATACCTACCATCAATAGATGTGAACTTGTACTGGCAACACGTTCGAAAGAAAAAAGTTCAAAATTAAATTAAAAGCCACGTGCAAACAAAGTTACGCAATCAGCCGCCCTAAAACACGCCACAATGTCAATAAATTAGGCCGGGAACACATGCATACCCCCCGCTGAACGATAACTTAGTAATTAAGAAACGCATTTATCATTACATCGGGACAGCTCTACGTTGATTGCGAATGTGACAAACTGGAATAAGTCATGCGTAGTACGTGGGCGCTTGGCCTTAGGACTGGGATAGACGATTAGTATAGTCTAGTTAGTCTGTTCCAGTAAGATAGTCTAAGAATTTAGTTTTTTTTTTATTGGAACCTTTTGTATTTATGATCTAAAACCTATATAATGAATAGTCTCAGTCTTACTTGTTTATTGACGAACGAGGTGTTGAAGCAGGTTTTCCTCTAGTGTTTGGGTGGTCGTACAACAGTTATAAGATAAATCAGGAGGAGTGTAGGACAGTGAACCTGAGCTCTAAAGTACCCATCCTGATCACGTTACCTATAAATCAAGGCAACCAAGAAAGAGTGACTAATTTTGAATTCGGCTATGAAGCAAAATGCCTGAATTGCTAAATGACATATTTTCAGAATAGAAGACTAATAAACTTCGAATGCAACCAGCAGTAACGCTGGGTTGATCCAAATCACAGTAGGTATAGTACACAACATTAATTAAAACATAATTATCTTTTTTTTTTAAATTTAGCTTTTATGGCTTTTAGCTTACAACCCCATTTCCTCTTGCCTGCGTTTGTCAGAACCTTGTCCCTCAATCAGCAAGTACACCGCCTGCGGACGAGGCTGACTTGGCCCCGCAAGCGGCGACACATACACTTAAAAATATTTAAGTATGGAATTTATGTGAACCTTATTTAAAAGATTAAATTCAAAATCGAACAGTCTAACCCAGCACTAAAGCTAACATCAATTGTTGCATTTATAGATATTTCAAATCGGTACCATTCAATAGTGTGTAATGAAGTTTGCAGTTTATTTATATAAGTCTAACATAATATCGTATTATATTTATATTATTACAGCTTATATGTTCTTAGACTTTGCAATTTATGCGCATGTCATAATACTTATATGGCCATACGTTATGACTAAGTACCGGACTGGAGTAGACTTGTGTATTAAGGACATAATAAATTAAAGAGAGTTGTGAGTTCTGTTCTTGTAAAGGACATTCACAGGAATGTGTTTTAGGCATAGACTGCCTGGGTAGCGTGTCTTTTGTAAATGGTGAACCAGTTTTAATTCCCGTGATTGGCAGAATGTTTTTGAAATTCTACATAAGGAAACCAGGTTTGTTGATTGCCCTGATGGTGGTGGAGTAGAATAGGGTCACCCTGTCACTTTTCGTGGGTGTCGTATAAGGCATTTAAGAAACAGGGCTGTTCTACATCCGCCAGTAATCATACATCCTGTGACATAGTGCCCTCTGGATGGCAAATACAGCACGAGCGTTTCAGCTACTCCAGCCAATGTTAGCTAAATCTTGTTAATGTTTGTACTTTTTGTAGCATAACTATTGAAACAATTTTGTTACGGTGAGCAATTTATCAGTAAATGATCAGCGGGATATCATCGGTAGGGACGGTACTACTACTATTATTTAATGCAGGACTTTAACTTTTACGACTAACATTGGACCCCCTAACCATAGTAAAGCCTGCGCCAGAGATGTCAGTTTTCCATTGAGTGTAGACTCCATCTGGCCTGGGGGTGACCGGTGGAGCCGCCTGTCACTCTAGCAGAAGCAGTCCGCGGCGGCGGCGCAAAATGCACCTCCCCGTAACCAGGGCTAGAGGGGGACACTGTGGTCCCCACAACCCGAAGGGGCCATCTCGAAAGAGATGGTCCTGGGTCTGCCGGGGTGCGAGAGATATGCTTTTGGCAATCTCACCTCCGGCAACCAAGGACCCAAGACGGCGTGCGTTTTAGTCGGTTCGAGTCCGACATAACCGCTTCCACCGGCTCCGTGGGGATTTTTCGCACGATAAAAAAAAAGACTCCATACAGCACTGAATGTCAGTAGGTACAGTCCATCATACAAAAAAATATACTTGCTTAACACGTTCTAAGATGTTTTAATTAAAAAATACTCAAATCGTGATCCTTAAAACCTAGTTCCAATTTTACTAAGAAACCGTACACATCCAAAGCTTGCCTCACTCCCACGGTACCGTTTCAACATTTACTTTTTAATATACCAAACGTTTCGCCAAAAATTGGGGCATCGTTCGCACCTCAAAGAAAAATCGGGAGGTGGTTAAACCAACGTTATTCATGCATTCACTGGGACCTCTATTACAAATGACCTAAAGTTTATTATCCTATAACAGTTAGAGGTGATATTTTTGTAAATTAACATGAGGGAGTGGACGTGACATTTATTGTTTGACAAGCATCGATCTGCCCTTTGCTATGCGAGGCGTGAAGCAGACAAAGTTCATAGGGTATTCCTCTTCTGAAGAATAATGGGGCTTCGGAATTGCAGGTGTGCCGTGTGAGGACGTGTTTGAATTAAAAAGCGGAGCAGCTTTGTCTTCATGTAGACTTAAAAAGGTAGGAAGGCATCTCATAAAGTGCTGAGGAGTTTGAAAGAAAACCATCTGAAGTTTTCTTGTTTGTTTACTGTAAGACAAAAATTTGAACACAAACATATTGGAAGTCATCTTTACATCTGCGTGTGATTCCCAGATTGTGGAAAATAGTTGAAATTGGCTTTTAGACTTGAAGACCCTGGCAAATTCTTGGACATCGTCTTAACTCCATTAGCATCATAATCATTATTGGCTACGATTGGATGCAAAGCTTGCATGTTGAAACTAATATCTGATTGAATAAATAGGGAAAAATAAATCTTCTCATGCGAGACTCGAACCCGCAATCTTTCCCTTACAGGGGGAATGCCTTGACCAACTCGGTTACCGAGACACGTCCGATGTGATTCAATTTTCCCTTTCATTTTTATCCGTCTTTAATGCGAAGTAGTCGATTTGTATAGTTAGCATACTTAATGCTGTAAAATTAATGTCGGATTTCCTCCGTCTTGGATTTATCTTGGCTTTTACTGAACTGAGTCTCTTTTGACATTAGACTAAGTTTAATGTGTTTAAACATAATCTTGTGTAATCTTGTTAAACATGCTTCTAATATGTGGGAAACTCACATGCAATAGCGTCGCTAGCTTAGTGGTTAAGGAGTCGGCTTTGCGATCGAGAGGTCCCGGGTTCAATCCTGGCCATTACACTACCGACGTGAACCCACTTTTAGCAAATTAGCTTAATTGGAGGGGTTAGAGGGAATATTAGTAACCTCAGTTCTAATATTCTTTAAAAAAAGTTATATAGGTAGACATTTATTGAAATCCAGTATTTCTCTCACAACACTAAAGTATTTGCCATAAAAATCAAATTATCTACATCTTCTAACAGATTGAAGTAGAACGTTACAAATGGCGTTTAATATCGCGTTACATAATTGTCACATGCTTACAAAATCCGCGGTGGATTATCTAATTTGCTCGCGGATGTCGTTTCCGAACGAAATTCCCATCGATCCCTTCATACGATTTGAATGAGATAGGTATGTTGAGTAACGTGTGATAGATAATATATTTTATATCGCTTATGAACGAGACTTTCAGGCCACATCACGGTACAAATTATTACTGCTTATTGGGCGATTTATACCACGGTTATTTGAGAACGGTTGATTTTTTGAGTTCGGTTGAATATTTTTGAGCTCGGTTGTAGAAAATGTTATGTTTACCTAATCTATGTAAACCTTTTCATGAAAGATGACGCTAAAATTACATTTTTTTAATCCTTCATAGACACAGACCAGTATAAATAGATACAAGTATATTTGCACTGAGCGAGATTCAACCGCGCGACCTCTGCCGTAGCCATTGAATGCTGTACTGTTACGCCACCTATTATTAAGTTATTAATTACAAAGGATCTTCAATCTTTCTTTCAATATTACTTTACGGTCTTTAATTAATCTGTTCGTCACAGAAGTATTATGTTCACAAACATAAACTCGCCCTTTAAGAATACCACCCTTTTGAAATAATGACGGAGACACTGGAGTAATATTGACGTGAAAATTATTCAAAATTTATTTTCCTCGTAGGTATACAATAGTGATAATTGTGGTAAAGTTTATATTTTGTCACTATTGAAGAAAATGTATGGCGATTTAAGGGTACATTCCCTCCATCCTCCTATGGTCATTCCTGCCTCACGGCGTACTGACCGAATCACGGGAGAGTGCCCTGCGGTTTGCTATGTAGCTTCTCCGCGGGCACAGTTCTTGACTCCCTACAAATTCTTGATCCGTCCCCAGCCGTATTCTCCCCCTACGGGGCTGGCTTTCTTCTATGGCGAAACCCCCCTAATGGGGTAGACATGCACAGTAACGGTACTGTGCGTCCCGCTGGCCGTCGATCCTACTATGGGCAGTTATTCGAATACGCGCCTAATAGAGTGCCACGAGTGCGCGAACGTCCTAAATGCCGAAAAGGCATCCCTACTGCTAACTAAATCGTAATCGATTTAAGGGTACAGTCGGGTGAAAAAGGTAAGCGATATTAAAAGACTAGCCAAGCCACCCTGGCTTTGCCTGTGGCATACTACGGAACCCTGTTGGACCCATTTCCGGGATCTGTCGGATTTATTAACATTTATATTTCGGAGAGCAGTGGAAACTTCTTCTCCGCTCTCTTTAGTAGCAGCGTGATGATATATAATACCTATCCAATAACTTTCCTCTATTAACGTACAATTCAAAACAAAAATAATTATTAAATTCGAACCAGTAGCTCCTAAGATAGGCGCGTTTCAACAAACAAAAAATCTCTTCCGTTTTAGTACACCTAGATGTCTTGTGGACAACTCACAGATAAGTGCATGTTCTATCTGCCTCCAGCACTTTGTGGAGCACAATCTTTATGCCTTATAAAGTGTCAAATCATCCAAATGAATATGTACAGACTCACACCCCGGGCACCGATTGTATCTCCGACACATTGTTGCGTGTATAAAGTTGATTCACAATGCTGTTTGGTGATCATCAAACATTTTACAAGTGTTCAAGTCTTTTAGGGAGATTTAAAGTATGTACACGTTTCTTTATAAGAAGTGTTGGCGTATTTAAAAAATGTTATATTTAAAATACCGTGTTTTTTTTATAAAGAATACTAGGTTTTGCCCGCGGCTACCGCGACCAAACATAGCCTTTGTCCTTTTTCAAGGTCTGATCTACCATTATAGCAAATTTCATCAAAATCGGTTCAGTGGTTTAAGCGTGAAAGCGTAACATATAGATAAACAGAGTTACTTTCGCGTTTATCCATACTAATATTATAAATGCGAAAGTAGCTCTGTCTGTCTGTCTGTCTTTCTATATGTTACGCTTTCACGCCTTAACCAGTGAGCCGATTTTGGTGGAATTTGGTATAGGGGTAGATTAGACGATGAGAAAGGACATAGGCTATGCTTGGTCGCGATAACCGACATCCACGTGGGCGGAGCCGCGGGCAAAAGCTAGTAATATTATAGTATGGATTAGCAACCAAAATTACTATATTACCTGTAACCCCTCCAACTAAGCTAAATTACTTGTGCTAGGAGTGGGTTCACGTTGATAGTGTAATGTTAATAAAAATGTTTGTTATCAAGTCTAAACTTTACTATAACAGACAGGAACGGTAGTTCTTGGAAGATATATATATTTATTTACGGCTGTAAATCCTCGAAGGTAGGCAGAGTTGTATTAGCACCCATATTGCGCCAACTACGACTTTCAGCCCCCCATAATAAGAGACGAGCCGTCAGGGCAGGATAGGATAAAAATTTCTATAAAACAAATTTGATCCTCGCGGGGTACTTGATACATAACATAAACTCACGCCTGCATTCCCCGAAGGGGTAGGCAGAGGTGCTAGCACCCACATTTCGCCAGTTTATGTTTAGGTCCCAATGTAATAGGTGGCGAGCCTATTGCCATTAACCGGGCACTTATAAACCTGCGATAAATACACACATAACTTCGAAAAGCATCGAAAAGTCATTGGTGTGTGCCATGGTAAACCTGGGATCGAACCCTAGACTTCGTCTCAGCAGTCCATTACCCATACCACTAGGCTACCGCAGATCTTGAGAGATTTAATAACACTAGTGGTCGTTTATTTTATTTTTATTTTTTTGTATTTTTATTTATTAAATATGTCTTCCTTTTTTTTGTCTTATATCCGAGGCTGATAAGGCAGCAGATGCTTGGACTTGTGATGGTCGTTCCACGATTCTATCAGATCAAAGAAGACGAAGTGATCGAGTGTAACTTGCGTTAATAATAGTTTTATTCAAAAGAAGAGTAGGAGAGCCATCCTTTGGGCTCCAAAGTGCATTGGAGCCCACGGCCCGCTTATTAATGGTTTATCTTGGCAATTGTTTCTCTTTGATGAAAGCAAATAAGTACGAAATTACTAGAAAATAAACATTTAGAGAATCCATATGAATAAGAGAAGCGCGAATAACACCTAATGTAGTTCACGGAGCGCATCATGGCAAACAATTCTATCAAAATATGACACTGACCACGCAGTCAGCACAATCTAGCCAAAAGCTCAGACTATTTTATGTAAGTATTTATACTTGGAGCAAGTATAAATACTTACATAAAATAAAAAAAACGCGTCGTTCATACCGCACAAATTAAAGATCCCGTGAATCTTCCAAAAAAATTAATAAATTTCACCTGAATTACACTTCATAATCTCGGCTCACATCCCAACATAATTTAAACAGAAAAATGGAAAAAGAATCTCTAAGACGCACCGTACCCCATATATGCGTATCCATACTTAGTGAGTTACACCCCAAATTAATAGCTTCGCAACAAAAAACTTCCCCCTGTCTTATGAGCCCCCCCTTCATTTGCATATATGTCCCCCTGGCACCCTAAGGAATGGCGAGGATGTATTTTTAATTTCATTCTTATCCCTGTGCTTAAATCATGAGAGCGGCCATGCGTGCGAGGGTCTACCTCCCCCCACCTCCCTGGTGTGCCTCCCCCCTGCGGCCGTTAGCTTGCGTCATACGTCGCTAACCACGTAGAGTAAAAAGAAAAGAAATCTTAATAAGTTTGTTAGGGTAGGATAGGTTTGTGTGGATATGCCGGGTTAATGAATTAGGGGAAAGAATTAAATGTATTGTTTTGTTAGCAAAGTTGCCTTTGATCTTGTTGTCTCCTTAAGGCTTTGGAACTCAAGATCTGCTTACTTCTTTTTAAACCTTCTATGGGAGTACCTGCCGTTAGAGATCCTAATCCCAAAAATATCTATATCATTTTCGTCCGTCCATCAGCAGATGTACTGACTTGAAAGTGAGGTTAGTTGGGTCTGAAAGATATTGATGGAGCTCCAACAATACCAAGGAATAATTATTACTAATATCAATTATAATATGGACCTGTTATGAACATAAATGATTTTAAAAAAATTTAACCGACTTCAAAACCAAATAGGAAAAAAAATTTAAAAATAACAGAATTTAGAGAGAGAATTTAGAGATTTTCGATCTGTTAGAAATCGGTGCCAACGACTTGTTGAGGTAGGGGTGGCCTATCATACTTAGCTATATTATTTTACCTGTTTGACTTGATACCGACTTTTGTATTGAAATGATCGATATTTCATTTAAATGCATCATGGCAGGTAATTCAGGTACAGTAAAGCACCAGCAAACAAAGTTGGCACCGACTTCTAACAGATCGAAAATCTCTAAATTCTCTCTCTAAATTCTGTTATTTTAAATTTTTTTTTCCTATTTGGTTTTGAAGTCGGTTCAATTTTTTTAAAATCATTTATTTTTCTCTTTTTAGTGGGCCAAGGTTTGCGCTCGAAATCCAAGTTTAATCCAGTCCAGCATGCCATTAACCACAGTTTTCGTCTTTTGGGAGCATAATACTCCCAATAAGTTAAGGGAACTGGAACTTCTATATGAAAGACGTCGAGTTGAACAAGTTGGTGACTTCGCAGATGGGGCTGCAGTTAGAATTTTTTTTTTTTGGAATTGGCACTAGATTGAAAGGTAGTGATAGCTTAGTTGCAATTGCAACAAAAGGCTTTGGTGATGTGGAAAAAAGAATCCGTTAATCTTGAACTGGGCTGTAACGGTTCATAAGCTTCAGGGCACCACATTAAATAAAGCGGTAATTGACTTAGAAAATATTTTTTTGTTAAGGTCAAGTGTATGTTGCTTTAAGTGGACAAGACAAGTGGAGCCACCTGTCACCCAAGCAGAAGCAGGCCACGGCAGCAGCGCGCGTAGGCACGCCTCCCCATTCCGGTGGCGAACCTCGTGCCGAGGAGTGCCAGACCGTAAGGGATGGCCCTGGGACAGCCGGGGTGCAAGGGATATGTCGAAGATAACCTCACCTCCGGCTATGCACTACGACCCTCAGTCGGCGTACGATTTTAGTCGGTTCGAATCCGACATAAACCGCTCCCTTCCGGCTCCGGCGGGGGAATCCGAGAGGATTTCCGCACGATACAAAAGACCACCTCAGGAGTAGATATATGTTTATAATACTTATTATTATTATTAATTGAGGAAATGTCTCGGTTTCACTCTGAAATTTCGTGATTATCTCAGGAGTAGCACCAACCCTTACGAGTATCACGTTAGCCCTACATACTACTACCTAGTTTCCAGCGATCAATAGCAGTACTGTCCCCTAACTCCTAACCGTTAAGGAGTTCTGTAGCTTCATTATCAACACAGCAGCATCAGAAGTTGATTCAAGCATATCTCACAAGCAACACGTTAGCCCTATTTAGCAGTATACTAAATATTTATCATCCACCAATGGCAGTACTGTCTCCCAACTCCTAACCGTTAAGGAGTTCAGTAGCTTCATCATCAGCACAGCAGCATCAGATGTTGACACCCTGAAGCATATACCTGAGTAAGACATTATTACGTAACAAAAGCACCATACGCAACCGTTAAGGAGTTCTGTAGCTTCACTATCAACAGAGCAGCATCAGAAGTTGATTCAAGCATAATCTCACAAGCAGCACGTTAGCCCTACATACTACTAAATATTTATCATCCACCAATGGCAGTACTGTCTCCCAACTCCTAACCGTCAAGGAGTTCAGTAGCTTCATCATCAGCACAGCAGCATCAGATATTGACACCTTGAAGCATATGCCTGAGTAAGACATTACGTAACAAAAGTACCATACGACCATACAATTTTCCATGGTTGCCCTCGATTTCTCCTGGATCCCATCATCAGATCATGACCTGGTGAAAATGGGACCACCTCAGAAATGAACCCTATCAAACAAAAAAATTAAACTTGAAATCCGTCTATAATTGGCGGAGATATCGGTGAACATCCATAAAAAAAAAATATTATGTATACAGACGAATTGAGAACCTCCTTTTTCGAAGTCGGTTAAATATGAAACTATTACTTTGCTGAAAAAGTTTTGCTTAAATAAGATCTACGCTCACGAGATACTGTTATTTCTTAGCAAAACCAGTTAATACACAAATCAAACGTTCAAGTACATATGACATAGTTTTAATATTGAAAAATGCATGCAATTAAGCCTTATAGTATTAATTACTTACATGCGAAAAATTGCTCCAATTTAAAAAAAAATTAGGATAAGCTTATTATAACGAGAATTGTATAGCGGTAGCCTAGTGGTATGGGTAATGGACTGCTGAGACGAGGTCTCGGGTTATGTGTCAGTTATGTGTGTATTTATCGCAGGTTTAGAAGTGCCCGGTTAATGGCAATAGGCTCACCACTTATTACATTGGGACCTAAACATAAACTGGCGAAATGTGGGTGCTTAGCACCTCTGCCTACCCTTTCGGGGAATATAGGCGTGAGTTTATGTTATGTTGTTAGAGTAATATATTTACATATTTTCAAATTGATGTGAAATATAAACTGTTCACTAATTAGAGTCTTATCCACACAACATCATCATCATAAGCAGCCACCTACAAAAAACAAGCGGCGTCATTTCGGTGAGCAAATTTCGTGGAAGTTTTCCGTTCTTCCGTCCCCATACTATATCTTCTTTTGTATGTATGTCTGTATACATACATAACCTCTCTGTTTGTGTGTGTGTTGACATTACGCGTCGTCGCACTTGTGTGACATTTGGCACAGACGCAAAACCGTGTTGATTTCTTTTTTTATGTTACGTACTTAGTTCTCTGTAGTTCTTCATTGGTGATGAGATGGAACGAATGCCTACTTGTTTTTGGGAAAATATTTACATACGTAATAAACAGGTTGGAGAAAGAATAATAAATTGTAGGAACTTTAGGATGAAACTGCGATCTAAGAACGTTATTTGTTCATTGTTAGATTATGACTCGCCTGAAAGAGATTACTATTGTGGGCAGCCTTAGCTAAATTACATATAGGCACTAGCTTTTCACCCGCAGTTCCACCTGCGTAGTAGTCGGTTAATGCCTCTAAGAGTATTTTCTAGACTGACGGACTTGTTGTATAAACTTCTAACGTCTACCCTCACCCTCTTAGTGGTGAGTTTTCCAAAATATCAATTGTAAACTGTGCGAAACATCGACCCTGTTTTACTACTGTTTTACACTTGCGGTAGGTTTGCAAAACATTATAGTATGTACAGGCATTTAATATGTTATTTACATCAAACTTATTTTTTCTTGGTGTACACTAAAAATATATAATATCTATCTATCTACTTTCATAGTGTTATTAGACTGTAGTATATTGTATAGTGTAGTATATTTCTGTTGCTGCTGCAGTTTCCACATCATCACAACTTTAGTCCCAGTTGCATCTGAGGCTTGCACTTTGAAACAGGGGACAGACTTAGGCCCCGACGATCATTGTGTACACATCTTATTAATGCCGATCTTAAGGTATTGGAACTAAGGTAGTCAATTGACTAATGATTTGATAAAAATAGTCAAAAGACATTTTACATACTGGCTAAGTGCGAAGGAAATATATTATACCTACTTAGGCTACCTTACACCTTGGTATCTAAGACCTGAGACGGCGTGCATTTTTCGTATGTTCGTGGAAATTTTCACATGTAAAAAAGGTGAGTACGGGCTAACATTTTAGGGAATAAAATATTCAATGCCCTTTATCAAAATTACTCTTGCACCTATAAATTAAAACAAGCATTAACCCACGCGCCCCTTTCGCGAACTTCCCAACTCAATTATCAACAAAGAAACTCCACTGACCGAACTTCCGAACTTTGACATTTTAAGAAAAAAAAAATTGTAGATAATGCAAAAACCCCAAACCTTTATAATCGCATCAGCAACCGAGGATTGTTCCCGTTAATTATTGATAGAATGAAACTTTTATGGAAACTTCAAGAGCAGAAGCCGAAATTATTTGAAAGCAAGCAAACCCTTCATAATGCTTGCGAAAATATTAAAACAAAGCCAAGGTGGCTGCCCCGCCTTCTACGGACAGGCCAACTTACTTACCTGTATAGAGTTGTTTGTTAGACTCCTGTTAGGAATTTGATTCTACTTCTTCATCTTTGTGTCATTCCTAGTTGCATCCGAAGCTGTCACTTCAGTCTGAGGTCCGTTACCAGTCTAACTGTGGATTTGATTGAACATCGATAGTTTGACTGTCACATTCTAAAGCTGCATAAATTTATATTTGCCTGAAGTATCGTGTCATGTCGTGACGCATCAGAAAGATATCGATTTCATACATGTCTTCCACATATTTATTTTTGTAAAATTACAAATACAATTTATAATATGCACTGAACGGGAATTGAAGCTACGACCATCTAGACGTAGCAGTCGAATTGCTCTACCGCTACGCCAGACAGGTCGTCTACGAGGTTCGTAATAAATTTAGTGTTTTTTTTTTAATAAAAATGATTAGAACCGAAATGACTAATATTCCCTCTAACCGCCTCAGCTAAGCTAATTGCTTGTGTTAGGAGTGGGTTCACGTCGGTAGTTTAATGGCCAGGATTTGAACTCGGGACATTTTGATTCGACTCCTTAACCACTAAGCTACCGATGCAATTTTCTGCGTGAGTCAAAAAAAATGTATTCTTAGTTTCGTATATTTATAGTACAACTCGTGCGAGTTAACATGGCACCTGGCTCGGGGCTTTACGCGGGGGAGCGGGAGGCGTGTACGCTGACGCTACTAGCCTCGCACGGCGAGAGCGGGGTCGCGCGCGGGGAAGCGGGAGGTGGGTGTCTTCGAGGCAGGTGCCATGTTAACTCGCACGAGCTATAAATACTGTGATCATGAACATCCAAAAATATATGGGCAGGCAAATAATGTTTATTTCAAACACGTTTTCGAACAAACATCTCTATACAGATACCGCGAGAATCTACGAAGACGACTGGGTGGTGATTAATACGACGCATCTCCCCCAACGGTTTAATCGCTGGCTGGCAACATTTTTACCCAATTTTTGGGACCCCCCACCCCATTCGCCTGGTCGCACCCACCCCTTTCTTTCGTTAAGATAAATTATCCTGCGATCAGGACGAGAGTGTAGGTTCAAATTGCCGCCTTTAAAATTCAACGTTGGGCCTTAATATTTATGCCGAAATTAGTGTCCCGCCCCTGACTTTACGTGACTTTTTTCGGATTGCTCCAGTGTCCTTTTATCTCGATTGGAAAAATCTATGTCGAATTAAGGCAAAGGTCGGGCATAAATGGGCCTCTTTAGTGTACTTTGTTTTAGTCGATCATCGTGAGCGATGCTACTGTTGGTACATGTTGGCACATGATCCAACGATTCCGTGGCTAAAATCGGAACTAAGGTTGTTCCTATCAAATGAATACTAGAGAATTTAGGATGATTTGACAATATTGAAGGGATGGTGATGCCATCCTTAACAGAATAAATACCGGATTCATATTATTATGCGCGTTACTTTTTTCCCCTGCAAGTTATCTTTTTTTTTTTCAACTGAATGTCTGTTCTGTTGATCAGTTTCATTGTGTGGTTGTTTATCTATATCAGCATATTATTAGCTTGATTTTTAATAACTATATCATGCAGGTGTCAAATAAAAAAATAATTGTCACTTATGGGACAGATCGCGGATTCTAGTCCCGTCCGAGAAGATACATTTTTCCTGATGTATTCGAGAAGAATTGTCAACTCTTGAAGATATTATGAGCGGTTTTCATGTTTATGTAATGAATAATAAAGGTGACCTCAATACAGTAGATGCTAATTAAGAATTGATAATAGAGAATAAAATATGTTGCAGTGAAGCTGTCCGGATTGACGAGTTCTTAATTTCAAATGCTATCTTTTTATAATGAGACATGCTATAGAACTATACACGCAAAGATTGTACGATTTACGAAAAACGAGCATAATAAAGACGACTTCAAGGCAGCAACTAAGTCTAATAAAAAATTTATAGCAGAGGATATAAGACCTATTGCAATGCACCTCTTTGGACTGTTGAGTTCTTAATATAAAATTGTGTCTTTTTTTTAATGAAATTTTTTTAGTTAGCTTATTAAATTAAGCTAACTTTTTAAGTTCGAAATAGATCCGGTCTTTTTTGTCATTCACCTCAATCAACTTGTTTAGAACAAAAAATATCAAGGTACCTGGGTAAGGCGAGAACGAATTTTGAATTTTGAATTTGGACTTCGCTGAAAAAAGGCATCTTAATGTTCTAGTTGTAGATGTTGCTAAGCATCGCTTTTCTTCGCCACACTGGTTTTAGCAGTAGCCATGTTTTTTTAAAGCTGCCAACAACAAAACTGTTTTATTATAAGTACTCTACTACAAAATCTGAAATATTCTCTACATCAGTTTTACTTATAGAAGGACAAATTAAATAATTCATATTAGATATTTTCATTGTTTCAGCGTTAAACGTTTAGGCGGCGATTGTTTTCGTTTGTTATTATTTTAACTTTGCCACCATTTTCTTTGATATTCGACCAAAGAGGTCTTTCGCTTCCGAAATATATTTTCTATTATAATAAATGTGGTTCTGTTATCAAAGGAATGTAATGCGATATGAATGTTGTGATTATATCAATAAATATTTACGGGGTGACGAAGAGAATTGAAGCACTAATATGTGATACTTAGGCTGCCCGCCCACATCCGATAATCGGTGACCGACTTTAGTAGTGAGTTATTGGGCATTCTACCCCACCTTAGTTCCTTCGGTTATCTTCGATAACCTCAGTCACGGTGGGATAGAATGCCCAACAACTCTTTGTAAATTCATTTACCTAAGCCAACGTTCCACATTTTAATGCCGTTCATTACACTACCGTTCCGTCGGCTCTCTGCGATCCCCTGGGTCGTAATTGCGTTGAATTGATTTTCGCATGCTACAACGTCAAAAATAATCACTGAATTAGGTTTTGCATCTGACACTTTCATAACGTCATCATTTGCCTGATATTTCTGAAAAGTGATTCCTGGTACTCCTCGTAAAACCTTTTCTAAAAAAATGTACTTTGGTTGATATAGAGTTTTAGAATATACATAAACATTTTGAAATGTCAATCCATTTTCGTGCAAAAGGAGACCAATTAACAAATTGGTTTTTCCACAATTTGATGGTCTGCAAATGATGCAACGTACTGTATTCAGCAATAATTCGACATAAATTGATTGACAGTTTTTATTTAAATCAAACATATAGCAAAATACCATACATACACATATACCATTTCCATTTAAAAAACTAACGAAAACAGAGAAAAAGCAAGTTAGTTGGATTGAACGTAACAGAAAGATACATTGGGATGAAGGATTTGTGCCATATTCCGAATACCAAACTTTGGTTTCAGATATATTAAGAGACAAATATATTTACGTTAAAGGTTCAGAAAAAGTTGTATGGTTGAAGTACATTTTAGAAAATAGTAATATATTTAATTTAGAAGATAAAGGTTGTCCTAGTTTGATAAGTCTATGTGATTATTATAAATATTCTCAAGATTTTTATCATTGTATTTATCATAGCTCTGTATGTGCTTTAAAAATGTATTATGTTTAAATAATTGGTGTCTTGATAATAAAATTATTCTGACATAAAAATTAAAAAAAAACTTATTTTATTTTACTGTCCCCTCCCAACCCTAATGTATGAAAAGTGCCGTTCTTTATATTTGCTAGAGAACTTGAAGCTGTAGCACTATTTAAGTTATCATGGTGTTGAATATTGGAGACCGAGTGCAGATAATGATAGTAGAGAACCGATTATGTGGACTACATATTGCGAAAATATTAAACTATGAACAGTATAATGCTATATTAATACCTTTCCAGAGAGAGAAAGGTAGATGGCCTAAAATCTATTTCAAAGATCTAAAGTTATGGGCTCGAATAATTAGAATACATAATAATCTTGTTGACCTCATCGAAGAAAATGATTAGGTATTACTGAGTAAATGCAAAACTGTATATTAATGAATGATATAATGAATTGAATGAATAGTGAAAACTGGGGTTGCCTCTTAATAAATGCAACGAAATGTGCTATAATTTTAGGTCATTCCTGTCCCATTACTATTCGGACCACCTCATCCTTTTAAATTAAGAACATCAGATACAAAGTGTCATTATTCTTTTACACAATCACATATCGACACCTGCTTAAGAATGATTCAAAATTATTTAAGCCCCCGATATGAAATATATAATGACCATAAAATTCGATTATGTTCATTTCGACATTATTGGGCTACAGCAGATTCAAAACGAAGATTGGTGATGAAAATGGCTGATGCAGGTTTTTTTTACTGTGGAAGTGGTTTTACCGATAAAGTTATGTGCTTTTCATGCGGAGGTGGCATCGAAGATTGGGAGGATTACGATGATCCTTGGATGCAGCATGCTATATTTTTTCCTGATTGCTTTTATTTAAATGCTGTAAAAGGAACAGACTATGTTGATAAATCAAAACGTCTGTGTTTAAAAGAAACACAAGTATAAGTGGATGAGTCAAATCTACCATTTGCATCGAGCTACAAACCACGCAGTGCACTACGTCCTTCAGAGGATTAAAAGGAAGACCCAAAATAAAAGCAATGTCATGTAAGTAATTACTTATATGTTAATTATTTGATATATAATTCCTTGTTAGTTTACCTACTAAATATCTAATTTATTAGGCGACGTAGTTTTCTATGGAAGTCCTTTAAATTTAATTTTATACGATTATCCTTAATTTTCGTACTTATAAAATTTAAGTTCTGTACAAAATTCAAAAAGTTGTAAACAAAATAATGAACGCTGAAATATTTAATCTCTTGCTAGCACTTAATTGTACATAAAGTAGAATATTATATCAAATTTGAATAGGCTCTGGTGTCTCAATTAGAGTAGCTCCCGAAGAAGTTGTAGGTTCAACATATTCGAACTACATTTACCAATTTTCAATAATTAGACTTAAACCTATATTTAATTTTATTTTCAGATATTTTATCATCACGGAAGAAATTGACGGGGAATCCTCATGGGCTGAGCGGTGAACCACGTAATCAATTTGTAAGTAGATACCTATATATTTTAGTCATTCCTTAGTGTAAAATTAAAGTAGCACGTAATTGTACATAACGTAAAATATTTTACCAAATTTGAATAGGCTTTGGTGACTCAATTAGAGTAGCTCCCAAAGAAGTTGTAGAATATAATATCATCAGTAAGGAATAATGTAGGTATTCTATAGAATAGCTGGAGAGTTTAGACAATACAAAATATGAAATATTAGGAATACTTATTGTAGTTCATTTCGTATGATACTAACTGTTAAGGTGCCTATAGGTATTTACTGGTTACCCGATTCTGTATTAGTATGTCGAATAAATTAAAATAAGCAATTACTAATTATTGTGTTTATATTATATTCGTTACCTGATATTGATAACGAAATACGTCATCATTCACGTTACAACACGTTTGAAATTCATAAGAATTTCACAACTAAGTATTAAGTAGGTACATAACAATAACATTATGCACCATACGAAATATTGAATGGTTGAATTTCAAGTTCTAACTTGATCATCATACCAATAAATACTTTATGTTAGCATTATTTGATATATCAACTGCGTTAGAAAAAATATTATTACCTAGTTCATTATTTATTAAACAGTCAAGACGAGCATATCTAACAACATGGTAGATATTTTATAACTTTCAATCTATTGGAAATTTCAATCTATTTACAAAATTCTTAGTATAATTTATTACTAATGTTTTAAATAATTTTCAGAATACCAACTTAAACAAATTTTCAAACGGAACAGAAGAGAGCTCTCCTGAATATCTTCCAAACCTGCAAGATCAGTTCGACTTGGACAACGCAATGAATAGACCTTGGATAATAACACCCAATGAAGAAGTAAAAACAAACAAAAAGAAAACTAATCGAAGAAGACCAATTACAAACAAACGCAGTGCATTGAATTCCTATATTATTAACAGTGAAAGAAGAAAAGGACGACGTTTAATAAAAATTACGATCAAGGAACTCAGTGAGTCAAGAGACAACGAAGATGAAGTTAAGGAGATAATCACTGCACAGTATGTTGTACAAGATACGGTAGATGAGATATCGGATCAAGCTGAAAAATTAGTTCACAATATTTCCAAAAAATTGTGTGGCTACTCATATCATATTTTTTAATTAGGTAATAATTCATTAGTATAACTAGTAGATAAAGTGATGACATATTTAGATTTTATTTACTGTGAAAATATGTGTTAAAAAAAATTAATATTAAAAATGTGTGTTAAAAAATAAAAAACCATAGGTAATAATTGTATGGCTACTCATATCATGTTTTTTAATTAGGTAATAATTCATTAGTATAACTAGTAGATAAAGTGATGACATATTTAGATTTTATTTACTGTGAAAATATGTGTTAAAAAAATTAATATTAAAAATGTGTGTTAAAAAATAAAAAACCATAGGTAATAATTGTATGGCTGCTCATATCATGTTTTTTAATTAGGTAATAATTCATTAATGTAACTAGTAGATAAAGTGATGACATATTTAGATTTTATTATAATTTTATTTACTGTGAAAATATGTGTTAAAAATTATAAATATTAAAAAAGTGTATTAAAAAATAAAAACCATAGGTAATAATTGTGGGGCTACTCAGATCATGTTTTTTAATTAGGTAATAATTCATTAATGTAACTAGTAGATAAAGTGATGACATATTTAGATTTTATTTACTGTGAAAATGTGTTATAATATTATAAATATTAAAAATGTGGGTTAAAAAATAAAAAACCATTTACTTTAAAAAAATGTTTTATTTATTAAAACTGCGTATAGGTTGACTTTCTTGCTCTATTAAATTATTCTTTATACATAAAACATTTTTAAGTGCACATTGTTTAGTATGATTAATACAATTAAAACTGGTTTCATTATTTGAATATTTGTTATGCAACAGTGATAAATTTGGACATTTGTCTTCACCAAGATCTATACAAATACAATTCATACATAGATCTTGAATCCACTTAACTTTTTCTAAGCCCTTCACAATAATTTCTTTATTTTCTAAATAAGGAACAATTATACGTCGAAATTCTCTATAGTCGATATAACCTTCATTCCAGTAAATCCCCCTGTTTCTCTCCAACCACGTAACTTGTTTTTTTTCATTCGTAGTTAAGTATTTAAATAAGTATGGGGGCTTTATTAAGAACGTTTGGGTATAAACACGGGTGGCCAGAGCTAATTCCTTGACTATAAAGTTATTACAAGTGTCTTTAAACCCCTGGACATCCACTATAATTGTATTCGGATTCATGATAATTTTCTCACAGTGCTGCTTAATGGTTTATACTCAATTATACAGTCGTTCAATATAAGACAATATGCCGAAGTTTGATCTGGGATATCAATATCACTTTCAATTTCCACTCTTACGTCCACAACAGGACCTGACTTAAGATTATCTGGCTGTCTAGAACAGTCTATGACGAATAACGGAGCAACGTTTTTAAATTGTTCCTCACTTAATAAAGGCTCAGCGCGACGCCCATAATAAGACTGTTGAAATTTAGCATATTGTTCATATATTAAAGCAATTCGATTATTCGAGAAACTTGTATTTATATTTTCATATGGGAAGTAGGTGGAGTTAAGGTATACCTTAACATCACGAATCTCACAATGATCAAACTGAGACATATCAAGTCTAGCATTATTTTTTCTATTTGTCTGTAAACCAATAACGACAAATCTTGGTTTCTCTATTTGTGAAGATGTTTTTATTGACCAAGTATGTTTGGTGGTTTTAGGCAACATTGGATATTCATACAAATCCCAATTCCTGAATATCATCTGAAGTGGTCGATCTTTTTCTAACAATTTTAGAATGTTTATTTTTTCTTTATCAGATACTTTAACATGCGGTACACGCCATATTATTTTGTTTATGATAATATCTTCTACAATTTCACCAGAGTTGAGTTTTAATGCGTTCAGATTGGTATTACTTCGTAATAAGATTAGTTCATGTTTACTGTTTATTACTACTTTCTTAAAATCTTCTGCGAAACCAAGAATGTTGCGAAGTGGTATAGAAGCAGAAAAGCTACCTCCATTAGTACTTTTTATTCCACCGATATTCCAACCCCAAGCATTAGATGTTTTAGCTTCGCTCTCATTCATTGATATAAATGATTTCATCGTGCTAGTTATACCAGCATTTTTTATTTTGTCTATCTCCACTCCATTTATCTCATACCTTATATCTTGAAACAAGTAAAGTAAACTATTGTTTGTGAAATGAACGCTACTGACTCTCTCTTTCGAATTGTCAGCCTTGTTTACAATAACAGTTCCTTCCAAAAATAAACTGCTTTCTGATGGTAATATATACAAGTCTTGCTGATTAATAGGTATCCTGATTTCATCGCTTCTATTAAAACTTGTTACGTAAGGCTTGTAAGAGTGAATTTCAATTCCTTCCACAGAGTTGTCGTAGGCTGGAGCGGATAAAACATCTAGGATATTCATTTTAACAAACCAATCGCCTTAAGAAATGCTTTATTGTTTTTATTCAACTTTATTCTCCTTTTACGTCGAGCTCTTACTTGATTGAGAGTTTGAGCAGAACTGCTATTTTGAATTGGAAGAAACATATTATATTTATTATAGTCAATCATTTTTTCTTTTGAGGTGTAGATACAACTGTACTTCTTCACCTCGCAAATTTATTAAGTTATTATTTATATCCAAAAGTCTGATTTGTATGCAGCTGATGTTGGTTTGGTTGATTGGAAAGTAAATTGCGTTTTTTGGTATTTCTATAATTCTGTATCCAGGTGGGACATTAAGTGCGAATTCATGTAGAATGTGACTGGATTGTCCGTTTATATAGGAACCGCTAACTATATCACATTCAACTCTTATCACGGTTGTAGGCAAAATGTTGACTGGAAACTCTGATACATGATATTTATTGGCTTCCAAGACTTGTTTTTTAAACCCCAACAAACCTCCGAACGAACAACCTTTAGTAAAATCTATAGTTGATGTACAAAATAACATAGTTTTTAAGGTGTTGTTATTGCAATGGAGTTTTATGGATGCATCCTTTACTTCAGATTTTAAATAATCACTGATATCTTGCAACTCATAAGTACCTTCAGGTATTTCAATAACATTATTTGAACCATAGTATAACTTATTATTTGTTTTATCAATATTTGGAATAGAATTATATGTGGATAAATGTAATAATGCACATTCATACTCTCCGATTAATTGTAACGTATTTGGATAGAAGGTAGTTAATACCGATGAGTTTCCAGTTATAGATAAGGTGAGTGTCATCTTGCAAATGACTAAAATTAAAGAACAGAATAAAATTTATAGTATTTATTCCAAAAAGATTGTAGATATTCTAAACACAAATGTCCACAAATTAGTGTGTCAAATTTTTGATATCTTGTATAGTTATAATTAATATTGCAGTTCTTAAAATATCGCATCAATTCGATTGGTGGTCTTAAATCACCAAAACTATCAAAATATTCACAATAATTATTTACCTTAACATAAGCTACCCAATGCGTTCCATCGTTTTCTGAATTATCTAGGTTAACTATACCACATTCAATTCCTTTAGGGATTTTTGGTAACTGATCCTTCATGTAAACTCCTCGAAAATAAGGAATACCATATGCGTAATTTTGAATATCAATATTAGTTAAGGCACGATTAGGTAGCTTATTACTTAGTTTTTTGACGATTTAATAAACAATCCTTTGCCTTTTTTGTGTGGTTTAATGTATAAACCGTTACCTAATGCTATAGCTTCCATAGTCTTATTATGACGTTCAGATTCTTGTAATTTTTTTTGACCTTCTCTATAATCATTCACTGTTTTTGCAATACCCGCTGCACCACCAGCCAAAGCTCCTAAAGCTGATAAACCAGCAAAAATCGGGATTAAAGGTAGAATGCCTCCTGTTTTGGGTAAAGGTATGACGCGTGGTACTCGAAGTTTTGGAGCGCACGGAACAATTTTTTTAGCAGCCCTATAAGCTGCATGTATTAAAGATTTACCATCTTTGGGTAAGCGTTTCTTGATTTTTCTTTTAATTTTTGTAACGAAATTATGAAATGTCTTAACACCAGCACCAGATTTGAGTTTAGTTTTCATAACTTTACTCACTACCCACGAACTAAGCTTTTCTCCTTTACTAGCATCTTTTGCTTTCATTCTTTGTTTGGCCATATTTAAAAGTTGTAAATCGGCTTTGTGACGATTAGATAAGTCTGTATAGTTTTCGTATGCAATGTCGTGATACATACAAGCTTCGTCTAGCTTATTTACACCTTTGTCACCACGCAGTAAACGTTTTGAAAGTTTTGTTCCAGGTCCGCAATAATTATAGCCAGGTAAGTGCAGTTCAAATGGCAAATGATTAATAACACTATTGAGTAGTCCACCACCTTGCATAGCTCAAAGTATAATGAACAAAATGTTGTAATTAATAACTATTATGTATACTTATTCTACTATTGCAGTCTTATCAATCCAACTATTCTCTTTATTACTTAAGCCCAACCATTTTACGAACAGTTTATTTCCTTTCCTTCGTAAAACTTTTTCTATCAAATAAACACCTGGACAAGATGACTTTTGAAGTTCGTGTTTGTAAAAGGTTCCTAATATAACTTGTTTGTGTTGATCTTCGATGTGATATGTTTCTGGTACAGTGTTATTGATATTTTTTATAGTAAATAGTTCCGTTGACCAATTAGGTGTATAACCTTTCTCAAATAGTTGTTTGTATTTACTAATTCTAACTCTATCACCAATCATAAACTTGGGCTTATGTTTATAGGATACCGTTTTCATTGAGTTATTAATATTATTTTTAACATCTACTTCATTCAATTTATTGACATCAACGGGTGCTAATTTAGTAGTGCTATGTTTTGTGTTGTTATATGTCTTTACAACACTCTCCAAACCAAAATCTATCCATTTATAGTGCCCGCTGAGACTAAAGTACTTATACAATTTATTTTTAATAGTTTTGATAACGCGTTCTACAATTGAAGCCTTTTTCGTTGAAAACGTTGAGTAGTGATTAATGTTATAGTTCTTTATAAGTTTTTGAAATGATGAATTATAGAACTCGGTACCCAAATCAGTTTGGAGATGAGCTGGTATCCGATGGTTAGTCGACATCAATTTCTCGAATGCGTTACAAACATCATGCTTATTTTTAGTTTTTAGTGATTCTATCCACACGTACTTTGAGAAGCAATCAATAACTATTAAAATATAGTTATAACCTTTATTAAATCTTTTCAAGTTTTGCATGTCGATTAAATCAGCTTGCCACAAATCATCAATGCCTTTTAAAATTACAGATCGACGAGGATAATTTTTTCGTGCAGCTTTATGTATTTCATTAACAACTTGTTGTTTTGTCATTTTGAGGAACTTTCAAGCTTATACTTTTGATCTAATACAAATTTAACTGCGTTTTCAACTATCTCATCAACTGCTTTTCGACTATAAAAATTGCTTTCCAAGTGAACCACTGCCTCAGATACTATTGTTTTTAAAGCTTTCTCCAGATCGTTCTGAACATCGTACACCAAAGTATTTTGCAATTTTTGTAAGTCGGTTATTAGTTTGGTTCTCAATTCATCTACATATGCTTTGTTTACTGCATCATCCGCATCTTGAGGAGGTTTGACCCCTGTTAGCTTCGATGTCTTCAAATCGTAATCACCATTTTCAGATTTTAGCAATGCATTATCATAAAATTCAAGCAATTCTGATATACGTAATCGCTTATGAATATAATGACCAAATTTGTCCACATTCATATTTAAGATGTATTGTGTTGAACGGTGTACAATAAAATGATACACATTTCTTATTAGTAAATCTATTTAATGATTTTGCTTTCACGTAGTTCTTCAACGATAGATATTATTTCATTATCTAGTCCTGTGTTGCCAGCATCTCGAGAAGCAATTAATAACTTTAATCTATCAACCAATTCATTTGGATCATCCCAATATACAAAATCTGTGTTTTTTTTCCACATTTTTGTTAAAGGTAATCCTTTTCCTACTTTCGGTTCAAAGCTTGGACTTTTACTTTGTTGATCGAAAAGAGGTTTAATAACTTGCATATATTTTTGTCCTTTATTACTTTTAATTGGTTTTCTTGAATCAAAATCTCGACGATGTGCATTTGTTACAAGTAACATCGACTTATAATTTTGCATGTCATAGTCTGTAACAAAGCTCAGATCAACGTCTTTTTTTAAGAGCAACTGTCGCAAGCCAGGTGTGCATTTGTATTTGTGTCCGGCTACAGTAATAACATCATCACCAATCGTTATACTAGAGGAACCTAACATTAACTTTCCACGTTCATTTCTTACACCAAATGGCACATCCGCTAATATTTCTGAAGATAATGACCAAGATGATACATCATGAACTGGATTAGTATCGACTAATGACTGAAATGAAGAGTCAGCTTCTGATTCATCACTGGTATCAATTGTTTCTTCTATATCTTGATCTTTCTGTAAGTCGTGGTTGGAAATTTGATCATGAAATTCTCCTTTTTCTTCATTTTTTGTTAGAGCTAGTTGGTTATTGGTGTTGGCTATTAAATTAAGAGATTCTGTAACAGGCTTAAAAACTGTATCAAGCACTTGTCTGTTATTATCTTCAAAATCCTTCATGTTACGTATTTTTTTCCTTACAGCTTGTGTTGCATCTACAATTTGTTTTTTCAATGATTTTTCCATTTTGTAAAATAGATGGTAATCCAATAAGAGCTGATTAAAGAATAACAAGAAACTGAAAGCAGTCTATTTAAATATTCAAATTTTATCTAATTCTACAAAAGTGTCAAACTTTTTTCTATAGCACCCATTGTTTTTAGGAGAGTCTTTATTAATCACAACATAGTCATAAGGCTCTTTCCATATTTGAGAACACATGTTACGAAATTCCAACCAGGTCATGTCAGTGTTAACATGTTCTTCATAAACATGTTTCAAATTAATTTCGTCTTGCTTAAAAAGCACAATTAAGTTAGCGTTATCTCTTATTAGTTGTTTAGGTATTTTGCTATATGTTTGATTTAAATAAAAACTGTCAATCAATTTATGTCTTCCCATGGCAAAATAATCACGCATATTACTTTGATTTTCACATGCTACATCGTCAAAAATAATCACTGAATTATGTTTTGCATCTGAAACTTTCATAACGTCATCATTTGCCTGATATTTCTGAAAACTGATTCCTGGTACTCCTCGTAAAACCTTTTCTAAAAAAATATACTTTGGTTGATATAGAGTTTTAGAATATACATAAACATTTTGAAATGTCAATCCATTTTCGTGCAAAAGGAGACCAATTAACAAATTGGTTTTTCCACAATTTGATGGTCCGCAAATGATGCAACGTACTGTATTCGGCAATAATTCTCCATGGCGTAACTTGATTTTTGGTAAATCATTACAGATTAAACTAATCTGTAACGACTTTGCTTGTTTAATGAATTTCATGTTTGATGCAATGCTGACGGACTGGTTATGAACAGATGTAATTATGACATTATGTATTTATAACCGTAAATAGTTAAACCAAACTGCTTATAGACAACGCAATAGGCAAACGTAAGACTGTACTGTTTATGAAATAACTCTATCGCTAACTAACAGAGCATCTTTCAGCGCAATTACGACGCAGGGGATCGCAGAGAGCCGACGGAACGGTAGTGTAATGAACGGCATTAAAATGTGGAACGTTGGCTTAGGTAAATGAATTTACAAAGAGTTGTTGGGCATTCTATCCCACCGTGACTGAGGTTATCGAAGATAACCGAAGGAACTAAGGTGGGGTAGAATGCCCAATAACTCACTACTGACTTTTTGTAGGAGCAAAATAGAACGTACTGCTCGCAATAGTGCAACGCCCACGTCCTACAAAAGTCGCTCAGAAATAAAATCAGTGCATCCCGACCGATCCGATTATCGGTGAAAAATGGAACGTTCGGAAATGTATGCGTAAACGCACACTACTCACAGACAGTCAGCCGCATGCAAGGTAAGTACAAGGACGTAGCCACAGACAAAGTGGCGGACGTGTCTCAACGCACTCAACAGTCGGTCATAATAATCGGATGAAAAATTGGACCGTTTATCGGTCCTACAAAAAATCTGACGTGGGCGGGCAGGCTTGAGTGTAGGGATGTTTTAACACATTTAAACTAGTTACGTTTATAAATAATCTGTAATAATAAAATTGAGCGTTTCCCGAAAAACTTTCTGCCTCGCACAAACAAACTGTGGAATGAACTATCGCCAGCGGTATTTGCGAACCAATACGACTTTCAAACCGTCAAGAAAAGAGCGTACTCTCTTTTGAAATGAAGGTAACGCACTTGTGACTCTTCTGGTGCTGCGAGTGTCCATGGGCGGCGGTGATCGCTCGTTTGCTTCCCTATTCCATAAAACAAATCGAGAAAGCCTCGGAGATCCCTAAAACAAAGCTTTGATGACATTCGCTTTAGAAAAAGTGCAATCATAGTTGGACTGAAAAGTCGACCTAAACTGAGAAAAAATGATCTGAAGACGAGCCAAGCAACTGTTCCCTGCTTCATAGTTCACAGCACTGGGGCATAGAACTTTTTCTTTAATATCAACAAAAAACCACAGATAAAAAATAGCATTCACATAACATTAGTAAAATTAAACCGCAACTCAAATATGTCGGAGGTTTAAAAATAAAATTCTCATTCGAAATACAAAAAGTATTCAGTGAGTTAGTATTCAAAGGGGCAAGCGGTGCGCAAACAAGGGGCGTAGTGTGGGGACATGTGCGAACTAAGGGACATGACACACACTCGCTAATGAATGTTCGAGAACAGAGATTTTCTTTACTTTTTGAACGGAATAACTGACAGGTTGGATGATGATTTTAAGCCGAAAATGTTCGATAATTACAGAATATTTGCACAAGCCTTTGATATCGATAATGGTTTGTGAAGGTCAGAAAAACTAAACCCGCAATTAGACTGGAAAAAGCGAACGCACCCGCAATTAGATGAAAGTGAATAGTGATTAGGATGATGACAAAGAAGACAGCATTTGCACAAGATAACCAAAATGTGAAGATCTGTAAAATCCCATTCCAGTGGTATCTGATTCATCTTAGTCTAATAACTTTATGAACACAAAAAGTACTAAGGACATCCTGGGTGTTATAGATGTGAGTATACGTATGCATGTATACCTACACATTTCGGTTGCAAAATATTAATTAACTTTCCGATGTACGAGATTCTCATAGTTTTTGCACTTACATACATATTACTCCTTTGGAGACAAAAGGAGATAGAAGTATATAAAACCTCTAAATTACAACAATAAACATAATTATTACTGTCAACCAACTTTTAACAACACAACAACTTTCAAAAAAGGAACGACGTATTTTCAAATAGAGAAAAAGCACAAAACTTGTGCATAGAACTACTCGCCGCTCAAATCGAATCATTAATTAATTAGGGCTGTGCCATAAGCTACGAGTATTAAAATGGCGAAGTCCAAACAACACTACAAAGTTCCGGTCACCGGGTACGATAACAAGGAATCATTGCTTGCCAATTAGTGGTGGAACTGCCCTATAGCTGGCTATATCGATTTTAAAGGCTGTGTAAGTTTTCAAATATATTGAATTTAAATACGAGTACAATTTCAACGTGGCTATGGCTATGGTGAAGTTGTTACAATGATTAATTTACATTAAGTTACCGATTAATATTTTATTTTCTACTACAATAAACAATGTGTATAAATATAAACTCGCCCTCTATTATTCCCGTTCCCATGATCCAGTTTCCTTTGTTTTTTTTAAACCTTGTCGATCGAACCGTTCGCGTTCTCGAGTTGTTAGTTTTTTTTTTTTATAAAGGACACGTCAATTTGACTTCACCTCGCCTGTAGTATGCTTAGCAATATATTTTTTTTATTAAGTAGATTATGTTCACAGCGATTTTCTAGTTACAATCAAAGTTAGTACTTTGGAGCTCCTTCCATAAGTTTTTGATGTTATGTCGGTTTTCCAGGAATGGCTGCCACCTGATCTCCCAAACCAAAGTCTGCGTAGATATACGACCCACATACACCTACTATGAAAGAAATTTTAAAGATTTAGTATGATAACTATACAATACGATTACATCAGGAAAAATGAATCGCTCACGCTTAGTGGCTCAGTTGGTTAGAGCATTCCCCCTGTAAGACTTTAAGTAATAACGACGTATGTTATATTTTTTTTTTAACGCTATCTAGACCCATGGTAAGCTTTTATAGCTTGTGTTATGGAATCTAGAATGCGGATAAACATACTTATATACCTTTTTTTGTAAATACATACATCTATATTTTTACATATTTATTTATTTTAACATAACATATTTATTTGAATGAATTTTTTATAGCATTTATTATGCTAACTGTTAAGTTCGAAAAACATTGGAAAAAATGAAATGCTCAAGTGAGACTCGAACTCACGACCTTTCGCTTACAGGGCGACTGCTCTGCCAACTGAGCTATTGAGCACCACCTGAATCATTCCAAATTTTCCTTCTCTTTATATCCGTCTTTAAGGGCGACGGTGCAGCCATCTACCAACATTCTTACGAACTGTTGGAAACAATGAATGATTTTTCAACCATTTTTAAACATTGAATTTTGATGACTGCGCCCAAATATTTGAATGAATTTTTTATAGCATTTATTATGCTAACTGTTAAGTTCGAAAAACATTGGAAAAAATGAAATGCTCAAGTGAGACTCGAACTCACGACCTTTCGCTTACAGGGCGACTGCTCTGCCAACTGAGCCATTGAGCACCACTTGAATCATTCCAAATGTTCCTTCTCTTTATATCCGTCTATAAGGGCGACGGTGCAGCCATCTACCAACATTCTTACGAACTGTTGCGAAAGGTCGTGAGTTCGAGTCTCACTTGAGCATTTCATTTTTTCCATATTTATTTTTGTAATGTGGGTAGGTAGAGATTTGGTCTCCCCTGTTTTATTTCTTTTTATTTTATATCCTATGTTGCGACCGTATTGTATTAGCACAAGTACAAACCTTAGTGGTTTTTTTGTGCTGTATAAACTCAAATATGTAATGTTCTCTTTTGATAATAAATAAAAAAAAAAAAAGAAAATTCGCCGGCTCAAGCCCCGCCTGACCGATTCATTTCTCCTGATTTAATCGAATACACTACTAGGCCCTACATACGCACGTGAGTTTACTGTATTACACCATATTAAAAAGATATACCATGTACATTGTTATAAAGGACTGATAGGAATAAAAAGCAGCTAATCGGATCTATACCGTAAATTTTTCGTCAAAATATTTTTTAATAACTTTATAAGTTATTTAAAATGTATATCTACACTGATCTAATGACGTCACAATTACTCACATATATTATTAATCTCGAAGTTATTAGTGGATTCAAATAGCATTTTGTTCCTGTGCAAGTAAAGTTGTCACATAAAAAAATATTCTTATGTGATTTTATTTAAATTTATGCAGACTCCTTGCCTTACCTGCACTACAGCACTAAATATAGGTACTAGCACCTCATAACTGCTGTATCTGTTACATTGTAAGCAAAATAAATTTAAAGTTTTATTTCATTATGAAACATTTCGCTACATTCAATAATGATTTTACGTCTTTCTTCCACATATACACATAACATAACATAATTGTAAGCAAAATAAATTTAAAGTTTTATTTCATTTTATTTCATTATGAAACATTTCGCTACATTCAATAATGATTGATGATGTCTTTCTTCCACATATACACACTGACATTTGAATAATTTTGTACCAATTAAAAAAGCCACATCTAAAATACACTTGGGTCCCACATCGCGTGCTCGAACGACACGTCGAATGTCCTCCAAAGGCCTCATTACGGCTCATCCCACATCCCCTAATGAACGACTCTCTAATTACAAGCAAACACGGAAAAATCCAATCTAATACATACGTCGGTTTCTTAATCCTTACTCACACAGGTATGCTCGGAAAGATTCCTTATTCCCCCCCAAATGTTCCTTCAATATATGCGATGTCTATGTGTTGGTATTGTAAAGTCTTAAAAATGAGAGGACGGTGGTATCTTTAAAAGGGTAGGACTTAAGTCCGCCCGTCCACCCCCAGGCCCCCTTCGGGATGTTGTGCGCGCAAACGCGTTATACAGCCTACTGGTCGTATTGTTCCTTGTTTTGGTTCGATATTCTGATGACGATCAAGGTGGGTTAAGTGCTGTTTTTGAGAAATTACGTTAGGTGTTCTTATTTTAATTTGTTTTTGGGGGTTAGTTTACCGTGTTTTGTTCTGGGAAAAGGTTGGTATGGTTGTGGAATATGAAGGTCAAATCTTGAGAGTAAAAAAATTGGAATTACTCTATCGATTAGTTAATTAAGTACCATTTGGATGATAATAAGGATCGTGGAACAGTTCAAAAAATACTTGTAAGCACCGCGAATTGCTACATTACTTATTACGATAAATTAGGTATTATTGGCAAAAAGTTTTTGAGACGTAATTATTACAAAGATTAGTGATTAAAATTGTGAAAGATTAATTCCTAATTTTATATTTCAACCTTTGGGACAGACTGAGGGAGTGAGTGGTATGGCCCAAACCAGAAACTGCATTGCCTTTGTACTCCTTTTATCTGCTCTGCGGCAGTTTTTATTATAGATACACAGACATCTTAAATAGTTGTCTCGAACAATTGAATGAAACTTTCAAAATAAAATGACATTCCTGCTTACTAACCTTACAAACTGTAATCAATGTCACAAAGCAGCACTCATTTGTCAAAAACAAGTACCAACATTAGCAAACGACTAAACACAATGAAGTTTACCTAATAGCGAACTAAAACGGAAATTTAGAACTTGTGCAATCTAAATCACAAGATAATAATCGTGATACACAATTTTCAATGCAAAAATAGCAACAAAAGTTCCAATACAACGGCTATGATAGTCTTGCATCCATATAAAACGTTCAACTATATTATTTACGTACCATCATTGTCACGCACGTGACATTGCGGTTCCATTAAAGAACTATATCAGAACCAACTTATACACTCTCCTATAAAAACAATAGCCAAAGAAAAATCTTCCTTATTAACAGGTAATACGAGTGTGTATAAAATTTTAAAGTTACTAGAAAGGTTGGTGAAGACACAGCCTCATAATGACATTTATTAGGAGTCGTATTCGGTACATGATAATAATTAAAATCTATGCACGAACAGTTTGTACCATACCGTACCTCGTACGTTTAGCATAATATTAAGCTTTCAAATTATTGGTTTTGTTGTTTGTTAAAAAATATTAATGTTATATGTACTTTTGTAGGTACCATTTAGGGTCTCGGTGAGTTGGAAGTTTGCTTGCGTGTTATGTTGACATGTATTGTGGCTGAACGAAATATCGAATTAGTGAAATGCTTACTTGTAGTTTATTGGTTTTAGTTGGAAGGTCGTGTTGGAATAGCCTATTTAAGTTCTTTTTGAATTTCAATGAGCAGATATACAGCTCACGGCATTCGATGAGGTTGTTATCATTTGAAAATGGCATAAAATCTTGAAGATACATTAATTGTTATAGTTTAGGTACCTACTGAATTTTACTAGGCAACGTACCTATTATTTTTTTTAAAAACTTCAATAATTTTTATTTGCTACATGAAGAATTTTTCAAAGAATCATGGAATATAAAAAAGCCCTAAATCACAAAATGAAAAAAAAAGAAGGCTTAATGTAATATTATGTAGCTTTCTCACTCAACCGTCAATTTCAGGACAATGTGTGAGTTGAAACGGACAAGTAGTAGACCACGAAATCTTTAATAAAGTATGAAAATATAAAACAAAATGTAGCTTAATAAATCACTAAATAATCCTGTAAAATTAGTTTCCTTTCAATAACAGAAGTTGAATCGCAGACACACAGAAAAATTATGAAATAAATTTGTTTGCGGCATAATAAAAATGAAATGCAAGAATATTTCAAAGGCGAATTCACCATACATACACGTGTCTCGAAGGAAGGAGGGTGCATACCAATCGTTGTTTTTGCCCTAATACGAAGCTTAATATTGTACTCGTAAATTAATGTGTGGCCAATGGCACGGAACCTGCGATGCGAAGAGTTTGTTTGAATTTTAAATTTCGAAGTTATGTTGTTTTGAGATAGTATTTTTTTGTTTTTCGAATTTATTGTGCGTAATTTTGAATTTGGAAATTAATTTAGGGTATGAGATTAGAATATGGTACGGATTTATAATACAACTAGCCGTCCCGGCGAACTTCGTACCGCCAATTTTTTCCTACCCTCGTGGCGTCAGATCCCGTTCCCGCTGCACCATTTAGGGGGATGAAAAATAGATAATAATTAAATGACGATTGATCATTTTTCTACCGGAAAGAAAAAATGATTAAATTACTAAAATGGCTATTAAAAAATAAGGGTTGATCGTAGAAGGATGAAAATTGAGGATTGTATGTATTTTTGTATGTTGTATCATAAAAAAATAGAAATTAAAAATTTTGTCTAAAAAATAAAAAAAAAATTTAGGGTTGGACTACCCCTAACATTTAGGGGGATGAAAAATAGATGTTGGCCGATTCTCAGACCTACTCAATATGCTCACAAAATTTCATCAAAATCGGTCTAGCCGTTTCGGAGGAGTATGGCAACAAAAACTGTGACACGAGAATTTTATATATTAGATGATTCGATTTAATTACAGATTATTCACTGATCTTTTGTAGGATAACTTTTGTATGAGCGATGGTCTTCTAATCTCCCAACATAGAGAGGAAATCCTGTGCCTGAACCTAGTTTATTAGTCAGCCGACTTACAAGTGAGGATTATCAAAGTTCGTAGTGCAATAGATTGGGTCATTCCCGTTGGTTAATACTCAGTTTTTAACAGTGTTAACTATTGGGAATGTTTTTTTTTACCGGTTAATAGTGTTGCCAATGCGAAAAAATGCAAATTAGAATCCTAACCATTACAATGCCGATGTGAACCCACTTCAAACACAAGCAGAAAATCTTAGCTGGAATAATTCATTATCTAGAAGGATAGTTTTATTTACTACTAGATATTTTTTATAAAAATTAGGCCCAACCGGTAATTATTACGTAACAAAGAATTCCTTAAACCAGCAAAGAATTCCCAACGTTAACCCAATCGTTATTTTTTCCGAACGGTCCCGCGACAATATCACCAAGTTTCAAAGTCTCACGATAAAACTTGAATGTCTTTGGACGGTTGACGCGCCGCCATAAACTAAAAGTGACGTCTCTAATGCGATCGCTCCTCTAATTATATTCGAAATTTCCAAAAATTCGAACCGTCAGCCCCCCTCCCCTTTTTAACCCATTAGCTGAAACTTTGGATCAACTCGCACTTTTCAAACCGCTTGGTGACGGCCAAAGAGTAGGTAAGTTTGGCAGACGTTTTTTGGTATAAATGTAGGTGTTTAACTTGATAGGTAGTGACATGTCATAAAAAATGTGACGGTAGTAATTCTCCGATTAAGTAAAATCTACCTTAGACTGCATTTTTATTAACCGTATGGTACTCGCCACTGTGTATGCATTCATTCGCATTTGCTCGGATTCGCAAATGATTCCCATTTCATCGGATTCAGTACAGATAACAACAGAAACATTAATTGTATAATACCTAACTACTTAACTACTGCTTTTGAACTTGTCGCACTTTTGGTCAGTTATTTATATTGTAGTCGTAGGTAACTTATTTTCCTGGGTATTTTTGCATATTTTTTTTGAATACATGTGTGTAACGTATAGAAGACTAAGTGATACTTAAAGTTGTTCATTCCCTAACATCATCCACGTGATTGAAAACATAATTTGTGAAATAAGGTGTCAATATTATACCCCTGCCTGTCTTCAACGGTAAACAGGGATGAGGATATTCATAATGTATTCATAAGAACAATATTTGTATGAGGAACTGTAACTTCTAGACGTTGAAGCTACGAGTCTTGTCGGTTCGAAGTTTAATAGTGTTTTAAAGTACATAGTAGTTTCGGCAAGTTATGATTAGGTCAGTAGGTCTAGTAACACTATCTTATACCTCTTATCAACTATATTGCATTCACAAGTTCAAATGGAGCTTTATAATATTCTGGAACATATTTGAGAGTTGTCTAGATTCACAATTTAACCCTGTATCAACCTGTTTAGCCCGCGTGGAATCAGTAAGCCAAAGTTTTCCAATATTTTTGTTGACATGAAATATTTTCTTCAAAGTTAGAACCTTTGACAATTATATACACCTACACGGCATTAGGTTCGCCTTCTGAAGTCTATTGCTCGTGTAGGCGTAAATATTTGTGATGTTTTATGTTCACTTGTACTGTGTTCCTCACAGAGTAGTTAGAACCTTAGGCAGATTACCAAAAAGACTGTTTGAAGGCTACCAAAGAGAACAAAAAAAAAACAGACATTTTCTTGATTCTTTCACGCGTCACTGAAGTCGTTCCTGATAGCGTTAACTTAAGACTCCTTGATAAAAAAACTGCTATTCTATTTTATACTTTAGGACTGGTGAATATAAAGCACAAAATGAGTATAGCAGCTTGATAGTATAGGGTGTTAGTACTGTACTGATAAGAAGTGGAAATTAAGACGGTGAGTGATGATTACGGATTTACATACCAACGTGATTTACATATAATGGTCTATTCCAGCCTTTGTGTATTTGTTTTTCTTTTAGAATCAGAGTTATAGGAATTAAAAGGAGCAATTTGTTAGCCGACGTATTATATAATAGAATGAGGAAATATATATAGGACTAGGTTTTGCCCGCGGCTCCGCGCGTGGATGTCGGTTATCGCGACCACACATAGCCTATGTCCTTTCTTCAGGTCTAATCTACCACTATACCACTATACCAAGACTTTGCCTTTAGCTTAACATCAGGCGAGGTGAAGTCAAATTGACGTGTAATGTACAAAAATTTTTTTTATCAAAATCGGTTCAGAGGTTTAAGCGTGAAAACGTAACATACAGACAGACAGACAGATAGACAGAGTTACTTTCGCATTTCTAATATTAGTATGGATTGACACGTATTTTGACGTTTATGTCAACGTATGTCAATCGTATAATACGCTGGCCACGAATTGCTACTTTACTACGGGACATTGGCGAAATTGATGCTCAAAGCACAGAGCCATTCCACAAGAAAAAAAAATTGCTACTTTTTCAAGGTGTATGTTCCAATCCTGGCAATTACACTGCCGACGTGAACCCATTCTTAAAACAAACCATTCAGTTTAGCTGGAAGGTTTTTCAAGGAATGTTAGTAATTTTGGTTCCTAGTAGTCTTCAAACGTAGTCTTCTACCTATGTATTTTGCTTGCTGGGTGTATGGTGAGCATGTCTTTTGTTGTCCAACTCAATCATAATTACGAATTGGTGCTTTCGATGCATTTTTCTCCTGAAGTGGCTTTTTTTTGCTTTTACGAGATCTGCTAGAGCTTTGTCCACAAATTAGTAGTTGTTTGCCGGAGATCCTTGATTAATTAATTGATTATTCCTCATAAAGATATCTGGAAAGTCGTTACATCATCCATACTCATATTAGAAATGCGAAAGTCTCTCTGTCTGTCTGTCTGTCTGTCTGTATGTTACGCTTTCACGCCTAAACCACAGAACGGACTTTGATGAAATTCTGTATAGTGGTAGATTAGACCATGAGAAAGGACATAGGCTATGTTTGGTTGCGATAACCGACATCCACGCGGGCGGAGCCTTGTGCAAAAGCTAGTACTCCATACAGGTGCCTATATTAACTGTCGTAATTTTGATTCCACATTTTCATTAAAGCGGTTTAAAATTATGGAATAATATAATCAAGTATTCTTTAAACACGCATGTAGAAATCGCATTAAACGACAAGGTCACGCATTTTATTGCTTTTAGTCATAAGTTTATTACCTAAATATTGTCTTGGCGTGCAATAAGGTATATAATAAATAAATATTAAGTACTTTAAACAGTATTGTAATACGCAAGTGTCTAAGTTCAAATATTTTGTGATAAATTAGGTTAAGACACGCTAGATAGTCAATGTACCTTAATAGATATATTATGTACTTTCTAAGCTACAATGTACGAGTATTTTTTTAAGAATATAATAAATGATAACTGATATTACTAATATTCCCTCTAAGCTGTGGGGGGCACAGCATAAGGGTAGGTAAGGTTAAGGTACATACCAGGGTAGGAAGCCCAAGTGTAAAGTCCCTGGTGATTGTTTGCCACCTAAGTGGTATAAAAAAAGCTTCTGTAAGGAATCGGTTCCCGTCGAAAGAATGCGTAGTAGCCAGGGTACAAACCCAGGATCTCGTGATTGTATTGCCGATTGTTTATTCACTACTAGCTTTTGCCCGCGGCTCCGCCCGCGTGGATGTCGGTTATCGCGACAAAACAAAGCCTATGTCCTTTCTCAAGGTCTAATCTACCCCTATACCGAATTTCATCAAAATCGGTTTAGTGGTTTAGGTGTGAAAGCGTAACATACAGACAGACAGACAGGCAGACAGACAGACAGACAGACAGAGTTACTTTCGCATTTATAATATTAGTATGGATAGTATGGAAATGGATAAGCTACCGACGCAATTGACGGAAAAAATCGTTCTTATGAAAATATTTATAAGTAAATTTTACAGCAAATTTAACAGTCTTCAGTTATCCAAGCGATTGACAGACGTGACACATCTATAATACACATATATCATTTCTAAATATAATTTATACGAAGAATAAACGGAATAAAGGCGTATTTCTAAACAAATAGGTAACTGTCGGTCACATACAGAATGTTCAACCTGCTTGACGCACATAGGTGCCGCTGACAGCTCTGAACAAGACAGATTGTCTCAACACGCGTCTTCTAGTCGCTTAGTATGGAAACAGCACTAGCAAAACATAAAAATAATAAAGATTTATTTTTATGTTTTGCTTCAGCGTTTGTCTGTGTTTTCGTTGGTTTTAGCAAATATTACGTCCGTGGCCAGGCCCTATAGACAAGTGATAATTAATTGGCTAGCGTATTCTTCTTCACTTATAGAAATGATGCCTTGCATCGGTTATATGGGCACCTTTTTTTTCGTGCGGAAATCCCGTCGGATACCTCCCCCGTCGGAGCCGGAAGGGGAGGTTACGTCGGACTCGATCCGACTAAAACCGTACGCCGACTGAGGGTCGTGGTGCTAGGCCGAAGGTGAGGTTGTCTTCGACATATCCCTCGCACCACGGCTGACCCAGGGCCATTATATGGGTACCAATGATTTTGCTAACCTCAAGGTGGAGAGTAGGTTTAATCATTCATAGAGGCTGGCGTGTTGTTGAATAGAATGATGAATGTGTGGGATTTGATATTTGTGACAGTCGTCCACGCATGTCATAAATATCAAATCCCATACATTTGCCAATCTGTTCAACGATACGCCGGCCAGCGATTTGCCACTTGTCTAGAGGGGCAGGTCCCAATTTGTATGATTGTATTTCGAGAATATTTGCATTGGTCTGGTTGTGCCTCGAAGAGCACTTTAAGCTGTCGTCGGCTTTAAACAGTCGGCGGAGAACATCTATGGTAGTCTTTACGGGTAGTTGGAAACTTAAAAAGTCGAACAACTGTTCCAACTGCAATGCGCCATTATCGCCAATGTGTTGTGGAGGTCAGATGGCAGGCGCTTCACGGAAAATATCGAAGTTCAGCCTCAGCCTAAACACTTACTTACTTAACGTAACAAGATCATTTATTTGTTCGCTGAAAAAAAATTTGTTCCAAACCCTATGTTCCTACACAAACTTTTTCAACTCATCGTGAACCCTCTCCATCCTTTATAAGCACTTCCTTAAATGATTGTCCGGGACACGCGTGTTCTATCGCATATCTACGCTCGTTACCCCTACCATAGAAATAAAAATAAAATTGTCATGTTATAAAATTGTTATTATTTTGTAAGTAGATGAAATAGAGCATATTTATTCTATTTTGTTGTTATCAAACTCTCTAAGCTAAACTAAAATTATTTAAAATTTGATTTAGTTCTGTTAAAATTACGCAAACCATGAAATTCATTTCTTTTATGATATAGTCTAAATTGAACACGAGAGCAAAAAATACACCGGGTATTAGAAACATAATCAAGTTTTAAAATTTAAACACAAAAACATTACATCTAGTTTATTGAGATGCGAAGTGGAATCGGCACTTACCGTCAAGAAAAACAATAGTAACATCAAGCCAATATTGAACATAATATTAGCATATCAGTTTCAATAATGAATGGGGTCGCATTGTAACTTTATTATGACGATTGATAAAATAACTTAGTTTAGTTTATGAGCAGATCGTAAGCTGTATTCAGTTGTTGTCCAAATATATTGGGACTGGTTTTGTTAGATGGAAATTCAGGTCTCGATTGAACTCATAAAATGGTTCGGGAAATGGGAAATAAAATGATTACAGTGGTTTAAAGGTTTCTCAGTAAATACATTACATAAACTCACGCCTGTATTCCCCGAAGGGGTAGGCAGAGGCGCTAGCACCCACATTTCGCCTGTTTATGTTTAGGTCCAATGTAATGGGTGGCGAGCCTTTTGCCATTAACCGGGCACTTATAAACCTGCGATACATACACACATAACTTCGAAAAGCATCGAAAAGTCATTGGTGTGTGCCATGGTAAACCTGGGATCGAACGCGAGACCTCGTCTCAGCAGTCCATTACCCATCCCATTATACTACTACACTAATATTGTTGATTATAAGGTGAATAATAAAGTTATTGGTTATCGGCGCTTATAAACTTTTCTAACCGGAATACCGTCCAGTATACTTAAGTATTGCTATTTATTTGAGTTTTCTATATGAAAATTCTTCGAATGCAAGGACTTTCTGTGTTAGTGTGTTTTATTGTACGAGTTTATTGACTAACTTACTACTTAACTATTGATAAGAATTAAACTTAAACCTGTTTTTTGCTAGAGACTAAAAAGTAATAATAAATCGCAATACAAAATTTAGATATGTTTTTATTCCACACAGGTTCATGGTAGGGGCCAATGATGAATTATGCGTGATGTATCTCGTTAATTACCCGGAGTGCGCCGTATCTACAAACAGTTACCTCAGGTGTGTTTGAACACTTGCAGTATACTATTGAAATTCTATACGTAAAAAGACGATAAAACATATAGGACAGTGTTGATGCGTGTATATTTAAAAAAAATAGAATCCAATTATCACTTGGTGGAATATTTCTGCAAGCATTTTTTTTTCAATCTGCGGTAGTCTAGTGGTATGGGTAATGGACTGCTGAGACGAGGTCTCGGGTTCGATCCCAGGTTTACCATGGCACACACCAATGACTTTTCGATGCTTTTCGAAGTTATGTGTGTATTTATAGCAGGTTTATAAGTGCCCGGTTAATGGCAATAGGCTCGCCACCTATTACATTGGGACCTAAACATAAACTGGCGATATGTGGGTGCTAGCACCTCTGCCTACCCCTACGGGGAATACAGGCGTGAGTTTATGTTATGTTATGTTACGCGTTGTTTTTAATTTTTTTTTTGTTACATTACAAAATTTGAATAACGAACATCGTAAAACAGTTGAATGAAGAGTGCTATGACGTACAATCTTTTATTTCACGACTATATAATTTTGTAAGCAAGATCTGAGCCAGTAAAAGCAACAAGCAGCAAGGTGGAAACTTATGGTCTCTGTCTACCCCACTGAGATAGAAGTGTGACTATCTTTTTAATACAAATTATGTTGGCAGACAAGCACACGCCCCGCCTGATGGAAAATGGTTACCTTGGCCTATCGAAGTGTCAAACTCGTGCTGCCAACCCTGTAAGCATAAAGAGTTTCTGTGCCGACTGCCGTCAGTGCAGAAGACAAAGCAGAACAAGCCTTCGTTCTTCCCAATGATATCACAAAATAATAGATTCCAAATCCGTAGGTACCTACTCAGGAAACCCTATACATCCCAGCACTAGCCTAGTTGCTCTTTGTGGACAATGTTGTAAAAATAAATAAGTGTCCACGAATAGAACCTGCCAAAAATCTCAATAGGTGCTCTTCTTGGACATGTCTAGGTGCTATTCGCACAGGTACTATTCAGCTGGGTGCTCTAAGTCCACACCGGAATTACAACATCTACTTATTTTTAACGTCACCGTAACAATTCATGTGCGCAAATAACATTCAACTCGTCACGTTACAAATCTAAAACAAAAGATATCTTAAAATAACCCCACGTTTTTCCTTAAACCGGGTTACCTAATGGTACCAGAGTTATTACGTAAGACAATGATAACCAAAGCTAAAATGTAGCAAACATAAATAAACGGACGCGGGGCCGTTCGACCTTGCGAAAGTAAAAAAGGATTTGCGAAAATTTTACCAAGTCATGTTTAGGGCGCGTCTATACCTTAATAGCAGTTTTTTTTCGTGCAGAAATCCACACTGTGGTCATCGGCCAGAGAGAGCGGTTATGTCGGACTTAAATCAACTTTGTGTATCTCGTGAGAAACTTCTTGCCTCGCACAATTAAACTGTGGAATGAACTGTCACCAGCGGTATTTCCGAACCAATACCTTCAAACCTTCAAGAAAAGAGCGTACTCTCTTTTAAAAGGAAGGCAACGCACTTGTGACTCCTCTCGTGTCCATGGGCGGCGGTGATCGCTTACTATTAGGCGATCCGTCTGCTCGTAACTAAAAACGTCTCAAATGTACACGCATATGACAGCCCAATAAGGCAACTCCCTGGAACTCCGACAGTTTGCGTGCCTACTGCTCTTATTTTTTAACGAATTATTTAATTTATTTTACGTATCTACTATAGTTTACCAAAAAAACAGCAATAAGAACATAAAAGTGGTACCTACACTACACATGTTACTTAATTTCATAGAAATCGCATACTTGCTTGAGTTGAGTTTGTGATTCGCATTAGATTAGTGTTGACACTGGAACGCATACGTGAAGTTTATCAGTAACGGTGTGCTGACTGGTTTACGCCTTCGTGATAATTTAATGATAAATTCGAGTCATAATTCCTTATTCTCACATGAAATTATAGCTAGATTATTAGTTTTATTGTAATGTGCGAATGTATAGGGCTCTTACTCTTGGCTTTACTCTTACCTTTGGGGTCCAGGCCAACCTCACTTTCTAGTCAATATATTTGCTAAATAACAGGCGGAAGCAGAAAGCAGATTATGATTATGAGATTATGGGGGCATAACATATCATTAAAAAAAATGCGGATGTATAGGCTTCTAGGGGCAAACTTAGAGGCAACTGAGAAACCTCTCGAGAATGATGATGAGATTTGAATGTGCCTAATAATAACGGTATGAAAGGAACTTCATCCCACGCAGGCTCAAGCTGTGGAATGAACTCCCTACCATGGTTTACACTACAATATGGGGTTCTTCAAGAGGGGCATTAGAAGGTTTCTTCAGGGTGAGCAGCGCGAGTGTAACGTCACTGGTGTTGCATACGTCCATAGGCCGCGGTAACCACTTTCCATCAGGTGGGCCGTGTGCTTGTCTGCCACCTAAGTGGTATAGAAAAAATATGCCAGCTTCAACTTCACACTAAAATAATCACTTATCGAGAACACGCCCTTATCTAGTGGACACAAAAAAACAATACGAAATATACCGACGAAAACGGGCGAAACACTTGAAAATCGGTTCAAACAATTATTTTTTGCTCAAAATACGAGACTTAACGAAATTCAAATCGCTTAGGAGAGGAGAATTATAGAAAAAGCTCGGCGCATCTTCAAAGGTGGGTCGCAACCCTTTAGGGAGGGGAGAGGGTGGCGAGCGAGGAGGTACGCACTGTAATATAGAAAACTTGTGTTAGCCCAGTTCCGCGCCTTTGTAACATCATTTCGGCTGCCGAGAGAGTGCGACAAAGCAATCTTGATACTTGTCTTTTGTTGCTGGAAGGATGTTTATTTGTACCTTCAGTGTCGCCATTATTTTAACATTTTACTAGGTAGTATCCGAGGATTTTAATTTGGAGCTAATAACTTATTTTGCTTTCGATCATACGGCTTTATGAGCAATATGACCTCCCAACTTGGAGAAAATTCACGCCAGGCTCTCGTCTGTCAATTTATAGGTGCATTTGCTTCCAGGTAATGTTAACTTGGCAAAGTCTGTCAATCCAAAACGGTTATAACTTTAGCTGGTATATTAATTAATATATTTGTAATGTGGATAAGTAATACAACTAACCTAGTAGTCTGTCTTAATTTGTTCCGTACTTTTTATCTTTAACATTTTATAGTATAATGTCTACGATGAAATTTGATTGATTTTTAACTTCATAATTACAAAAGTGCTATTATAAAGTGCAAACTCAATTATACTCAATATTTACGTAAGAAATACAAATAAAGTTTTATCAAAACTTATTATTTACGTACGAAATCCAAAAAAGACTTACCAAATATTTTAATTTCTCAAGTATCAAAGCCTTTTACTCCATGTTCAGCTTTATAATTTAAGAAGAAGAAACAGGCCATAAGAAATAAATGTAAAGAAGAAATGTTTGGACCCCGAAAGGGTTAAAAAGGGGTGCGAAACGCCCCCACCTGAACGTACACGATGGATGTACGTAATAGAATTTTAAAAGGGGCTACATTTGCTCATTGGTACCACGTAGTTAAGAAAAGAATTTTGCAGTAGGTAGATTTTTGCTTTAATTTTATTATAATATTGATTCTTTTAGCGAGACGTTATTTTGTATATTTTAACTTTTTAAATGGAATGTGATCATAATCGATAGTATAAAAATAAACTAAGTAAGTAAATAAGTATATCTTTGATGTACACCAAGGAAAATTATGAATGGTTAGTAGGTACATTACAGGTGTAGACAATAGGCAACCTTATCGCACAGTGGCAATCTCTTACAGGTAATAATAGAATAGAGAAAAAAAGAGGATCCAATTATCCTAGTCTTATCCCAATATATGGGATTTTCCAGTGTAACTGTGAAGCGGTTTAACTTCGATATTTATCGTGAATTTCGTTTATTACGAAGAGAACTTTTTTTTCGTGCGGAAATCCCCTCATATTCCTCCCCGCCGGAGCCGGAAGAGGAGGTTGTGTCAGACTCGAACCGACTAAAACCGCACGCCGACTGGGGGTCGTGGTGCTAGGCCGTTGGTGAGGTTGTCTTCGACATATCTCTTGCATCCCGGCTGACCCAGTCGTTTTATTATGCTGTATATGTATATGCATGGTTTGGCAGAGGCACGGATATCAAGATATTGCGGGTTCGATTTCCATTCAGTACACTGCCGATATGAATTCTCTCTTGATAACGATATCAGGATGTTAGCTTGATTGCAATAACAACTAGCAGTAGTATGATGAAAGTAATCCACTTATTAGACTTAGAGCAATAAGCCAAATGTTTATCACAATTATTGCTTTTTATAAAGAGTTAAAATGAAAGTCAAAAGAACATTTTTTCATATATACATACATACTTAAAATCAAGCCTTTATCCCTACACGGTTAGACAGAGGTGAATTAACACCCACTTTTCACCGACATTGCGACACCAACAACAGGCGAGGTGAAGTCAAATTGACGTGTCCTGGATAAAAAAAAAAAAATTCGCTATAACTACGTTAAAGGGGATGAGCCTATTGCCGTATCCCAGGCATTATTGATTCAAGCCATGCATCTGACGCTGAATCTGGGCTGTATATATCTGCCTGATGTTAAACAGCCCTATCTTTTTTATAGGTAACAAAAATGCCACAAGTCGACCAAGTTTTCTTTTAACGTTTCTCCCTACATAATTATACCTACATTATCTAATGCAAAAAAAATTGTACGCATGAATGAATATGTCTATATGCATTAGCCTGGGTATTTCCGTGCCTCGGAGAGCACGTCAAGTTGTCAGTTCCAGTCCAGTTGAAATAAACGGGTGACTTGTCTTGACATCGCCAAAGCTTTCGATAGGGTATGGCACAAATCGCTTCTTTCCAAGCTACCAGCCTTCGGCCTGCCTCCTAGACTGTGTAACTGGGTTGCAAGCTTCCTGCAGGGGCGCCGTATTCGCGTCCTTTGTGATGGACGAGCTTCGGAGTTCTTGCAGGTAAATGCTGGCGTGCCGCAGGGTTCCGTTTTATCTCCCACTCTCTTTCTTCTGCATATCAATGACATGCTCTGCAACGGAAACATTCACTGCTATGCAGACGACAGCACCTTACATGGGAGTTATCACGCACATCCTGCGGCCAAGCAGTCTGATATCGCGGAAAAAAGGCAGCTTCTTGTCACAGAGCTGGACCGGATCCTGGACCACATTTCTCAATGGGGCGCTAGGAACCTGGTCGAGTTCAATGCCAAGAAGACCCAGGCATGTGCGTTTACAGCTAAGGTATCTCCTTTCCTTCCCCTTCCCACTCTTCAGAGCACACCACTGCCACTGCAGGATCACCTCACTATCCTCGGTATGGATGTTCGCTGCAAACTGAATAACAAAAACTATATCGAGAGTATCATCAAATCAGCCTCGCGTAAACTCGGAGTCCTGAACAGAGTGAGACGTTTTTTCACGCCGGAGCAGCGGTGTCTTCTATACAAGACCCAAATTCGTTCCTGCGTGGAATACTGCTCACATCTCTGGGACGGCTCCGCAAAGTACTTATTAGATGCTCTCGACAGGTTGCAGCGACGTGCGGTCCGCATTATTGGGGATCCCGAGGTCACGAACACCCTCGAGCCTTTGCAGATGCGTAGAGATGTTGCGTCTTTGGCAGTTTTCTACCGTCTCTACCATGGTGAATGTTCTGACGAGCTCTTCCAAATAGTCCCACCCTCCCCTTTCCTTCACAGGACGACACGTGCAGGGCTAAGATGTCATCCATTTACGGTGCAGAGTATACCTGCTAGAACCAAGCGTTTCAGTGATTCATTCCTATGCCGCACCACTAAGACCTGGAATTCCCTGCCAGCTCACGTGTTTCCTTCTTCCTACAGTCCCGGGTCCTTTAAGCGGGGCGTGAAAAGGCATCTAATGAGGCCGTCAAGCTGAGTGCCACCACTGTTAACATGGTAAATGTTTACGATGGTGACCCTCTTTCCGAGACTTTGCCTTTAGCTTAACATCAGGCGAGGTGAAGTCATATTGACGTGTCCTATATAAAAAAAAAAAAAAAAAAAAAAAGATCACCCATTCGGTCAACAGCGTCCTTCCTGGTAGTAGCAGTAAGTTAATGGTGTAGAATGGAGAAGATGCTCTGTGAGGTCCTGAAAATAAGTCAGAAATAATTCTCCATTCCCTAATATTGTAGTACAAATCGCGAGCAAGTCTCGGGCGTATCCCTCCTTGTTTCATTATGAACGGCGGCTTAGACATTCTTGTTTTAAATTGTTTTTAAGACATGTATTGATTGCGAACGCGAATTCGCCGGCCTTTGTTTTGTTTTAGAAGGCATTGTTTGTTCTGAAAGCTTTCATTATTTTTAAGTTAACGGGTTTCTTTCAATTTCTTTTCGGGTTTATTTGTGAATGTTCAGGGAGGTGATTAAAAATGTTAAATACCTACATTTTTTTACTTAAATATTAGGCCCGTATTCCAGAACCATACTAAGGCCCATATTCTAGAATGACACTCAGCCTGCATCTCGATTTATTTGAGGACAGATTGCAGAGGTAATATGTCAAACTATCAAACTGTCTATACGATCTGTCCTCGGATAAATCGCGATTCAGACTTGTGTCATTCTAGAATACGAGCATTAGTGTCCTAAATTTTGATTTTGATTGAAAGAATTGTCAGGCTGTCAATGAAAATCTATCCTCAGTACTAGTTATCAGGATTCAGGACTGAGTATCGTTTTGGAATACGGGCCTTATCACATGTATTAATAGTAAATACCCTGTTCAACTCACTCTACCGGAGTATATAAACCGTCTCAAAAGACGAAGAACCCTGGAGCTCAGCAGCATTGACTGAGCTTATATTATTATGGTAGATAGTCCTAATGGGGAATATTTTCACCCGCAAATCATCCTACAACTCATCTGCTCATAGTCAGAAGACTGATTGCACGATGCGCTCTTGGCAAAAAAAAAAATTGTAAATACCCATACCTATATCTAAATATTCATTAAGTATGTAACATACGAACAATAAATTAGTTATGAATCTATGTGAGTTCTACTTATTTGATAATATCGAAATGTTAAAAAACAACGAACAATGACGTAACATAATAAAAAAAAACACAGGGCATGTAGAAAAGTAGCATAGAAAAGTACCATACTAATAGAACAATCTGCCTCTGACCGCTCCCGCTGCAGTAGTGTCCATCACACTTGCTGCATTGCCACACAGGATGGCGATGGCCAGCCTTTGCACCATGAACAATCAAACGAGAGTCACCTATGGCTTCGGTGAGCCCCTCTCCAATTTCTTTTATAAGGTTTTTTTGCTTCTTTACCCTAGTTCATATGATTTCTAATATACTGCTTTCCAAAATCTTTTATTATTATTATTATAATCATTTATTTCAAGTAACTACATTACACACTCATATTTTGTTAGTAATACATTATACATACTTAAATCTTGGTGTTAGTTTGTACATGAAGGTCACAGCAATGGTTGACATAGCAGCAGTGAACTCGGTCAGCAATCACCTTTAGGAGGGAGTTGGAACTTTTTTTATACTTGTATAGAAAACTAATTGTTTCGCCCAGCTCCAGCAGTGTATAGTTTTGATCATGTTTCTTCAACCCATCTGAACTTAATACGACAATATGAAACACAAAATAAAATAATTCAATATTTTTCAAGAGCAGCTATACCGAAGTAACCAGTATTTGTAATGAACAGAACCGAATTCGAGACGATTATAAATTGTTGACGACATTTTAATTCAGTAGGGGTGTTATTTTTTAACGAGAACGGGTTGAAATGGCGCTATAAATTATATCTTTAATTTGGGCTACATTGTAGCATCGAAATTAATTTAGAATTTGACACCAATTTTAGTATGAAATAAGAAATTTTGGTGGAAACTTTGTAAAAAAAAAACATTTTACTACCACAGTATAACGCTATTATCAGAATTCAGTAGAAATCTGTAAAAAAGATGGATGGAGAGAATAGAGCCATCCCATTGTCATTTTCGGGCAGAAAGGAACGTGATTTCTATAAGGAAATTAGAATGCACAAATAATATTGATATAAGCTAAGAAATCACGTCCTCTGCCATAGTCATCATTCATCATAGAAGGTGACTTAGGGTGACACAGCCCATGAAAACTTGATGGAACAATGCCTGCCTGACGGCAATGATCTCGCTACTTAACACGTGGGATATATTGCCGCAAAATAGTTGTTGATACACTTCTGCTTACCCCTTCAGGAAATAACAGACGTGAATATAATACGCATGTGTGTGTATTATATTAGAATTCATGCTAGTGGAGAAAACTCAATCTAAGAAAACCTAAAGTTGTGACCTCAGTAAAAAAAATCTAAAAATTGAGGATAGAATTGTAGCAATTTATGAAACAAAACGTTTAAAGAACTACTGACCCTAAACTGGAGGACTTCAACGTGCTATTACGCATCACCATACCATATTACATGAAGCTGAAACCATAACATGGCAAAAGGCAGGTATCTCATCTCACATCTCCTTATCACCTCACGGATATACCAAATACGATTGCTTAAATAAAAAAAAAAACTAATAAAAATTCCGATTCCCTTGACCACTGATGTGTACACCCTTTGACATCGGCTTAATATATTTTTTGTACAAAACAATTCATCAACAAATTCCCAGGCAGCCATGACACTTTACAAAAGACGAAAAAAAAACAAAGTCGCAAGAGTCTCCGATCGAAATTCAATACCAATTAAAACGTACTCCACCCTTTCGCCCTCAAGATAGTATTTAATTTAAGGAATATTCCCATTGAGTCGTCCCAACCGACTCATTTAAATTAAGCTTTTTGAAAAAGTCTCATATCTTCTTTAGCAAGGCGGCACCGGTACATCAAAGTGGGAGGCGAAAGGGGTAAGGTATTTTTCTTGGAGGGACGGGGGGTGGGCAAAAATGCGTAGCGACTCACACATCAATGCGTAAGTATTTACCGAACGCACACAAACGTAAATGGTTGTATGTAAAACACTTTAAGAAGCGTCGAAGAAATGCGAGAAGCTTAGCGGCTATAGGGTGTTACGTTTTCATCGAAAAAGGGTTGATCGGGACGAAATATTTTAATTGGAAGAATTGTTTTGAGAAATATAAGGCTGTGTCGTTATAAAAGTTTGATGGTGAGCTGCTACTATCAGTAGAAATTATTGGAAAAAGAATATAAATTTTCTCCTGCAGGAAGCACTTTGATGAGATTCTTCAAATAAGGTATGAAAGAGTTACATAGTGGTTACGTACAAGTGACACTGTTTACGCAATCACTGTTATCTAAACCTGGTGTTGCAGTTATTCAAGGGTTACGTTACCTACTGAATCCTTGTGAATGTAGCCGTATACCTACTTGGTGTTATTTACATTATAGAGACCATAAAAATATTAATACACCCCCATCTTGCTCATTTTTTCTCGCTTGGTCTTCGGAACAGCTCAATCTCTTGACAATTGTGGTAATTTCGGTAAGTTACCTACACTCTTAGGAGTTTTAGGCTACGAGGCTTACAGATTTACAGACTATTGGCGTTGATTTATGGTGATTGGTCGTAATCATTTCCTATATAGTTTTGGAGAACATTAAAATATTGGATCAGAAATACTGATATATAGAGAACTATATTGTACCTTAACTATAGATATGCTATAGAAATGATATTAAAAAAATTCAAAACATGGTTTTTAGGTGTGGCGCTCAACGTGTTAATCTAATTATCTATTGATTTCAATATTTAATTATATTCCTACTAGAAGTTTTGAAATATTACCAAAATGACAATGGATTAACCTATGCATTTAATATTATACATTTTGCTTAGTTTAATCAGCAAAAACGAGTTTTATAAGCTTATACTGAGTAGGATAACTAAAATATTTTAATACCGACAATGTTTTGATGAATGCATCATAATTTTAGAATTATTACTATTATAGATCATTTGAAATTCCATTTAGTCACTACATAATGCAAAACTAACCGTGTGGGTTGCGAATTTTATAATTTCAAATGCTGTATTAGGTGATCAAAGAATTACTTAGGCAAGTTCAGTAACGTCAACCTGCTACACAACCTGCATAGCTATTTCATGACTATGTGTCCTTTTGTGTGTGTGTGTGTGTGCGTGCGTGAGTGCGTGAGTGCGTGCGTGTGAGCGTGCATGCGTGCGTGCGTGCGTGTGTGTATGTGGGTGTTACATTTGCACGTATAAGAGCGTTAATTTAACCAATAGTTTGCTACTGTGTGACAAATTAATAAATAAAAGAAACATAAAAATCTAAAAGAATATATTCTTCACAATAACATCACCCTGTCCAGTGGGGGTAAAAGCGAAAGGGTTGTGGAGGCGATCGCCTCCCTTAGACGGGGTGTCCACCGCCTTCTTACAACCTTTTTACACAGGGGGGTGTAGAGTAATAGCCTACAGAGACTTTGTATGCGTAGATTGAGAATTTCCTCTTGTAGATTTTTAATGAGTATTTCGAAGGTATATCATTATCATTTTAATGAAAAATGTTTTTCTTGTATTCTTTGCGTCAACTTAAAGGGTTTATACCTATTTGTTTAGTGGTGAAAGTGTGTCAGCGAAAACAAGAACAGGGTTGTACGGTTGAAATCGAAAAACCAAGGATTCAATTTCTTACGCAATAAAAATATCTTTTACCTTGTTAGGATACTTGAAATAAACTTAAAAATACATAAATTAATTTAGTGTCAAGAATTGAAAGAGTCGCCGAAGGTATCTTGAAGTAGGGGTTTCAACATACATAGACATAAATGTTCTGTTATATAATTTCGTTTTGAGATTTCACCCGTCTCTGTCCCAAAAACTGGCTGTCGCTAAGAATGTTGTATTAGCGGAGCGTCGCGAGCAGGGGAGGTGAGGTCGTAGGACGTAGGGGAGGGGGACAGGGTGTAATTGCAAAATAAAATTAGCCGGAACGGGTACGTGCTCAATTTGCGCCTCCCGGCACTGATTTGTTTTCGCTCTTGCCTATGTGCGCGTGCCTCGGACTCCTTAGCTACTCTGTGCCCGCGTTTTCTTAGCCTATATATTATTGATCCGACGTTACTCTCTGCCATATTGTTTCTTATGCTCGCTACACTGCAAACTCTTCGCACCGTCCACTCTTTCCAATTCCGAACGTACCTGACATTCTCGACGCTCCGATGTCCAATTACTATGACGCAAGTCAAGTGTCATTCTGAGAACGTCAGTATTTGCATTTAATTTTATTTTCGAGAGCAACCTCTAATTAGTTGACAGAAACGAGCACTGAAAATCCTTCTGGCGATAAAAATCCCTCCGGTCGTGATTTCATCCGCGGGAATGTTTAAAAAGGCGTCTAAAACTTTCGGGCCGTACTGCGGAGTCAATGGCTTTTTTATTTTCGCGTTTTCTTTCTTTTCCGGTTGAACTTTTCCAAAGTTTTATTTTGAGGAAGTTCCACGAGTGTCAGTTTGGCGTTCGACTCGCAATTTTCCGCGGTTTGCGCCGATAATTGCGGACGCAGGTGGAAATATTATTTTCTTTTTTTCTCTCGCCCGTCTGTTTAATTTCCAGCGCCGACGGCGTTTATTACTATTTCTACGACTCTGTAACGCTATTGCGCGTACTAGTTTATATCAGCCAGTGATGTGAACGTGGTTGGTGAGTGGTACGGGCGTGACACACATATGACGTCACATAGGTACCCGCGGGCCGGGCCTAGAGATGTCGACACTCGAACGCGACCGGCTATTTCCCTTTTAATGTGAGCCTATCTCCACCCATTTACTGACACATGACACATGTGACACGCCCACCGGTGCGCACGCCCCCAGAATGTGGCATATATGTGCTCCAGTTACGTGACGCAACGTATGTGCGACACATGGGCGTGTGTGGTACACTGCGCAGCCGCTAGGCGTGGTCTCAGCCCCCACCGTGAACGTTAACGTGATGCCTTTCCACGTTCACGTTACTTCAGTGTGCGGCAACGTGACAGCTATTTATTTCAATGCCTCCGTCGCCCGCGACTCCGCCGTAACGATAAATGAGTTATAATTTATTTTTACTCGAAAAAGGAAGGGTAAGGGAGCCTCCGCTTGTAATTAATGGCGAAATTGGCTATTCCGAGTATTCGGGATCCGGTAATGAGGTGAGATTGAGATTAAAACTCGGCTAAATGAGCTTCGTAAAGGATTAAGGATGGAAAAATTGAGAGTAATAAAGCCACATCCGTGGGCGAACGATGAAACTTTGATAGTTACTCTTTTTGTTCGTAAATTATTAATGAACCGGAATTTTCGTCTGCTCCTACTAAATATTCCAGTATAGATATTTAGCAGACGGTCTGAGGCTTTAATGGGTACTGAAGTGAAATCGTTTACTGCTTTTGATTTCAATGTAGTCGTCGTCGGGTTGAACCGTATTCCTGAGTAAGTTTCATGGTTATTGACTTGTTTTGTTCTCTGTTTACGGAAGGATTACTGTCTACGCCGCCATTGTTTACCGTTTATGGGAACTGGTTCACATACATAGTATCTTTTTATAACAAATTTTATTTATAATGTCTGGGATTTTGATATCCAGTTTTACTAAATTTACCGATTCTTACGTATTTACTGATTAACGAGAATGGTATACTAAATATTTACTGTGAAAAGACATCGCAAAAATGAAAAATTTGTGCAGAAAAATCAAACAAAGCGTCTCCGAATCTTGGAGTTCGCTCAATCCTGGAGGCTTACGAACAAGAGTTATGTAAATCACTGTACCGAACTTTCGGTTGAAGCATGCAAATCACATTGGGTACGATATTCCCACAAGATACTATAGAAAGAAAGAATAGATAGAATGAAATAGGGTGTTTTTGCCATCAGTCACGGTTGCCATACGTATTCTATGACAGTCGTTACGGGTAGTTGGAGTACTAAAAAGTACAGCAACTAGTCTAGCTGCATTTCTTTCATATTGCCAATGGGTTGTGTAGGTCAGATGGCAGTCGCTTCATGGTGAATTTGGAAGTTCAGTCAAATCCGTAAATAGACTGATAAAAGCGAACTCCAGCTTCCAAGGTGAAAGATTCAGATGCGACTGAGATTGACGCTAGGATGAAGAAGAAGAGACCATGGCATAAAATAAAATGGGGTGTTTTGGGACACATTGAAAGTCTCTGTGGTGCAAGTTAGGGCCGGCACCGATTATCGGCAACGGCGAGCTTCAGGATTTTTTGGCCAAGCATAATAGATTTTATCACTATCATCATAAAATTGAAATTTCAATGACGATCGTCGACTATCGTCGGCATAGATCGGCATTCTACAGGTATATGGTAAGCAATTAAAGTTCAATCTTATATCTATAATAATACGATCTATTGTTATTCGACAAATACATATCCTAATGCTTGCCGATGCCGACACTGCTGATTGACGAACGAGCTCTGGCGCTAGCTTTCGTCTTGGGAATGGATCCCTTAAAATCAGTTGAAAGAAATCAAACTAAAAAAAAAGAATAAGACAAAATAGGTTGTTTTGGGACACATTGAAAGTTTCTGTGGTGCAAGTTAGGGCCGGTGCCCATTATCGGCATCGGCAAGCTTCAGGATTTTTTGGCCAAGCATAATAGATCTTATCGCTATCATTATAAAATTGAAAATTCAATGAGGATCGTTGACTATCGTCGGCATAGATCGGCATTTTGCAGCATACCGCTGCAAATTAAAGTTCAATCTTATATCTATGACAATACGATCTATTGTTATTCGACAAATACATATCCTAATGCTTGCCGATGTCGGCACTGCTGATTGACGAACGAGCTCTGGCGCTGGTGTTCCTCTTGGGAATGGATTCCATAAAAGCAGTTGAAATCAAACCAAAAGAAGAAAACTGATAAGTAAGTGGGGTCCTGGATTCATGGGTCAAAGCCTAGGATATAACGGGGGAACCATGGTGATGATGATAATAGTGGCAAATGTAATTTTTTTTAGGACTGTCTGAGTGTTATCTATCACTCTAGTTACGTTCTGTGGTATGATTTTGTTAGTCATTACTGTTGATCCTGATGTGTACAGTCGACAAAAGATATAAATATATAATATAAAGTAGCCCACATAATTGTTTAATTATTATATTGCATATTTTGTAAAAAAATCTATTGTTTGCCTTGAGGCGGAGAATGGAGAAACCTCATTTTATCACAGCACCACTATGTACCCATTTTCACAATAAAATGATTTGAATTTCAATTTGAATTTGAAATGCGTACTTTTCATCCTTTCCTCTCAAAATTGTGTGACATACATTTTTTGTCCACTTTTCATACCTATAGGGGTAACCTGTGGGAGTAACTGTAGTGGGAACGAGGATGGCATTAGTTCTATGTCGGATGACCTCATTCCGAATACTATCCTTCAAAGAAACTTCAAGCATAGCTCACTCCATAGCCCGCTGCGCGACTTTTAGGTTGTGGACTAGCCCTACCGTCAGTGTCCACGTTTCGGCACCGTAAGTCATAACAGGTAGGACGCACTGGTCAAAGACCTTTGTTTCCAGGCATTGCGGCAGGGGAGAAGAGAAGACTTGACGTAGTTTGCGAAATACTGCCCAACCCAGTTGGATCCTTAATTATATTATTTAAAATCATGTATTTGTATTGTTTGTGTATAAATATGTGTGTAAATAAATCTGTCTATCTAACATTAGTGTGGATTAGGTCTACTTGAAGCTAAAAAGATACGACAAAAACATTACCCTCCTTCCTTCGACAGTTAGGTAAAAATGATTGCCGATGCTTGTTTGATACCGATATGGCTACCTTAAAATTTCATCAATTTTAAAACGATATTGTTATGTGCTTGTAATTTCATTATAAATAATTCCCATACAGCATAAACAAACCACTACAATCCGAATACCAATATTAACTTACCATTGTTATAAGAAAACGCACTGAATTTTCAACTGTACCACATTGACATAAGATCTATAACAATGTTTTAAAATAGTGAAATATAAAATTGTACACGCATGCTGACAAATGATCTCACAGCGGGATTAGGGTGTCCATTAAACACCGTCAAAGAGGCACGTGGGCAGTGTCCCAGGAATTCAGGTAGTGTGCTTGACAGATGGACTGTCCGCGCGAACCGCATTGTGTGGTCACTATTGATTTAATACAGTATGTTCGAAATTTTTCTCATTTTTACTATTTATACTGTTGATTGCCATCAATCAAAACTTGGTGGAATTTATTGTTACACAAATATTGAGAACACTTATACTTTTTCCACAGTATTTATTATATTGAACCTGACCGGTTTCGCCTTACGGCATTCTCAAAGGTTTACATTTAGCAAAGGTTTTGTATGTTCTGATTCCTAAAAAAATCTAAAAAGAACCAGTCAGGTTCAATATAATGTATACTGTGGAAAAAGTACAAGTGTTCTCAATATGTGTTTCTGATTTTTGTTTATTTTAATACGGTTTTTGGGAAATTTATGTTTCATTATTACCTCGTTCGTTATGAAGAGCAAGAGGCAAAACGTTCAAGTTTTTGAATGACCTTCTTCCCTTGGACTTTAATATTTTAGACCTCGTTGTCGTAGTTATTAAAGGCTCCATTTGCGGCTTTCACCTCAACCGTGGTTTACTTGCCCCATGTCTTCTTTATGATTGGACTATTAAGACTTTCATGGGAGCGATTAATTGCCGTCTGATTTCCTGACCCCATGAGTTAGAACTGGACAGCCTCGGGTTCGGTCCCTGCTCAATGCAAATATTTGTTTGCATGAATATGGATATTTGCATTGGTCTAGTCGTGCCTCGGAGAGCACGTTAAGCCGTTGATCCCGGTTGCCATACGAACATGTATGGCAGTCATTACGGGTAGTTGGAGCCCTTAAAAGTCCAACGACTGGTCTAGCTGCAATGCTTCGATATCGCCTTTGGGTTGTGGAGGTCAAATGGCAGTCGTTTCACAGAAATCACCAGTTAGTCTGGTAAACCGGATCCCAGACTCCAAGCTGTAAGCTTCAGCTGCGCCTGGGATTAACGCTAAGATGAAGAAGATGAGTTAGAACTTGAACCAGGGCATCATTCGTTATTCAGCACGTGTAGCGGTTCACCGGGGAATTTGCCTTGCCGAAGATCCCTTGTCACTTTCGTAGTATAAAAATACAAATAAATTTCAGTTTAAAAACATATTTCATTCAAGATAACGAGTGTATCCTTGATCTATTTTAATGGTATATTAAATTACCGTATATCTGGCGAGTATATTACAGAGCAAGTTATGGGACACCATGTGAAAGTAATGCATATGGATCACAGTTCAAGTGATTAAATAGTTTTATGGGTAATACACGGAGGCACCCGACATGCACGCGCTATGGGCTCATTACCGGTTAGTTACATTTCTGTTAGGTCAAATAGGTTTAATGTTCTAATTTTAAGAAAATTGTATTTTGAGTGTTAAAATATACCGTCAATGGTATTTAAATTTCATGAATATGTATGGGTGGCTTCAGTATGAAAGATAGGTTTTGAACTTAATCCTATTCGATTCTTTAGATTTTTTTCAACAGAAAAGAAAATTTCAGACATGTCATCTGACTCTTTTATTAGACCGTTCGGTTGCCGATTACAAGGCAGTAATAATTACTAACTTGCTAAGTTCAAATTACAAACAAGCGTATCTTTCTTCATAGATGTTTTGAAGTTATTTGAGGCGATTCTATTCTGAGTTTTATTAGCAGTTTACTGCATTGTGTACAGTTTGAGACAATTTTAGAGACCCAATATCAATTATTACACCTTATCCTATCTCTTCTCTCAGTTGTCGCTTAAAACACAAGTTAGACTTCTGACGTTGCAAGCATCACAAAACTCCATTTTGTATTTTTAGGACATTATAAGTAGGCATAAAATACATACGTTGTAAGAGTTGACTGGCTGTCAAAGTCTTATGTCAAATCAGTATCTAATCGTAAGCAACAAACATAAATACGTTTTAAATGTATTTTTTAATATTTAAGCGAAAATCTAACTATCAATGATTTCTTTAAATGAAATTTTATAGAATTTATCATGCTAACTATAGAATTCGTTTCCATACCCTTTGTAAGGGAAAAGTCATGTGTTTAAGCCCCATCTGAGTGATTTATTTTTCTTGACATAATCGTATCAATGATTTCCTTTAAATACTCTCAATAATTGACCAAATCAAGTTATAACCAACCAGGCATATCCCCAACACACGCTCCTACCAGCCATTTATCAGCGGCGTCACGGCACATTAGGTGTGTCCAAACGAATCATGTAAGATACCGATACCAGATACCAGGTACCAGATACTAGATCATATGATAACGCAGTATGGACGGTTGTTGTAGATATACATTTGGTACACGGTATTCACTGACCTTAGGTATTAACTTACGCCTTTTTAGGGTGTTTTTGGGGGCACACCATGATCTTAGAGGCTAAGTCCAACCTCACATGGAAGTCAATATACCTGTCGATTGACGCAGGTTTTGGGGAATGTTGGGAGCTCATTTTTTTATCTACTTCACGTCAATTTGATAAGCTAAAGGCAAAGTCTCGGAGAGAGGGTCACCATCGCAAACATGTTCCATGTTAGCAGTGGTGGCACTCAGCTTGACGGCCTCATTCGATGCCTTTTCACGCCCCGCGTAACGGACCCGGGACTGTAGGAAGATCAGGAAGTCATACTGTAGTCGCTTTCACAGGAGTCAAGATAAACCAAATCAAGGACGTACATATAGGTAAGGGCAAATGAAAAGCGTCATCATGTCCCCAAAGTGTAAACTTTAGATGCAACTGAAACTAAACTTTGAACGTGCTAAACTCTGGAACAGCCGGTGCGGTTTTTAAATATTTTTGCATTTTAGGTCGGTGGAGCAAACGATCTGTAGAGTGGAGTCCCTAAATCTGTAAATGGTATGTGTGATCGGATGCTACACAATAGTGGACCGTAATAGACTAATTTATTATTTTTATTAAAAAAATGACATAATTTCTTTCATTTCATTTCAGTCTTTGGGTAAAGTTATTATAAGCTACAATATGCTAGCCCGTCCCTATTTGTTACCGTACTGAGGGGTGTGCAAGGCGAACGTGGCATAATAGAACCGAGTGGTTGAACCCGTTCACGCCTAAAAAGCCTTATGATGAAACCTTGAAAGTGCATGTATTGTGCTATTTCAGACTATAATCTATCTCTACGCAAAATGTTACCCACATTTTGTCCTCACGGTTTTGCGTACAACAGCAAAATAAGTTCATCTATTCTTCGAACTTTCGCGCTATGAGATATATTCGCAATTGTAGCCGTAGGTCTGATGGGAGTCCTGGGACATCCTTCCGAGGGCTTACCCGGGGCTCCCATCCATAGGCTTCTGGGCGTTACCGTGGGGGTTTTTAGTCGGTAGGAGTCCGGCATAACGTTCATTAAGGATTTTCCCCCATGGTTAAAAAAAAAGAGATATCTTACTAGGACATGGATGTGTATCATTGAATGTGGTGTCGATGCCATATCCAAGACTACACTTACCTTTCGACATCGGCGATCGTTGCGTAATCTAGCCGATGTCCTGGAGGTAGTAATTCTCACTCTCCTCACAGCCTTATAATACACACTGGATTACAAGCCGCGTTACCGTTTTGTTTTACACTGTATTCATAGTACGGACCGTTGCTTCAAAGTTTGTGCCATTAACGAATAAATTATGGACTTGTTGCCAGTTGTACAGTCGGCAAAGAAGATAAGTACTCGTGTATATCTTTATATGAAAAGGTGTGTATTTAGGTCCTTTGTCGATTGTATCTATTGCAAGGTGTAGAGTTTCTACACTTGTCTGCTTGTTAAGCTTGTTGTTGAGGAGTGCTTAGAGAAAGGATACCTTGGTTCACACACACTTTAATTACGTAGTAAATAATGTAAAGGTGACAAAAATAAAGGTGAGTTGGCGTTTCCTTTCTCGAATGTGTTTACCGCGTGACAGTAATTGCACTACTGATGTTTAATACATGAGATATAATAATGACACAGGCAGGTTGCTGCGTCAGCCAAATATGCACAGTACAAGATTGTACACAAGGGTATGTACGATCGACAAAGGAGATAAGGTTCCACTTTTTCATATAAAGTTGTATGTCAAGGTGCCATATCTCCTTTGTTGACCGTACCTAAATGATCTGTTGAGATATTTTTGTCAATCAGGAATATAAATTCAAATTCATTTATTGATATTTATGTAGTTGCAAATGTGTACTGCAGTTACAAGTATAAGGAAATTGATTAATACTATAACTACTTAAGCATTAAGAAGAAAAAATAATTTGAGATCCTTTGTGGTGCTTCGTCGGTGTTCATGGGTTTGATTCCTACTCAATGCAAATTGTATTAATGCATATATTATGTTGGCTCATCATTTTTGACGTCAACTGGAGAGAGTGTCTCCAATTGTGTAGTCCTTTTCGGATGTCATCTCCTCAGATCATTGCTTTCTTTCATATAATTCATTAACCTTTTTGGATCTACTTCTACTCTTGAAGCTCTCCACATTTATACTTTGAACCTTTCTAACAACATTACCCTAATCGCTTCTCACTCCAAGTTTCCACTAATAATAAAACCTAATTCGTATATGTACACAAAAATATTTTAATAAAATCTGAATGTACATTTCGTGCACTACTGTCTGCTACTTAGAGATCAGACAACTGATTAGCCCGCGGCCATTTTATTAGCCAAATAATAAATAAAATAACTTAATCTATTACTTATTCGGCACTGTGTTTCTTATGGTCTAGTACGCTTTGGGCGATTGAAACAATTCACAAGCAATTTGATATCATAACGGTTTGTAAAGTCAGTAAAGTCATTAAGAAATCTGAATTTAATATTAGGTATTCTCGATAATACATTCTGAATACGTATGTTTGCCACAGATATTTTAAATCTTATAAATGTCTTGTAAATCACTGAATTAATATTTATGGAATTTCTTAAAAGGTTTGAATATGGTGGTTAATTTAAGGATTCGCTCTCGATATTCTTATAATATGTACGAGTAGATATTGAGATAAAAATACAGACATAAGCAAAGTCTGTTCATGTCCAAACCAGGAACCGCACCGCACCGCGCGCACACACACACAATGTATGATATAATTTATGAAGAAGTAATATTTTAATTCATAATTTGAATGTTATCACGTCTTGCGGCAACCACCCAGCTACGTGGGTAACAAATGCCTGGCAATGGTGCTCCTACCGGGTCCAGGTAAAAGGGGTAGGCCCAAGAAGCGCTAGCTTGGCGTCGTAGAGGGTGACATACGTTCAAACTGTTGCACTACCTTGGACGCCCAAGATCGTGCGAAGTGGAGGAGGGCGCGTCGGAAGGCGGACCCTGAGCTCCGAAGGCAACGTGGCCTCGGATGCAATCAGGACTAACGTCTTTATGTGGATGATGATGACTTCGAATGTTGTCAAATCATTTGATAAACAGAAATATCCCAGATACCTATCATTCTAAAAATTTTCAATAATTTATTTTCTTCATTGCTTGCCAAAATAAGCCAACAAACAATTAATTATATTACCTAACAGTTCCACCTGTTCATTGTACCAACCTTGATTACATCATCTTCTCTCACCTTTGCAAAGAAACAAACTCACAAACAATAATCTAGACTATAGATACGGCGCTAAACAATATACGCCCGAGGCCGATGAGATCCCATATTGTACGATAGCCGATAGCGCCGAACTCCACCTTGTACAGTCGGTTAAAAGGTCCCTATTGCCATTCACTTGGGCGGCTGACTAGCTGCTGTGTATAATTATATGTATTTACGTACTACATTTGTGTAATTAGTATATAGAGCAATAAAAACGATTGCTGCATATATGAAGTCCCAAATTCAAATAAACTGCGCAAACTGTAAGTGGTGTTACTGTTTTTTAACTTATTTAATTATTAATACAAAGATGCCCACTTGATGGTAATTAATCTATTTTCTATCAGGTGGGATTGTATATAAGAAAGTTGGTGAAATTAGTTTTAGTGTTAGCACTTCTGTCTACTGCTTATTCATGCTTTCGAAACATGACCATATTACCTATTTCCTATAATATTTAATTCGCTATAAATATGAACTAGAAAGTCAGTAATATTAGCTCATTGTGTTTGTAATCTTTCTTGTGAATTCGCCTTCTTACCATCGGGCGAGGTGAAGTCGGATCGACGTGCCCTGTATGAAAATAATGTCCAACACAAAACTATTTTAGGTGCGTTGGCCATTTTTTGAGATGGAAAATGCGATTAAACTCGCGACACCATTATTGACACCTATTTTAACAAATTGTGACAATTCATATTCATACGAACACGACTGATGGTGGAGGTGAGCGCTGATGCATCACAAGGTGGCCACCCTAAACCTACACCTGGGTCGCAAGTCCCAGGCGCCGTCACAGTGTTCCTCTCTGTACCACGCCATGGACCCGGCGACCGCACGGTGAATCCATGGAATGCTGAGAACCGGATCTCATAATATTGGCCAAGTTTTCACTTCTATTAAAGCCACTGTTTTTATGAGTCATTTCTTAAACTACATTCATACATAGGTACCTACATACAATCCCACCTTCATCCCCGAACCGTTGTTGACCAATTGTTCTGATATTTGGTACACACATCTAATTCTGACAATAATGCATATAAATCAATAGAACAGTTTGATTTGCTCTTTATACGAGAGTTTTAAGATCATATTGAGATTCCGTCGTCAAGATATTTATGACGCGGACTGTGTCAGAAACGCGGGTTTTTTAATATTCAATCTAAAATAAAATCTACATGTTCCTACACGATTGGCTACATTGGCCTTTATAGATAATAAAATGTAAGCCATTTAAACTTTGAAGTATACCAGTTAGAACCCACGAGATAGCCTACAAGATAACAACAAAATAGTAACTTACAATCACCAACTAACACACAATAATAACATGCCAAACCAATATGCAAATTAACTGCATATCCGAGACTAGTCAACTAAACCAAACGTATCAACAAACCCAAGATAATTACAATAAATACAATATCGCCATTAAATTAACTACATAATCACAGAATTGTATTAATTCACTCATATTGTATTCTAAAAACCGTTACGCATATATCAAACTGTCAAATACCGGACCAATTGCTGTGTTTAAAACCTAAAGGTGCGTCTAACATGTCCCCCACTTCGCAAAATTCCTCTGCACGTTTCGCAATATCGCGAATATCCAACTCCGCCCTACAGAACCCACCTATTACGCCGTTCGCTACTGAACAACCTTGATTATTTAGAACACTGACCATTAACGAGAGCGCGTAAGCATAGATACGACGTCACCAGAGGCTGATAGCTCGCCGACAGCACGAATTACATTAGAGAATTATCCTATTTTCTGTTCGGGAGCCCCGAGCGAACCACTAACAAGCTCTGTGACGTAGAAAGCGCTCCCATATTTCCTTATAAAAGTGATGATAGTCACAGGGTGTTCTAAAAAACGTTGTATCAAACGCGTGCTCCAGGTAAACTATCCGAGTATAAATTCTAATAAGCGTTTATTCTATGCGCCTCCTGAGGCAACCGTGCTCTTAATCTTGACTATTATAGGTAGGAAGTTTTAAAATTCAAAAGGTACTCGACTATACTTAATATTTAGTTGCCTCCTACGCTCGGTAGGGTAATAAATCGCGTCGGATTGATGGTTAGTTGCCTTTTTTAAGCTTCCGTGTGTTTAGAATTTGTACTGAATCAGTCACGGTTTTAGAGATAATTCATATGCGCGATGGGACATGAATAAATGGTCGGTTTGAATCCATTTTTAAGTCGTGTTTCGTGATTAGATTGGCGTGGCATTTACTGATAAGTGTGACGTTTATGAAAGAGTTTTACCCGACAGAGAGACGTGACGTACGGACAGTTAGAAGATCTAGTAGGATTTTGTTTTTATTTGTTTACTTTTAATAATTGATAGTTTAAATAATGTCGATTCCCGGGAGAGTATTTTTTTTTTTTTTTATATGGGACACGTCAATTTGCTGGCAGGGCCAGGTCTTAATGGTGCGACATAGGAATGAGTCACTGAAACGCTTGGTTCTAGCAGGTATACTTGGGATTTGGGCCACCCCATCTCAGCCCATGCGGTGTCGTAGAAGACGACTAAGGGCTGTTTAATGTCAGACAGATAAATACAGCCCAGACTCAGCAACAAAACGGAATATTATGACAATAGGCTCGCCCCCTATTACATGGGACCGACTACAATTATTGGTGAAATGTGGGTGTTAATTGACCTCTACCTAACCCTCTGGGGATGAAGGTGTGATTATATGTAGTATACGGACATGAAGGCTACCGCGGTCACTTGCTGTAAATACATTGATGTCTAATCAGTGGTTATAGTAGCCTGTAGATTGAAGGGTAACTTCTATGACAATCCTATGAGTGCTTCTAAAATATGTCAAAAATATTATTATTATACCTCGGAACACATCTCGAACCTGAAGTAAGTCGTAGGACCATTTTTTTGAATAGATTTTGCAATAATACCTATCTTCCTTGGTGAATTTGAGCTCGGCCAACACCGTAAGACCCCTATTTTTCGTGCGGAAATACTCTCGGATACCTCCCCTGCCGGAGCCGGAAGAGGAGGTTATGTCGGACTCGACCCGACTAAAACCGCACGCCGGCTGAGGGTCGTGGTGATAGGCGGGAGGTGAGGTTGTCTTCGACATATCCCTCGCACCCCGGCTGACCCAACCGTAGGACACCGTGCTATCCTCAAAATCCAGCCGCACGCATTTTAGGTCCCGAGGTATGCCATCGAAATATTGCAAAATACATGCATTCTAATTATAATTGCTGTCCAATCTGCACATATATTTATATTTCTCACTCACTGTTGACGTACAGCTGCCGCTGCAGTGTAATGATACCGTTTTATTTAAGGCGAAGGAAATATAACAATATCCATTGAAGAATTTTTTTTTGGATTGAATACATAAAAACATGCAAAGTGTAGCGGCAGAGCGATCGATTGCTACATATGAGGTGGTGAGTTTGATTCTCATCTTAGCATGTAATACTATACTCACGCCTGTAAATCCTCGAAGGGGTAGGCAGAGGTGTATTAACACCCACAATTAGCCACCAATGATTTTCGGTGCCTCGTAATAGGGGGCGAGCTTATTGCCGCCAAGCAGGCACTTATTCATGGTCTGTATGTTTACTGTCGGATGGAGAACAGCCCTATTCCTTAGTAACCTTCTATCACACCCACAGGAAGAGATGGGATGGCCCTATTTTACTCCACCGGAGCCAAGCACGATATTATAATTGGCAGAAGCTGGAAAGGGGAGACCGAAGTGGGGAGACCGAATTCAGAACCCGTAAGATAAGATATGCTATGTTTAATACATCCTTGTTCGTCCCTGGAAAACCATAGCAGGGAATTAAAATCAATATCCTGGTGGGCCGTGTGCTTATCTGCCACCATACGCGTCTGTAGCTTAGTGGTTAAGGAGTCAGCCTTACGATCGAAAGGTCCGGGGTTCGAGTACTGGCTATTACACTACCTATGTGAACCCACTCCTAACACAAGTACAATTAGTACTTTCGGTTCTAATATTCCAAAAAATTGTACTTTGGCCCATCTTTCTACTCCTCTTATTAATTTGGTCTTTTATCGGAGCGACTGTTGTCTGCTTCTCCAACCCTGACAGGAAGGCGTTTGCCAGAACCTCGTGCTTGCACCTAAGACTTAAGCCTCGAAGATCTTATGTGGCTCCATACATAACTTTTACTTTCAAAACACCATTGCCTTAAGTATACCAGCGTGCATGCTTATTACGAATGTACTCATTATGAGCGGAATGCCAGACATACATATGTTTATACTAACTACGGCTTGCAAGTGTGTCATGACTACTGCCACTCTCGGTTTCGTTACAAATCTATATGTGGTTAAGGAGTCGGCCTTACGATCGAGAGGTCCCGGGTTCGATCCTGGCCATTACACTACCGACGTGAACCCACTCCTAGCACAAGCAATTTAGCTTAGTTGGAGGGGTTAGATGGAATATTAGTAACTTCGGTTCTAACATTCTTTAAAAAAAAAAAAAAAACACTAAATATTTGTTTTTAATTCCTACAATTTCATCTGGGACTTCTATATACGGAAACATTGAGTGGGTAATTTCCTTAAAATTTTAGTCACATTGAACCAGCGCTGTCCGCCTGCACTACAACGCGGACAGCATTAAGAAGAGAGGCGGCCGTTTATTTCTACTTGGCAGTGTGTGGCAATTTCACAGTTCCTAGAGTTAAGTGTATCCTAAGTCTATGTAGACTTATATGTTACGATTAAAGTTAAGAATTGTATTATGTTGCATGATATGTCTAAGTACTGCCAAGCGAAATAAAAATATTTTCTCTTTCTTCTTTCTTCTTACCTCGGAGTCCGGGGTCCGCCATCTTTATAGTAAAACTAAATGACTTAAGTAAATGCATACATACATATACTCAGGTCTTTAAATCCCCGAAAGGGTAGCCAGAGGTGTATTAACACCCATGTTTCTATTATTTTCAGTACGATCACGTAATAGGGGGCGAGCCTATTGTCATCTAGCCAGCACTTTGTCTTGGGCTGTATCTTCACTGTCGGGTCGAAAACAGCCTATCCCTTGGTCGCCTTTTACAGCACCCACAGGAAGAGCTGGGATGGTCACATTCTATTCCACCGGTAATCAACACGGTAAGTGACTTAAGTAATAATTGCTTACCAAAAAATGTACTAATAGCTTGTCAACCACACCTGGTTGATACTGGTCCAGAAGATCTTGGTAGCACACAAGGACCCAACCACCTATTAAGTCCTAGTATACAGTACATATAATTATTTAGGCGGAGAATCGGCAGAAATTACTTACAATAAGAGAGATCTACGTCCGCAATGCACTGCAATAGGCTAATTGATTGATTGATTACATTATAATAAGTACATAGACAAGTTACGAAAAATTTATACAATCATAAACTCACAATATAAACATTATTATGAGTTAATGTGTATCGAATTATGAAAATTAAAGCCTTTTTATTATATAAGTAAAGGCATATAAACCTTGATAATTCATTTCAAATATGGTTCGAACGCCTATAAGACTGGTTTCTACAGATAATAATCGCTACTATGTCCTCAGGGATGTTCCCTTTGCATATGCTAAAGCATATTAGAGCAATTTTCTCAAGAACTCGATTTGCAGCTTACAATGACATATTGGCAGGGGTGTGTAGATTATAACTAGAGATACCGTTATGAAAAGTCGGCTTTTGATGGAATGTGTCATCGGAAGCCTTAGGCTACAATTACAGACAGCTGTCTATGATATCGTAGATGATTTAAATCGGCTGATGGCGGCTCTAGGCGGGCTTTTAACATAAGCTTTGCGATAAGCAGATCACAGCAAACGCTGGTGTTGAGAAGTGTCTTGTGCAAGTTACTATTATTTGTTACAAAGGTGTTGTAAACAAACGGGGTCTTGTGCGACTGTAATATAATATTTTTGAGTAAAACATATTTTTATGTTAAGCTGTTATCTAGTAGTTCGCAATATCAAAATTATTGCAAAAGGGAATGTTATATTGAACAATAAGCACCAGTTTGTTACAAAATTTATATAAATTTGGGACTAAAGGCTAACAAGACCACTAAGATCTGGAACTCCCTGCCAGCTCACGTGTTTGCTTCTTCTTACAGTCCCGGGTCCTTTAAGCGGGGCGTGAAAAGGCATCTAATGAGGCCGTCAAGCTGAGTGCCTCCACTGTTAACATGGTACATGTATACGATGGTGACCCTCTTTCCGAGACTTTGCCTTTAGCTTAACGTCAGGCGAGGTGAAGTCAAACTGTTGTGTACTTTTTAATTGTATTCTTTAATATGATGTTTGTTTCTGTACCAATTGTATAGGTAGGTAAAATAAACATGTGGCCTCTCGAGCCCAGTCCATTGTTATTATGTAAAGCACTTATATATGCAAAATATTTACGTTGTACTTATCCATAAATGAAAATAATTCAAAATATATTAAAAGTCGGATTAAATATCATAATCCCTTATCCTAAAACCTCTCAAATCTACATATAACAGCTCGATACTAAACACTTCAAAATAAATCGAATACATTTCAAACTCCTGGACTATTGATATCGATTACACCGATTCTATGAATACGTACACCGGTCACTTCTATGACCACATTTCTATGATATATATCACAGTTTCTAATAACCAATAATTTATGAACGTCACACATATCACATGAAAATTATATTGAACGCAAACTTTAATTTACTAGTCCGGGAGCTCGATCGTATCGATGCATCGACCAATTACCGGTTGAATCGTTACTGATTTATACGATAATTATTGGGACAGTAGTTCCAATTCACATACGAGTACTCGGTTGAAGTCGGTTTGTAGTAGTGGAGGGTTGAATCGGTTTTTTGAGCAAGTGCCTAGTATCGGGTGATAAGTACGTGTTTTTTATACCATTAAAGTAGATTGGTAAAGCTGACCCCGGACTCTAGGGAGAAACGACTACGACTGGGATTAAAGCTGGGTTGAAGAAGAAGAGAATGCTTGGTGTATTACCTATCTAGATAGCGTTGTGTGGAATGTTGTAGAATATTTATTTATTATAGTTTTTAGTTCCGTGACCTAATGATCTTATGGTTTCAAGGTCCTTTGAGCCGCTCAAAGGGTTTTTCCAAAGGTTTCCTCTCGGAGTATCCACCTTTTCCAATGCAACTGCGGGTTTAGCTAAACTTCGATATTTTCGGTAAAGCGACTGTCATATGATCTCCTCAACTTACCACTGGCGATATCGAAGCGTTGCAGTCTGACTAGTTGTTGAACTTTTCTTATGACAAAGTTCCTATTTTACATTTTGACTGCTACATGCCCAGCGAGTAATACTCGATCGGTATATCGATTCTAGTGTGCGGAACTCGGGAGTCGTGTGTGTAATTATGAGATTTGCTTCGAACTAAGAAATATGGCCAGTCTTCTGATGTGTTATTCTGTAATCGTTATGAAATGAATTATTTTTACATGATGCTCTCTACTACTAGATGCTATCGACAGGTTGCAGCGACGTGCGGTCCGCATTATTGGGAATTCTGAGGTCACGAACGCCTTCGAGCCTTTGCAGATGCGTAGAGATGTTGCGTCTTTGGCAATATTCTACCGTCTCCATGGTGAATGTTCTGACGAGCTCTTCCAATTAGTCCCACCTTCTCCTTTTCTTCATAGGACGACACGTGCAGGGCTAAGATGCCATCCATATACGATGCAGAGTATACCTGCTAGAACCACGCGTTTCAGTGACTCATTCCTATGCCGCACGATAAGACCTGGAACTCCCTGCCAGCTCACGTGTTTCCTTCTTCCTACAGTGCCGGGTCCTTTAAGCGAGGCGTGAAAAGGCATCTAATGAGGCCGTCAAGCTGAGTGCCACCACTGTTAACATGGTACATGTTTCCGATGGTGACCCTCTTTCCGAGACTTTGCCTTTGCTTAACATCAGGCGAGGTGAAGTCAAATTGACGTGTCCTATATAAAAAAAATATATTTTACAGTTTGACTGCTACAGGCCCAGCGAGTAATACTCGATCGGTATATCGATTCTAGTGTGCGGAACTCGGGAGTCGTGTGTGTAATTATGAGATTTGCTTCGAACTAAGAAATATGGCCAGTCTTCTGATGTGTTATTCTGTAATCGTTTTGAAATGAATTATTTTTACATGAGATAGGTACAATGTGACTGCGGTGGATTAAATATAACTGTAAAACCTATATTCTCTAAGAAAACAGTGTAGGTATAGGTTCCACTTAGATCTTCAGGACTCACTTCACCTGCTGATTGACTGATGACAGTTGGCTGATGATGATTGGCAGTTGATTATGGAAAGAATGAGAAGAGGTAATGTAACCAAGATTGGCATAGATGAAAAAAAAACATAAAGAATAAATGAGCATTCAGTATTTAGTCAGTCGAGTTGACGTCACTTTGAAGAACGTTCGAGAAACTGAAACTTTTTAAATCGATTTGGCGAGGGCCTTCCCGTGCTCCCAGATTAGTTTTGCAAACGTTCTATGTAGGTAATCACACTGCTCTGCTCCCGTGGGGATTTGTGCGTGACGCCTTACATTCAGTTTGCGTCAATTGTGTCTTTATAAGCAACTAGCTTTTGCCCGCGGCTCCGCCCGCGTGGAGGTCGGTTATCGCGACCAAACATAGCCTATGTCCTTTCTCATGGTCTAATCTACCCCTATACCAAATTTTATCAAAATCGGTTCAGTGGTTTAGGCGTGAAAGTGTAACATACAGACAGACAGACAGAGTTACTTTCGCATTTATAATATTAGTATGGATTTCTTTCTGAGTTCTTTTCAAATTAGAGCCGTACTCTCTCTTCTTAAGCACTACAAGACTTTCATATTATTCTACGAAACCCAAAAGAAAAACCACCAGTGGTTTTTAGCCCTTCTTTAATATGTATAAAGTCTTACGACAGTTTTATTATTCATCTTAACATCACGTGCTACACACATTCCTGTCTTAATTATTAATTTTGAACTCCGGTAGCTGACTATTAGACCTCTATTATCACAATATCATGCATACCAATGAATCAAAATAAACTGAACGATAAATAAAAATAAAGGCGCGAAAAAAATCAATTCACCGCTTCGGTGTTACAAGTTTTAATAGCCGGCGGCCATCTTGATTTATATCTAACAAAATTGGTATTAATCATGGCACAGTGAAGAATAATTATTGAAACTGGTATTTATCTACGTATATTAATGTCAAAACATATAAAATTGGTTTTGATAGTGTCTTAAATAATTTCTGGTTATAAATTGTTCTGCTACTGGGTAGAGTTATGAAAATTTACATTAGAATTTTTCTTTCACTTGTAAGTTTTCGTTCGTCACAGCTAAATACACTTCTGTCAACCCCTTCGGATTGACATGCGTGAATATAGTTACGTATGTATTAATATTTATGGTAAAAGGTTGCCTGTAAGAGATCGCTCTTAGCGATAAGGCCGCCATTTGTCCAAAAAAAAATGTCATGCATTGTCCATACATTTACTGTAATACTGGTGTACTTGTAAAGATTTATCTATCTATCTAATATTTATAACTAGCTTTTGCCCGCGGCTCCGCCCGCGTGGATGTCGGTTATCGCGACCAAACATAGCCTATGTCCCTTCTCATGGTCTAATCTACTCCTATACCAAATTTCATCAAAATCGGTTCAGTGGTTTAGGCGTGAAAGCGTAACATACAGACAGACAGATAGAGTTACTTTCACATTTATAATATTAGTATGGATTAGTCGAGGCTTAGGTTAGAAGGCACCATTTTGATTTAGGAGCCCTGAACAACCCCTACTTCAGGGATCGCTTGCTTTTGCTCCTCTATTTGGCTTATCTCGGAATTTATGTGAGCGACTGTCATCTAATCTCTCAACCCCAGAATTGCATGCAATTCGACCGTTTGCAATCACGTATACGAGTTTACAGGTGGGGTTGACTATGGGTACCCCAAAAACCTTGGTGTCACTACCCAAACAAGATCCGCGCAGGGGTAGGCGTATTAACGTAGTGTATTAACTCTTACATATCGTCATCTATGATTACCGATCCCACAATATTTTACTTAATCCAATTTTTTTTTTTTTTTAAATCCAAAGTTTAAAAAAAAAATTAAAACGTTGCTTACGATAAGCTTGCACCATTTAACGATAGTAATAAGGCATTCGTAGCGTATGTTATGATCTTTGATTACGTTCCCATACCAACGTACTTGCGTACATACGAGTGAAGGGATTCTAATACCCTACATTAACGTCAAAAGACATCGTTGATCATATATTATATGACTTGAATGGCGGTTGTAAATATTGTTTGGTAATCAAGTATAGCAAAGCAATAATAGCCATTTATTTGGCCCTTGGCATTATGTTTGAAACTCGGTGACATAATATCTATTCGAAGTTAATAATGTGCCATTGGACACAAAATATGTATATGAAAATCAACTTCAAAACAGATGGCTTGGTGCGTTCTTCTAGAGAAGAGCTAGCTATCTTCCATTTTGACGACTTCTTGAATGTATATATGTCCTGGGGTACATACATTCAAGGTTGGGGTTTCTACCGCCTAATTCAGAAAACGGTTAAGGTGTGTATACATGTACATTACTTCTAATTATTTTGAGTTCAAGGGTCAGCCCTCGTCGAGTATACTCAGACAGCTCACAGTTTACATCATTAGTACAGAGGAGCAGACCGCCAAGCGTGATCATCCTACATCAATGGAGGATCCTTTCTTTGTGTAGGAGTATTTTCGCACTCTCTGCTTCCAAAAAAGCATGCTTTCGGGTATGCCACACTAAATCTTAGAGGCTCAAGCTAACCTATTGTCACTTCCGGATTAGCCACGATTATAATGACGTTCGCTCGTGAACTCTATCCTAAAAGGCATAGCGGCGACGCTGAAACATACAAAGAGAATCGCCGCTAAGATATTTATAGAAGAATTTTCGAAGTACGTTATTGGTACACAACTGCGAACCAAGCTGTTGCGTATCAATTTGTTCTTACGTGCGTAAGAAATAAAGAAAGAAACTCGTTAATTGAGAATCAGCACAAAATAGCACACAAAATACAAAAAAAACTATTTATGACAGAGAAAGAAAAAGACTAAAAGGACCTAAGTGACGTATGCTGACAAGAAGTCTGACAAGTTATCCAAATGTCAGTGTCACTCAGGCTGTCAGCTATACGTCAATGGCACGTGGTGATGTTTTTCTACTCTGCCTTACACAAACCTTTAAAACAAAATACAAAAACTAATTCATGCACAAGTGCACTGTATTCCCAAAGGATGGATTTAGATACATATCTCATTAATGATTATGAATCCATACGCTTCCTCGACTATCAATCCATACTAATATTATAAATGCGAAAGTAACTCTGTCTGCCTGTCTATCTGTCTGTATGTTACGCTTTCTCGCCTAAACCACTGAACCGATTTCATGAAATTTGGGATAGGGGTAGGTTAGGTTAGACCTTGAAAAAGGACATAGGCGATTAAGGACATAGGATATTTTTCGAACTTAACAGTTAGCATAATAAATGCTATAAAAAAATCATTCAAATATTTGAGCGCAGTCATCAAAATTCAATGTTTAAAAATGGTTGAAAAATCATTCATTGTTTCCAACAGTTCGTAAGAATGTTGGTAGATGGCTGCACCGTCGCCCTTATAGACGGATATAAAGAGAAGGAAAATTTGGAATGATTCAAGTGGTGCTCAATAGCTCAGTTGGCAGAGCAGTCGCCCTGTAAGCGAAAGGTCGTGAGTTCGAGTCTCACTTGAGCATTTCATTTTTTCCAATGTTTTTCGAACTTAACAGTTAGCATAATAAATGCTATAAAAATCATTCAGACATAGGCTATGTTTGGTCGTGATAACCGACATCCACGCGGGCGGAGCCGCGGGCAAAAGCTAGTAAATCAATAAGATAACAGTACAATAGTATGTAACTGTAATTATTTCACTGTAGCAACTCAACGAACCATGACAAAGTAACCACATCTTTTATCTGTTTCGCAAATTCCGCTTGCCAGTTTATTTACGAGATCATAGGCTTAAGCGTGGAATCGATTACATGGGCATTGTTGTAATAAACGACTGAATCGATCGATTTGAGGCTAATGTGACAAATTGTATGCAGTTCAGTATTTTTAATCGATTTAGTTTCGAAAGAAAATAAGTTTAGTGAAGCAATATTGTAACGTAAATCAAGTCAACAGTATATCTTCGGGGTAAATAGGTTTTCATATTATTGACAATCCCATCCCCACACGATTTCTTCTCATGCGGTGTCGTACAAGGCGACTAAGGAATGGGTTATTTAACATCAGACAAACATGCAGCCCAGGTTCAGCCTCAGATGCATGCCTCGAGTCAAAATAGTGCCCGGAACCCTATTACGTGGAACCGAATAGAATGATTGGTGAAATGTGGGTGTTAAATTCACCTCTGCCTATCCCTCCGGGGATAAATGCGTGATTATATGTATATGTAATATTAGTTTTGTTGTTGCCTTCGTTATAAGCTTGCACTTATGGACGCGACAGTCAGCTTCCATTATTTTGTTTCTCGGCTTTTTGGGTTATTAGATTTCATATTGGATTGATTGGTTTATAATAGATAAACCAATCAATTTAGCCTATTGTAGGCCTATAGGACATAGGCTTCTCCCATTGATGGGAGGTTTTGGCCTACTGTTTCCACGCTGGTCAGACGGGTTGGTAGGTTAGGGTTACTTTTCGAGTTTTCCTTCTCTGCAGTGATTTCGTCTGCATACCGTTGTCTCTTAGGATATCCTTCAGATGAGCTGAGTTAGTGATACTTGTATTACAGACAAAATAGACAGTAAAATAAGGTAATGAAACATGTGTAGATAAAAAAAATGAATTTAAAAAAATATCTCTACTATTCCGTTCAGGCATAAGTTTATAGCTCAAACAGTTTTCATTCTCCCTGCCCTTGACCTTAAGGTGCCTTTGATTATGAAATAGACTATCATTCAATAACAAATGAATGTCAAAAATGATTGCGTGTTCTCTAGATGTTATTGAGTGATTTAAGGGCGTGCACGCACTAGCTTTCTACGTAACCGTGCGAAACGAGCCTTTCTACCGGTAATCTATAACTGGATTATTGGAAAACATATTGAACAATAACAAAACGGTAGTCGGACCACGACTCTCAGTATTGGATTGTTTGTGTAGATTTAGATTCAATGGATGTGGCTTACGGAGCTGGGAGAACATGTCGAAAATTTAAAACAATGAATGAGTAGCATTCACTATCACTAGTGGTTCAGCATGCAAAGTAACTCTGTCTGTCTGTTTGTGTGTTACGCTTTCACGCCTAAACGACTGAACCAATTTTGATGAAATTAGGTATAGGAGTAGACTAGACCATGAGTAAGGACATAGGTTATGTTTGATCGCGATAACCGACGTCTACCCGGGCGGAGCCCCGGGCAAAGCTAGTATATGATAAAAGTAACACAATCTGTGTAGTCTGGGTTAAATGAGTCTCAACAATGGTTAATATTTGGAGCTATGATGAAGAAAGACTGTCTTTATGTCGCTGCTTCATAAATACAACTTCTAATAGATATTGTACACTTTTATAGACTCGTAAATTGTTTAGAGAAGCTTTCAATACCTTTCGTGAAATAAGGACAATCTCGTAGACATTATTACTTAAGAAAATCGGTTCAGCCGTTTTTTATTAACGATTTTATTAAGATGGATATACACGTATGCATACCTACCTTTCTTGGCATCACTACATTTTTTACATCTTATTATAAATTAACTAACAACTTCTTTTTAAAAAGGTTACGAAATATTCAACAAATCTAATCATGATAAAAGTTCGTGTCCGCCAATTTTACACGCATTGAAGCGTTTCACATCTAGTTTGGTACTAATTCCTTGTAAATATTATTTCCAATTGATCGTGAGACGTGACGCTCGTGGAAGTGAAACCCTCTTTTGTAATGAGCGATTATCAGTAACGATTTTCGTTCTTTTTCATCGAAATACAATATCGATTGCAAAATTCGCGACGAATTTTAGATTAAGTTTTTCATTTGGAAAATAAATTTATATTAGGACATTATTAAGTCATTGTTTTTTTTTTTTAATTTGACGTTTCACCGCACTTGATACGTAGTTAGAAGTTTTTGCTGTTATTGAATTTATTAGTGTTTATTAATATGAATGATAGTTTGGTCATACAATTTTACTTGTGTCACTTATTTATACTACGGCTATAAGGAGGATCCCTTGCTATGAACTTCGGGGAGGCCACATCTGCAAGATGTGTACACTTTCTGATTGACAACCAAGGCTCTGACGCGGGCTTCTAGCTTAATCTCTGCTTAAGTCTTACGATTTAAGCATAGACTAAGGGTGTGGAAAGCTTGCAAAGAAATGTCTATATTTACTCGAACGCGGTCTTTTTTTATGTTTATTTTAGAGTTAAACGAACAACAATAACTGAAAAACATTAATTATGACCAAAGTAAAACAAAACATTAATCAAGATGTTATGTATACGCTTTCCCCACCACTAAAAGTCGAAACTTTATATGCTATTATTCTTTTTATCATATTATACCTAATCTACCAATTCTAATAGGTTTCCACGACACTCGAGTAACACCTTTAGCTACGTGGCCTTCTTACCAACTAAGACTGTAATATTGAAACGGCAAGATTCCAACAGTTGAATGAGTTTAGAACCATCTGTCATCACCTGTCAGTTACTAAACATTCTATTTATCAATGAACCACAATTTGACACATTAACCAGCTGTCAGATCTATCGAAGTGTCAATTTTGAACGATTAATCAGTAGCTATCGATAGTGGTTAACAGGTGACAGGTTATCAAACTTAAGATACGTTCTCTTTGAGATTTCATTTCTGTTTATCTTTTTTAAAATAATTAAAGGAGAAAGGATGCCTCCGTGCGTTCTAAACATTTTTTTAAATAGTAAAAAAATTTACCTAGTTATAAAATTATGTAAATATTTCAATTAACCTTTCCAGTTAAATTAAATTCCTTGTGTTAGGAGTGGCCCGAACCCAATATAAAAGGCTCGAACTCCGGACTTCACGATCGAAAGATTACCCAATTAACTAGAGCATTAAAACGTTGCTGTCATCTTTTGCTTTATTATTGACAACAAATTATCAACCATTTTTATTACCCACTAGCTTTCGTGACCAAACATATCCTTTCTCAAGGTCTTATCTACCCTTAAACCAAATGTCATCAAAATCGGTTTAGTAGTTTAGGCGTGAAAGCATAACATACAGACAGACAGAGTTACTTTCGCATTTATATTATTAGTATGGAAGTATGGATAACCTACCCATACACATTCTTAATATTTATCAATTCCAGTGCCGAGAACACAAGCATACCTGCATATATTCACGCTTGTAAACCCCTGAGGGAGTAGGCAGAGGTAATGTCGTACCTATTTATTATTTCGTTTATAACTTTCGTTGACACGTTAATTTTATTCATTTAACACAAGGTCTCAATAATTTCTCCTTTAGTTTGCTTTGGTGTGGTTGACCGATCTCACAATACATAAATAAGCATGAAAATATTGTTCATAAAAACTATATCACGGAGAGGTCAATGCACTACCAACAAATTGGCTTATAAATGTCAATTTTCACAGAGGAACCTTTATACTGCCAAGGACAGCAGTAAACAGGTTGTGCGTTCCTTTCTATTTGTTGACCTCGAAAAATTGGCTGGCTAAGATAAGAAGGCAGGTTATTCATGGGTGACTAATAGAAATGTACTGCAATGCACCGTTTAAATGGGCTATGTTCTAAAAGCCGCTGAGCGGGCTATGGAGCGAGCTATGGCGATCGTAAGAAAGTAAACGGAAGGTAAGACGCCCCCTAGCCAGATGGACTGGTGACCTGAAAAAGGTGGCTAGGACAGACAGGATGCGGAAGGCGGTGGACCGGAAGAAATGGCGCACATTGGGAGAGGCCAGTGCGATATGCTAATTGATTTGAAAAGGACAGGCCAGAACATACGATTTTTTTTTAGTTGTTAGGTCATTTTGTCACTACTTTTTGGCACTACGACCGGCAGTTGGCGTGATGTTTTAATCGGTTCGAGTCCGACATAATCTCCCCACCCGGCACCGGTGGGGGATAATTGGTGTCAATAAATGAATTAGCCTATAGCAGTCCATTGCTGTATCTACACCCCCCAGTGTTCGGAGGCTTTGGCTTACTGTTTCCACGTTTGTTTTGGCAGAAAAGCACACGGCAAAGTGTTTACACTCGTGCTGCCTTCCCTAAACCCACGTTGGCAGGACGAATTGGTATAGGGTTTTAATTTGAGTTTTCCTTCTCTTCTTCTTCTTATGCAGATGAAATCACAAATACGACACCCTTCCGAAGAAATGGGGTGTCTTTCTCCGCCATCACTCGGATGACTTATGATAATATATAAATACATATTATACATAATAATCACGCCTTTATCCCCGGAGGGTGAGGCAGAGGTAAATTAAAACCTACATTTCACCAATCGGTCCCACGTAATAGGGGGTGAGCCTATTGTCGCATTCCGGGCACTATTATAATTTGTGTACAATAAAATATACATAGATACAATTCATTTTATTCTATTTGATCACTATCTTACATTTTGGTAAGTGCTAATGTTGTCGATGGTGAAGCAAGCTTTCCTAGAAGCAATCTGTTCACTCTAGACTTGAAGACTCCCGGGCTGTAACTTTCCAGAAACAACAACAATGCTTCACACGGAACTCACGGAGTCAATTAAGATGTGTTCTCCAACTAACTCTTCTCTATAATTCGCTCTGACCAACTAAAGTCGTCCATTAATAAGTAGATAGGTATACTGGGTTACAAGATACTTATATAGGTACCCCAAAACATCTAAAAAAGAGTATTGAAGGCAAATAAAAACACTACACGTCAATCAGGCTAAGAACACACAAGGAGAAAGAAACATAATTATACATCACATGTGATTGCGGATGTAAACAAATGTTTATTTCTACTTTCATCCATTATAAACCATTCATTGGTGGCTACTTAATCGTACGGTAAAGCCAGTTATACAACATATATGTCGTCAATAATATATAATCAGTTAATGGGCTTGTACTTTTGTAATGATACACTTGATGTGTTGCGGCTTAGGGCGGACTCTGCTACTAGTTGAGGAAGATGGGGAGAATTCGAATGTTGTTTATTTATAATATGAACATATTTCTTAAACTTTTTCTTTTTTTTAAGGAAGCAGCACTATTATTTTCATAATTTATAAGGGATTAGTTTAAGTATCGACGTCCATTTATTTTAATTACAAGGGCGTGAAGAGTGTGAAGAATTCAAAAATATTGATCAAACTATTGATTTAAAACTGAATTTTACTGTTAAATATAAATCTGCGGTAGCCTAGTGGTATGGGTAATGGACTGCTGAGACGAGGTCTCGGGTTCGATCCCAGGTTTACCATGGCACACATCAATGACTTTTCGATGCTTTCCGAAGTTATGTGTGTATTTATCGCAGGTTTATAAGTGACCGCCTCCAAAAATGCAATCCAGGTGGCGGCACACTGGGAACACAGAATTTGAGTTTGAGTTTGAGTTGAGGCGCCTTCGATTCGACAGAAGAAGAAGTGCCCGGTTAATGGCAATAGGCTCGCCACCTATTACATTGGAACCTAAACATAAACTGGCGAAATGTGGGTACCTCTGCCTACCCCTTCGGGGAATACAGGCGTGAGTTTATGTTATGTTATGTTATGTTATGTTATATAAAGACGTTTAGATAAATAAATAGATAGAAACCTTTATATTGTACACAACATAATATTATTGTACGAAATATCTTAGGTTTAATCTTGATATCGCTAACACCGATCTCTATTTGGGTGGCTAAATTCAGATAATGACGTGTAGTTTCAGTCCACTAAAGTCATTAAACGACATTATTTCGTGAAATTTCAGTTTATTTAAACAGGTTTCACCTGCGAACGCTTAAAATAAATTGTTACTCGAACCTAATTGTTCCATAAGGATATAATTACAAACAGAGGCATAACAAAACCTTCTCAACGAAATTGTACTCACACATTAACATGGTATAATTCACCCTCACCTCCCCACGCGACTACTTGACACAGTTACCGATATAATTGTAGCAATTTACTGGTACAACTGGCGACGGTTGGACTTGGACACGTCAAAACATATCGACATAACGCCTTGCGCAACTCAGAGCCTTGATTGAGCCATTCACATATAATCAGTTATGCATTTATGCCAGTTTCACTCACTGTTCTAAAGTCAAAGTGTCCCTTTAGGCCGTTCAGAATGTATCGGCTATTCTCGTTATAACTGCAAGTACCTACTGCAACTAGTGTCAATTTGCATAAACACTGCGGGCAGTGAAAATCTCGAATAGTATTAAATTTATATGAGAAAGAAAAATATACGCTGGTAATGGTATGAAATTTCACAAAAGACACATTTTACAAAGAGTCATAATTTTTAAGAAGTCTGAAAAATAATAATGTTGTAGTATATATTCCCCATATTGTAGTCGATTGGAACCACCGCTCCCGGTTCGCAATATGTGACGATGAATTCCCTACCTATGGCGAGCGATGTAATGATAGAATGTGGTTCAATCATGTCGAACAATTCGTCTGAACTCTTTTTTTGTTTAGTGCGGGGTCAGCTGTAGTACCATGAAAGCCAGGATTAATAAAATAGTGGAAGGGAGAAGTTAAAGAGCGGACACCATGCCTCAAAGTACAAGCTTTGGATACAAAAGGGATTGGAGCTCGGAAGACGACGTTACGTCGCCTAATCCAAGAATCGAACCTAGAAACTCTTTCACGGCAGACGCACTTGCTGACGCTACACTATCAGACCATAAATTTTAATACTTATTTCAATTTATTTCATAAAATTATCGTAACATTAGGCTCTATTCACACTAAATGTGTCGCTCGACGAACATTTTCATTCTAAAATTGTCGTGTCATTCTAAACTTTATTTCCATTACTATAGCTACTATCGATATACACTATAGTTAATTCAATAGATACTTGTTCGAGAATCACTTTGAGCTGTACACGAGTGATGCGTAACGCAGTGGCTCGCCGAAGCTCATTTCATGCTCTATTGTGATATCTTGTGAAAGTAATCAGTCGCCACGACTTTTTTGTCGTCAGTAATTACCAACGCCTATGTTCTAGTTAACTTTGGTAGGGGAATTCGGTGTGGTGATCGGAAAATGTTCTAGTTGAATGGCTGCAGCGATTGCGAGACACAATGGCAGCGAGTAAATCGGACACGTTGCATTAAAAAACAAGTAAGTGTTGGAGATGCAGTGTTATAGACAGAATAAGAATAGACAGTGGACAGCTATGTTAATAAATAGAAAATTTTGTAGCATGTAATAATGAATAAGTTTTTATAGAGCCTTATCTATGTCCCTTCAAAATTACATCGCTAACGTCGGCAAACCAATCTTACAAGTAAATACATCCATACATATTATACATAGAAAACCCAGACCAATGCAAATAGCCATATTCATGCCTACAAAGATTTGCACTGAGCGGGGATCGAATCCGCGCCTCCTGCGTGGCAGTCGCGTTCATTACCGCCACGCCACAGAGGTTGTCAAGTAACATCAGGCAACATTAGTTTGTGCCCTTTTTCTTACTTTTATCGATTTCTTTGGGAACAACTGCCAGCGGAGCTACCAACCACAATATTAAAACTAGCTCCAGAGCCTCATCCGTTAATCAGCAAATGTACCTCAAATTGATTTGTCTCAAATGACCCCAAACCATACATACACTCGTGATTACTTATCATAAATGTACTTACAGGTTAAAAAAGAAACACTCTTTTAAAACAATAATAAAGTTCATAATCCGCCAACCCTAAACTTAACCCCCCGGCCGCGATCACCGGTCGCGCTGACCACTCTACGTAGATGGCTCCTAATCGTGTAATTGACTTCCCACGAGCACTCGTACTTTTTTACCGTCCAGTGCTTCTGATCTCGTACATGCTGGTTACCCGTATTTAGTTTTTTATTTCAATGGAAGTGGTGTGTTTACTTGAAGAAATGGGTATCGGAGATTTTTTATAAAATGGTAAAATATTTACTGGTTTGTTTTTCTTGATATAGGTATCTTAGAAATATACGTTTATGACACGTTAATGTTTTAAGCCACAAAGATAGATGCAAAGTACCTATGAAGGAAACACGTGAGCTGGCAGGGATTTCCAGGTCTTAATGGTGCGACATAGGAATGAGTAACTGAAAAGTGTACATAATAGAGAGAAAAAAAAAAAAACAAATATATGCAATAAGACTCTTTAAAATTGGTTTTATTTTGACAAGATAGTGATAGTCACATTTTAAAATTCGATAAAGCCTATAAAACTGCATATACTTCATGTAATCATAGACACGGATTTTATTAAAGCTTCGTCGATCTATAAACAACTTTGGCTCCAATACCTTCCCTTTAAGCATCCCAGAAAATCTCTAATCCCACTAATAAATCACCCGCTACAAATAAAATCTCGTTACTCAGACCGCATCTGTGTACAGAGCCACATTGAAGTCTGCAGTTGCTGCGACTTACTTCTCAAAGAAACCTACAACATGCGGTTATAATAATTACAACTTGTGGTATTTTAAACCAAAAGGCAGCAGTCATAGGGTTGAGTTTAGGTTGTCACAAAAAGTCTGATAGATCGAAATGGAATTAAAAAAGTAATCGAAAATGAATGCACGTCGCCTCAGACGGCCGAGAAAGGAAAGCACGTATTTGTCGCGGTTCCGTAAGAAAAAAATCTTATTTCATTCATAAAATGAGTCGCATTCAGAACGTAGTTTTTTTTTCTCTCTTCGGACCGAGTTATTCATCGAGCCGCTTGATCGACGTGAAATGATGTCAAAACTTAACTTTTTTTAGTATTCTTTACATTTAACACACTGTTCACACTCGAGCGGTTCCGTCACGGATACGGATTCTCATAGTTCTGTTCCCAAGCTGATGAATTTGATCTTATTGTAGTGATTTTTTTGTTTTATTTGGATCAACACTTTAATCCATACGTACGTGATGAGGCGATTTTTACAAAATACTTTTAATACCATCATCACTTTACAGTGCATAAGCTTAGTTGAACATTTACTCAAGTAATCATATGCATTCGAAAAACATCGGGAAAAAAAAAAAAGAACTCAAATGGGACTTGAACCCACGACGTTTCCATTACTAGGGGAATGCTCTTCCAACTAAGCTATTGAGTCATACCTGAATCACTTCAAATTTCCCTTCTCTTTATATCCGTCTTTAAGGGCGACGGTGGAGCCATCTATCAACTTTCTTACGAACTGTTGGAATAAATTAATGATTTTTCAACCATTTTTAAACATTGATTTTTTATGACTCCGCCCAAATATTTTAATGAATTTTTTATAGCATTTATTATGCTAACTTTTTAAATTCGAAATGCATCGTGAAAAAGAAGAACTCAAGTGGAACTTGAACCCACGATCTTTCCCTTACAGGGGAATGCTCTTCCAACTGAGCTATTGAGTCACACTTGAATCACTTCAAATTTCCCTTCTCTTTATATCCGTCTTTAACCGTCGCCGTCGCCCTTAAGGTCCGAGGTTCATGAAACTATTGCCAGGATAAAAAGCATGTGCTTGCGTTGATCGGCTGGTATACTCATACCCCACGGCGGCGGCGCGCTGAATAGTGCGCCTCCCCATTCCGGGGGCGACTTGGGGATACCGTTGTCCCCCCTCCTGAGGAGGGCCAGACCGTAAGGGATGGCCCTGGGTCAGCCGGGGTGCGAGGGATATGTCTTTGACAACCTCACCTCCGGCCTAGCACCAAGACCCACAGTCGGCGTGCGGTTTTAGTCAGTTCGAGTCCGACATAACCTCCCCTTCCGGCTCCGGCAGGGGGGTATCCGAGGGGATTTCCGCACGAAAAAAAAAAAAAAAAAAAAGGTATACTCATACCAACCAACTTGACAGAAGTCAGATTTTCTTGGGTAATGTTTCTGTTCTTTCTTTCACATACGGTAAACATAATTTTTTGATATGTTCTAAACGTTCAGAGTGGTCTGTGAACACTTGCAGCATAGATGTAACATATTATTTTCCCTTAATTTGATATTGAACTATGTCTGTCTAAAGAAGTATTCACTACCAAGTCTCTTATTCTAATATCAACAGCAATAACAAACAAAAATAAAGAAGACACACTGTTGCCCGCAACTTTGCCCACGTGGAATTATGATCACGTTCCCGCGACGCATGGGAAGATAAATTCTCGACATAAAAAATCTGTTATAGAAATAACACATAAGTGCGCTTGGTAAGGCTAAGGTAGACTGTTAGATAGTGTATTAAATCTGCCCTAGTACAGTTTCACTGTGTATCTTTGGTAACAATATATCAATGGTGCATAAAAGCTAAAAAAAAGGGAATAAGGTGGAATTTGGTGCAAAATTTCAACCGAATCGATTCTGTTGTTTGAGCGTGATTATGTAACAAAACTCAAAAGATCTTAAACATAACATAAACTCACGCCTGTATTCCCCGAAGGGGTAGGCAGAGGTGCTAGCAAAATATCTTCACATACTTTCATATTTATAATATAAGTGCAGATGAGAATTGCCGTGTTGTTCCCGGTGGGGTAGACTAGGACCACACCATCTCTTCCTGTAGGGGTCGTTAAAGAGGACTAAGGAATAGGGCTGTTCTCCATCCGACAGTAAACATACAGCCCAAGACAAAGGGTTCGCTGGACGGCAATAGGCCCCTTATTACGTCGTGGGACCGAAAATCATAATTGACGAAACGTGGGTGCTGATTACACCTCTGCCTACCCCTTCAGGGATTTACAGACGTGAGTATATGGATGGATGCAGGCGAAAATTGACAAAATCTGCAACAAATTTAATCACAGCGTCTACTAATAACTAACAAATAAGTTATACAAAGAAGCCCAATTGTGAAGCCGAGTTCAAATTCCATTTACGATAAAGACCCCACACGGTCACAGAAATGTCCAACAATATCACAGCAAATACCTCACGCAGTAAAATAAAACTAGGTTTTACATAAACGGCAAAACTTTCGAACGTAACGCAATCGAAATCACGACTCGATCCTTTGTGAGCATCGATACGATCCATCGATCTGTGAGCGTCGCGGCGTGCACGCATGCATTATGTACTCGCATTCTTCGAGGTCAGTTGCACTGTTTTCTGTAATTGAAATTTAAATTTTAACGGTGTAATAAATTCGACTTTCAAAATATTTATTCGATTGCTATGGGGATAAATGTTTCTGGCAATCCAGAGAATTTACATAATATAACATTAATCCTAAAACCTGAAGAGTACCTAAAAGTTCGATAATAATGAAGAATTTCTGACGGTTAACTGAGTTTTCCGTGCAAACTATGTGTGGACCAACATTACATATATATTTGAATAAAGATATCACGCTGGGATATTAAATCAATATTTAGTTAGTCTGCGGTTAGTTAGACCATTCAAATTAAGTATTTATGAATATCAATTTGGAAGGAAATAACTTTAAGTTGACACAATCGTTTCAATGATATACTTTGTGGTTGCTATATATAATAAGATTGATTACTATTTAATTCGGTGATTTATTATAAGTTATTTATTTATTCTGTATAAAAGCTGTACTGAATGACTAAGTCAAAAGGTGTCATAAAAATGAAAAGCTTCACTTTGGGAATAATGTTTAAGTCCTTCTACTAAAGATTCCTTTCGATTACGTGATATGTAAATATATAACTTAGGGCATGAACTCAAAAAACAGAACGAATTTATAAAATTTAACTCTAATTAGGGAAGTACCTAACATCTAAAATAACAACTGATAAAAACTAATAGAAACTTTACAACTGCAAAAATAAAACGCATAATAATTCGTTATTTTTTAAAGTACTCGTGAAAGGGCAAAAACTCTTCATAATACTATTAGTTGTGAGGATAGATGTATGTGTGGACGATATTTACTCCTTCTCGCAATAAGTACTGAATGGATCTAGATGCAATTTGGTTTGAGGAATACGTTAGACTACTTTGTACCTCTATTTTGTTGGTTTAGTATCTCATGTAGGCAGAGCCGTGGAATATAAATTTCAAGACAAATTTGTAGGTACTTACATATTTGTGACACCTTCACACTGAACACATTTTAACCTTTAATAAATCATTATTTTAATCTCCGTTTACGCATACGGTGCAATCTCCCAGGCACTATGCCCCGAAACCCGATAGGCATCTAGCAATAGGATCGTTAGTTAGTTCGACTTGAAAGCTATTGCGGGCATTTTGCTTGAAATTAACAATTATAGCCTTACACTCGATTTGTATGTTTGAATGTCCGCATCGACTTGAAAGGGGATAGAGAATAAGTTGTACTTGAGAAGGATTTATACTGTGTTGCTTGAGTTGCTGTTGCAATACAAGTTATGGGAACTTAGTGTGTATACTCGTAAACTTAGGTTTATCTGTTCGATAAAGGTTGGACTAAACTTGAATATCGATTTGACGTTGTTCAGACGCCTTCTAGTTCGATTCAGAATAGGTCAGTTTAACAAGTTTGACAACCTCGCGCTAGCAAAGATTTTTTAGAAATTCTAACTAATTTTATGGAACGCTTTGAAGGATTTAACGAATTTTTGGTTTGTAACAATAAATTGTAAACCTCACGATAAATTGTTTTCGTTGGTGTGTCGGCTACAGTTCAGGGAGCGACTACGGTCTGACCCCACAACTCAGTGAGGTAATTCGGCGCCAGAGTTCCTTAACAGGTGCATCGATTATCAGGTTGTCTTGGGTCTCAAGGATGTCAGTGAGACCGACCCTATAACATCTACTCATAGTGTAGTGAATAGGTACGTAACTTTCCTAAAGTGTATTTATCGGGAACAAAGGTAAATTGACAAGGGAAGTGTGAGAAGAGCAGTGGGAGGGAATAAATGATCTAAAAAATATATTTATTTTGCATAAACGACCGTCAATCTCACTATCTGGAACATTTATCCGGGCTACTAATATTAGTAGTAAACAATACTATGCTTTATCTATAACTATCTCTCTAGCTTCCATACACCAAAACAAAAAAAAAATCCAAACAATACAGAAAATACTGTGCGAAGCCTCCACTTTCACAGAGCTCAGCAATTCCCCAACAAAAATAACAAAACAGTAAAAGATTCTACAAACGTATGTAAGAACAACCCTTCGGAATCAGCATAATTGTGCCCTCGCAATTTGTAAGCAAACAAGGTAATCGGTTGAATGTGAATTCACGTACAAATAAGCGTCCATTAGTGTGGCAGTGTTGGACACCGGAAGAGAGGTCGCACACGGACGGCACGAATCGACAACCTTCGACATCACACGAGGTAGGGTGGGGAGTTTATCGATATCGACAGGGTTAGTTGTCTAGGTGGTACGAAAATTATCGATATCGATAGGGTTAGTAGTCTTGGTGCAAGGAAGATTGTTGATCTCAATAGGGCCAGTAGTCTAGGTGGAAGGGTAGTTTTATTTTATGCAAGCTATTGTGTAAAGAATAGGTTTACATAAAATTCTGTGACCGTATGTTTTAATACTCTGCAAATCCTAGTGGTTTATAAATCCTAATTTTAACTAAAATGTATACTCATGTTTTATGCGATAATAAATAAATAAAAATAACAAAAAAGAGGATGGTCGATATTGATAGGGCTAGTAGTCTAGGCGGAAGTTAGATTGTTTATATCGAAGGCTAGGGCTAGTGGTCCAGGTGGAAAGAGGATATTGTTAGATGTCAAGATACCGGATTGAGACTTCGACTTATATAGTACATAGTATAGTGCTGCTTTGATTGGTTAACGAATGCCGAAATAAATGTTATATCATAAAAAAAAATACCTATTCATTAGTAAAAAATAAACTAAACATTAAAAGACACTGACACAAAAATACCTCCTCCTTTAAGCTTGACTGTTTTGGATAAAAAGTAAGGTACGAGTATAATACTACGTAATAGGCACTCATATTTAGAATAATATACTGAATACTTACTTATACTTATAAAGCTTAATAGTCATTACAAGGTCCTCAAAGTCAACCATTTTAATTTTTAATGATTGCAACTCCCTCATTAAAATATAATCCGGAAATAAACTTCTCAAAAAAAATACGATCCCCAACCATTTAAGCGTGCCACGTTAAATCTCATCTTAGGAGCTAGGTAATTATCCTGGCGACACTCCAAACTGTCTCGCTCATTTCAATTAGCTCTCTTAAATATTCAATGTCTTTAAAATAGGCTCCGCGATTCCACGTCGTGCCCGAGCTAGTTCAGAAGTTTCATTACCGTCCGGGTTAATTGTTGACTCCAGTTAGAATGCTTTTGGTTTTATTTTTACGACATTACTTGAGTTTTACGAGTTATGAAGTACAAGTTGGTGCCGTCCGATTTTGACAGTAAACCCTGTGATTTGATGGTGTTAATTTTTAATGGTTTTTGAATTATAATTCGCAGATTAACGGTAACTCTGACGTAATTAACGTTTGAAGAGATATATAAGCTATAAAACGTTTTATATTGAGTATATAAAGTTGCAGCGATTTTGTTAAAATGTATTTGATTAGTTTATTAATTTTTTATTATTATTATTTATGTAAAACACACTAACAGCTATTGAGGTAATGCGTGTGTGTCAGCTGATCTGGAGATTTTGTCGAGTTTGTTTTTAAAAGCATTCACACTGGGCGCCAGAACAACGTCTTCCAGTAGTCTGTTCCACTCTCTAACACGGTTAGGTAGAAAGTGTTTCCAGGGTTCGAGCCTGGATCGCATTGTACATAGCTTTAGTGGGTGATCTCTCAGGTGATAGTTTTAATCGAGGCTATACATGTCTTGGATGGTATTGATATCATAATGGTCGTTCAGTATTTTGTAGGTTTCGATGAGACTTCCTCTCTGCCTACGGTTTTCAAGTGTTGTGAGGCTAAGTTAAAGTTGTTTGATTTGACTGGATAGCTCTATCTTATATCGAATACATAGGGAAAAATAAATCTTCTCGGGCGGGATACGAACCCGCAGTCTTTCCCTTACAGGGGGAATGCCTTGATCAATTCGGCTACTGAGACACGCCCAATGTGATTCAAATTTCCCTTCTATTTATCCCTTCTTACTGCGATCTTTTTTTTCCCTATGTATTCGATTTATATAGTTAGCATACTTAATGGTGTGAAATACATTCAAGCTCTATTTTAATCGAAAAAGGCGGAAGGTGGAATTTCCTGTTAGACTGAAGACCTGAAAAAGATACTTGGTTAGACTGAATGTGGAAGGTAGAAAACTTGGACCTATGGCGCACATAAGGAGAGTCATATATGTACATATATAGACTGATTGAAGTATATTGTATATATTAATTTTCAAAGTGCACACCGGATAGCAATCTCTCACTTGTGTGGTATTATGTATACTTACTGCATTTTGTACTTCTTATGAGAATGACACGAAGGTTCTTGCCCCTAAAAATATTTTCTTTACCTCCTTTTTTGACATTGGTTATGTCAAAAAAGGAGGAGGTGATAGTGAGAAAGTTGTTGCTTACACTTTGTCCTAGTTTAGTTAGTGTCCTGTGGAATGCTTTTTATGGAGTCATGTTTTTGGGGAACTATAGGTACATTAAGAAGCTATGAAGCACCTACTTTTAGTTACGACTAGATTTTTTTATTCAGCTAAGTCAAGTCAATGAATATATAGCTGTAAGATTCCTTCAAAGTAGCAGCTAGTCGCTTCAAACATTCAGATCCAAATCTAAACCAAAACATATCAAATATGACATGAAATCGATAAACGTACATATGAACATGAATACCGATGCTATTCTAATTAAGAATTTCGCATACGTAACGTGACTGAGCACTAAATCGAACTCAAACGAGCACTCTCCACTCACATATAGATACGATCAGTGATATCGATAACGTCGTATCGATATTTCCGCATCGACAATTGGCCGGTGCGAGCGGAATGCGTCGCAGCGCATCACTACGCACACGGACTGATGATCATTGCCGGCGCATGCGCTCTATAAATAATATGTTGTAAAACGATTTTCGATAGATTAATCTGAATCGTGCGCACGGTCGTGCGCCGGCGGCCACAAGAGGGATCTATTGTAGATCGATACTGATTTAGGAACGGTTAGAAGGTACGGGAACACTGCTGTATTAATTGTGGACTGCTCATGGTGCTTGTATGATTAAGGAGTATCCCTGTTAAAGAGTACCTACATACATATACCATTTCACGCCATTTTATCCCCGAAGAGGTACGCAGAGGTGTATTAGCATCCACATTTTGCCAATTATGATTTTTACTCCTACGTAATTGCCCCAACTACGTCGCTGATTACCATCAAGCAGGTGCTTTTTGTGGTCTGTATGTTTGCTGTCGGATGCAGAACAGTCCTCTTATCCCTTTGTTTAATCAAAAATAATCATAAGAGACATTCTTTATACTACCAAAGTAGTGAATATATAAGCACTGTCTACCTCATAGCAACTGGTTCCCAGATGTAAGCTTGTAATATAATCTACAATTGCACATAGAAAAGAAGATACTCTTTCCTCTTTACAAACATATAATGCGGTATGAAAAGAAAAAAAGTACTCAGTTATGCCGAAGCCGTCTAGTTAGGGACCACCATTTTACGTCCAATAGCATCGAGAATTGGGGTCTGTATCTTCTGGACTGCACGTCAGCTATAATACCATTTAGCGGGTGCAGTCAATTGACGGACCAAAAAAAAGAAAATTATGGACTGATACTACTGTACTACTTATGTATATAAGTTAAAACCAGGACTAGTAGATACATAGACTTTTTATTTCTAGAATAGGTCCTGGGTTGCGGAAACAGGATCAGCATTTACGAGCGTAGACACGAGCAATACAAGATTCTGCTAAGCAAGGCATCTAAAGTAAAATTAAACAATGGCTCCTTTCCGCATCTTATAGATATCTAACACTACAATCGGGTACGCGCACGCGTGCCCGTACGTGATACGTAAATGTGCGCCGGCGCAGCCTGTGGGAATCGACCGCTGTGCCGCCAGTATTTGCTCTAGACAAGAGATATCTGAGTGTCCAGTACCTAGAAGGAATATATTGGATCACTTAACGTTTAAATGCGCACTTATTTTTCAAACTCTATTTAGACCCTTTATAATGTTTAACCCTATACAACCATTTTCTGGATTTGTTCGTGTTTTTCTGTGGTCCATTTCATTATTTAGCTTTAAAAATGTATATACCAGTGGCGCAGAACCTCAGAAAATGACTGCTGTGCATGCGGTTAACGTTTATTCCTAGATGGAGCAAAATGCAAGTGGAAATTGCCTGATAGAATTTTTTTCATAGAATCAAGTGTTTGGAAAAAGTACCCAGTTGACGAGAATAAGCTCGTAATCTATTACGTAGAATTGAAAAATATATAACACACCGCTGCTTAACCATTTGTGAACAAACAGTCGTAAAAATATGATTGTAAGATATAGGTATTGCTGTTTCATTTGTATCATAAAAACCTTCCAAAGTACTACACCACCACACCACGTGTCATCGTTATATTCAAGTGTTATTATTATTATAAGAAAATCCATCATTTTATATGAAAATTTCACTTTGCAGTTTCTTAAATGGAAACTTTAAGCCCCATAAAACTTTTCAAGCATGCTTCACATAAGTTTTACGTTCAATACTATAACTTAACCAAGATAGCATTTACCGCTCCTAAAATTTTATACCGCTGTATCTTGGGGTATTAAGGTTTAGAATTGTGTGGTTTTAAGATTTGTAAATGTAGTATTGTGTTCATAAATGTGTAAGGAGGCGTTAAATATAAGTTGGTCGTATTGTAAAAATAACTATCAAATGGTATTCGTGTGTTAAGGCATCGTCCTTGATCTTTTCATATGCATTTTATGGTACGAAAACTTCAAAAAGATTTCTTTCCCGTAATTTTCATAGTTTTATTTAGTTTTAGAACACATTTTTTTTATGAAAGGACACGTCAATATGACTTCACCTCGCCTGATGGTAAGCTAAAGGCAAAGTCTCGGAAAGAGGGTCACCATCGTAAAAATGTACCATGTTAACAATGGTAAAAAAAAAAATGGAGGCACTCAGTATGACGGCCTCATCTGATGCCTTTTCACGCCCCGCTTATAGGACCCGGGACTGTAGGAAGGAGGAAACACGTGAGATGGCAGGGAGTTCCAGGTCTTAATGGTGTGGCATAGGTGATATTCTACTGAGTCTGTTTTTTAGGTAGTGTCAAGTGATAGAAATCAAAAGTCTTATTGACAACCTCAATGTCCTGGTGGTTCTATTTCGTTTTATGGACTAGTTTCACTGCTCAGAGATACTAGTGAACTCGACTGCTACGCGGGAAGCGCCTGTTTAATTCCCGCTCAGTGCAAATATCTGTATATTTATTTGTCTGGGTATTTTCGTGCTTTAGATTTTCGATTCGATCCCGGTTGTCATATGACCTATAGCAGTTATTACGGGATGTTGGAGCTCTTAAAAGTTCAATAACTGGTCTGACTGCAATACTTCGATATGTACTTCGGTTATCACCAATGCCTTGTGGAGGTCAGATAGCAGTCTTTTCACGGAAAATATCGAAGTTCAGTCGCGTTGCGATTGGACTGGAGAAGCGAATCCCACTGAGGTAAGGCCACAGAAGTGAAAGGTGATAACACATGGATGATGATGGTCAAGTGAAGACCATCGTTATTAGACTTTCTTAATGACTGCTTCTGGTTTAACACTAAACAGAAGTTTTATACAGATAGATATAGTTATAAAAAACATGTAAACCTAGATTAGAAACAAGAACCAACTTCCTACTACATACATTCACGTAACCTAATAATTACAAATACACAAGCGTTTACACAAGAATACACATTCGCACATTTGCAAGATCTAGCCGCCGATAGCTTAGGGAGCGCAATAACGCTAATGCGTAGCCGTAAAATGACACTCGATCGCAATTAGCGATAGCTTCAGCGACTGGAACTGCGAAGGACGGTGTACTAACGGGTATATTCTGTACACCGTGCGATATGTGGTCATGTGGAATGAGCCTACAGGTGATACCACTTGTATCACTTGTAAGCTTATTCCACATCACCTCGGTGATATAAGTGTTCGGTGATTGCAGCTGTGCGTGAGGAGCCTGATTAATTGCCGAGTCTTTTTTCTTCGGGGTCAAAGATGAAGTTGTCCTTGATGATTAGTACTGATAGGTTAACTTAAGTGTCAATGATTCTAGCGTCAGGTTTTCCTCACGGGGTTAGGATATCAGATGACAGATCTCTTATTGATACGACTTAGGGCAACGTTATAGCCATTTACTGATATTTTTAAGAACTAATGGTAATATTGAAACCTAGAAAGCAACTGAACAAGGGTTTAAAGTGAGTCCTGGATAGATTCCGGCTTTAACATATTCCGACTTTACCAGATTCCGACTTTGACAGATTCCGACTTTAGCACATTCCGACTTTATCAGATTCCGATTTTAGCAGATTTAAGTTCACTGTGTTTATCACTTTAATTTATAAAAAAATATTCTGCAACTTTAGAGCGATGGAAAATCGTGAAATATCGAGCGTATTCGATAATAGGGCGTAGTTCGACACACGTGTATGACAAGATCTTATTGTTACAATACAATGTAGAGCGAAAGCGATTCTATCTGCATACGTTCAACTTGGCTTGTTAAAGGCTGGCTAGCCTGTGATTGTATTGCCAGCTACAATCTAGAAATAAAATCACTAGCGGGAATTACACCTCTTGTGTTGCAAGCTTTTCGGTAACCGTTTACCAAGAGGTGGGCAGAGCTTGCTTTTTGGTTATTTAGGTACTTTAATAAAAACAGGTCAAGTGTGTACGTGTAACGGGAAATAGCGCGATCATGGTATGAGTACAGTCAGCGTCATAAATATCTTGACAACGAAGTCTCAAAATGATCTTAAATCTCTCGTATGAAGAGGAAATCAAACTGTTTTATTGATTTAAATGGTATTATTGTCCGAACTGAAGGTGTGTACTAAATATCAGAACAATCAGTCAACTGCAAGGGAGCCAAAAAGTTAAATTAAGATCATTTTGTGCACTCTGTTCGTAAACATCTTTCTGATGCTGACTGTACTCATAGCATGATCGCGCTATTTGTCGTTACACGTACTTTTGATTTGCCTGAAGGTTCACAAATTCACAATAACAACGGCCAGTTTAACCTGTTCGAAACGTCAGGCAAATCTAAGATATGTATGTACCAATACCATGATCGCGTTAATTCCCGTTATCATTATTGTATATCATGGAACGCGAGAGTTTAAAACTTATGTCAAGTGTAAGTCGTAGCCTGCGCCATACTATTATCTTTTCTGTGTTTGCGCTAAAGCTTCGTCCGGTAATCAACAGATGCGTTCTCCAATCGACTAAAATATGGGGTGCTTCAAGAAGAGCATTAGAAGATTTCTACAGAGTCCGCAGCACAGAGTGTAACGCTCCTAGTATTGCACACGTCAGATGAACAGTGTGCTTGTCTGCCACCTAAGGAGCATAAAAAGGGTGCACTAGCTGGCTGTCTTGGCTCCAAAGATCTTAGTAGGGTTCGTTCAGGACAATAAATAGTCTATCTGTAGATATACGTACTTCAGTAACTGTAACACGCGGTTTTACTCTCCTTATGTGGTTCATCGGGCAGTTGTCCACCGTTTCGAACCTCCCGATCGCTCACGTGAACTTTTCTTTATTATTTTTATTTTTTAACATTCTACACAACGCTGTCTAGAGCCATAATAAGCTTAACTAGCTTGTGATATGGGATCTAGAATGCGAATAAACATACATAATTTTTTTTGTAGTTACGTAGCCATATTCATGCATACAAATATTTGCACTGAGCGGGGATTGAACCCACGCCTTCTGCGTAGCAGTCACGTTCACTACCGCCACGCCACAGAGGCCGATCTTCTAAGACTCGTAGCGTGATATGTTTGATTTTTTAGATTGAACCATTCAAATCATTATTAACAAATATCAACGAGTTAGTTATGTACTTGATAAAACAAATTTTCGATTTTTAGGCATCATTCTGTGATGCGCATAATAACCTTGATCAAGAACTGCCCCTCACAACAAGTGGCAATTCACTGCACAAATGTATGGCATTTGACGTGTATTTTTTAATACAACTTAGGTGGCAGACAAGCTCACGGCCCACATGATGGAAAGTGGTTACCGTGGCCTATGGACGTATGTTACACCAGGGGCGTTTCCTTCCTTCCTTCTAATGCTCTTCTTGAAGAACCCCATATTGTAGTTGCTTGGGACCGTCATCAACGAATGACATAAGCGACAAATCCCATACATTTGTCGTTCTATTCTACAATACGCTGGCCAACAAATTGCCACTTGTCTAGAGTATCTAATCTAACTTTTCCTATTCCACTAAAAGTTCTAGAGATTATCACATACAAACAAACTCTTCAGTTACTATAGACTTGTACAGAAAATTAAACTAATAATGTACCCAAAAGGTTAACTAATTACGCACTAAAACTCTCACAAAAGTTATCGAAATCAATCTACAATATGTATGCAGTCACGTATATGTTCCATTTAGTTCACAATGGCCGCCGTTGCTCGCCCCACTTGCATACAAAGTCGGATAATTACTTTTTTCAGTTATCAGGCCGGATTTAATTGCATTACATTCAATTAATATCACCATAACATTGTTTACAATTACTTGTTGCACCCTACGGCAATTGTGATACATTTGTTGTTAGGATTTCTTTGCACTGCGATGACAATTCGCACGTGTATCAGTATTAGGCCCGTATTCTAGAAACTCAGCCTGAATCACGATTTATCTGATGACAGATTGTATAGACAGATTGATAGTTTGACATATTGCCTGTACAATTTGTCCTCCATCTATTACCCGTAGTACGGTTAACTTGTCTGGTCAACCGGACAATGGGTAAAAACTTTTTTCCATGGTACAGTTAACCGAACCATGGTAAAATTATTTAGTTCTGTAGTCCGGTTGACCGGACCACGGAAGAGGTTATTACCCGTAGTACGGTTAAGTTGTCCGGTCAACCGGACTGATAAATGGAGATTCAGGCTGAGTGTCATTTTAAAATACGGGTATTAGTATGTGTGTGAACTATTTTGATAATTAATATTAGATAACGCGCGTGCATGAAATGCTTTTACGATAGCAAAGATGCTTGTGAAGTATATATAGAAAAATGCAAATGGTGGATTATCCCGCAGATAGAACAGAAGCGGGGTGATCCACTATCAGCTGCTTCTATCCTGCCTTTAAAGGAGCGTGAGTATGGATAACAGACACTTTATTATTAGTCCTACAGTCCTTTAAGCGGGACGTGAAAACGCATCCAATGAGGCCGTCAAGCTGAGTGCCACCACTGTCAACATGGTAAATGTTTACGATGGTGGTTTCCGAGACTTTGCCTTTAGCTTAACATCAGGCGAGGTGAGGTCAAATTGACGTGCCCTGTATAAAATAAAAAAACAAAAAAAAAATAGTAATATTGTAAGCCATCTAATTTTTTGTTAAAAAATTTATCATCGTCAGAAGACATACAATGTAATTAAAATTTGCAATCGAAAAACATCTAACGACTAACGTTAAGAAATTGCTAACAGTTAGTCACGAACTCTTTGCCTGGTGACTATGCTCTTTATTAATAACATAATGTTATTGTAATATATGTTGCACACTCCCGTATGTCGAAATAATATCAAATCAATTGTAAGGTTAATTAAAAGCTTTGCTGAAGGCCTGCAGATTGATCATAAATCTATTATGTAATTCATATTGTTGTTAAAATGAGGTACTGTACGGTCTACATGATAGTTTTATTGTATATGGATCCCCACTCAGGTCTTCGGAGGCCACATCACTTATTTTCTCACGTCCTTCACAGGGACCTATCAACCACATCTTGGTTAAACCGGACCGAATCTTGGGAGAAATACGCCTTATTGGCGACTGTTCTATTTCGGGAGTGCATTTCTGGACTCCTTACTATTTTTGGTACTCATTTTCCGCCCCGATGCAAAGAAAGGGGTGTTATAAGTTTGACGTGTCTCGATAAGCGATTTCGATTTAGTTTTTTTTGTCTAATAGTGACTTATGTGCGAATGTTCTTAAATCGGTTGAGCCGTTTTAAAGGTTATGGGGGTTAAAGTGAGCATGAGCAGTATCTAGTGTTTTTTTACACACACCCACCCCTTACACGTTCGTCACGCAAATCCTATATATAAAGTTCTCGTGTCACAATGTTCGTTCCCGTACTCCTCCGAAACGGCTTGACCGATTCTCATGAACTTTTGTGAGCATATTGAGTAGGTCTGAGAATCGGCCAACATCTATTTTTCATCCCCCTAAATGGTGCAGCGAGAACGGGATCTGACGCCACGAGGGCGGGAAAAATTGGTGGTACGAAGTTCGCCGGGACAGCTAGTTTCAATATAAAACTATACATATCTATAACTAATTAATTGATATCTGCTGATACAGAGAAGAAATATCAAAACAAAACATTAGAAGGCTATTTATTATAAAATATTGAACATAATAGACTTTATTAGCAGCTTGACATTCCAGAAACGTATCATAATTCACCAAGTTACGGTCGCTTAGGAAGCTTGGTCTAAAAGAGAGGCTTGTGCGAGTAGTATTTGAAATAATGACTTTAGTAAGCAAATAATATAAATAAATAAATATTCCACAACATTCTACACAACGCCATCTAGACTCAAGGTAAGCTTAACAAGCTGGTGTTATGGAATTTAGAATGCGGATTAACATACTTAGATACTTTTTTTTTGTAAATACATACATATTATACATACATACCCCAGACCAATGCAAATAGCCATATTCATGCTTACAATTTTTTTTGCACTGAGCGGGGACGCCACAGAGGCCATCTGTTAACTCTTGTTTTTTAAATCAAAAAACTCAACATCCAGGACGAGAGTTGAACCAGTGCATGCTTTCTTTCTTGGAGACCAACTGAACTCTCTGAAAAGGGATAAACAGAGGCTGGTCAAGTAACCTAATCCCAACCTTTATGTTGACTTGTTCCAATTTAAGTTGATTGTGTTTGAAAGCAGGAGTAAGAGTACTATGATATCTTATACCGTTACTGTACAAAATCTGTTGTTTTTCCTGTCCCCTTGCATGGAATTATTATATGAGTAATACTTTTAATGTTGCATCGACCTTTGACCATTAGGTTGCTATTAAAAAAACCATCATGTTACGGTATAAAAAAAAACGAACGAACGAAAACATGACGTAACATGACACTGCATTAGAAAAATAATTTCAAACACATTGTCAAATAGCAGCGGTGGCCGAACAGCTTAGACGAAGAAGAGGGAGAAAAAAGGAAGAAAAGTAAAAAATAGAGTGAAGTTCAAGTAAAGTGCAAGTAAAGAGAAGTGTAAGTACAGTGAACTAGTGCAACGTGCGGTACTGTCACGCTGTGAGTGTTCAAGATTTGGCTGTTGGTGTATGTATCTCACTTACGAATCAAATACATAGGGAAAAAGAATCTTCTCGGGCGGGACTCGAACCCGCAGTCTTTCCCTTACAGGGGGAATACCTGACCAATTCGGCTACCGAGACACGCCCGATATGATTCAAATTTCCCATCTTATACGTCTTTAAGGCGACGTGGCGTCATCTACCGATTTTCTTACGAACTATCGAAATCAATGAATGATGTTACAATCATTTTTAAACATTGATTTTTGATAACTGCGCCCAAACAATTGAAGGAATTTTTACAGCATTAAGTATGCCGCCCGAGAAGATTCTTTTTCCCTATGTATTTGATTTGTATAGTTAGCATACTTAATGCTCTAAAAATTCCTTCAACTCACTTACGAAGTTGTTTATCTTGTTACCCGCCTTTCTTTAAATAATAAGAAACATTACTATCACCCATTATTCTAAGAACGATCTTTAATAGAAAAGTTTATAACTTGGACCACACAAAAGACGAATGTCCGCCCGAGGCCGGTCCCCGACACCATGCATCATATATCTAGTAATTGTTGCCTCTAGTTCCTGTTCTCTCCTGTAGCAGCAGACCTGCCCCTAGGTCTGTGATTAATCTTACACGGCTAGTTAGGGCTATTAGTGATTTGATGGAGTTATGGGCATTTATACATGACTCTTTTTTGAATGGGACGTCTGTACGAGCTAGAAATGCATATATTAATATATTATATATGTGCTCTTTATATGCCTAAACTGAATAATGAAATAGATTCTTTGATTCTTTGATCCGCGTCGACTTATCTCTTATCTTAGAAACCTGGAATCACCCATTCTTTAGACATTTATGATTACTGCGCCACTACCTTGAGTACTAGCATGATTATAATATATAGCCTAGTATGTATGTGCCATGTCGGTTATGGCGACCAAACATAGCGTAATGTCTATTCTCGTGGTCTAATCTACCCCTATACCAAATTTCATCAAAATCCGTTCAGTGGAAGCATCACATACAGAGAGACAGACAGAGTTACTTTCGCATTTATAATATTAGTATGGATAATCTTCCTTGAGAAACGACCTATTTAAGAAAAATAGAATTTTTTAATTTGAACCAGTAGTTCTTGAGATTCATACGTTCAACTACACAAACGAATTCTTCAACTTTATAATATTAGTACAAAGCAGCTTATTGTCCTCGGCTCCACTCCACCCCCGTAGATTTCTGAACCCGTTCCAGCCACTGATTCTCCCCGATAGTGTAATGATATCAAGTATAGCCTTTGACATTTATAAATACTATAGGTTTCTATTGGTAAACTATAACCCTTCTTAGCAGTGAAATAAACAAGCAATATTTTTTTTTTTGAAGACACCCATGACGTATAAGAATAATTCAAAAAATGTTTACTTCAGCACCCCCTAGTGGGTTGTCACTGCAACACCTAAGAACATGTGCCAATCAAACCCAAACCGATAATTGAAAACTGCATCAAAATTGGTCCAGTAGTTTTTGAGAAAATTGGCAACATTTTCTGTAGCGCCCCCTGTTGAGTTGTCCTTGTAACACCTATCAAAGAACATGCTCCAATTAAAGCCCAACCCATCACTGAAAACTGCATCAAAATTAGATTGGTAGTTTCGGAGAAGATGGCAAAATGAATTTACACAAACAAACAAACAAACACACAAACAACCTCTTACCCCAAACGCATATACCGTCTCCGTTTCGTCGTGGGTAAAAACACGGTGTTACTATTTTCGTGGATGGTAATCAAGTATTAACCCAAAAACATTAATTTTGAATTAACGTAGTTCAAAATTTATTGAAATCAGTTGAGCGGTAGCTAATAGTTACTACCGATTTCAATAAAATTCATGAAAATTTAAAAGCAAGAGTACCTAATTGTTATAATAGCTTGTATGTCACAACAAAATATATATTAAGTTGGTACAATTCGCAAAGTAATTAACTGATATTTACTTCAGTATATTTTTAACAAAGTACTAGTCATTGTTAAAATATGATCAATCCCGTCTCAGCTTTTGTTTGATAGTTCATACCTTTGAAAAAGAAAGACTAAAACTGCAGAAGACAGTAAGGTTTTTATATTATGCACTGCAAGTCAAATCGTTTTATTTGAGGAATAAATCAATCAATCAAGAAATCACTCAACAAGCCCACAAGACATGCGTTAAGGACAAATTATTTCGACTAGAAAAAGATAAATAAAGCTTCCCCTTTCCCGAATAAACGGCAATAAATCGGCATGCCCTTATGTCAACAGCGTATTAGTGAATACTGAAACACCACGTTTATCTGACCTTCAAACATCTCCACCAACGTTAGGGACCAGAGTTCAAGATAAACTAGTCGGGTTAAGCCCTCAGATTTGTCGCGAGTAAATCACGCGAAAAATCCAACGATAAACGTCTATATCCGTTTTCCCACACATTTTCGCATTTCCCTCTCTCATGTGCTCACTTAATATGATGGTGTTTGCCCTTTTTCCCCCATGCTACTAACTTCCAACTCTACCAAGCATTTCTAAACCTTATTTTCACTAGATAAAGTTGAATTCAGAATACAGAACTCAAAATAAAAATGCACGCTCTTTTTTCGAAAATTCTACACATTACTTGCATGAACCTAAACTATGTAGCAATTAGGTTCATATTTTCTCAGCAAGAACAGGTCTTTTAGGCTTATTTTGTGTCAAAAAGGAAGTTGGGTGACATTGTTACACAGTATATTGCACATTATTAGGTGATTGAATGATACTTAACTGGTTGAGCGTCAAGTTTGATAAGGTGCCCTCGTATGGATCAAGCCTTAGGAAGTTATCTGTACATTGTGTGGGCGTAACGACGTGGTGAATTTTTATTATAGAATGTTATTCGATATAGAAATCGATTGGGGTTGTTTTATGAATGATTTATGTGGTTTTTATTGAGGTGTGAGTAACTTGGATTGGTCTAGTTACCTCTTATTAACTTATATATAGGGGCTTTTTTTTTTTTTTTTTGTCGTGCGAAAAATCCCCACGGATACCACCCCCACGGAGCCGGTGGAGGCGGTTATGTCGGACTCGAACCGACTAAAACGCACGCCGTCTTGGGTCCTTGGCTGCCGGAGGTGAGAATGCCAAAAGCATATCTCTCGCACCCCGGCAGACCCAGGACCATCTCTTTCGAGATGGCCCCCTTCGGGTTGTGGGGACCAAAATGTCCCCATCTAGCCCCGGTTACGGGGAGGCGCACTTTGCGCTGCCGCCGCGGCCTGCTTCTGCTAGGGTGACAGGCGGCTCCACCGGTCACCCCCAGGCCAGCGCTCATGGAGGACGGAGGTCGTTCTGCGACCTCCGACGTCCGGTTCGCCTTCGCTCTGCACGGGCTTACCGGGCCCGGAGTCTGGTCCGGACCCGACCAGCCGCCTCCTTCTTGAGCATTACTTGCTCGCAGAAGGAGGCGGCCGCACCCCAAGCGTTTGCGCATCGTACCATCGCTGTGAGCAATGTGACGAGTGTGAGGACTCCCACCCCTAGAGCCGCCACTAGGACCCGCCTCGGCGTGTCCCACGCCGGGCACTCGGTCAGTGTGTGCAGCTCTGTGTCCTCGCTCGCATCACAGTGATGGCACTCGGACGTTGGCTCCTTCCGGATCCGACACAGGTGATTACCGGACACGGGTGTTTCGGGAGTTACCCGAAACACCCGTGTCCGGTAATCACCTGCGTCAGCCGGTACGAGAGGCTGCCGTGTGGCCTCTCTAGCCACTCCTCCATGATGGGTCTTACCGCCGCTATTACGGCGTGCCCTGCGCTTGGTCGCCCAAGTCGTAGCTCCCATTCCGATACCATGTCCCTGTGGAGCTGAGACCTCACGGCCCGAATTTCTTCGGGCTCGGGTTCCCGTCCCTGCTCCCGCGCCTCCTTACGATACCGATATAGCATCGAAAGGGCTCTCGCATCCAGGTTCCACGGTAGGGATCCGGCAAGGAGACTCACCGCCTCGAAGGATATCGTGCGGTACCCCCTAATGGCCCTGCTGGCCATTGCACGCTGCGGTCCACGCAGCAGACGCGCATTGTGGACCGTCAGGGTGTCCGCCCATATTGGGCACCCATATAGGGCCATGGACCACACGACTCCCGCGTAGAGTCTCCTGCAGGAGTCATCCGGCCTCCTCATGTTGGGCAGCAGCCGCCCCAAAGCGGCAGCTGTGTCCTTCAATTTGGGGGCCAGTCTTCGGAGATGCTCCCCGAAGTTCCACCGGCCATCGAGTACGAGCCCCAGATATTTCATCTGGGCCTTGACGCCGATGGAAATGTCTCCCACTATGAGGCTGGAATCCTCCGGTGGCATGCGCCGAGGCCCATGAAAGAACATGGCCTCGGTTTTATGCAGAGCCACCTCGAGACCCAGCCGCCGAATCCGTTCCACGACTTGGGCAACCGCGGTCGTGGCCTTCAGGGTCACTTCGCGGTATGTAGCCCCGCACGCCGTCACCAGCGTGTCATCCGCATAACACGTGACGGCGGCACCGTCCACGAGCTCACCGCGAAGCACCCAGTCGTAACCGATGTTCCACAGTAGCGGTCCCAGGACCGATCCCTGCGGAACACCGCACGACATCTCTCGCCGACCGAGCCCGGTCGCACTTGGGTAGACGACTGCTCTCTCCGACAGATACGCCCCGACTATGCGGCGAAGGTAGAGAGGCACTTCGTGATACACGAGTGCCTCCCTAATGCAGCTCCAAGGCAGGGTGTTAAATGCGTTGGCGATGTCCAGTGACACCGCCAACACCACCTCGCCCCGAGCGACGGCGTCCATCGCCAGAGTCCTCACGCGCATGATGGCATCCACGGTGGAGCGCCTCCGGCGGAAGCCATACTGGCCATCCGCCAGGTCAGGCCCTACCCTGGATAGGTGCTCGACGAGGCGCTTTGCAATGACTCTTTCAAAGAGCTTGCACACCTCGTCGAGCAACACTATGGGCCTGTACCAGTTGTGTTGTGTGTGACCAGTTTCTCCGTCTTCTACATCTTCGGAAACTGGCCTCACTCCAAACATGCGCTGAGTAACCCTCTAAGCCGGTGCTCGAGAGCGTCTTCTTCTCCTAGAGCTAGGACCCATGCTCGGCCTGGAATGCCGTCGGGTCCCGGGGCGGTGTTCTTGGCCTTGAGCCTTAACACCGCCAGCTCTAGCTCCACCCAAGTGACCTCGGGCACGTCGTCGTCATCCACGATGGGCGCCATAGGCGACCTAGGTGGCGGAGTCATCTGCGGTGGAATATGTTCCACCGCCCGCGCTGGGAACAGGGAGCCAACGACTCCTCCGAGCAGCTCCGGCTGGAGACACCGGGTTAACGGCGGGGCCCGGGGGCGCAAATTGCCCCTTACCATAAGGTAAGGCCGCCCCCATGGGTCCCGCTCCAGCGTCTCCAGCAGCTCCTTGTGAGCTGCAGCCTTCGACTGCTTTATCGCTACTCGGAGGGCCTTTCTGGCCTCCCTGTACCCCGCATGAAGCTCCGCCTCTCGGGGCTCCGTATCTGCGGGGCGGCTACGCCTCCTTCGGAATCTGGTCCACCGGCGGAAAGCGATCACGGAGGCCTGTCGCAGCCTCGCGATGTCCGCTGACCACCAGTAGACCTGACGCCTCGGATTATAGGGCGGAGCCCTAGGCATAGCCGCGTCGCAGACACGCGTCATGGCCTCCCGGAACCACGCCGCCTCATCGTCTATGTCGACAGGCCTGTCCGGCGCAGAGGCCCAGGCCTGTACGATGGCGGCCTCCAGGAGGACCTCCCGATCCATTCGCTTAAGCACCCAACGTGGCTCGCGTGGAGCCGGTGTAACCGGCGCGGCGCCCGCAGGAGGGGAGACGTCGAACCGAATGTATCGGTGATCCGACGCTGTCTCCACCTCCTCAAGGACACGCCAGCCCTGCACACGGCCTGAGAGCGGGGCGCTCGCGAACGAAAGGTCCACAATTGAGTCGCCCCAGCTCTTCACGCACGTGGCGACGGCCCCGCGATTCAGGAGAACTAGGCTGAGACTATCAGCCCAGCTCTCCACTGCCCTGCCCCTCGGGTTCATGCGCCGGGAACCCCAGTTCAGAGACCAGGCGTTAAAGTCCCCGAGCACCAGAACCGGGTGAGGGTAACAGGTATTGACGACGACGGCCAGATGATCCAGCCACTGCTGGTACTCATCTATGACTCGATTCGGCGAGAAGTAGACTGCCACGACCGCTATTCCCCCCACAAGTGCTGCTACGCAGCCATTCCCCCTTGTTACGACAACAAGGGGGGGGCTGCCGGCAGCGGCGTTGTGCACCAGTGCCACCGACCCGTTCAGGTCGGTTTCCCAGGCAGGCCCGAGAAACCGGTGAATGTACGGCTCGGCAACAGCGGCGACATTAATGCCCCACTGTGCCATGCTCTGGAGCAGAAGTGCCTGAGCATCGACACAGTGGTTCGCATTCGCCTGCAGGACGCGGAGCTGAGGATCCATTATGGAACCCCCATCTCCGCGCCCTGCCGCGAATCAGAGACGGAGCGCCTGCCTCCCGGCTTCGGCCTCCCCGCGGTGCAGGCCTTGGCACCAACCCTATGGTCGGCCGGCTTGCCCTCCGCTGCACACCTAAAACAGTGCAGCGGAGCTTCGCAATTACCGGCCTTATGACCGGGCTGGCCACAGCGGAAGCAACGGTCACCGACCGCTACTTCCGCCGTGCACTGCACCCCCACGTGGCCCACCGATAGGCATTGGAAGCACCGTGCCGGTCGGGCCTGCAGGAGCCGTACCTGCACCTTTTGGAAGCCCCCGATGAGGAGGCTCCGCCCATCGGCAACCTTTTGGGCTGCCGCGATGGGGCAGCCGACAACTGCTGCCCCTAGTCCACGACGGCCGAAGCGTATTGCTCCGACCCTCACTGTGTCCTGAGGACAGCCTCCGGTCTCCACCACGGCGAGCCTAAGCTCCTCGGCCGTGATGGAGTCGTCCAGACCCGATATGCGCACCTCTGCGCACTTGGTGGGCCTGGACACCCGGATATATATAGGGGGGACTGAAGCCCCGCATAGATGTACGGAGCTAAGCCAATCTTAGCTGCTAGCCAACTAGCCAGTTCATCTTTTCATTGACGGCTAATACTCTGGAGCAGACTGTAGGCGTTCCTCTCCCAGTGGACTACTGAATTGGTTAGTTTGGACTTGTGAGTAGACAATGGTGACCCTTTCTCCTAGTTTAGCCCCTGCAGGGTTATATTTCGCACGGAGAACAGGAATCTCCTAGAGGCCATTCTGCTATTTAAATAGTGTTTCGATGGTGTATCGTCAGAATAATATCACCCTTTTCGTATTCATCCGTATATCGTGCAGAATATACCTGCTAGAACCAAGCGTTTCAGTGACTCATTCCTATGCCGCACCATTAAGGCGTGAAAAGGCATCTGATGAGGCCGTCAAGCTGAGTGCCAATCTTTCCGAAACTTTGCCATCAGGAAAGGTGAAGTGAAATTGACGTGTCCTGTATAAAAAAAAATCTTCTAAAATTTAAGAGCGATGGCTTGTCAGTGGTCGTGATCGTAGCTTTATTGTGGTATTTTTATACAGTTAATAAGCTGTACGATAAGGCATAACGTGAAGGGCATTTACAAAATAAGAAGCTGGGGTATTTTTCAAACTGTCCAACGAATTAAGTTTTTGAATGAATTTTTACAGCTTTAAGAATGCTAACCATACACGCCCGATGTGATTCAAATTTCCCATCTTATGGGATAAAGGTGGGCAATTTGATTCACATCGGGCGTGTCTCGGTAGCCGAAATGGTCAAGGCATTCCCCCTGTAAGGCAAAGACTGTGGGTTCGAGTCCCGCCCGAGAAGATTCTTTTTCCCTATGTATTCGATAATTAAGTGTTTGTTAACAATAAAATAACTAAATTAGCAGCAGAAAACATGTTTTAATTCACCTATTTTTAGTTCTCACACCACGAGTATGGCCTGAGGAACCAATATAGCTCTCACACTCAAGAATCGCTATATAGAATAGGTTTTTTTGTCCACAGTAATAATGAATTTGCTTTTAAATTAGTATCACAACACGCACACGGGCTATAAGAGAGAAAAAACGCTCACAATGTGTAGCTATATGTCTTCAAAAACTTGCTATCTAAATCCATCTTGTATCACAGTTTGCGGTTCCCTCTCATAATGTAAGTCGCATTTCATAATAGAATACCAATCACACCTGAACGAATACATATCAAATACATAAGTAACTCACTGGCGATTTAAATTATTTCTTTTAATTCGACTAGCATTATGTTTTGAGTGTTTGAATAGTCGAGGTTACAGACGAAATTGAAATCAAATGTGCCATGGGTGTAATACGATGTGGTACTTCACTACATATTATAAAGTAAAGTCGCTTGCCGCTTCTGTTCATCCCTATATCCATACTTCCATACTAATATTATAAATGCGAAAGTAACTCTGTCTGTCTGTCTGTCTGTATGTTACGCTTTCACGCCTAAACCACTCAACCGATTTTGATGAAATTTGGTATAGGGGTAGATTAGACCATGAGAAAGGACATAGGCTATGTTTGGTCGCGATAACCGACATCCACGCGGGCGGAGCCGCGGGCAAAAGCTAGTATGCCTATATCTTTAAAACTACGCTACGTATTTTGATGCGGTTTCTTTTAATACATAGAGTAATTAAAGAGGAAGGTTTATATGTATAATACATGTTTAATATAGTAGAGGGTGTAGCGAGAACGGGGTCGGACGCCAAGCAGGCGGAAAAAAATTAGCGGAACGAAGTTCGTCGGGTTAGCTAGTATATATATATGCCAATAATACGTATGGCGAGCGCACTACCGGCTATATTGTCCCTTGGCTTATCAATAATCAACCGCCTAATATACAAAAATTTAGAATCAGGTGTAAAAACTAAACTAAAACAATATTTAGAGTTAGTGTAGGTAGAAAGAGATTCATATGTATCGTTCTATATTATGCTATGAAAATTGTAATAGTCACATATTGTCGAATGTTGAGTAGGTATTTTGATAATATTTTGTTAATGTGACAACTTTCATTAGCACAGGTCTAAACCTTAGTGGTTTTTTGTGCTATCACTATTGTTCTTGTATTGTTTTGTTTTAATGATAATAATAAAAAAAATAAAAATATAAATGATCTCGGGTCTATCTATTATAAGAGTGTCATTCTGGGCTGTATAATATCTGTCTGATGTTAAACAGCCCTATTCGGATCTGCTGGGAACCACGCGGCCGTTCCATATATCAAGCTATCGTATAATATGGGTCTACCCATGTTTAACATCAGACAGATATTATACAGCCCAGAATCAGCCTCAGACATAGGCTCGAGTCAACAATAGTGACCGAAATATGGTAATAGAGTCACTCTCTATTACGTGGGACCGAATACAGTGATTGGTGAAATGTGGGTGTTAATTCACCTCTGCCTAACCCTCCAGGAATAAAGGCGTGATTATTATGTATGTATGTATCTAAATATGGATTCTAAAACTGAGGTCCTGCTCTGTCTTCTGATGGCACAGAAACTCTCTGTTCTTGCAGGGTCTGCAGCACAAGTGTGACTCCCTTGGTGTTGCACATGTCCCTAGGCCACGGTAACCACTTGTCCTCAGGTGGGCCGAGAGCTCGTCTGCCACCTAAGTGGTATAAAAAAAGGTACTATAAAATGACGTAGATATTTTTTTAAATAGCATAAATACATAATAAATAATACCTATAGTAATTTCCTTAACCTAACCTACTCGTAGTTTACTTTTCTAGCCAAGCTAAACTGTTTCTGTTAGAACTTCGCAATAGATCTATGTTGATAGTGTAACGGCCAGGATTTGAATTTGGGACCTGTCATCAATTTACTCCAATGAAGTCGTTAAAGACTCAACTACCAACATGATCTGAATGCCAACCCCGGTTGTCTGTAAAACTTGCACTTTGGAGTTCGTGGTCCTTCTTCTACGTTTTCATCACTTTTTATGGCTTATCTTGACTTTGCCGGGAGTAATCGGCTTGTACTCTTTCAATTTCAAGAGGAAAACCTACGTCAGCTGGTTCATAGGGAAAATTGGCACAGCCTCTGTGGCGTGGCGGTAGTGCACGCGACTGCCACGCAGGAGGCGTGGGTTCGATTCCTGCTCAGTGCAAATATTTGTATGCATGAATACAGCTATTTGCATTGGTCTGGGTGTTTCTACGAAAAATATGTAGGTATTTACAAAAAAAAAGTATGTATGTTTAAGCGCATTCTAGATTCTATAACACATGCTATAAAAGCCATACCATGGGTCTAGATAGTGCTGTGTAGAATGTTGTGGAATATTTATTTATTTATTCCCAAGGATTTCCTCCAACAATTACAGTCGTGTCTAACCTACTCTCTCCATTTGTATAACAGGCTAACAAAATTTCTTTAACGGTATGCAAAAGGCAATAATTATTTCTTGTTATTTTATTTACACAGTGCTAACTTTCATTCTCTCACACACAGGTGGTGTTAACATTTGAAGCATGTCGTCATTTGTATTAGCATGTACAAAATTATTGCTACAAGTGAACACACTTTGTAGTTCATGTAAAAAAATGTAACACATATTTTTACCGTAGACAGAGGTACAAATTAACACGTTCTCAGGCGCCATATTGGCTTGGAAGCGCGTACGCAGTTATTAAGGTGGCTGCTCACTAGTTAAATGCATAGTGTAGAAAAAATATGCGACTTGTCAATATATTATTATGATTTCAACCCCTAAAAAATTTGAAACTGTGAGTGAAGACCACCATTATAGATGCTAGCAATGAGTTCAACGTTAAAATTTGTCCTCAATTTGCACTGCCTCGATAGATACTCTCTGAAGTCTCTGACGCCTCGCTTAGGATCCTGGTTATATTGCATTTCCACCAGTTCCAAATCCTTTTGACCTGCCCTTTTTATATAGATATATCACAACTTGATCAGTAGTAGTGCGAGTTTTTTTCACCTTCACCGTTGACACGTGAAAGTTGCGTAAACGGTGACATGTATGTGCAAAAAATGTTAGACGTAGGTGGCGCTGATTCCATGTCATACAAATCACCGTTACTCTTCCCCAGTGAAAGTCAGGAAAACTCGCCTACTTAGTATTATATTACAGCTGGAGCAAGCGAGATGGAGCAAGCTATGGAATTTCTTTGAAGGATAGAATTCGCAATGAGATCATCCGACTAAGAACCAAAGTTACCAACATAGCTTCCAGTATAACAGTATAAGCAAGCAATGGACTGGCCACGTCTATCAAAGGACTGATGGCCGTTTTAGTAGATGAGTCCTAGAGTGGAGACAGCGAGAAGCAATCGCGATAAACCCTAGCCAGATAGCTAGGCCGTTAATCCATCTTCAGTCCAGGTGGCTGGGACAGACTGGATGCGGAGGGCGGAGAATCTGGTGAAATGGTGCATATTGAGCAAGGCCTGTATCTAACAGTGATTTGCGGTGCACTAATTGATTTGATTTGATTTATTGAACCCATTTTGCTTACCAGCACTTATTCAGAAGTAAATTAGAGGATTCACGGCACCGGTTTGAAAGTGTCTTAGATTACATCAGGAAAAATGAAATACTCAGGTGGGGCTTGGACCCACGACCTTTCCCTTATAGGGGAAATTCTCTTCCAATTGAGCTACTGAGCCGCACCTGAATCAATTCAAATTTCCCTTCTCTATATATCTTTAAGGCGACGGTGGAGTCATCGACCAGTACTCTCGAACTGTTGGAACCAATAGATGATTTTTCAATCACTTCTCATGCAAAAAAAAGTGTATAGTCTCCTTAACCTTCGCAGTTACTTCCACATTTCGATTAATAGCAACACGCGGCTACATCGCAATATCGGCTTCCCGCTGTCCTACGAACCTCTTTCCACTAGCTCCGTAATACCAAATCACATATCATTGCGACATGACATATGGGCTCGAGTCTTATGGGTAATTGCACATGTATTGTGTATGTTGGGCAATATGTTACAAATATAAAAAGTGGAACAGTCTTGTTTTTAACTGTTTTAATAGATGGAATAGGGTGCACCGCTAAAACGGTGTTGGTTATGGGAAAAAGAATAGCCCAGGTTTCAAACGACCTGAATATAAAGATAAGTTTTTATTGAGATATCTATAAGAGCATGCATGCTATAACGGTGTTACGTATGATGAAAACTATGCAAAGCAGAGGGGAAAATATTAAAAAGTGGACTTCGGGCTCTGAAGTGAAGGATTTGATATTATTAGAGACAAATAGTATTGATGCAGAAAAGCAAAACCGAAGCATATTGTGTCAGGCCTAGACCGTTTAATTTTCTAATTGCATCTTCATTTTGCACTTTGGAGCTTGAGATTCTCTTATTGTTTTGGACTAGCATGACGGGTTGTTTGGAAGCGTCTGCTACTAACCTCTCAACCTTTGCGGAACATTTGTGTCAGAGTCTCATTCTTTGTTTAGCAGGTGACTTGTTTGACTTGGGCCTCAAGGATGTTAAAAGTCAATAAAATTAGATTAGTGAAACTGATATCTATTTCATAATAATCTCAGAAATAAATCAACATTTCAATTACGTCCATAACCAACATAGGCAGTTGTGACGTCATTCTCACTTTCCTAACAGCTACATAAACAATTATAACATATAACAGTAACACTAAGATTTCCATTAAGAGCTACAACGGCCCGTTGTCCGGAACGAAATGCCAAACCGCTCTGTATCTCCGCACAGATCTAAGGCTGTGGTCGAATGCAAGAGGTGATGCAAGTTACTCAATTATTTTAATATAGAATAACGCTTCGAGGGGGTGTACAGGACCCTACCAATATCTTTAGAAACCTGACCAATCTCACCCGTGAGCTCATATACCTGCCGATTCTGGCGTAGCTTTTTTATCTCGAAGATCAAACCGCTGTAACTCGGTAAAATCAAGATAAACCAGGCCAGATGTTGGACAACGGACACGGAACCCCCATGAGCTAGCCTTAAATGCAACTTAAATAAGTTCTGGAATGATGAGGACCATCCCGCTGAAGAGTAGGTATCCCATCTTTTCAAGGTAGTTGAAGAATAAGGTTGATCCATCCAAATAGAAGCTCCAAACACTGCTAGTTTGCAATACCATGTCTGTCGGAGCTGTAACGAATTAAAGACTTCATAGTCTGATATATTTATCTCCACCACTTGATTGCCAAATCATTACGTAGCTACATAAATAACCGTATAAAATAAATCAAATGAGTGTAATATAAGACTTTTAATGACCATTAAAGAACAGTAAATCACCGCCCCGAAATGGTACCAATATAGTCGCGCCTTAATATAGTCAAATCATGCCACCGGTACCAATAAAAAAATGTATTAACCTCTAGTGGGCTAGTCCGCGTATGGTCCAAATCAAAGGTCATATCATTATAATTTGTTGTGTACGTGACCAGCCAAAATGGCCGACTGTCTCGGCTAGTAATTCGAAATTTCTATTCTCTTGTCGTAATAAAATCATGCGCACACGCATGGCGTCGCCGTCGTTCTAAATTTAAATTGTTTTGTTTTTTTTTTTCTGATAATGGTTTAGTGAATATGATATGATATTAAAGTAATATTTTGTGATTGCTTTTCTACGAAAGAAGAAAGGAAATTCATTAAAATTGAATAGTAAATATTGCTAGTTTTATTAGTAGCAGTGACTTGCAAGCAAAACTAGTACGAACTTAAAGTTAAAACATTCGTAAGCATAACATTACATGTTACAGACAGGCTCACCTTAGAGTTCAGGGTAAGCTTACTCCTTCTTATCGTTTTAGTTTGGCTTCATCATCATCATCGTGCCAGCTGTAGTTATGGTCCACCATTGACAGAGTTGTTCAGATTTAGGTCACTCATGGAGGCCTCTTTCTTGATGTAACGGCTGTTGATGGAGCCCCAAATATACCCTAAAAACATACTGTGTTTGACAGCCTCTGTGGTGTGGCGGTAGTGAACACGGCCGCTACGCAGGAGGCGCGGGTTCGATCCCCGCTCAGTGTAAATATTTGTGTGCATGAATATGGGTATTTGCATTGGTCTGGGTGTTTTTCTATGTATAATATGTATGTATTTACAAAAAAAAGTATTTATTATTTATATAAATCCGCATTTTAGATTCCATAACACAAGCTAGTTAAGCTATGCTTTACCATTGGTCTAGAGGAGTCCTCCTACTAAATAGTCCTATTGGTAGGAGCACCGGTACGCCCATGTCCTGGAGCTCCTACTACAAAGGCAACTGTGAAGTGTCGAGTAGGAGCACCAAGACATTACGAAAATAGAAGTACTCAAACACATACTCGGATTAGGTACAGACGAATGCAGATATCTACAAGTGTCACTTTGAAATCTTCTTTTGTTTGTCGATTAGGAATATGGCCAAGTAGAGAGCGTTGTATGGAATGTTGTGGAATATTTATTTGTTCCCGTATAAGACCACTAAAATCCTCTAACATTTTTTAAAAGCCTTTAGGTATATTAATTCCACAGTAGCCGCTTATGACACCCACAGACTTATCATGACATTATGGTTGCAACATTTTGACATTTTCATATCAATCTGATAATCAATTTCGGCACTCCTAAGCCACATACACATCAATTGAAAATAAATTACGAGTATAATGATAACACACATGGCCTATTAGACTCCTAAAAAAAGTAACACTACTTCCCGCTTAACTAAATTCATTTTTTTTATAAAAGCACGCGTCAATTTCATGTATGGAACTCTGTGGTGTTTGGAACGTTTGACCATTAAGAACAGGTAGTGGATTCGATTCTCGCTTATTTTAAATATAATATAGGTACATAATCTATATTTTCAAAAATAAAAGGTTTTTTATTTTAACAAAAGGATATTGACGTCGCAAGTTTTATTTTAGATCAAGGATTATTTAAGAAAAATATTATTCATTCTCAAGTCGTGACCACGGGTGCTGTAACGCACCCGAAATATCGGCATAAGTAAGTTTTCCAAAGTTTTATCGCGTGAAGTCCCGAACTACTTATTTAAAAAAAATATTATTACAAGAATTGGCCATTTGTTGTCCGTGGTCCTACTACCTGGTCTTACTAGTAGTACCACGGGCCATTTTTTTGCCCTTAGTTCTATCAATAGGACCAAGGGCACCTAACATTACGAACACCCCCTTTTTCTAGAAATTGTCATCGTTTTTGACATTTCATTTGATTTTGACAAATCGAATACATAGGGATCGCCTTAGAGATTTTTATCAATTTTGAATCACATGGGGCGTGTCTCGGTAGCCGAGTTGGTCAAGGCATTGCCCCTGTAAGGGAAAGATTTTCCCTATGTATTCGATTTGTATAGTTGGCATACTAAATGCTGTCAAATTCGTACAAAAATAAAGATCCAAACTGATTTTTAACACAGAATAGGCCTTCTGAACTAAAATAAATGTTTTCATACATTTCTCCAATCTACATGTGAACAAAACCTACATACGTTTTATCAGTTCAATCGCAGTACAAACTCCTAATTAGTAAATCGATAGCAATTTGCACTCAGTTACGACACAAACATACGAACATGCAAAATGTCAGCGAGAACAGTCTATTGACACTAGTTGCGCTAATTAAACGCCCGGCTTTGCTTAGAACAATGGTTAGATTGGATTTCGTACGAACAGATTACGATATATGTTTTGTTTCTGTGTAAAACTGGTCAATGCTACTAAATTTGTATAGTTTGATAATATCAGTAGGTACGTACGAGGATAAGTTATTACAGTTGGCATTAGTTAAACTATACATACACCTTTCAGCTTTTGCATATAAAGTTTTATACATAAACTTAATAATTATATATTATATATAAGTTTATGGTTTTATGACATGGACTTATATATCCATTCTCGACTCGAAAATTTGACAACCCTCATCTACTTTTGTCGATGACTGTACGTCATCGACAAAAGTAGATGAGGGTTGTCAAATTTCAAATTTAAATTTGAGGCAAACTAATTTGTATTTTGAGATAGAAAAACTATTTAACACATTGTATGGGTGCTTCACCATTTGATGAACCTTCTTAAAAGCTGACCCATGGAAACTTTCACCAAAAAAAATTGTCAGCATTTAAAAAGTATTAAAACTATTACAGTTACATTATTGCAGGAAACATCTATTTAAATGCAATATAATTCAATTTCTGAACTTCTATTAACCGTACGACACTATACTTCCATCCATATGAAACAATAAAACACGGAGAGAGTATCGGCGCGGGCGCAGTTCGGTGAGTCGCCCAGTGCCCATGTCTCGGACAAAAGGGAGAGATCGCCCGCGCGTAGGATTATTGCGACATGTAGTGTATGCACGTATTTCAGATAAAATTATGAAGATTTGTTTGATTTTTATACGATTTGTTTTTAAAGTGATGATTTATTCTGGGATTTTCTTTAGCACTGGCAATAATCTATTAGATGAAACCAAATAAGAAAGTGTGAGAAAAGTGTCTATAACACGTATGTGCATTCCCTTTGTAACTGACCACTGTGAGACCACAGTGGTCAGTTACAATAAAATGAGCGATTAAAGTGCGAAGCTTGCTATTACGTAGCGGTAGAGTTTTCAACTGTTACAGAAACTGGTTCCATTCACGCTCTGTACAATATGCAACACAAATATTTACGTCCGATAGTTTTTATAGATGCTTGGCTTTGGCTTGCATGAAAGGGTTAATGACAGTGGAGGAAGTTGTGAAGATTTGTTTAATTTGTATACGATTTGTTTTCGAAGTGATGATTTATTCTGGGATCTTCTTTAGCACTGGCAATAATCTATTAGATGAAACCAAATAAAAAGAGTGAGAAAAGTGTCTATAATACGTATGTGCATTCCCTTTGTATCTCCAGTGGTCAGTTACAATAAAATCAGTGATTATAGTGCGAAGCTTGTTGTTACATAGCGGTAGAGTTTTCAACTGTTACAGAAACTGGTTCCATTCACGCTCTGTACAATATACAACACAAATATTTACGTCCGATAGTTTTTATAGATGCTTGGCTTTGGCTTGCATGAAAGGGTTAATGACAGTGGAGGAAAGTGTGCAGTATACGAGTATAAGGATAGAAGCAAATGACGGGCTGTTGTCTTTGGGTAGTGCTTACTCTGGAGACAAACAGGCGTGAGCGTATGTAAGTACATATTACTTACTTTATAAAAAAGTATGTCAATATGTTTATCCGCATACTAAACTAATATGACAATCCTATCAACTTTAGGTCCTGATTGTGTCTAGAATCCTAGACAGAATAAAATAATAAATATTTCAATATTTATCTTAGACCGCACCGTATACTACAACGTCTATGCATGGCCATTGAAATAATCTATAAAATTGTCATGCACATACCGTCCGCAGATAAATAATACGGATCAGATAACTTGTGTCGCACAATAATAACATATTATTGTAGTAATTCTCTGTTTTGTGTGCCATTACCTCCGGTAATGTTGGGTGGGTACTATAGTGACCGCATTGTAGAATACGTATTATGTTAGAGAAACTTTTGAACTGATTGTTTTCAACAGTGAAGGGTGAAGTATTGCGGTTGATGTTGCTCGTATAATAGATGGTATTCGATGTAAGGTACTATTTGTAGATCTTTCTGTTATTGGTAATAAAGTATATGGCTCGCTTGAAAGTCATACCGCAAATAATGGACACTTGTGTTACCTTGAAAAGACAAGTAATACATCTCACTCACTTTTCCAATAAAATTCGTACAGTGCATTGGCACATCCCCTTTCACTTGTTTGTTTAAATGAGAAATAACAGACGAGGAGCCTTAAATAATTGAGGAAACGTGTGGGCACAGGATACTAATTTTAGGGACTCGTACTCGACTCGGGGTTCGTACCCCATTCACCTGCAAGATCATCATCACAGCGATAATCCTGCTACACTATACAAGTGGCAATTCATTGGAGAATCCCAAAACAATTAATGTCAAATCCCATACATTCGTCATTCTATTCCACGATGCGCTGGCCAAGGAATTAAATAAATAAATATTACACAACATGCTACACAACGCTATCTAGACCCATGGTAAGCTTAACTAGCTTGTGTTATGGAACCTAGAATGCGGATAAATATACTTAGATACTTTTTTTTTCAAATATATACATGTTATATTATACATAAGAACACCCAGACCAAACCGCACGCCACAGAGGCTATCGATTTGCCACTTATGTAGGGGGTGCTGGTCTGCTTTCCTACTTTTTCTTTTAATTTGTTGGCTTTTGCAAGAGCATCTCACCACGATTACCTTCTGACCACGAGAAAAAAGCCTGCATCAAAGGCTTAGCCAGCAGGTGTACCATTGCATATGAGGTTAGTTTGGACCCAGCAGTCTTAGTACGACCCCATATACCCCAACACATCATTATGACGTTAATTCGAAAGCAATGAATTTCCAATCCAAACAACATTAGTAGCTAATGTCCCATTTCCATCGTTATAATGTACGAAAATAGCGTCCAAATTAGCGCACCCCTATTTGATCAGTAAACACTCACTGTGAACACAGTATATTGGATATGTACCTATCGATATAAAGGCTATCAGTAATATTTTAAATGGAACAGTCACTTAAATCTATTATTAATTGCTGGAATAAAAAAATATATATTATAAAATACGTCCTTTATTTGCACTGATATACTGATATACTGTATTTGAAAACTTCGGGAAAAATGAAATGCTCAAGTGGGACACAAACCCACGATCCTTCCCTTACAGGGGGAATGCTCTTCCAACGGAGCTACTGAGCCAGCATTTCATTTTTTCCCGATGTTTTCGAATTCTAAAGTTAGCATAATAAATGCTTGAATGATTTATTTTATAGCATTTATTATGCTAACTTTTAAGTTCGAAAAACATCGGAAAAAATCAGATGCTCAAGTGAGACTTGAACTCACGACCTTTCCCTTACAGAGCCTTTCCCTTCCTCTTCCAACTGAGCTATTTGAGCCACACCTTAATCACGGATATAAAGAGAAGGAAAATTTTAAACGATTCAGGTGTGGCTCAATAGCTCAGTTGGAAGAGCATTCCCCCTGTAAGGGAAAGGTCGTGAGTTCAAGTCTCACTTGAGCATCTCATAATATATGCTATAAAAATTATGTAATTCAAATGTGATAGTGTATTTTAAAATGTGACGTTAACGGAACATTTAGAGCCAGCAGGCAGAGGTACTAATTTCCTTCCATCACATATTGTACTGCTAAGGATTGCAACCCGCTACACATAAGTCTGTGTTTCTGGGAAACTCTAAATAACCTGAGAATCTTCCGGTCCCGCCTGAATAGAATTCTTATATATACAAGCGCGTGGCCTTGTAGACCACATTAATATCCATAATAATATTATGAATGCGAAAGGAACTCTGTCTGTCTGTATGTTACGCTTTGACGCCTAAACCACTGAACTGAATTTGATGCAATTTGGTATAGAGGTAGATTAGACCATGAGAAAGGACATGGGCAACGTCTGGTCGCGATAACCAACGTCCACGCGGGCGGAGTCGCGGGCAAAAGCTAGTAAATAATATATGTAATAAGTTTATTTACAATCTATGTATTCGTGCTCTGGGAATTATAAACTGCTCAGTAATATTAGGTCCTAAAATATTACTATAATTTCTAATCTGTCTTGCAATAACTCAGTGATATGGAGTAGGTGTACCCGCGGCGTTTTGTACTCTTGTCCCACTTGGCGACAACGCGACAATTTGTCGACGGATAACGAGACATGCGTTATTATTTATACGACTTAGTCGAGGATTTACGACTAGATTGTATGAAGGAATTTGTAGAGAAACAGCTGATTTTTCGTCGTGAATGTAAATTATTTGAGTTAGGCTTGGTTTATGTTGTGTGGCTGAAATTTTTAAAGCATTTATTTTACTATTCAATTGACGAATATAATAAAAATGGGGATCCGAACCCACGATCCTTCACATGCTGGGTGAATGCTTTGACCACTAAACTACCGGACCCTACCATCGCTCTAAAGACGGATATATAAGGAAAAAGATTTGGATTAGTCCGGGTGTGGTCCGGTAGCTTAGTGGTCAAAGCATTTTCCCTGTATGTGCAAGATCGCGGGTTTGAATCCCACCAGGACCGATAAAATTTTTATTTCCTATCTTATTCAAAATGTCAAAGTGACATACAACAATGATAACAGGAATTAAGGCGATCATGGTATAGGTACATACGTACCTTTGATTTGCCTGACGTTACCTGTGCCTCTGACCACGGCCGGTGTAACTTGGTCGAAACGTCAACGATACTTTAAGATCGCGTTATTATTATTGACATTGTATCTCCTGACTTTTCTTTGACATTATCTATGTTTATTGTGAACATCTTTGTTGACACTTATGATTGGCATTTTTATACTGGACTGGCTTCTTACATTTTGATTTCTAAACGCATTGGATAATTTAATTTATTAAACTCATTTATTAGTGATGACTGATTTTATTCTTGCATGCCAACAGGGTAGGCCAAAGACAATGCTTTAAATGTACTAAATACCTATGTAATACCTTTGGTCAGCAATAAATGATTTTGATTTGATTTGCGTTAATTCCCGTTATCATTGTTGCATATCATGGAACGAGAGAGTTTAAAAGTTAGTTTGTCAAAATCAAGATCGTGCGAAGTGGAGGAGAAAAGCCGGAAGGCGGACCCTAAGCTCCGAGGGCACCGTGGCCTCGGATGCAATCACACCTTTATGTGGATGACGAATGATGCATGGGCTTTGGTCTGCGTTTGTTTCCTTTACAAAGTGTTTTTAATAGCTGGTGCTTGCGGCTTTGCCCGTGTGAAGTTTTGATTCTACTAGAACCTATTCCCGAAATCAGAAGTATGTGTTATTCTACGCTGTAATCTAACCCTGTATCAAATTTCGGGCTTATCCGTTCAGTCATTAGAACCTGATTGAGTAACAAACATCCAAATATACAAACAATACAAACATTCATATTTATAATACCTATTAGTAGAAAATGAGATTAAATTTTTCTTCACGTAAAACAAAGAGTCCAACTGTATTATAAATTTCAAATAGACATAGGTACCTACTAAACCCTTATAAATGTTAATTCTGGCATTTCACAGTATGTTTTTAGTTACGAACACATTGTAAAATAGCAAATGGATCGGTTGTGGTCGAAGCAACAAGTCGTTTACTAAAGGTCTCTAGTATTTGAATACTCACATACGTTAGGACAATCCCTAGGTGCACTGTACAGGCCATAGCCGCCATACGACATCCCGCGGCGATCTTACATTTCTATAGTTGTGTAACTTGAATTGGTGGAGTTGATTTTGATAGTGTTGCAAGCATAGAAGAGTCTACGTCAACCATTCACTAAAATGTATATTTCGCAGAACGGATTTCATCTAAGTTGATATGGTCATATGTGATATGGCCGCGGTAGCCTAGTGGTATGGGTAATGGACTGCTGAGAGGAGGTCTCGGGTTCGATCCCAGGTTTACCATGGCACACACCAATGACTTTTCGATGCTTTTCGAAGTTATGTGTGTATTCATCGCAGGTTTATAAGTGCCCGGTTAATGGTAATAGGCTCGCCACCTATTACATTGGGACCTAAACATAAACTGGCGAAATGTGGGTGCTAGCACCTCTGCCTACCCCTTCGGGGAATACAGGCGTGAGTTTATGTTATGTTTATGTTATGTTTTTATATGGTCACATTTTGTATAATTTTAGCAGGCTGATTCATCAACACAGAGCTAAGAAATTTTAGTGAATGCCTTTATGTGGTAAACATTCACTAAGGAGAAAGTTTCGAAATTTTTACTCCTAAGGGGAAAAATTAAGTATGAATGGTTATTATAGAAGTCCTTAATTGTTAAAGTAAGAAACACGAAATAAAAATTCACGTACGGATTTTCTTAATATCCATAACGCCCCTGTATTCTTTCAGAACCTTTAGGTCCTTCAAGACCGTAGACACCTTTTTTTTTCGTGCGGATATCTCCCCCTGCCGGCGCCGGAAGGGGAGGTTATGTCGGACTCGAACCGACTAAAACAGCACACCGACTTTGAGTCGTGGTGCTAGGCTGGAAGTGAGGTTGTCTTCGACATATCCCTCGCACCCCGGCTGTCCCAGGGCCATCCCTTGCGGTCTGGTCCTCCTCGGGAGGGGGGACAACGATGTCCCCGACTCGCCTCGGGATGGGGAAGATCGTAGACACCATCATCTCTTGCATTTCCGCTGTGTCCTGAATATCCTGGTAGACCTTGTCTTCCGTTGTATCCCGTAGTACCCTCATCTCCATTTGGACCGCGATCGCCTTGCAATCCCTGCCAAACCTGCAGGCAGACCTATAGGTCAGATGCCTTCAGGAACCAGGATGGTTTTTCTTAAGTATTTTACAAATTATGGTGATATAATCGCGACCTAAAAATAGAACAACTTATACTGCCGCTTTGCTCAAAGCACATGTGAAAAAAAAAATAGTAGTCACAACGCCCACATCAGTTCACATCACTATATGATTAACGTACAAGTAGAAAATGATCCTTCTAAAGCATAGTAATCTTGCGCAAACTGATCTTTTAAGAGGCACCTATCCATCTCCAATTTTTGACAAGCAATTAATGAAACCTGGCATTAATGGCCACGTATCGTTCCCACGTGTAAAGGGAAATAATAAAAGAACCACTTATGAAATAGATGGTCATTAATTTGTCCTGTACCGGAGACAATGGAGCAAAGAGCTGCGCATCCTAACTGATAGTGTGTAACGGGGTTTATCTACAGGCTGATGTTTTGAGTAAATATATTTCTTTGTATTTTCCGTAACAGTTACAAATACATAAAATGTGTAAATAACAATTGAATTACAGCTGATAGTGAACAATATAAAAATATTACATACTTCAAAGTGGAAGTCAATATCATCAAACCGGACTTCATGTTGAGACTTAAAATTACTGAACACCTGTAATATATACGCAAATAAATGCTTTGACTTTGACTTCATCTTCATCACAGCATAGTTCTAGATGCATCTAAAGGTTGTATATTTTAGCTCAGGCAGCGCTCTCTTACTTTTTATGTAGGTTCGACCTATCATGACATGACTCTGGAAAAGAGACCACTAAAAAGCACTTTTCACTACTTTATAAGAACTAAAAATTTTGTTTAGGGTTTAGTAGGGGTAGTTTGTGCATGTCGAAAGACAAATACAAGTTTCAAAAAATATAGTTAGTAAAGGTTAATTCTCAGCTAATTAAATTTATTTTATGAATATTAAAATCATCGAATGTGATTTAATTCATATCCACAATTCCATACCTCATTAGGTATCATAGCTATTGCTATGAAACTATCAGTAGTGTTACAGTGAAGTACTATTAAATTAATTTTATCCCGTACACAATATAAAAGAGCATCCTGTATCAACTTCATCCGTTGATATGATCTAAAGCCGTCTTGTCACTCGTCACCGAGCGCTACCAGTGCCATCGTACAATAATTGATGCTGGTAACTGTCTCGTGAACGGGGGCATTTATAAACAGCGCTTATGAGAGTGTGTTTGGGTTTATTTATTTTTAATATAGAGGAACTTGTTTGTAGAAGGTGATGGTGGTAAGTGTAGGTTGTGTAACTTTAAGGCGCTTGAATTCTAGATCATTAACTCTAAATGAACAATTATGTATTATCCTTCTCTTTATATCCGTCTATAAGGGCGACGGTGCAGCCATCTGAGAGAATGAGATGGCTGCACCGTCACCCTTATAGACGGATATAAAGAGAAGGAAAATTTGGAATGATTCAAGTGCGGCTCAATAGCTCAGTTGGAAGAGCAGTCCCCCTGTAAGGGAAAGGTCGTGAGTTCGAGTCTCACTTGAGCATTTCATTTTTTCCAATGTTTTTCGAACTTAAAAGTTAGCATAATAAATGCTATAAATAATTCATTCAAAAATTAAGTATTATTATTAAAAGACAGCCTATGTGGCGTAAAGGTAAGGTGTATTGGACTGCTGATTTCAGCTCAATACGAAACTACAAAATAAAATAATTAATATTCCATAGCATTCTAACACAACGCTATCTAGACCCATGGTAAGCTTACTAGCTTGTGTTACGGAATCTAGAATTCGGATAACATACTTAGCTACTTTTTTTTTGTAAATACATACATATTATACATAGAAAAACCCAGCTCAATGCAAATAGCCATATTCATGCATACAAATATTTGCACTGACCGGGGACACTAAGTGCTTTATTTCGTTCAATCATTATCGTCTTTTATCGCGGAGTTCGGAGCTCACTGAATTTAAATATTTTTCGTGAAGCAACTGCTTTCCACAACCCATTTGCGGTATCTCTAAGTCCACCGGTTGTCAGAATTTTGGGCTCCAACTACCCATAACGATATTACCATAGATGTTCGTATGATAATCGAGACAGACAACGACCCAACGTGCTCTACGAGGCACGGATATACCAATGCAAATAGACATATTCATACCTACAAAATATTATATTTTAATTAATCGATGTTACTAATCAATGACACTACGTAATCGATTATAATTATTGAGTTTACTGATTTAAACTAGCTGTGTTAGCCTAGATGCTCTAAATCGTCATTATCTACATCGTATCTGGGGTTTTCATTTCTCACCACGACTCTGGGATCCGTTTTCCAGCTTTTATTCCAAAAAATATAACAAAATAAATGAAAATAAAAACATCCTGTATAATATATGAACTGTCAACCTAATTACCTACATACTTTTTCAAACGTTTAAATAGTGTATTTCCCATTAAGATTTTCTCCAAAAACTGCTTGAGATTTTGTCAGGTGAATGGTGAACATTCGGTCACGTTTACATAATTATATATTTTTTCCTAATCAACTCTAAAATACTTTTTCGTTGACAATTCGTCAAGGCGTTCTTGTTAAAAGAAGTATTTGAAATAATGCCTGCGATGTCTACCGCCAAAAGATTAAAAAAACATGCTAATATTGGTAATCTTTTTTGCAACACTGGGGTATTATTCTGCTTGACAAAGAGTTTTAATCGCAGTCGTAATGTGAATAGACGGTGGATTTTAATTGGTTAAAGGAGAAGGAATTGTTGTAAAACTGTGTCGGATAATACGAACTCGCTTTCTTACTGTACAGTTGGTCAAGCCGAATAAGGACTCTGTCCGGGTTTTAATGAAAGATTCAGCAACTAATGTTCGATAAAAGTTGAAAAATAAACAAAGGGATAGAAAAACGAATGGGTCTCTAAACAAAACAGTACTAAACGGTACTTCTAAAAACAAACCATGGAAGTTATGTAGTACGTTAGACGCAGTGACGTCGAAAACTAGAGAATGAGGCATTTTGTCAACTTGTTATTAAAAGGTAACTTGCAAGGAAAGTGTTATAAATCGATATTCAACAATTCTGAGTTCTTTAAATTTAATTTTACTGCAGATATGGAGACCACTTGTACTTTTTCCACAGTATTTATTATATTAAAACCTGACCGGCTTCCCCTTACGGCATTCTCAAACCTTTACATTTAGCAAAGGTTTTGTATGTTCTAATTACTAAAAACTACGATATTTAACATTTTTTACAAGTGTAGTTATAAAATGTAGTATACCAGTAACAATTTTTTTCCCCAATATGTGGGGAATTATACGCATGGCCTAAATAATAATTTACTGCAAATGTAAAGTCAGTCCAGTTTCATCATCCTCTTAGCACTGTTCACGATTGAATCTGAGATGTTCACCTCCGTGTCATGAGTCCGCATACTCCTTATTATAATCTATGCTTTCTATAGAACTTCTACCATCTAATCTCCTAACCCTTAAGGAAAACCAGTATCCATCGTTTCAGAGCTTCGACAATCGATCGGCAGGTATTGTTGAACTTTTGACTCCATTTAACCCCATTGATTAAATTTAGTATAAAAGGCAAACCGCAGCTTAAACTGAATTACCTAAATTGTAAATATTATAAATGCGAAAGTAACTCTGTCTGTCTGTCTATCTGTCTGTTTGTCTGACTGTATGCCACGCATTCACATAAACCACTGAACCAATTTTGATGAAATTTGGTATAGGGGTAGATTAGACCTTAAGAAAGAACATTGGCTGTTTGCTCGCGATAACCGATATCCGAACGACACGTGGGCGGAGCCGCAGGCAAAACTAGTAGAGTATAATAATTGATGAAATCCAGATTGACAGTAGGCACACCCAACTGAAATCCTCTTATATTTCGATGACAACACAAATTTAACAAAATTAAGTTATGTTATTACATCAATCGGGTATTGCAAGAAAATACCGATTTCGATTAACCGCTATTTATATATTTTTTAGCTCCATAAAAACATGTTTAGTTTGTGAAATCTAACTGAACTGTAGAGTATAGTCTTATAGATTTTTTATTGTTACACATTTTTTTAGCAAACAGTTGCCTAACCTGTTACTAAAGGATATGAATTGGAGTCGGTCGCTTACTCAACATATTTAAAAAATAAGTAGCAGAAATAAAAAAAAGTATAAAAGCAATTGAGCAGTTAAAATTTTGAAATTGGAATTCTAAATTATAGTTTTTAAATGACGTCATTGATCAATATCATCAACATTCACGTGTCAGTCCTGGTTGTTTCCAAAGCCTGTATTTTAATCTCGAGGTCCGCTGTCTTATTCCTTCATAGAAATTAAAAAAGAAAAACTGATTTCGTTTTAATAGTAGATTCGTAGATTTGTCCCAAACACATAAGTGCCTGTAGTGTATCAACTAGAAGTATCGATGTCTTGAGCGCATACGTCACGCGGGCGAACCGATGACAGGTGTCAATTTATCTGTGGTACGATATTGTCGCCTATTCGAGATGTGTGAATTGTGTGGTGGTGCGTTGACGAGCCATATAAATACTTATTCTAGCGTGGACACTACAGTGCCCATTGATCCTCCTGGCAGAAGACCAGTAAATATTAATTTATTACCTAGTCTTTTCAGGAGTGACTGTCACCTGACCGTCTCACATCAGCCATCAGACGTCCCCATCACACCGAGAGGAAATCAATTAAGACACGGAGATCTGGAATGGCCCGTACAACTCATCAATATTATTAGGCGACAAATACACATCCGTATCAAATATTCGTGTATCGTCTTAAAGGTTTATATATAAATAAACAGTTCATAGATAAAACCTTTTAAGTTATAGATAAGTGAGTGTTGATCGATGGTGGGAACTTGAGACGGGATGGTGACAGTAAGTTACATTTAAGTTGGGCTTGTTGATCTTGGCTGCGTATGCGCATGAGTATGATAGCATCTGTAGTGCGTGGTAATAGTTTTGATACTTGGGTTGTTTAAGTTCTTTCGTAGTTATAGCCAACCTACTGCTATAGTTTTTATAGCAGTAGGTGTTGCCTACGTATCCATTTGTGTTTAATTCTGTTCCTGTTCTTCCAAGAAATCTGTTCCCAGGGTAATAGTTGTCTGTGTTCTATTCGAGACTATACTTATTATTTCTCTATGTTTAATTTCAAACATATTCGTTAGGTATGCAAATATGAAATATTTTTTCATTCATACTTTCGTAGTAATAATAGATAATAAGTATTCTAAGATTTTGTATCTAAACTGGTATTTTAAATTGCTAATCAGGTAATAGTGGTACAAATTAATCCTGAAGTAATCGAATCATTCCTTTGGAACAATAATATAATAATTATAATGACTTTGCAATCAATCATTAGCTATTACCATTACAGAATGCAATAAACACCCAACTCACAAGGAAACAATAAAATTACCAAGACTATTGGTGCGTACTATGATATTGAAATACCTCTCCCATACATTAAAGGTCTGACATACATTATAATAATCCACACAATCAAATTTCTCATAATAACGTCATTAGAATTAGTGCGGGCGCTTCATCGTGTGCGGTCTTCTTAAGTAACTGCGTTCTGTAATATTCGGATTGTGGCCCAAGTGATAAACAGAACGGGATTGATCCTTAAATAAACATGCTCCCTTTTCATTGAAGATTTTAGTAAACTACTACCGCCACGCAGGAGGCGCGGGTTCGATCCCCGCTCAGTGCAAATATTTGTATGCATCAATATGGCTATTTGCACTGGTCTGGGTGTTTGTATGTATACCTAATATGTATGTATTTACAAAAAAAGTATATAAGTATGTTTATCCGCATTCTTGATTCCATAACACAAGCTAATTAAGTTAACCATGGGTTGTGTAGAATGTTCTGAAATATTTATTTATTATTTGGTAGGGGTAGATTAGACCTTGAGAAAGGACATGAGCTATGTTTGGCCGCGATAACAGACATCCACACGGGTAGAGCCGCGGGCAACAGCTAGTGTAGAATGAGTCGTGGTTCCCGGCAGATTAGAATTTGTTCCACCCCATCTCTTCCCATACGGTGTCGTACTGTAAGGTGACTAAGGGATAGGGTTGTACTTTTAACATCTGCCAAATATATAGAGCCCAGACAATTTTTTTTTTGAATGAATTTTGTATAGCATTTATTATGCTAACTTTTAAGTTCGCCCTTAAAGACGGATATAAAGAGAAGGAAAATTTGAAATGATTCACGTGTGGCTCAATAGCTCAGTTGGAAGAGCATTCCCCCTGTAAGGTAAAGGTCGTGAGTTCAAGTCTCACTTGAGCATTTCATTTTTCCGATGTTTTTCGAGCCCAGACTAAGCTTCGGATGCACAGCTTGAGTCAACAATACTAACTTAGTGCCTGGAGTGCGGCCTCACCCCCTATTACCGAATCCAATGATTAGTGAAATAAGGGTATTGGTTCACCTCTACCTAACCTTTCGGGGATGGACGCGTGATTGTATGTATGTATACTAATAGGCCGCGTGGTTCCGGGCAGAATAGAATTTGGGTCACCCCATCCCTTCCCATGCAGTTGCGTATAAGTGCTATTACATAATGCTCTAATCGAAATAAGTGCATTCATGTCAACCAAGCATTTCGTGCTTATTTACTTAAATAAAATACAATATATCCTTCAAAAAGCGCCGGTAGTTGAGGAGTTGGTTTTACGAATGAAAACGAAATTCTCGCCATTATAGTACCGACGTGATGGTCCAACTAACACAAGCTATTTAGTTTAGCTGGAGGGGTTAGGAGGATAAATAATAATTTCGGTTAGGTACATTTAAAAAACAAACAAACCGCTTATATTCTAACCGCTTCCTTTCCATTAAAATATAATCGCTCGCCGCTTATAGCTCGCATCAGGTGAACTCCTCCAAAAAGTCACGAAAGTAGAACGTGTGTGGAGGCTTTAACGACGCCTTATTAACGTGTAGGGAAAGGTTGGAGGTCGTCATGAATGAACGGTGGAAGCTCGTGCCAGAACCCCTGAGCTGAATATTTTATTGGTTCATTAGGGGAGTTAGTAAAAAAATAGTGGGTACCCACTACCGTTGGAAGTTCGGGCCAAAATAAGTAGGATTAGTTGCTATTGAAGGTTCCGTTTCGTGAATTTCAAGGGTTATACGTTTTGCCGTATTTAGTATTGTTTTACTTTCTTTATATTTCCTTTTTAACCCCCGACGCAAAAACGACGGGGTGTTATAAGTTTGACGTGTCTGTGTGTGTGTGTGTGTGTGTGTGTGTGTGTCTGTCTGTGGCATCGTAGCACCCAAACGGATGAACCGATTTGCATGTAGATTTTTTGTTTGAAAGGTATGTTAGTCGGGAATGTTCTTAGCTATGTTTGAAAAAAATCGGTCCAAGATGGCCGCCGCCACAACATGTCGGAATAGATATTTCTTCATAACTACCTCAATATGGGTATCAAATGAAAGAGCTTGACTACTAGATCACTTTAAAAAGTATAAAATAAAAATTAAATTAAAAATTTAAAAAACCCCCGTCACAAAAAACACGTCCAAAAAGTTGAAAATAAATGGAGTTTGCCTTTTAACTTTAACGGTTGCCATGTCGGGGGACCTTGAATTGTTCCGATAATATAACGGAGTGCTTAACCAGTTAGGGTCCCCCGACATGGCAACCGTTAAAGTTAAAAGACAAACTCCATTTATTTTCAACTTTTTGGACGTGTTTTTTGTGACGGGGGTTTTTTAAATTTTTAATTTAATTTTGTAATATATTATGTGCATGTGTTAGTCCGCAAAAAAAACAATTTTGTCCTTTCTTTCTTTCTTTCTAGTAGGTATCCTTATATGCGCAGTACAGCTGGCATAGGAAACAAATATACACCTTTTCATATATCAAGTAGTAAAAAGGTACATACTTATATAGTTTGTCGATTTTTTTTATACAGTAGGTACACGTCAATTTGACTTCACCTCGCCTTATAGTAAGCTAAAGGCAAAGTCTCAGAAAGAGGGTCACCATCGTAACCATGTACCATGTTAACAGTGGTGGGACTCAGCTTGACGGCCTCATCAGATGCCTTTTCACGCCCCGCTTATAGGACCCGGGACTGTAGGAAGAAGGTTTGTACTGAAAACAGGATTTAAGGTTTTCACTACCTGTGTACGCTGCACACTGCTGATGAACGCTGCTTTTCCCTTGGGGTTAGGAGGACAGATGCTAGTGGCTGCCGTAAAAGCCGATATAAGTATATCTCAGGCTTCAAAGTACAAACTTTGTAGGGAAATAGGAAATCTCTATGAGGACAATGATGAATGACAGCCTAGCACTGATACTTACTTACTTACTTACTGCCAGCAGGGGACGCCGCGCGGCTGGACGGGTGATCCGCCCTCTTGCGTAGGGCCATTTCACCCATTTTTTCTATTTCCTATGACGGTATGTGGGATGTCCGGCAATCACGGCGTTTCGTCGTTTCCTTGCAAAAACTAACGATCTGTTCCACCTTCAGATTTCCGATGTCTTCTAGGTCTGTCTGTCTGTTCCCATGATTTCCCATCTTTTCAGCGAGTACATAATGTGTTTGGCCAGCAGGTGGAGGCTGGTTTCCTCGGCATCCATGCACTCCGCCTCGCACTGTAACACAGTACCGTATCTAACCGTGATTAAAAATACACCCAAAAACCGTATAAGCTAACATGTTTTCTCACCCAATGAAATATATCCACGCAACGCAACTCAAGCGATAAAAGTAACCCACTCAACCCTCTAATATCAACGCCAAAATAAATAAACCCTTCCACATAAAATGAACTCAATTTTCCTTAACCGTGTCCCGGCAAATTTTCCGACGCCGAACGAAAATGTCCCAAGCCTATACGTGTGTTCCGTAGGGGACGTAACACGTTATATGGGTTGTCGTATGAATGCAACAGGTGGTAGCCCGTAGGGTTAAACGGTGTACTGTATATGTTGGGTTACGTGCTCTATTAGTGACGTCATATGTGTTTAGTTTTTCAAGTGTTGAAAACCGAGTCAATTATGATAATATAAACTCATGGCACTGCTTGCTTCTTTTACTAATTCTGGTGACATACAACTGCAGCTCTGTTTCACTGTACCACAAAATTATGTACTACATTTTGTACATTATTATTTGTATATAGAATCTTGTTTTATTAACTGGTTATTGAAAGCTAGTGTTACTGAACTTAAGAGTAAATAGTTTAATAGTTCTTATAGGTATGTAGGCAGCATGCAAGAATCTATGCGTACAATAAATGTTTTTTCTGTAGGTACATTTCTCAACTTCAGTTCAATGAATTTAATTCACAAAATTCGAATTCAAGGAATCAGGGAGCTCAGTTGACGGAGTAATCTTTCATTTGAGTTTGTCACGGGTCCATGTTCCACCATTCAACCATCATCATACCAAATCAGTAATTATAACATCGAGGCCCTAAAAAACTGTTACCTTAATACATTTTATTCAAGTAGAGCAACCATCAAAAACATAAGTACGTTTGCACTACACGGAAAATGTTTTCTCATATGTTGGGAAATTCCGCAGTCAACGTGCAAGGGCCCATGGCAGGCAATTTATGTCGTACTTTTGTTTTACGGTCTCACACCGAATAAATTTTATCCGAAGCTTTTGCGAGCGTTATACCGTGCTGCGGGTTTTTATGAAGATATGTGGACTGTGGAGCACGTTATGGCAGTGTAGGGTTAAATCACATGTGAGCGTGGTTTTATTTCATTCAGTGATATTTTTATGCCTCGTATTGTTGGTCGATGTGGACATTTTATGTCCATGTTGTATATGTTTATTTGGCTGGATTGTTGTTGACATTTTTTTTAGATTACCTGTGATTTATTCGTCATTTTTCGGGTCCTAGTATCCTTATTTTTAGGATATGTTTAGAGGTATCGAAGAAGTTTTACGTCTAATGCCCTCAAACCAAATACACGCGTGAAAAGGCATCTAATGAGGCCGTTAAGCTTAGTGCCACCACTGTCAACATGGTACATGTTTCTGATGGTGACCCTCTTTCCGAGACGTTGCCTTTGCTTAACATCAGGCGACGTGAAGTCAAATTGATGTGTCTTATATAAAAAAAAATGATCTAAAGTGTCACAAACAGACAGAGTTATTGTTATTTCTAAACTATCGCGGTGTAAACTCATTGTTTTTTATCACAAATTGTGACCACGGGTGTAGCTTTGCACCCGAAACGTTGGCAAAAGTAAGTCTAAAATTTAAATCGCGTGAAGTCCCGAATTTTCATAAAAAGCCATTAGACAGAGTTACTTTCGCATTTATATTTTTTATACCTTTTTTTTAACTTGCTGGCACGTTGATACATAAAGGTTACCCCTGACCTAGGTAACTCATAGCAGAGGCACTATCCAAAAATCAGCGGTACACATCTCATGTCTTTGGCATGTGATCACCCAATAAGACTTGTATCATTTTATTCATTGACTTTTTCATTGGAGTAAGCTGAGATCACACCACTTCTTACGGTTCTATCCATATGTCAATAAACCAAAACCATTTCATAAAATCACTTGTATACCAAAACCAAAATCACTTCACATTGTACCGCGAACAAGCGTAACCGTTTAACGTAATGCGTGATAATGCGAGGGTTCCCGCGGGAGATAGCGTCACCCCAGCGGCTTTGGGAATTGTTGATGTGTGTAATAGAATGTTACGAGCAAGTATGTACCGAATGGGAAGTTTGAAGGTAATTTTATAGTAGCTTTATTAAGTGCTGATGTGTGGTGTGGAAAATGAGATAGACACGCGAGTTAATTCGTGATGAGCTCACCTATGTGGGCTATTTTAGAAGTTTACTGTGAGACCATCAAAAATTTAGACTGAAAAGCTGGTCCTAACTTAGGCAGATATTTATAGGATAACTAACTTTTACCCGCGGCTCCGCCGCTCCAGGCGAGACTTGGTAGCTTAATGGTAAGATCATTCGCCTGTAAGGGACTGCTCGCTGGTTTAAATCCCTCCACAGCGATTTACATCTTCCATTTGAATAGTAAATACTAATTGATTTAAAATTTAAAAAACCCCCGTCACAAAAAACACCAAAAAGTTGAAAATAAATGAATAAATTTTAATTCAACGGTTGCCATGTCGGGGGACCGTAACTGGTCAAGTGCTCCTTTATATCGTAAGGTCCCCCGACATGGCAACCGTTGAATTAAAATTTATTCATTTATTTTCAACTTTTTGGTGTTTTTTGTGACGGGGGTTTATTAAATTTGTAATTTAATTTTTATTTTATGCTTTTTAAATTGATCTACTAGTCAAGCTCTTTCATTTGATACCCATATTGAGGGAATTATAAAGAAATATGTATTCCAACATGTTGTAGAGGCGGCCATCTTGGACCGATTTTTTTCAAACATAGCTAAGAACACTCCCGACTAATATACCTTTCAAACAAAAAAAACTAAATCCAAATCGGTTCATCCGTTTGGGTGCTACGATGCCACAGACAGACACACACACACACACACACACACACACACACACACACACACACACACACACACACACACACACACACACACACACACACAGACACGTCAAACTTGTAACATCCCATCGTTTTTGCGTCAGGGGTTACAAATTTCATTCAATCCGAAATAATCATTACCGTTAACACTAATCGGAGGAAGTCGCACTTAACAACTAGCATGTAAATAATGTGCAATAATATATTCCTCCACATTCTACAGTACCATCGAGCTTTCACCACGCATGGTGAGCCACAATAATCTACTTACGGCAACGCCAAGCATGCCTGCCTACTGAGAACAGCTTTAGTTCCCGACACTGCTATCACTTGAGTATTTCACGTCCGCGGTGTTGCATACCGTGCGTTTAGGGTGCCCAGGTGTGCGGTTTATTTATTTTAATAAAACATAGGTGGCAGACAAGCACACGGCCCATCTGGTGGAAGGGGTTACCGTGGTCTATGGACATGTAAAATACCAGAGGAGTCATACTCGCGCTGTCGTAAGAACTGTCTAACTATAGTAGAAATGAACCACTTTAGCATTGTATTATTCTTAGTAAATTGTTGGTCATGTAATATTAAGATGATTATATTATAACCATTATTAAACTGCACTTTACGCCTGAAGCACAGGATTACCTAGTTCTGGCAGAAATTTAGTAATATTAGTAAATACCTATTTAAGATCCCTAAATGCCCACATTTAAATTATACATGCCTAGATAGAAAACATACTTAAGCAATAATCATAATGTAATAATGCACGATAAAGTTAAGAACCTTTGAGATGAGATCCGGTTCTTAGCATTCCATGGATTCACCGTGCGGTCGCCGGGTCCATGGCGTGGTACAGAGAGGAACACTGATGGCGCCTGGGACCTGCGACCCAGGTGTAGGTTTAGGGTGGCCACCTTGTGATGCATCAGCGCTCACCTCCGCCGTCAGTCGTGTTCCCCCCTCTACCTATCCAAATTTGGTAAGATCCTATCAACGCCGTTTTAGATATTCGTTTGAGTAAAGAGCTTACTGAAGCTCTTGGCAATCCGAGGTCTTTAAATAAGTTATACAGGGATTTAGCTGGAATTCCCCTTGCTCCTACTTCCACGGCGTAGAGTTTAACCACATAGCCATTTTTGGTTAACTCGTTGGTCAGGTCAAAGTATTTGTTTATTTTTATAGTGTGGTCTTTAGGTATGTTAGTTTCCCACGGTACTGTGAGTTCTACTAGTACTGCACGCTTTTGCTGTTTTGAAAATAGGAATATATCGGGTCTGGATGACGAGGCACAAACATCCTCCGGTATTTTATAGTGTTTCTCATACGAATCTGCGAGTAATGTCCAGTCAGCGGCTGCTATCAATATTGAGTACGGCTTTTGATTTGTCTTTTTTGAGCAGCCTTCCTTTACAAACGCGACGTCATTTCTTTGGTTTGTGGTTAAACCCTTTTTCGCTCTAGCTACCGCCAAACTTACCGCCTCACGTACGATTTCTAATACCTTATCATGTCGGCGCGAGTAATGACCCCGGTCTAATAGCGTCCTACAACCCACCAGTAGGTGCCTAGCAGTACCAATTGCTTCACCACATGAGTTACATGTTTTTAACCCCCGACGCAAAAACGACGGGGTGTTATAAGTTTGACGTGTCTGTGTGTGTGTGTGTGTGTGTGTGTGTGTGTCTGTCTGTGGCATCGTAGCACCCAAACGGATGAACCGATTTGCATGTAGATTTTTTGTTTGAAAGGTATGTTAGTCGGGAATGTTCTTAGCTATGTTTGAAAAAAATCGGTCCAAGATGGCCGCCGCCACAACATGTCGGAATAGATATTTCTTCATAACTACCTCAATATGGGTATCAAATGAAAGAGCTTGACTACTAGATCACTTTAAAAAGTATAAAATAAAAATTAAATTAAAAATTTAAAAAACCCCCGTCACAAAAAACACGTCCAAAAAGTTGAAAATAAATGGAGTTTGCCTTTTAACTTTAACGGTTGCCATGTCGGGGGACCTTGAATTGTTCCGATAATATAACGGAGTGCTTAACCAGTTAGGGTCCCCCGACATGGCAACCGTTAAAGTTAAAAGACAAACTCCATTTATTTTCAACTTTTTGGACGTGTTTTTTGTGACGGGGGTTTTTTAAATTTTTAATTTAATTTTGTAATATATTATGTGCATGTGTTAGTCCGCAAAAAAAACAATTTTGTCCTTTCTTTCTTTCTTTCTAGTAGGTATCCTTATATGCGCAGTACAGCTGGCATAGGAAACAAATATACACCTTTTCATATATCAAGTAGTAAAAAGGTACATACTTATATAGTTTGTCGATTTTTTTTATACAGTAGGTACACGTCAATTTGACTTCACCTCGCCTTATAGTAAGCTAAAGGCAAAGTCTCAGAAAGAGGGTCACCATCGTAACCATGTACCATGTTAACAGTGGTGGGACTCAGCTTGACGGCCTCATCAGATGCCTTTTCACGCCCCGCTTATAGGACCCGGGACTGTAGGAAGAAGGTTTGTACTGAAAACAGGATTTAAGGTTTTCACTACCTGTGTACGCTGCACACTGCTGATGAACGCTGCTTTTCCCTTGGGGTTAGGAGGACAGATGCTAGTGGCTGCCGTAAAAGCCGATATAAGTATATCTCAGGCTTCAAAGTACAAACTTTGTAGGGAAATAGGAAATCTCTATGAGGACAATGATGAATGACAGCCTAGCACTGATACTTACTTACTTACTTACTGCCAGCAGGGGACGCCGCGCGGCTGGACGGGTGATCCGCCCTCTTGCGTAGGGCCATTTCACCCATTTTTTCTATTTCCTATGACGGTATGTGGGATGTCCGGCAATCACGGCGTTTCGTCGTTTCCTTGCAAAAACTAACGATCTGTTCCACCTTCAGATTTCCGATGTCTTCTAGGTCTGTCTGTCTGTTCCCATGATTTCCCATCTTTTCAGCGAGTACATAATGTGTTTGGCCAGCAGGTGGAGGCTGGTTTCCTCGGCATCCATGCACTCCGCCTCGCACTGTAACACAGTACCGTATCTAACCGTGATTAAAAATACACCCAAAAACCGTATAAGCTAACATGTTTTCTCACCCAATGAAATATATCCACGCAACGCAACTCAAGCGATAAAAGTAACCCACTCAACCCTCTAATATCAACGCCAAAATAAATAAACCCTTCCACATAAAATGAACTCAATTTTCCTTAACCGTGTCCCGGCAAATTTTCCGACGCCGAACGAAAATGTCCCAAGCCTATACGTGTGTTCCGTAGGGGACGTAACACGTTATATGGGTTGTCGTATGAATGCAACAGGTGGTAGCCCGTAGGGTTAAACGGTGTACTGTATATGTTGGGTTACGTGCTCTATTAGTGACGTCATATGTGTTTAGTTTTTCAAGTGTTGAAAACCGAGTCAATTATGATAATATAAACTCATGGCACTGCTTGCTTCTTTTACTAATTCTGGTGACATACAACTGCAGCTCTGTTTCACTGTACCACAAAATTATGTACTACATTTTGTACATTATTATTTGTATATAGAATCTTGTTTTATTAACTGGTTATTGAAAGCTAGTGTTACTGAACTTAAGAGTAAATAGTTTAATAGTTCTTATAGGTATGTAGGCAGCATGCAAGAATCTATGCGTACAATAAATGTTTTTTCTGTAGGTACATTTCTCAACTTCAGTTCAATGAATTTAATTCACAAAATTCGAATTCAAGGAATCAGGGAGCTCAGTTGACGGAGTAATCTTTCATTTGAGTTTGTCACGGGTCCATGTTCCACCATTCAACCATCATCATACCAAATCAGTAATTATAACATCGAGGCCCTAAAAAACTGTTACCTTAATACATTTTATTCAAGTAGAGCAACCATCAAAAACATAAGTACGTTTGCACTACACGGAAAATGTTTTCTCATATGTTGGGAAATTCCGCAGTCAACGTGCAAGGGCCCATGGCAGGCAATTTATGTCGTACTTTTGTTTTACGGTCTCACACCGAATAAATTTTATCCGAAGCTTTTGCGAGCGTTATACCGTGCTGCGGGTTTTTATGAAGATATGTGGACTGTGGAGCACGTTATGGCAGTGTAGGGTTAAATCACATGTGAGCGTGGTTTTATTTCATTCAGTGATATTTTTATGCCTCGTATTGTTGGTCGATGTGGACATTTTATGTCCATGTTGTATATGTTTATTTGGCTGGATTGTTGTTGACATTTTTTTTAGATTACCTGTGATTTATTCGTCATTTTTCGGGTCCTAGTATCCTTATTTTTAGGATATGTTTAGAGGTATCGAAGAAGTTTTACGTCTAATGCCCTCAAACCAAATACACGCGTGAAAAGGCATCTAATGAGGCCGTTAAGCTTAGTGCCACCACTGTCAACATGGTACATGTTTCTGATGGTGACCCTCTTTCCGAGACGTTGCCTTTGCTTAACATCAGGCGACGTGAAGTCAAATTGATGTGTCTTATATAAAAAAAAATGATCTAAAGTGTCACAAACAGACAGAGTTATTGTTATTTCTAAACTATCGCGGTGTAAACTCATTGTTTTTTATCACAAATTGTGACCACGGGTGTAGCTTTGCACCCGAAACGTTGGCAAAAGTAAGTCTAAAATTTAAATCGCGTGAAGTCCCGAATTTTCATAAAAAGCCATTAGACAGAGTTACTTTCGCATTTATATTTTTTATACCTTTTTTTTAACTTGCTGGCACGTTGATACATAAAGGTTACCCCTGACCTAGGTAACTCATAGCAGAGGCACTATCCAAAAATCAGCGGTACACATCTCATGTCTTTGGCATGTGATCACCCAATAAGACTTGTATCATTTTATTCATTGACTTTTTCATTGGAGTAAGCTGAGATCACACCACTTCTTACGGTTCTATCCATATGTCAATAAACCAAAACCATTTCATAAAATCACTTGTATACCAAAACCAAAATCACTTCACATTGTACCGCGAACAAGCGTAACCGTTTAACGTAATGCGTGATAATGCGAGGGTTCCCGCGGGAGATAGCGTCACCCCAGCGGCTTTGGGAATTGTTGATGTGTGTAATAGAATGTTACGAGCAAGTATGTACCGAATGGGAAGTTTGAAGGTAATTTTATAGTAGCTTTATTAAGTGCTGATGTGTGGTGTGGAAAATGAGATAGACACGCGAGTTAATTCGTGATGAGCTCACCTATGTGGGCTATTTTAGAAGTTTACTGTGAGACCATCAAAAATTTAGACTGAAAAGCTGGTCCTAACTTAGGCAGATATTTATAGGATAACTAACTTTTACCCGCGGCTCCGCCGCTCCAGGCGAGACTTGGTAGCTTAATGGTAAGATCATTCGCCTGTAAGGGACTGCTCGCTGGTTTAAATCCCTCCACAGCGATTTACATCTTCCATTTGAATAGTAAATACTAATTGATTTAAAATTTAAAAAACCCCCGTCACAAAAAACACCAAAAAGTTGAAAATAAATGAATAAATTTTAATTCAACGGTTGCCATGTCGGGGGACCGTAACTGGTCAAGTGCTCCTTTATATCGTAAGGTCCCCCGACATGGCAACCGTTGAATTAAAATTTATTCATTTATTTTCAACTTTTTGGTGTTTTTTGTGACGGGGGTTTATTATATCTGTGGCTTTTCCCCATCTGACAAGATTGCTTTGGTCGGGGAGGGTCAACTGGAATGCATTGAGATAGAATTTAAGGAGAGCCGGTGACCAGTCGTATATTAAGGTACGCCATTTTAAGGCTATGGAAATTCAAAATTCACCTAGTGTTAACCATTTGTTTTGAATTTCTAGGTTCATTGGGTGCACTTTGTAGGTATTATTTTCATCTACTTGAAGAAAAGATTTTGTTATGTCTTTGTCTGACTGCCTCCTAGTATTACCCAAACCTACCCTACCAGTCTGCGAGCCTATCATGAATTTTTTATGGAATTGGAGGCGCGACTCGAGCTCTTTAGTACTTTGGTCTTTTGGAAGAGCTTACACGATTTCGTCTTTTGATTTCGCTAGGACGTGCATTTTGGTAACTCTTAGATGTTTATAGAGTTCCGATGGTTTCTTGAACGTCATTCCAAAGTTATTTGAGGCTCTATATAATGTCGATGGGTCTGCCGACTGAGCTAGCCCCAGCCACGACTTCAATGTCTTCGTAACATTCGCATCTAGTTTTTTGAGAAGGCTCTGGCTTATATCATAAACAAGAAACGGCCAGTTAGGACGCGAGGTTAAGAGTCCGTACTACCTCAAATGACATAGCTTAAACGTGTATAATATCAAAAGTTCTAAAGCATGGACTTTTTAATTCATGTGTGGTAAAGTTGAGGATAAATACTAATGTTTATGTGTGGCAAAAACACGATTACGTAAAATTTTCTTGATAGAAAACCATTGCAAAGTTACCTCTAAACCGTACAAATAAAACGATATTATGGATTAATTACGCAAAATAGGATCACTAAACTTACACAATAAATTGCAGTTTAGTGGTTAAGAGACATTATGTGTTTCAAATTTTACCAATAATCATTGGTTTCTGCGTAACGAGCAAATATCTAAATTTTTACTCAAGCGATACCATTAAACTTAGAACCGCCCTGCCGCCCGGCCTCCTCCTCAGTGTTGCTTCGGCTATCATACGGGGAACTTGTGTCGCACGCGCTCTGCGCAGACGATTACGATAGACGATACGAAAGTATTCAAGTACCTATCTTTTGACAGGCGAAATGGGTAATAAAGTAAACTGAAAGAGGAAAAGTGTATGTTGGCGTAAAAAAATATTAAAACATATGAATGATGTATTATGTAGACAGCCTCTGTGGCGTGGTGGTAGTGCACGCGACTGCCACGCAAGAGGCGCGGGTTCGATTCCCGCTCAGTGCAAATATTTGTATGCATGAATATGGCTATTTGCATTGATCTGGGTGTTTCTATGTATAATATGTATGTATTGATGATGATTCCGTGATGGTGGTATCCGTGGGGATTTTACGCACGATAAAAAAAATAGCGTTAGTGAACGCGACTGCTACGCAGGAGGCGCGGTTTCGATCCCCGCTCAGTGCAAATATTTGTATGCATGAATATGGCTATTTGCATTGGTCTGAGGGTTTCTATGTATAATATTTATGTACATACAAAAAAGTATCTAAGTATGTTTATCCGCATTCTAGATTCTATAACACAAGCTAATTAAGCTTACCATGGGTCTAGATAGCGCTGTGTAGAATGTTGTGGAATATTTATTTATTTATTATTATAGTAAGTATCTAATCAACCTACCTAAGTAGCTTATACTGTACTTACATAACAATTTGCAATAGGTACTATATTAGTAGAAAGTAATAAATAGGTCAGTAAAAACCAACCTATTTCAAAAATTTGGATTGAAATAGGCATACCTGCCTATGTATCGAAAAAATAATCTTGCAGTAGCAGCCCAAGTCTTTCAGGCAGGTCCTGGCTACTACACGCTCACTGTCGCTCACTGCGACGACGCGACGGACGACGCGGTTGGGCGACTCAGAGCCGAAAGTCGAAGTGCGGTAACTCCAACTTCTGTAGGTTAGGTTAGAACTGTGACCCCAACGCATGAGCCGAGCGAGCGTAGCGAGCGTGCCGCAGCAGCGGACGGCGAAGTGCCAGATCGGGTTATGATAGAAACGAGACCGTCGGGTAGGTTAGGAAGAGGGTTACGTTCGGAACAAATTTTTAAAGTTTCTACCTAACCCGCGACCGGGTCAAGTTTTCGGGTCAGTTTCGGAATAAACGGAATATTTCTGTAAATACATGAGTACCTACCAACCCGAATGATCATAATATAAATATAGCAGTAGTTAGGTACTACTACCATACGTATTCCTATATTTATTATAGACAGTACGTAATTATGAATTTCCATTCATCTGTTTCTATTGAAGGGTCATCGCCCTCTGTGGGCTCAACAATCTAGCCACATTACTGGCTGTCAGATTCTCTGCCCATACGGGGGCCCCGTATAGGACCATACTTCGCACGATCCCCAGGTACAGTCTCCTGCAGGGAGCGTTGGGTCTCCTAATGTTGGGCATCAGCCGCGCGAGTGCGGCTGATGCCCCCCTCAGTTTTGGGACCAAACTTCGGAAGTGATGTCCGAAGTTCCACCGGCCATCGAGCCCCAGATACTTCATCGAGGGCTCGATGCCGATGCTGACACCCCCTATCTGTAGGCTGGATCCCGCAGGTGGCTCCATCCGAGGTCCGTGGAAGCACCGAGCCTCGGACTTGTGAAGAGCGACCTCGAGACCCAACCGCCGTGTCTGACCCACGACTTGAGCAACCCCTGCCGTGGCCTTTAGTGCTGCGTCTCGGTGCGCTGCTCCCCGCGCCGTAATGATGGTGTCATGCGAACCGGACGTCGGAGGTAGCAGAACGACCTCCGTCCTCTATGAGCGCTGGCCTGAGGGTGACCGGTGGAGCCGCCTGTCACCCTAGCAGAAGCAGGCCGCGGCGGCAGCGCAAGGTGCGCCTCCCCGTAACCGGGGCTAGATGGGGACACTGTGGTCCCCCCAACTCGAAGGGGGCCATCTCGAAAGGGATGGTCCTCCTGGGTCTGCCGGGGTGCGAGAGATATGCTTCTTAGGGCCTTGGCTTGGGACCAGGAGCACCACTGGGTGCAGCCGTCGTCGCTCAAGACGCGACGACGGGTGCCGCCAGCGGTGGGCGGTATGCCCGGTCCTCGGACGCCGAGGCGTCGCTCGATGACCTCCAGCAGCTGGACCACCGTTGGTGTCACCTTAGATGGAGCACGGAGAGCGGGGGTTTTCACACCCCGAGCCTCCCCGGTGGGTACAAGGAGGCCAAGAGGGCCCTCCATACGGCCATCAAGCGGTCCAAAAAGTTGGGCCGCGAGGAGCTGATAGAGACTCTGGAGCGCAACCCGTGGGGGCGCCCGTACCTTATGGTAAGGGGCAAATTACGCGCTAAGGCGCCCCCACTGACCCAGAGTCTCCAGCCGGAGCAGCTGGAGGTGGTCCTGGACTCCTTGTTTCCATCAAGAGCGGAGGAACACATTCCTCCGCGCATGGCTCCGTCTCAGGCGCCCAGCGCGGAAGGCAGTGAGAACAACGTGCCCGTAGTCACGGAGGGTGAGCTAGGGGCGGCTGTACTGCGGCTTAAATCCCGCAGAAACACCGCCCCTGGACCCGACGGCATTCCAGGCTGAGCTTGGGTCCTGGCTCTTGAGGAGCTTGGGCCTCGACTTCTAGGGCTCTTTAGCGCATGCCTCGAAAAAGGCCAGTTTCCCAAGGTCTGGAAGACAGGAAAACTGGTCTTGATCCGAAAGGCGGGGCGGCCGGCAAATTCTCCATCAGGGTACCGGCCGATCGTGTTGCTTGACGAGGTGTGCAAGCTCTTTGAGCGCATTATTGCACAACGCCTCGTCAGGCATCTCACACGCGTGGGGCCTGATCTGGCGGATAGCCAGTTTGGCTTCCGTCAGGGGCGCTCCACGGTGGATGCGATCATGCGCATTAGAGGCCTGACGGAGGAAGCAGTCTCACAGGGTGAGGTGATAGTGGCGGTGTCTCTTGACATCGCCAACGCCTTCAACACCTTGCCCTGGAGCTGCGTTAGGGAGGCGCTTATCTACCATGGAGTGCCTCCCTACCTCCGTCGAATTGTCGGGGCCTATCTCTCCGAGAGGGCCATTACTTACCCGAGTTGGCTAGGGCCGGGTCGGCGGGATGTGTCGTGCGGTGTTCCGCAGGGATCGGTATTAGGGTCACTCCTGTGGAACATCGGTTACGATTGGGTGCTGCGTGGTCCGTTGCTCAGGGGGGTGAACGTAACGTGTTACGCCGACGACACCCTCGTTACGGCGCGGGGAGCAACGCACCGAGACGCAGCACTAAAGGCCACGGCAGGGGTTGCTCAAGTCGTGGGTCGGATACGGCGGCTGGGTCTCGAGGTCACCCTTCACAAGTCCGAGGCTCTGTGCTTCCACGGACCTCGGATGGGGCCACCTGCGGGATCCAGCCTACAGGTAGGGGGCGTCAGCATCGGCATCGAGCCCTCGATGAAGTATCTGGGGCTCGTACTCGATGGCCGGTGGAACTTCGGACATCACTTCCGAAGTTTGGTCCCAAAACTGAGGGGGGTGTCAGCTGCACTGGCACGGCTGATGCCCAACATCAGGGGACCCAACGCTCCCTGCAGGAGACTGTACCTGGGGATCGTGCGAAGTATGGGCGGAGACCCTGACGGCCAGTAATGTAGCTAGATTGCTGAGCCCACAGAGGGCGATGGCCGTCAGGGTGATAAGGGGATACCGCACGATCGCAGGTGAGGCGGCATGTCTCTTAGCCGGGACCCCTCCATGGGACCTGGAAGCGAAAGCCCTTGCGTCTCTATTTAAATGGCGCAAGGAGGCGCTGGAGCGGGGCCAATGGCCTGCATCTCGAGAAATCGAGGCCCAGCGGTCCCAGCTCCACCAGGAAACCGTGGAGACATGGAAGGTGCGACTTGAGCAACCAAAGGGGGGATTCGCCACAATCGCGGCCGTCAGACCGGTCATGGACGAGTGGCTGGAGAGGAGACATGGTGCCCTCTCCTACCGGTTGTCACAGATGCTTACCGGGCACGGTAGCTTCGGTAGGTATCTGTGGCGAAGACACCGGGAAACCACGGCCGGTTGTCAGCACTGCGGGGACCGCAGCGATGACACAGCGCTCCACACGCTGGTGGAGTGCACGGCGTGGGCGCAACAGCGCCAGGTCCTCGTGGTGGGTTTGGGCGTGGACACTCTCTCGCTCGAGACCATGGTGGGAGCCATGGTCTCCAGCGGGAGTAAGTGGGACTGCGCCGCCTCTTTCTGCGAGCAGGTCATGCTCGTGAAGGAGGCGGCGGGGCGGGAGCGGGAGAGAACTCTCCCACCCGAGTTCCGCAGTCGGCGGCTTGGACGCCGCCGACGTGTCTTCGCCGAAGACCATCGGCCTCCATGACCGGGGGCCTGAGGACGGTGAGTTGGCTGCTCATCGTCCTTACAGAAGCAGGCCCATGACGGCAGCGTGACGTGACGGACTCACGCACGCCTCCCCCCTCCTATGAAGCGGGATGATACCCGAAAACCCCCCATAGACGCGGGATAGCACCTGAACCACCCCCTAGACGAGTTGGTTGTTGGGAGCCCTGGGACATCCTTCCGAGGGCTTACCCGGGGCTCCCAACTATAGGCTGCTGGGCGATACCGTGGGGGTTTTAGTCGGTAGGAGTCCGGCATAACATCCATGAAGGATTTCCCCCACGGTCAAAAAAAAAAAAAGCTGCTGCCCGTAGCTTCGCCCGCGTGAAGTTTTGTTCCCGTTCCTGCAACCCATGGGAACCTTAACCCGGAATAAAAAGCAACTTATGTGTTATTCCAGGTTCTAATTTACCCCTGTATAAAATTTCAGCCAGATCCATTTAGTAGTTTTTGCGAGAAAGAGTAACAAACATCCATACATACAGCGATACATACTCACAAACTTTCGCATTTATAATATTAATAGGATAAGTAGTATAAATATGTTATAAGTTTTATGTAAATTATCATTACAATATGCACACTTTTCTCAAAAGTTTGTTTATTGCCATAACTTTCTTGATGTCTAAATTACTAGCTACTTTACCCTATCGATTGATAACGCGTGAACTTGGCGGCCGAGCCTCGCGTCGGCGTCGGCCGGCCCGGGGTCATCGCGGGAGTGAGATAGATGCATCTGCGCGCGAGTAGTACCGGCGCGAGAGCGTTGTTGAGGCGCGCGGGGGTAAAATTTGAATTCGAGCTGGAGTGGTACGGACTCTTAAATAGTTGTCGTAAATCCACGCTTTTTTAACATTACTTAGTGGCTGTTGATCTACCTTTTGTATATCGATAATGAAGTTATTAATTACTTCTTCTAAAGCTGGAGTGCAACCTCTGTTATCTATTTTTCTTCCGAGAAATTTAAAAGGCACGGTTTCGGATATAGTCGAAACGTTTTCCCCGCCTATACTAAGCCCTGGATCATATGAGGTATATCTGGTACCCCACCTACCCAGACATAGACATTTATTGTACATTGATTTAGGAAATAAATTATTATTATAATAAAAAAACGTCCTTCTTGAAAAACCCCGTAATGTAATGCCGCTTGAAAAACAACAAAAGTTCTATCGATGTAATTTTGTCCGTATAATTTGGTAAATCAATAAAAAAATGTATACCTACCTACGATGTGATTATTTTTAATATTGATATCATTGTTACCATTAACAAAGATCTATGAAATTGCAAAGTTAACAGTCCATTCCGTTTTCATGCAGATAAGTTTTTTATTTTACCCACATAGGGTTTTTTTTTAAGTCTGACAAAATTTCAGTATTGTGAGAATAGCTAAGAATATGTGGCTGCGTTTGTGTACCTCGTTTACTCGTAGAATATCTCGCAGTCCAGACAAGTCTCGTTCCGTTCACAAACCTGGATATCCTAGCACATTACAGGCGGTATCGAACGAATGCTAACGGCCAGCAAATAGGATTATACTTACATGAATTGTTCATTAATCTAGTTTCGTATGTGCCTATAAGAGGTACAGTGTGCATATTACACTCTAATATTATAACGCTACCGCTTGTCAATTGTTTTTTTTTGTGTAGAGTCCTGCCCTCCGTGGTCGAGTTTAGTTTTTAGCGAAGTTTCTTGATTGAATTAAAAACCGACGTCATATTATCTATTCTGTGCCGACGTTTCGGATATTTTTCAGTAGACATTGTCGCAGGGTGACTAGTAATGATAATTGTCACATAGTCTGATGTATAAATAAAATTATTTTAAAGTACCTACCCGAATCATGATGAACTGTTGGTGTTAAGTACTATTTACGCAGAATGAGCTCTTACTGTATTTTGCTGTTTATTACAGTTTGACTAAGTGTATAACTGGGTACCAGTCTGGTATTACCGTATCGTCGGAGGGCACTGACTGACCTCCGTCCCCCATGAGCGCGGGCCTGGGGGTGACGGGTGGAGCCGCCTGTCACCCCAGCAGAAGCAGGCCACGGCAGCGGCGCGCTGAATAGCGCGCCTCCCCATTCCGGGGGCGAGTTGGGGACACCGTTGTCCAAGGGTGTCACAATAAATTTTATCTACTGTAATTTGATTACTACTAGCGCCACCTGTGGCGATCTCAGTGGGACTCACATCAGTTAGTCGGTGCCGCGGTGTAAGAACTTTTGTGCTAGCTAGCACAAGATGGCTTTCGATTTTTTTTTATTTAACTATATGAATTAGAAAAATACATAGCACCTAGATGGGAAAATTAATTGTTTAATTATAGGCTATCCTAATTAGGATAAAATTAAATTTCCTCATTTAAATTGAAGTGGTTCAAATTTCTTTCGTTCAGAAATTGCAGTGACGACGCAGTGAAGTGTAATAGTTAGGTAGCTAAGTTCGGTGTTAAGTTTGCTGTCACATATGTCCAGCAGAGTGATGTCCCGACTTTTGTCGGTTGTTTCGCGGTGATGTAGGAGTTTTGATTTATCTAACGTCCCCTCTTCTCGACATTCTAGAAATGTCTACGAAGAGGGGTATAAAATCAAGGACGCGGCCACATACAAGATCCTTTTTACTTTCTGCATTGTGACTAGAATATTTGAAGTAATTTGAATATTTGAAGAATTTATCTTGGAAAAATACTTTGTACTCAGTTAATTTCGTGTTGCCCAATTTTTGGTAAGTGATTTTACTTGTATTCATCAACATCCTTCTGCAATCTAGACGATTCTTAGTGTTATTTCGTTCGTAGGGTTCCTAGTTCGGGATTAGAGGACACCTTGGTCCTCAAATTCCATCTCAGCGTGTTCTGTGGTCGAGTTCCCAACCGCTGTCGGCGCAAGCCTGTAACCTCGACGTGAAGCACCTTGGCTGGTCGAGACTGCGGCAAGAGACGTGCGCAGACGCCGAGCAGGCCGACAACCGGGGTCACGTATTCCTTTTCTTTCTTAATTGTAAATTTCCTATATATATATATATATATAACTTCACTCTGCAAGAAATAACTGTACCAACGGTGGGTTGACCGACGTGTTCTACCCCTACTAGCCGTAACACTCTGGCTACCTACTGCAAGCAGGTCACCGTGGTGCAGCTGGTGAAGACATACTCATCTTTGTATATCTCTCTGTAACTCTATTGTCTGTAATCTTCTTATGTATAATTTTATCTCTCTTTAATATATGTATGTGGTTTTCTCTGAAGTCTCCCTGGTACTCCCACACGCACGCACACTTCTCTCCTCTGACAAAAGGCGCCCTGGGATCCCATAGAGCTCGTGCATATCTCTGCTGGGTCAGCCGGTGAGTAGTCCGTCTGACACGTTCAGCGGTTACAAGGGATGGCCCTGGGTCAGCCGGGGTGCGAGGGATATGTCGATGACAACCTCACCCCCGGCCTAGCACCACGACCCACAGTCGGCGTGCGGTTTTAGTCGGTTCGAGTCCGACATAACCTCCCCTTCCGGCTCCGGAAGGGGGGATATCCGAGGGGATTTCCGCGCGAAAAAAAAAAAAAAGAAAAAGTTAGTACCTACCGTATCCGTTATCACCAAATTTCACCAAAACATCCTTTCTTCCTTCGTGTCTAAGGAATACCCCTTAGTATAAAAAGCTTTTTCTAAATCATATAAAACAGATTTCCTGTATACTTACAGCCTAACAAAACAACCAAAATGTAAAAACACAAGATTGTTTTGCTAACGCTACATTCCCGCTATTCGCTGTCTAATCTCTCGCCGCGAGTTATTTGCGTGTCGCTATCTCACGCACGCTGTGTTGCTGACGCTACTACCATACGCGTCTTGCTATCTGTACTTGCCGGGAGAAAATAGAAATACCCTTTCTAAAACATTTAGTGCTTTTAGTGCCATGTTTACATTAGGTAGGGAACAGTTAAATGTGTTGGTTGATTTTTCTCTTTTACACATCTTAGGTGGCAGACAAGTACACTGCCCACCTGATGAAATTTGGCCGTGGCCTGTGGACGTGTGAAACACCAGGGGAGTCACAATCGCGCTACCAGGCCTGTAAGAACAGAGAGTTTCAGTGTCGTCAGTGCAGATGACAAAACAGGACAAGCCTTTGATCTTCCCATTGATAGCACAAAGACTCTCCAGTGAGCTCTGGCTACCCTACTCTCCACCGGGAACAAAATACGAGGTTATTATGGCCGCGATATTATGTACGCTGGAGGTACTTCTCCAGTCAGTTGCTCAATTGTGACGGGAATACTATCGTGTCTTACCTATATGATTTTTTCTCTATAATCTAGTGGAAATATACTTCCCTTCAATAAGTACTGAAGACGGACAAAAAATCTGTTTAAAATTCAGTCTCGATCTGAATTTAAATCCCCAAGTCAAGATCTAGATGTCAATGTTCCTACTTGAAAATTGTAGTCTTTGGGTGTAATTGTGGTCTTTCGAAATATACCGGGAAAAAGAAGAACTTAAGTGGGACTTGAACGCACGACCTTTCCCTTACAGGGCGAATGCTCTTTCAACTGAGCTATTGAGTCACACCTGAATCACTTCAATTTTCCCTTCTCTTTATATCCCTCAATAATGAAAAAAGAAAATTGGATCTGTTTTATTCAAAATTGGTCGGTACAGATTTTATTACTTTTAATAAAAAATGCCATTCTAGTGGCAGTAGCTCAGAGTAATTACTAAAAATTCATAGAATAATGGTACATTCGTCAAAACGCGAGTAAAGCTTATTCCTAGAATCAACAGGCAATATCACCCACATATTGGCTGTTTCTTCTAGGAATAAACTTTATTAGCGTCTGGTCGAACCGACCCTAAATCATTTAAAAACCAAGCTCACTGGAGAGTTTTTATGCTATCACCGGTGACATTTGGGACTGTCCCTTCCGAGCTCCGGATCCGCTTCGCCTTCCTCCTCGCTTTTAGTTTGACTTTTACGGCTTTTTTGTGGGTGCTAGCACCTCTGCCTACCCCTTCGGGGAATACAGGCGTGACTTTATGTTATGTTTTATGTTTTTTACGGCTTTTATAGGAGCGACTGCCATTTGACCTCCAGTACCTGACCGCATAGCATGCGTTACAGTATCGTCTTTCAATCAGCCAAACGCTCACCTGCGTTTACTTGTACACAAAAACTGAGTTTCTTCGTTTGGAGCAGATTTAGATGGCGAATCAGTACATAATGATCCTTTTGACACCTATTACTAGAATTTCCTAATAGCAAATAACTAGAAATATTTGCTTGATACTTTTGTCCGAGTCCGAAATAGTACTTTGACAGCCTCTGTGGCGTGGCGGTACTGAACGCGACTGCCACACAGGGGCGCGAGTTCGATCCCGCTCAGTGCAAATATTTGTATGCATGAATACGGCTATTTGCATTGGTCTGGGTGTTTCTATGTATAATATGTATGTATTTAAAAAAAAGGTATTTAAGTATGTTTATCCGCATTCTAGATTCCATAACACAAGCTATGAAAGCTTACCATGGGTCTAGATAGCGTTGTGTAGAATGTTGTGGAATATATAATTATTTATTCATAGTACTCAAATATGATTTCAAAATCGTAAGCGAATATAAATATTTAGTCCAGCAGTGACTATTGTGAACAACCTTAGTTTCCCAAATTGAATTGCTCAAAAGTAATTTAAAATAATCAGACATACAATAAAATATATTTGCATCGAAATAAGAGATACGATTCAAATTATGACACGGGTCAGAAGTAGTTAAGTAAATTTACTGAACCTGTTCAGTAAAGCATGGAAAGCTCTTATTCTTAAGGTAAATAGGTGCATTTTTGCATAAATAATTGTAATAAATGATATTAGCAGTAAATGGCATTGCTTATACTACACCTAAGTTGTTGGACTGCAATCTGATGACTGGACAATGCAGGCACTAAAATGATATGCAGTAGTTATGCGTTATGCAAAAATGTTACTTAGTTTAGTTTCCTATAATTTATACATGCCTGTAAGTACAGTATTTCTCAGAAGTTTAAGCAGACCTCTGTTTACCTAATTAATGACCTAATCAATAATATTACGAACAAAATTACATCTTCATTTCGTTTGTTATATGTATTATTGATACCATGCAATATTATCACTGGTGCTGGCCTGGGGTTGACCGGTGGAGCCGCCTGTCACCCTAGCAGAAGCAGGCCGAGGTCCCCACATGCTTTCGGTAATCTCACCTCCGGCAACCAAGGACCCAAGACGGCGTGCGTTTTAGTCAATTCGAGTCCGACATAACCGCCTTCACCGGCTCCGTGGAGGTGGTACCCGTGGGGATTTTGCGCACGATAAAAAAAATCACCATCTTCGCGTGGCTCCCGGTTGCATACAAGTTTTTTCACTATTTTTATTTTTTATACAACTTAGATAGCAGACAAGAAGACAGACAGAAAGTGGTTACTGTGAGCTATGGACGTGTGCAACAGAGTGTCACACTCGTGTTGCAGCCCGTCTGAGGAAAGAGAGTTTCTGTGCCGTCAGTGCAGAAAATAAAGCAGGACAGGTCATTGGCTTTACGACTAACATCACAAAACTCCCACTTTGGAACCCAGGGTCCATTTACTCCGATTCTTCATTATGATTTAGCTTACGCATGAAAGTGCATCAGAATATTGTCCATCGATCAGTAGGTGCGAATGACTTGGTTCCAAATTTCAATCACTGTATTTTTTTTAACACAACACTATGATCTTTCTATGTAGAGGTTTCGATCTCTTTCTATTCCATCCTAAGGTTTCTCCGAAAGACACAAATACCCTTTTATGCATTGATACTTGACGTCGCGTGGTTCTCGGCCGAGTAGAAATTGAGCCAACCCATCTCTTCCCATGCGGGGTCGTACATGGCGACTAAGGGATAGGGCTGTTTAACATCAGACAAATATATACAGCCCAGACTTAGCCTCCGATTCATGGCTCAAGTCAACAATAGTGCCCGGAATACAGCAATAGGCTCACACCTTATTACGTGGGGCCGAATACATTGATTGGTGAAAATGTGGGTGCTAATTCAGCTTTGTCTAACCCTCCGAGTATAAAGACGTGATTATTTGTATAAATACATATTGATTATCCTTTCATTACTGTAAAATAAATTTAGCCCTAACATCAACTCCACGCCACCCCAATCCTCGCATAGAGCTACTGATAAATCGGCACAACTCTGCGCACATTACAATTAGACCAAATCTGCGGAGACATAAATAATGTAGACGTTTAATAAGTGATCCTTGTTCATACCGTACCGTTCTGATTGTTCCTGATATGGTCCGGATTGGTACGTTGATTCAAAGGAAAATTTATTAGTCAATACAGTCGTGTGCGAAGTAATACTCCACCCTCAAAACTGTGTACTGGGCATTCCAATTTCAAAACTGTGTACCGACCGGCAAATTCGTCACAATATACTCCAGATACCCAGTACAGGTTTCTTACGTTTCTCTGATGGTAAGCATAGGCCACGACGGCAGAGAGGCGACTATCGATCAATCATACATTACATTAAACCAAGGCGCACAAGCTTGCATCCATGGATGATCAGTCCTTTTGTTGATGTTTTGGTTGGTCCACCTGCATTGTGCACATGTGCATCTTTCTGGTAATTGTTCAAGAAGTTTGCCGATACCTATACATGGGCTCTTTCCTCTGCCGCACGATAAAGAGCTGGAATGCTCTGCCCGCATACGTGTTTCCCTCCTCTTACAGTCCCGGGTTCTTCAACCGGGGCGTGAAAAGGCATCTATCAAGGCCGTCAAGTTAGGGACCACCATTTTACGTCCAATGGCACCGGGAATGGTGGTCTGTATCTTCTGGACTGCACTTCAGCTTTGTTGCCATCTAGCGGGGTGCAGTCAATTGACGGACCAAATATATAAAATAAAAACATGGTTAGCTTGATTCGGCACGTTGAAAGGAAGAATGAAAGTTTGAATAAGATCAGCTACCTTCAATTTTGTATAGCATTATCGCCGTCGTAAATTAGGAGCCTTTTGGTTTTTTTTTATTGTTCAAAACATAACATTTTATTATTGAATATTTTGAACCACCCGCTTAAACTACGAGGGTTTTTATGCGAGCGGGAGTTCGCCTATTGACATTTGCAAGTACGTGAATACATAATTATAAATACCTAAAGTATACCTACAACATTTTAATTAGCATAGGGTATCGGCTAACATGCGCAGCAGGCCTGGGTCCCAAATATCTTACTGGACCTAGACTAGATAATCACGCTAAGTTTCAGCTCATTTGCCCTAGAAAAGGCATGACTCCTACCTTCCATAAATATAGTTTTATGCATTTTATGCAAATTGTAGTTCAAACTATGTTGCAACGTTGTACGTTAGAATGAACACCTGTATACACAGTTACAAATAATTGGTACATAGACTTACAAAAAGTAAGGACATGTTTTTAGAATAATATAATTTGGTTCAGTGAGCTCAACCTTCGTTACGCTTAACTACATAGCTTGCGTTATTTACTGTAGTACTAACATTAAATGAAAATACCAGAAGACTTACTAAGAGAGTGACCAAATTACGATGGTTGGGCATCGTTACCGTGAAACTTCACAGAATGAGGTTTAGCGCAATTTTGAACGTCGATATGACAATCAAGAATGATTCAAATTCATCCATCCATACTATTATAAATGTGAAAGTCGCCTTGTCTGTCTGTATGTTACGCTTTCACGCTTAAACCACTGAACCGATTTTGATGAAATTTGGTATAGGCGTAGATTGGACCATGAGAAATGACAAAGGCTATGTTTGGTCACGATAACCGAAATCCACGCGGGCGGACCCGCGGGCAAAAGCTAGTAGTCAATATTTTCATGCATTTATTCATGTTTTTGCTGTAAACTCAAGCCCTTTAACTGTCCTTCTAAAAGTATTAGTTAGTTTTTCATCATCAAATATTTTTGTATAAGTATATTTCCACTTATTCAATCCATGTAGCTGTGACTCGTGTACATATGAGGTCTTACTAATAAAAAAATACACAGGGCACCTATAATTAAGCTCCTAAGTCAAAATATTGTATATGAAAATGAATAATATGAAAACAAAACAGGCCTAAGATATTAGGAACCCCCTTTGCTTGTTATTATTACTAGTAAAATGGTGGAGTTAGTAACAAAATAATAAAGCTATGTGACACTTATTTTCTAAATACGAAATTGATATAAAAATAAACAGTAAGCTCTGTATAATGTGCCTAGAGTCCCGCATTACGCATTTAGCATAAAAATCTTTTTAATTCACACGTTTTCTGAATCCGGCGTCCGTATTCTGTATTTAGAGAAATAAAGAAACTAAAAGTGATTCGAATGTGGAATAGCAAAAGCGTTAGCATTTTTACTAGGATAAATTCTCTATAGCCTCAATTGGCCACAATACTCGATACCTATAAGAGACGAATTCAATATCTTTTTGTGCTCAAGGTACAGATCACGCAACAGTACGATCATACAACGTTATTGAAGTCTTTACAAGCATTCTTGCGAATGTTATATAACAGAAAAATAAACGATACCGCTTTGCGAGCTTTCCATCTAGCTTTCACGCGAAAAAACTGAAACAGCATTTTTAAATTTCGAACGTTCGCTAGAAAGATCATGAAAATGTTCATAATGGCCCGTACTCACATTCAACCTTACTCGATAGTTTTACTTCAAAACGAGAAATCAACGAGTGGGCCGCAAAACTCACATCTCGAAGGAATTAAAAACAGTGTTTTCTTTCGCACCTACTCGATGCGAGCCGCGAATGTTCAGTGAATACTGAACAACACGCGTCACTCGATAAATGAATGGATGGAAAGCCTGTACCGTCAGTTTTGCTCGATAGAGTAAAACTCTATGTGAGTACTTAACTTTTCAATACTTGGCTCGTTTCATTGTTCAGTTCGATAAAGACGGATAAAGATAGAAGGGAAATTCGAATAACATCGGGCGTGTCTCGGTAGCCGAGTTAGTCAAGGCATTCTCCCTGTAAGGGAAAGATCGCGAGTTCAAGTCGCACCCGAGGAGTTTCATATCCCTATGTACCTATTCGAAATAAAAACAAGTTGAATACTCAGGTCTATCAGCATACAACAGAACCAACAATAATTTGGCACTACTAAAAGTTCCCGAAAACATATTGTACCACAAAATTCACACATCACATCTCAAATATGAAAGTATGATAATGATAAACGATGTATCAGAATAAGTAGACGGCGTGTTGTCCGACGCGTCTGTTTGAATGGGAGGCGCATTAACGCGCGGCATTCATCAACCGACTAATGACACGTCCGCACGTCACACTGCTCGTGTCCAAGTCATAAGAGATTATAAGTTCAGGGATGGTGAACCTATGGTACGTGTGCCAATGATGGCACTATACTGAGTGTGAGGGGAACGCTCCCGCAGCCGAAAACCCCTAGTAGTACTCCAGGTACATAATACATTGGCATAAAAATAAAATCGATTTTCAGCTTTACTAACACGATGGAGAGTAAATATTGCAAAATAATTTTAGTTTTTTTAAGTCATTTACTCAGCCTTCCTTTTGTAGTGGCGTGTACCTATACCCCAACCGACACTCGACTTTGAATTAGAGTAGTTTTTTTATTGTATAGTATAGGCCTACGGAATAAAGTTGTTGGATCTCGTACCACTCGTTTCCTTCAGTCTTGACCCCGTAGGGCCCCGTATCATTAAGAGGTGTACTATGTTAATCGAATGCCAAATAATGTTGTCTGCTACTCCGACCGCGTGGGTGTCGGTTGTCAAGACCATGGCTATGTCATTTCCCTAGGTCTAATCGACATCAGTACAACTTGAGTTTTTTTAATTATAAAGTTGGTAATAATAATAAATAAATATTCCACAAAATTCCACACAACGCTATCTAGACCCATGCTAAGCATAGTCTAACTAGCTTGTGTTATGGAATCTAGAATGCGGATACAGATACTTAGATACATTTTTTTTAAACTACCCAAATTGATAGCCTTCGCCTGACTAGAATATCAGTAACCGCAACTTCTTCTAACTTGGACTATTCAGTGACGGATGGGAATATTAAAACATTACATATTTTCCTTTCTTCCTTTTTTCTCCGATGGCGTTTTCAGGTCTCGACCACGCCTGAATAAAAAGCCTGCCGCTATTATAGGTGCTTTAGTTATTCATTATACCTATAACTTTATTATGGAAACCATTTATGTATCACAGTTGTTGTTTATATTAATTTCAGAACATATGAAACGTCAGTAGCTAAGTGGTTGAGGGGTTGACTCTACGATCAAAATATCTCGGGTTGAAATCCTGGCAATTACACAACCGACGTGAACCACTTCCTAACAGAAGCAATTTAGCTTAGTTGGAGGAGTTCGAGGGAATATTAGTAATTTGGGATACATACATACATATACTTACTCACGCCTGTAAATCCCCGAAAGGGTAGGCAGAGGTATATTAACACCCATATTTCACCAACTATGATCTCTGGTACCCACGTAATAGAGGGCGACCCTATTGCTTTTGGTTGCTAATATTCTTTAAAAAAAATTAGAGGGTTATCTTTGGGCCCTATAAAGTATTTCAGGGACCAAGCCAACCTCAACCGCAAACTAATACACAGACCTGCTGATTATATAACGAGACTCTGACGCATTCCTTTCGGGGTTACGAGGTCAAACGTAAATCACTAACAGAAAATACGTTTTTAACAAAAAACCCGAAACCGAAAGGAAGAATCGTCACTCCATCCCATCCGAAGGGTGAGGTAAGAGGCGACTAACGGAAAAATAAGCAGACGATATCAATATGAGAGAAGGACAATTCGAAATAATATCCTTTACCAAGCCTTCTGGCTGGTCAAATTTTTCGGCGAAAACTGCTGCTGAGATCTCTATTAGCTATACTTTTCGTATGTAATCGTGTCGTACAAGCGTGTTTCTATCATAAGTTCCACACTGTCGAAACAGTGGGCCAAGCCTTCCAACATTGGGAGAGGCCTATAACCAGCAATGCACTGTGATAGACTAGTAGATTGAAAGGAAGAAGAAAAGGCTCCAAGGTACACATACATGCATGCCAATAACAGTTTAGCTTCTCCGCAGACGGCTAGTAAGTATTAACGACAAAAATTCAAATTAAAAACCTTCTCAAGATATCATTAAACAAATCCTTCACGAAACATTTACATTTAACAGCAGCTGTACCATTCACTGCAGTTGCTCCACACATTATTCCACAGTCTGGACTATTACACGACATAGTCATAACGCTATAACGTCATAATGGCTGCGTAATAGCCTCTTCGCGCCACTTCAGGTGTTACGTGTGCATGAATACCCTCTTGAGAGCGCTAGTGTGGAAAAATCTCAACAGTATTTCTCGCTCCGTGAAAATTGTGAATAGTTTTATGAGTTTTTTTTAATATGTATGTGTTAAATGGATAATGGTTTGTATATTATTATGGTTTTATTGCTTGTTTTAGCTTTTAATAGTCTAGCTAGATCTTCACTAGACTGTTATAGATGAATGACGCCTGGAAGGTCCATATCTCCGTTACATTGGAGGAAAGGATGCATACGAGGTGTGTGATGTGATGAGAATGGACTCAGTAGTAGCGAAATTGGACGATTATCACTACTTAGTATAAAACAAAATCGCTGTCGCTGTCTGTCGATCCCTATGTATGCTTAAATCTTTAAAACTACGCAATGGACTTTGAAGTGATTTTTTTAATAGATAGAGTGATTAGAGAGGAAGACTTATATGCATAATACATGCTTAATATAGTAGAGGGTGCAATGGGAATGGACCTGACGCCACGAGAGCTTAAAAAAATATTGGTGGTACGAAGTTTGCCGGGACAGCTAGTTAGGTATATGCTTCGGTTCGAACTATCCTGTCTGTCTGTATTCCTATACTGTCATCAGTTCATTAAGTATAGTGGATTGCGACATTTATAGCATACTAGCTTTTGCCCGCGGCTCTGCCCGCGTGGATGTCGGTTATCGCGACCAAACATAGCCTATGTCCTCTCTCAAGGTCTAATCTACCCTTATACCAAATTTCATCAAAATCGGTTCAATGGTTTAGGCGTGAAAGCGTAACATACAGACAGACAGACAGATCGACAGAGTTACTTTCGCATTTATAATATTAGTATGGAAGTATGGATTGCGTTCAATATCAAAGGGGGTTTGAAAGTTGCTAGGTTATGTGAATGTTGGTTTTTACATAGATTTTTCTAGAACGTATCTTAAAGATAAGCTTAGTGGAATCTGCGCTCAAATTGGAACCGTTCGACTGGAAAAGTACCTGCATTCTACAAGAGATTGCTAACAAAGTACGGCATTTACAGACTTTAATCCTTCCTTGCTCAGTGTGACTCTAAACCGACTTACTTATCTGGTTTAGAGTGCAAAGATAGACCATTATAACTTAAAAACGTTTAATTGATTTAAAACCGATTGTTTGGCACGCGGGTACTATGAAAGGTTTATAGCATGTGCGTTGTTGTCTTTTAAATCGATTACGTAAATCGAAATATACCAAAGATAACATTGCACAATGTTAATTGGGTATATATTTAGGAGATTAGCGTGTGCATTATGGCCCACAATTGGTTTATGATAAATTTATAAAATGTACAGACACGAAAAGTCTACTACTTAATTATTTTATATGGATAGATAACAAATAAAATTCTACATAAAATCATGAAATCATTTGCTATTATCGATTTATGATTTTATAAATCGAGGTTTTTAACTTAATCGATAGTTTGAAAATTTGTGCAATCACTATTTCCATCTGTCAAAAAAAAAATAAACGAATGGACAGAGTATAATTAAAATACTATTCAAATAAATTTGCTCTATATTCCTAACAAATATAGTTCAAAATCGAACTTCAACCACGAAGCACATAAATTAACTGATACCAAACAAGTCTGACGTCAGCAAGCTTTTAAAATCATGTCCAAATCTAGACTCAAATGCCTTATACATCATCCATAGACCAATCATATACAAATCAGGGTTATCACTTGAGCAATAAATACACGAACTAGATCTGAAACATAATCACCTCACCATAACTGGTATTTATCACATGAACTCACAATGTTTATGTTATGTTTTGAGCGTTACAACTATTTCTGCCAAGTGTTTGATGAAAAGAAATTTTGTAACAGAAGGTGAAGTTTGTACAAAACCTCTATAGCTGCTCTAACCTGGGAGTTTTCAAATCCAAAGTGAAAAGGCTTCTTTTGGAGAAGCGTGCACCACAACCACCTCAATATTTTCTCGACGAATATCCTATTAATATTATAAGCCCGAAAGTTACTGAGTATGAATGAATGAATGTTTGTTAATCTTTCACGTAAAAACTACTAAATGGGTCTTTCATGAAACTGCAATACAGAATAACACATAGGTTATATAGTATCACGCTATTACTCAAGGGAACGGAGCAGTGATCATTAATGTTACCAAATTCGGCCGGTATCGATAAGAGCGTGCAGCGGTAACGGGATTGGACGCCACGCGGGTGAAAAATATTTGGTGGTACGAAGTTCTTCGGGTCAGCTAGTTAGTAACTAAAATTACTTCTTCTTCTTCTTCTGTCGAATCGATGACGCTTCTACTCTCAGATTTTATGTTCTCAGTGTGCTGCTACCTGGGTTGCGTTCTTCGAGGTGCTCATAAGTTCCTCGTACGTAGTTGGGCATGCAGCACGCGTTAGCAGGTGGGTCATGGTCTGTGGTTGCTCCACACTCACACCGCAGGTTCGCGTCTTCTGAGAAACCCCACCTTGACCGATTCTCCTTGCTTCGACCGACTGAAATTACTTATATAGAAGCACTAGCTTTCACCCGTGGCTCCACCCGCGTGGACTGTAACCTTTATAAACCTAACATTAACCTAATTTTAAATCAGGTAGCCTGCATACTAAACGTAAAAAACGGCATTATATAATAAACTTTAAAGTGACTCGATTAAAGTGCAAAATTAAATGACTTTTTGGAGAGTGAATGAAAAAGTGTAATGAAACGATTTTCATCTCATTTTGGACTTAAGGCGTATAGAAATAAAGTCTAAAATTTGATGCTATATCTTGCAGTGATTGTGGCACGACAGTGGTTTAGGTTTAGTAGAATCGAGAGCCTGGTTGTCATCTGAGTGGTATATAAAAACAGCAAAATAAATACCCCACTTATAATTAAATTTGTTAATTTTCTTACATACCCCAAAAGCCATTATTGCTTCGAAAGAAAACTTCAACAAGTCAACCTTCTGAGCTGTCCCTGCACAATACCCGTAGGCAAGGCGTTAAGATATCGTATCTCGGACGCTAATGCAGTACTAACTCATGTGCACGCGCCGTTACCGTGGCGCAAGTCTGACTTACTGCCCGAACCGATATTTAGTTTGTTTTCCTAGCTTTTGTTGGTAAATGCTGGGCATAATATAATGTGGCCTTTTTCTGACTTATGAGTACAAGTATTAGGACCAGCAGTGTGGTTTGAAGACTGTGTGGAGGATGAAAGAAAGTTGTCGTTTTGAGTTAGAATTTTATGTCTTGGGTACCTCAAACTCATACCAAAACTTACACAATACACATAGACACATTATACCTACTCGATATCGGTGGGTCAGTGGTTAGTGATTCGCCCGTAAGAAAGAACGGTCATTGTTTCGAATCATGGCCATAACATTGCTTACGTGAACCCACTTCGAACACAAGTGATTTAGCTGAGCTGGAGAGTTTAGCGAGAATATTTTCTTTCGTACTTAAAAACAGAAAAAAAAGAACGGTTGGCTCTCAAACCTTAAAACAAGGCTACGTGCAGGCCATTAACCATAGTCATAATGTCGTCCATTGAAGCAACAGTACAAGTATTTTATAATATTATATCTGATTTGTATGAAGATATAAAAAAAATTATTTTATTCAACTAGGTATATCCAAAGTTATCTTAAAAAATTTTACTTTCAGAAGATTTTTACTGGAATAGTTCCCATATTCTTAATTCCGGAATTAAGAAATCAGATACTGAATTCCTCATGCCATTCTTGATTTGTGAGACCAGCCTTTCAACATCTATGCAACATTTTACTTTTGGCTTTTAACAGAACAAATCGGTTATGAAAATGATAATTACCTGTAGTGTCAAAAGTCAAAGGCAATATTTTTGCATGCTTTGAATGCTTACTCCTTGTAACAAATGCCTGGCAATGGCGCCCCCTTCGGTTCCTCCAGGTAAGTCCTGGCTTGACGTCATGGATGGTGTCATGTGTGCCAATAGATTCACTATCATGGACACCCAAGATCGTACGTAGTGGTAGACAAAAAGCCGCAAGGCGAAACCCGAGCTCCGAAGTCACCCGGCCTCGTATGTAATCAGGAAAATACGTCTACATGTTGATGATGATGACTCCCTCTACTTCCGCCTTTAGATCGACTCCACCAGGATTTTTACGGACCAAGAGAAGCTAACCTGACAAGCCCGTGTACTGGTTAAGTGACAGACGAGGTTCTACCACGTGCTTTGATCTCGAAGCCGAGATGACCAGAAACCGTATAAAACTGGACCGCGGGCTCCAATGTGTAAGTTTTCAGTTCCAGTCTAACTGCGGATATGGCTGAACTTCGATATTTTCTTTGAAGCGACGGCCACTGACTTCCACAACCACTTGGTGGACTTCTGAGGGTTCCAGTTACTCGTAACGACTGCCATATTTGTTCGTATAGCAACCGGGACCGACGGCTTAACGTGCTCTCCGAGGCACAACCAGGCCATTGCAAATACCCATATTCATGGATGCAAATATTTGCACTCAGCGGGGATCGAACCTGCGCCTCCTGCGTAGCTGTCGCGTTCGCTACTGCTACGCAACGGTGGCTGTCAGGCTTGGGGCGAGCCTATTGCCATTAAACGGACACTTTGTCATATATTTGTACGTACTGTCGGATCGAGATAGTGTTGTCATATTTTCAAATGCGCTATTTCCATATTACAAAGTAGAAATAACTTCGTAATACCATTAGGTAATCTCAAAAGGTTTGTTCTATTTAATTTATTTTTGTAAAGGCGCAAAGGAGATAAGTGTAAACCTTTACATACAACTTTGTATCAAAATATGTATTATAATATTCACTTCATACAGTCAGTTATTTATTTCACACAGTCCATACCTACCTCTCCTATTGGGTCTGAACTATATTTAATTTGTGTGAGATTTCATTTATGTCAGATTTCCATCCATCCATATACTCACGTCTGTAAATCCCCGAAGGGTCAGGCAGAGGTGTATTGGCACCCACGTTTCGTCAACTATGATTTTCGATCCCATGACGTAATAGGGGCCTGTTACCGTCTGGCGGGCCCTTTGTCTTGGGCTGTATGTTTACTGTCGGATGGAGAACAGCATATGGTTGTTCTCCATCCGACAGTAAACATACAGCCCAAGACAACCTTTAGTCGCCTTTTGGGACACCCACAGGAAGAGCTGGGATGGTCCTATTCTATTCCACCAGGAGCCATCACAAATTATATGAGATTTATGCATGGTTTACACGAGCGACTAAAGCTGGACCGCAAAAACCGACTACATGGCAACTCGAATAAAATTCAATTGGTAATTAGATATAAATGTACTTAATTTAATTTTAAACAATCAAATATATATATTGTTAAAATAAAACTAAAACTAAATAAACTAAAATTAAAGGAGGGAATCCTGTTTTTTTTTTACAATTAAATAATCCATACTAATATTATAAATGCGAAAGTAACTCTGTCTGTCTGTCTGTCTGAAACCACTGAACCGATTTTGATGAAATTTAGTATAGGGATAGGTTAGACCTTGAGAAAGGACATAGGCTATGTTTGGTCCCTATAACCGACATCCACGCGGGCGGAGCCGCGGGCAAAAGCTAGTCAAATAAATAATTCATAGGTATAAAAGCTACTTGCAAAGAAGATTGGCAATTAAATCTAAAATTTGTATCTTAGTTACTAAACTACTTAACAATATTCATTTCACCACCGTTATCAACTTCTCTGTCTCATCGTGTGTCAATTTTTGTAGGAAATTCTTTAGGACATTCTTAGACTGGTTGTAGTTCAGGGGATATATGTCTGCTATGGCATTTACTCTATTATACAGTAGTGGTCCCAGAAACATAAAGAATTTGGCTGTATATACGTACTTTATCGCAATTCGCTGTGTGCATGCAATATCTTTCCGTCTTTTATTTAATTAAATTAAAATCAATTAATGTTGTGGTGATTCGTGAAGTAACAAGCTGCATGGTGAAAAATCGGCACGTGTAAATCCCTCATTACGATTAAAAAAACTTAATATATCTTTTTTTATACTGTCTATCACGAGCCCACACAACCAGGTATTTGCGTCAACAAATCAATAATGTCGTTACAAAACCATCGGCTATTGGTTACGACACACTCATACATATCTCGCGACGTACTATCGGCGTAGGCCAGACAGATCGCTGACAAATTTATGTGCCAGATAATCTTATCAATACCCCATACGGCTTTATTGCGAGCGAATTATAGGTGGAGGCTGGATTAAGTTCTAGTTGGTGTACGGCTTGATGTTAGAAGAGTGGGTTTGGAGATATGGTTCTATGATATGTTGGTACTAGGTACTTACTTACTGCAAATCTGTTGTATTTTTTGATGATTTTATAGATTTTGAATGTAGTAGATTAATCGAATACATAGGGAAAAAGAATCTTCTCGGGCGGCACTCGAACCCGCGATCTTTCCCTTACAGAGGGGACCAACTCGGCTACCGAGATACGTCCGATGTGATTAAAATTTCCCTTCTTATCCGTCTTTAAGGCAACGGCTCGAGTCCCGCCCGAGAAGATTCTTTTTCCCTATGTATTAGATATGTATAGTAAGCATACCTATTGCTGTAAAATTCATTCAAATGTAGTAGATTAATTAAGTTTTGTGCTAATTTCAAATAGAATAACAAAATCAAAATTGAAACTAGCTTTTGCCTGCGGTTCCGCTCGCATGGATGTCGGTTATCGTGACCAATATTAGCCAATGTGTTAATCCAAGGTGTCAGCTAACTCCATACCAAATTTTATTAAAATCGCTCCAGTCGTCTAATCGTGAAAGACTAACAAACATCCATCCATACATACTTACAAACTTTCCCGTTTATAATATGTATAAGTAGAACTAAACATCCCATGAAAAGTGTTGGGTTGACGATGATAGACTTACCCTCTTTAGTGTTTATCCCTACGGAAATATATAAATGCGTAAATATTTCGTTCAATAATTTTTGATGATCCTCTAGTGAGTGCTCAGTTGCGTCCGAAGTTTGCACTTTGGTCCGAGTTCCAGTGGGTTCGTCGCCAATGATGTGTTGGTTTTACCGGAAGGTAGTGCCGTCTGACCTTCTAACACCGAGAGAAAAACAGTTGAAGAGCCTTGTTCGCTTTTCAACAGATGCACCGTTTAGTAAGTAAAGTTGACTTGAGTACCCGAGATGGTTTAGTTTAGTTAAGTTTTCCTGGGTTGTCCCGCACTTAGCCTCTTGATTGGACCATTGTGCGTACCGTCTTACCTCTCATTCCAACCAACCCACTAGTGAGATGTTTCTATACACCCTGTATAAAAGCGTTAATGTAAATATATGTGTATAGGTCCTTGGTTACTCTTATTAATTATTAATTCCTTATATACTTTCTTAAACATTTAGGTATACAAAAATCACGTTAAATTGTTAAGTACTACAAAATAGTGTAGCGAAATAAAGTTCCGAATAAACTATAACATACAAGGTTTAATTTTGTTTCCTACAAGCCCCTTTGTGGGTTAAACCTTTCGATACAATAATGGGCGAAGCGATTTTTGACAAGAACTCTTCTGGTCATATGAATATTAAACATGTTGGTCACTGAATAAAAAATAGGGAGGTTAAATATTATATTTCTTGGACATACGGATTGCATCATTGTTCTCATCAGTACTGTAGCCCTAGCTTAATATATTTCAAGTTACCGGCTACCTTACCTATTTGAAAATTGTTAAAATCTCTGAAAGTTATAAAAAAAAAAACTTTACTTCTTCTTCTTCTATAGTGGCGATGGCACCTCGGCCCTCAAATTATATTTTCCACATGTGCTGCCACCTGTATGGCATTCTTGGAGGCACAGATCAATGTACATTGTATGGGCATTTAGCACACATTAATAGTCTACGGAGTAACTCAACATTCACATCGCAGGTCCGCCCTTCTGAGAACCCCCATCTAGCCCGGCATTCCTTGCTTCGGCGGACTCGGGTCCGGAGTCTGTTTAACGACTTCCATCTGGTCCAGGGCAGATCATGTCCAGGTGTGAATTTCTCCAAAAAACGGGATGAAAGCGGTCGGTACTGGAATAAATTTTATTGCAATTCGAAAAACATCGGAAAAAATGAAACGCTCAAGTGAGACTTTTATTTTTTGCAATGTTTATTGCAATGTTAAGATCATCTGATTTGCTAGCGTTCAGCAACTTCGAAGGGCTTATCTACCTAGTCTAATAAATGTTTCGAAGAACAATAAAATTATGAAGTGAAAATGTGATTCCGCTATCGCTCATTACTATAACCTCTCCCTAAGCGACACGATGTGACGCGAGCCCATACTAAATCAGTAACCCGATACGGTAGTATCTGTAACGTGTCGCGGTTCGTGTCCCGGCCGGGCCTGTCCCGGTGACGTGTTTACTTGCATGCTGCGTCAGCGCAACAAGTCGGGTAACACGATCGTGAATGTAGGTGATAGTGCTGAGAGAAAGTTTTGTGGGTTTTATGTAAATCCTTTTGTTGGCAACACTGTGAGGTGTACAACTTCTGTTACAGTATTTGTATAGAGAGGTTTTTAAGAACTTTTGAAAATCTGTTTAGGATAATAGAAATCCCTAGAATCCCAGGTGGATACTTCTCTCGGTAAGCCACGGTCCTTCATTAACAGATGACAGACTAGATAAATGGATAGAAGTGGTTACCGTGGTCTATGGACGTAGACAACATCAAGAGGGTTACACGGGTTACACCCGTGCTGAAACTGAAAAACCTTTTAATCCTAGGTATAAACTTCATACTATTACTGTTAATATGTAAATTATGAACTGATGCAACTTCCAAATGAAGCTTCGGAACGAAGGGACACATACATACATATACATATATACATATACATGCATATTATACATAGAAACACCCAGACCAATGCAAATATTCATGCATACAAATATTTGCACTGAGCGGGGATCGAGACGGCATCAGCAGCATGGTTAAGGAGTCGCTCTTATGATGGAGAGGTTCTGGGTGCATGACGTGAGTCAACTTGAAACACAGGCTATTTACCTTAGCTTAGAATACGGGAGATGCCTGCGCTCTCGTATGCAGTTTGCTTCCATCGCGGGTTTTCATACTCGTTATGGAAACCCGTGATAGAAAGTGCGTTATCAGCCTTAAGCAGAATAGCCTTAATTAGTAATTTCTTTTTTTTTACCAAAAATTTCACCACCCTGTATTAAATTCTACCATTGCGCAAAACTCACAGAGAAGTATAAAGGCTCAAATTACCTTTAAATTGCACCCAATACTGAGTACTGTGCACTGTGAATTGTACTCAATACTAAGTACTGTGCACTGTAAATTGAATTCAATAGTAAGTAGTGTGTACTGTAATGCTGGAGGTTTATGATAATCGTTTCAAGTCGTTATCTTTTAGTGAAAAGTTGGTGAATTTCATTACGTATCACCATGGAGACAGTGGAGTAGTTTTAGGATGGAAATCACTTGGTTATTAATATCTAATAGAAATTATTTTTGTACTAGCTTTTGCCCGCGGCTCCGCCCGCGTGGATGTCGGTTATCGCGACCAAACATAGCCTATGTCCTTTCTCAAGGTCTAATCTACCCTTATACCAAATTTCATCAAAATCGGTTCAGTGGTTTAGGAGTGAAAGCGTAACATACAGACAGACAGACAGACAGACAGACAGACAGACAGACAGACAGAGTTACTTTCGCATTTATAATATTAGTATGGATGACTATGAAATCTAAAGCGTGACATTATAATACTCATTTATTGTTGTATATAATCAAAATAGGGGTTGGTATCGAAAAGAGGTACAGTCAGCATCCGAAAGATGTTGACGTACAAAGTCCACAAAATGATCTTAATTTCGTCTTTTACCCCCTTCCAGTTGACTGATTGTTCTGATATTTGGTATACATCTTTAATTTGGACAATAATACCATTTAATCAATAAAACTGTTTGATTTGTTCTTAATACGAGAGTTTTAAAATCATTTTGAGACTTCGTCTACAAGATATTTATGACACTGACTGTATATATTTTGAATGCATAAATTTTTCATCCTACAACTCATCTGCTCATAGTCAGAAGACTGATTGCACGATTCGCTCTTTGAAACAAATAAATAATTAATTCATTTTCGGATGTGCGAGGGCCTCGCTAAGATTTTTGAGACTCAAGCCATTACCTTCAAAACTGGTACTTACCATTAGCAGCTTATGACTTCTTCTTCTGTCAAATCAATGACGCTTCTACTCTCAGATTTTATGTTCCCAGTGTTTCCTAGCAAGACTGACGAATTGAGACTGTGGTGCATGTTTTTTTCTGTGATAGGCAACAGAAATACATCATCAGTAAATTTAAATTGTCTAGCTATCATGGTTCACGAGATACAGTCTGGTGTATCAGGCCTGCTGAATTAGAGGGGTGAGGATGAGGGTTCACATGAGACATGACCCCGAAATCGTGTACGTCTAATTGAAAAATCTCCCATAAAGGCAGTTTTTGAAGGAATTTCTGCAATCAAAATAGTAATCCCTTCTCCCCTAGACAAAAGTATAGGAAGACATAAAGACGGATAGCATAGTCGCTTAATAGATCATTAGTAATAGGGTTCCATTAATACGCTTTGGATACGAAATACACTATCCTTAAAAGCACTTGCAAGGTGTCAGACGCAAAACAGCGTCGAGACACGTAATACGAGCCCAGTATAAGTGAATTAAACACATCGTGCATTAGTGTTTAATCGTTGTACACGGACGACGGATCGCGTCTCTCGTATATCGGATAAACGACGCCGTTACTTTGAACTAGTGTCGCCAAAACTGCGCGAAAGAACGACTGCGTGGTTTTGATACTTGGAGAAATATATAAAAACTAGCTTTTGCTCAGCTTTTTTCATCAAAATCGGTTCAGTGGTTAAGGCGTGAAAGCGTAACATACAGACATACAGACAGACAGACAGACAGAAAGACAGACAGACAGAGTTACTTTCACATTTATAATATTAGTATGGATGATAAGTCTGGGTTGGAGACGGTTTTAGTAATGAAAAATTATATATTATTATATCGGCAATGATATGGATATATTGAGTACTTTGTACATTCCCACTATATTTTATTTTTTACCTGACCGGTTTCTCAAAGGTATGATGTAAAATGAGATGTTAAGAATGCCGTGAGACGAAACCGGTCAGGCAAAAAATAAAATATAGACGAAAAGTACAAAGTTCCTTATTCAATAGGTGTAGCAGATTCCACCAAGTGCCATCAATCAACAGTATAAATACCTAGTAGTAATGATATGGATAGTTTTCAAATTATAAAATGTATTTATCAAGCGAGCTTTTAAAACATTAATAAAAACAACAAACAAGCGACAAAGCCTCTTAGTACGAGTATAATAGTAAGTATGTACTTTTTACGTCATTATTGTCGTCACTATCGATTCTCATAGCGATTTACAGGTAGCGTTTAACGTCACTTAGATATCCAGAGTCTGTTAATTGTTATTAATCGGTATATTGACTTTTTTCGAATGCGACTTGCAACGAACGTTCCAACCCCAAAGGAAAGCCTGCGTTCAGTGCTGCGTCTATTGTTTAACTGTCGCACCGACTAACAGATAAGGTTGGCTTGGAACTGAAGTTGCTCTCTACATCTTATAAGATATCTATTTCGTACAAGTATCAAGACTTTGTAATCCAATGAAACCTAGACAGTATGGTGTGTTGTCAGTGCACACATTACGTGTGACATACTATCGTATTGTGCGCTCCACGGCGACTGAGGCACGTATTAAATGAAATTATTTGACTAGAATTAGGCCGAAACGGCCTGACGCCCACGACAATGATGTCTGCACAGGATTATGAAAATTTATTGCCACTCTGAACTTAATATTTAATATATTAGGGAATTGGTATTGATATATTATATAACCTATTAATACCAATAATATTTTATTGATAGGTTACTTCGGGATTCGTACTGTTGTGATATTTAGTCATTCCAACTATTAGGTAATCTGTGATTTAATTTTCAGTTTTTTTTTAAGGTGCCTCACAAAAATGTTTATTACTAGGGAGAGGGCAATTCGATCTCTTAGGTTTCTTATTTGATACCCACAAGAAGATTGGGTAGCCCTTGTATTTAACTTCATAGAAAACCGTGACCAAAAAAAAAAACAAATAGTCATAAAAAATACAAACTAAGTATATTCTGCATTTCCTCGTGAATAATTTTTAATTCTACCTACTCTTTAATAAAAAAGTAAAGTCAACAAAAATGACTGGCTATGCTCCGACCACACAAACAAATTAGCAGCATTAGCCATCACATATCATTGGGCGGATCGTGATCCTCGCTAATTGCCTGCAGCCGGCCACAATGCGATCACGACGGCACATCATACACATTAATCATAGGCATATTGATAAACAATTGCCCTACCTTAAATGAGGGGTCAACAGTGCCTTTACGGCTAAACTTTTTGAAACTACCTTCACAATAGGCCGTATGGTTTGTTACCTTAGTCTCAATAGATAAAGTTCCAATTCAAATGACATTAATGACAGTTACAACTTTTGAAAATGGAATTCGAAGTTTGATTTTTCCGATGCGTTACGTTATTACTTTGAGTCTTGGATTGATGATATTAGAGTATTGTTTTGTATGAGTTTGATATGCAGCATGTTGTCGGCGATGCTTTGTCGCGGGCCGACAAAGGAGGCACGTGGGAACGTGCGCGTGCGCGTTCTTCCTGCTAAGAGAATAGTGCTGTAATGTATGGTTGTTCTGTTATTGTTGATCGATTTTCGACTATTATTTTTTTACATATAGCATTTAGTATAAGCAACTATTTAATAGACTCTAATTAGGTAAGGGTGAGTGCATATTGTTACTCAATTGTAATAAAATAAAATTATTACATTTCATTTCATGGGAAAGTGCCCCATTGCTGGTAATAGGCTCGCCCCCTATTACTTGTGTGTGTATGTAAATCATAGTTTGCAAAATCTGGGTATTAATACACCTCTGTCCACCCCTTCGCGGTTTTACAGATGTGAATATAATATGTACGTGTGTAGAACTACAGGTAAACGATTAGTCTTTTGACAAAAATCAAGTCAATACTAATTTCAAAACGTCATAATAGTCAAGCCCACCTCTGCTATTCATGACAAAAATGGCTCTACTTCTAACGACATACGTTCAACGGCAGCGAATTTTTATTTTTATATAAATTCCACAACATTATACACAACGCTATCTAGACCCATGGTAAGCTTAACTAGCTTGTGTTATGGAATCTAAAATGCGGATAAACATACTTAGATACTTACTTTTTTTGTTGTAAATCCATACATATTATAAATAGAAACATCCAGACCAATGCTATTTGCATTGGTCATATTCATGCATACATAGGTATATTTGCACTGAGCGGGGATCGAATCAGCGCCTCCTGCGTAGCAATCGCGTTCATTACCACCACGCCACAGAGGCTACATATTTTCCTCGAACAACAACCCTTTAAAAGAAAGATCAAACAAACGATAAAAAAAGAAAAGAACCCAAAGGTCCCGTAGTAAAGTGCAGACCTCACATGCGATGTATTCCGCGAGTCATGCCCAAATGAGTCGATCCTATTAACGATATAAATACCTATAGATACCATCAGTTTGATTCATACAATCATCTAGAAGAGACATCCATTTTAATAATTAATTTACAGAAAATTCCGATTGACATACAAATGTTTGAGTGGAAAATAATGAAGAGTTAAAAATTAAACAGTATTTTAGCGTTTAGAAAGCTGTATTTCCGCACCTACTAGTCATCAAAAATCAATGTTTAAAAATAATTGTAACATCATTCGTTGGTTCTGATAGTTTGTAAGAATATCGGTAGATGACTCCACCGTTGCCTTAAAGACGGATAAAAATAGAAGGGAAATCTGTTTCACATCGGGCATGTCTCGGTAGCCGAGTTGGTCAAGGCATTCCCCCTGTAAGGGAAAGATCGCGGGTTAGACTCCCGCCCGAGAGGTTTCATTTTTCCCTATGTATTCGAAAGTGGTACTCATTACAGAGCTTATGTAAGTTTGTACATCGTTTGTTGTATGCATTTTTGAAGGATTTGGTAATTTCCTATGAAGAATTAGGATAATTTTTCGTCTTTTACATGAAATTAGAATCTGTATATAAAAGTATCTAAGTATGTTTATCCGCATTCTAGATTCCATAACACAGACTAGTTAAGCAGTAAGCTTAACTATGTTGTGGAATATTGAAAAAACAGTTCTTACGAGCTATGACCATGTTTGTTAGATGTATCTCATCTAGCATCCACACATCAATGGTCGATCAGAAATATCGCCGGCATTGTACGGAGGTACCTATATCGAAAATGCGTGCGGCTAACGGCATTATGTCTTGTGAATTTCTTTGTTACAATAAATTGGTTGCTGCTAATATCATATCACTTTGTCTATTTATTATTTTGTTTTTTATTACTTTCGCCCAGTGTGGGACTAAGGTCAAAGTTGGAAGCCAATTTAGTGGTCGGTCGTTTGAAAATGTTATATCGATGGGAGATAAGGTTTTGATGGGAAATAATTTGGTTATTGAGAAATCGCCGGTCTGCTGAATTAGTATAATATGTCCTAATTATTTGCGATGTGAATAGTGTAGACAAAGCCTCTCAACATTGGGAGAGGCCTATGTCTAGTAAAAGGACTGCAATGGCCTAATTGATTGATTGATAGTGTAGACATTAAGTTCAGGTTAGATTTTTTTATATTACTAACTGTTACTAATAAAACCGTGTCCTTGAAACGCTTGCAAGATAGGTAGTAGTAGTAGAGTAGAAGAGAGAAAGGCAAGAGACATTTTTTTAATAATATTAGCAACCGAAATTACTAACATTCCCTCTAACCCCTCCAACTAAGCTAAATTGCTTGTGCTAGGAGTGGGTTCACGTAGTAGTTTAATGGCCAGGATCGAAACCGGGACCTCTCGTTCTTGAGGCGGACTCCTTAACCACTAAGCTACCGAACGCTTCATCATCACTCAAGCTAGTTTTTTACAAGATTAGCCATAATTATCAGAAATAGAAATAGAAATGAAATATAGAAATAGAAATTTATTTGCTCATAAACATGGTAACAAAGATCTTAGCAAGTAACATAAGTATTATAGCACAACATGTTTAGCCGCAGTAAGTGGCATGCAAATTTCGATAGTACAAATAATTATATTAAATGCTTTATGCGCTGTCTTATAGACATACATTAAACGCACAAATTTTTACAAAGTTATTTAAAATTATATAATACAATAACTGGATGCGTGCCGTGTTCCTTATACAGTCTTCTATAACTTACCTAACATTACTTTTTTATAATACACTTTAATTACACATTTCCTACTTAACTATAAACTATTTATTAAACTATTACATATAATATATTTAAACTATTATACTTATTTATCTATTATTTGTAGCGGTCTTTGTAATTTAAGAATTCCTCAATATCATAGAAACATTTCTGTACAAGCCATTTCTTTAATCTTCATTTCTTTAATCAGAAGAAAATATACCTACAAGTAAATGTCAATAGTCAGTTTATAGGCAATGATTATGTTGAACATTTTGTAAAACACTTAGGTGAAATATATTTTTCTTTTTTTATATCTTTTTTCTTTTATTTATTTATATCTTTTATAAAAAAAAATATGCACACTGCTGGCATGGCCCACGGCTAACGTATTGTGGCGTAGAAGCGGCAACTGCGGAGCATTCCTAATTGCTTCGATATTTCGTTGGTGAATCTCCTCTAGCTGACTTAAGCAAAAATTTGTGTTTCCTTACAATCATGAGTATCTACCAAAGGCTTCTCTTAAGTAAAAACAGGCAGCATAATGATCATGAAATACTTACATACATACTTTCACATAAAATAATTTATCATTGGGTTGGCAGGAACCACATCCGCAGGATGTCCTCTTGTTACAATACTAGAATATACCTTTTGCATCAATTGGGTATTATCCTATAGTTAAAATAAATTATCTAACTGAGCTTATTAAATTAAGAATAGTAAAAGTGCGGTTATTTTTTTATTTACATTTAATCATCCACCCAACCTATAATAGTAACTGATTTGACTATTAAATTTTACGACGTCACTAAATCTTTTTTTTTTACAAGTTACCTTATAGCTTATCGTTTTGACGTTTAGTAAAAAGTAATATAGAATACCCAATTACTTTAATAATTACTTCGCCGGTTGTATGAAATCTTTGCTTCGTTAATTTAATAAGTATAATATATAAGTTAATTCACCAGAGTTAATTCACCTAGGTGCTGACCATATCTTTACTTAGAATATCCTCTCGATTTGATCGAATACCTACGACTAATTTAGATTCCTATGATCAAAACTACTCGCTATACAGGCAGTTCATTCATACCGCTACGTGACGTCACTCATCACTTATTTCTATCCTACAATCAATCGATCGAGCGTAAAAATTACCTACCATCTGACATATCTATTACATTGATTATTACCTGTGATCTAACGTATTGTGAGCGGCGCGTGCGCACCGTACTCGTATTATCTGAACGCATAGATTACTGTTTCTTAAATAATTATATAGATTAGTGGTAACACGTGTTGTGAGGCACAAGTGTTGGTTAGAAGTTATTTTATAATCGCTGTGATGATATCGAGATTGTCGATATTTTATATGATACTACCACATTATATACATAGTTATACGTATTATGTGCTTACATACACGTTAGTACAGCCTCGGAAATATTGGCAGAGATATAACGTATGGTTCAACAACCACATACGAGTAATATCGTAGTATAGTATAGTGCCATATTTTTTTTTTTTTAAAGAATGTTAGCACCGAAGTTACTAATATTCCCACTAACCCCTCCAACTAAGCTAAACTGCTTGTGCTAGGAGTGGGTTCACGTTGGTAGTGTAATGACCTGGATCGAACCCGGGACCTCTCGATCGTAAGTCCGACTCCTTAACCACTAAGCTACCGAATAACTAAATAAATATTCTACAACATTCTACACAATGCTATCTATGGTAAACTTAACTAGCTTGCGTTATGGAATCTAGAATGCGGATAAACATACTTAGATACTATTTTTTTTTTGCAAATACATCCATATTGTACATAGAAACACCGGAAACTTTTTTCATGGACTATTATGCTTTCTGTAATTGGCTATTTCCCTGTAGTTAAAATAAATTATCTACCCAAGGTGAATAAATTAAGAATTGTAAAAGAGTGGTGCAACTTGCATCGGTTCTTATTTTACCATTTTTATTTATTTTTATAATCCACCCATCCTATAATAGTAATGATTTGACTATTAAATTTATGACGTCACTAAATATTATTTCATACAAGTTACCATATAACTTACCGTTTTAAAATTTAGTAAAACGCTTTGATGGTCTTATACGTCGAGCCCGGGAATTGATAAAATGCCACTTATATTCTAAGTTACTAAAAATAGAAAGCAAACTACTAATAATGGTAGTAATAAATGCAGTTATGGCTTAGTTACTAACTGCACACTAGGTAAATGATTAATGAATCACGATTAAACAAAGGAGTATTTTGTACTAACTATTGGAAGCCCCCTACCTCATTTTAAGCTGACGTGACGTACGTACGTAGGTATGTCAAAGTCATGAAAAAGCCAGAATTTGAAATTAAAAAAGTTATTATTCCAAATTCAAAATTCAAAACGGCAATTAAAAATACACGAGTCGTATGCACTCAAAATTTACACGAATCGACGCGAAGTTGTGCGAAAGTTTGTGAAATGCATTCGATTCGAAATTCGAATACAATACGCGTTTCAATTGGTCGCAAATTGGGTGCAATTAAAAAGTTTTCGATTGTGACTCAGTTTTGTTTCGTGTTTGCGGCTTTAGTGTGTAGAACAAATTCATAATAATTAATTTTATTTTGGGATATACAAAACGTTCAAGCTGAGATTAGCGCTTAAGAGCTGGAATTATTTTTTGGAATTATGTACCTATTTTTTGTCTGCGGTTTATGTTTCGGTCCCTACAAAATGACATGTACCTAATCTCCACCATAAGTCTCCACAACCTAATCTCCGTCTAGGATATAGTTAAACATAACATTAACATAAACTCATGCCTGTATTCCCTGAAGGGGTAGGCAGAGGTGCTGGCTAGGATATAGTAAAACATAATAATAGGTTAATACGAGTAAATACAAACTTTTGGGGTGGCCCGTTACTGAATGCCCGTCACTGCAAGTGATATATAAGTACAATGTTATCAAAACACATAACAAAATAAAAAAGACCTTTGAGCTGCACCTTGTAAAGCAGCGGTTAAAATTTTAGACACTTTACTTTCGAAAAACATCGGAAAAAATGAAATGCTCAAGTGAGACTTGAATTCACGACCTTTCCCTTACAGGGGGAATGCTCTTCCAACTGAGCTATTGAGCCACATCTGAGTCATTTCAAATTTTCCTTCTCTTTATATCCGTCTTTAAGGGCGACATTTTTAAACATTGGATTTCGATGACTCCGCCCAAACACTTGAGCATTTCATTTTTCCGATGTTTTTCGAACTTAAAAGTTAGCATAATAAATGCTATAAAAATTCATTCAGACACTTTACTTGTCAAAATTAATGTTTTATGAAACAAAAACATTGTTACATTTTTTCAACCTCAATTCCCACAGCACACAGTATTTACACTCGAATTCAAACATCGAACAAACAGAAATAAACAATCAGTCGATTGCGTAAACAAAATATATGAATTTTCCGCAAAGGCAAAATAAAAGCGCTGATGAACGGAAAATCAGCCATTTTTGATTCAACATCGCGTTCAATGCAACGATGCAGTCAGCAGTTTTGTTACCGTAGGTATTTGTTTAACCGAACGCTGTTTATTTTGTTTTATTTAGTAGGTGAAGCGAATATTCTTTAATTTTTAACTGAGTTCAAAAAAGTAGGTTCCCAAATCAGCAGGTTTCTTTTTTCAATATTTTTTTACCTCAGAATGACCGCAGAACTGCATCATTTTATGAGCCGATTTAGACAATTTCTTTATGAGTAATATAATAACAATTGATGATTTTTATAGATTAACACAACACTTTATAGATACAGAAAATGTTTGCTAAGAGATGATTCACAAGTTTTGAAGATATTCTGAACTATGTTAAGAGATTTTAGAAAAAAATTACAGTCAGCTAAAAAAAATTAAATAAGTAATTAATAAACTGTTCTTACTGTCCCGTCTCAAAAATACGCCCTTGTAAATGTATGAATATTATAAAGATATATTCATATCTATGTCATCTTAGCAAAATCTTGGTCCCATATTATACCAAGTGACTAAAAACAGATGTGCTTTAAATAAAACGTGTCGAGCAGTAAAAGCGATACTATATTTTCAGGTTTCGTATTGTAAATAAAGTATAAAAAACTATCGGAGTGATGGCAAAATCCTTGAAAAATATAAATACTATTAATTGAAAAAAAGTTGTGATTGATTTTATTTGCCAGATTTTTTATAGGAATCAAACTCTTGTCAGTCTTAACGTTTACATTCATAAACATATTATTTATAAGTGTTCATATTGTCAGTTTGAAATAATAATTTAACTGTAAATTCATTCCAACTTTGAAACTTAACGTAAGCTGTGGTATACAATCTTTATCAAAACTATAGACCGAACTAACATTAAGACTTAAGTAAGGGACAGTGGAAAGTAGAATCACTTCGCAATTACAGACTGACAAATGTACGGATATTAGACACACATGTGCCACCAAGTTCTGGGACCGGCCGGGGGTTCCCCCCTCCGGGACGAGAGGTTGCCTCCTCACAACGAATTTAGTTTTGAAATTGATTAAGTTACAAATTTTGATTTGGGATTTTTGGTGAACGTACTGGCTGGTTTGGTTTTCGAATGTGGTTTAGAAAATGAAGAAATTATTTTCGGCTGAGCAGTTCGATTTTGAAATTGGAATTTGGAACTCATGTTTAAATTAAGGATAATATTCTCGATAGTTATAACGAATATAGGTCGACAAACCAGTGACACCAGTACCACAGAATAATCAATGTATAGAATTGACAAATGGCAAGTCGTAGACAAACAAGAGAGGCCTGAAAAAGCAGTATATGAGGCCGTTAAGCTGAGCCGTCACTATTGTAACACTGATTGTTGATGTCTATCATAGTGACCCTTTCTCTTGAGCCCTCAGCTTACTATCAAGCGAGATAAAGTCATATTGACGTTATTTACTTCATGAAAAAGTGTACATTGACAGCATTGACTACAATTCAGAATTTAAGAAATAACTTGTGAGTTGTATCATCAGTCGGCGCACGCGACTGGTGCTGGTGCTACGTGCTAGTGTCAATAGACTGGACCGGATCGGACTGGATTGAATCGGAGTTGGTAATGCGAGTTTCATGATTTTTGCGTATCAAAAATTTCTTTGACAATTGCACGACGCTCCTAAAGAACTCGTGCCACTTGTCTAGCACAAAAAACAAGTAACTATAGACACTTTAGAAAGCACACATCCCTATATATCATCATTAATCTGGCAAACGTTACGGAAACCGTATCTGATTGAATTAGCCACAGAACCAGCTAACATGACCTCTAGCTAGGCTATTGTTTAAAACAATGTGGTGAACCACGACAAAGGTGGGCAGGTCATGCAAGATTGGTTAGGCGTCGATTCGCCGTTGCAACGCAAGTTGTAAGTGTGGAACTTTCGTTGCGCCTACGCAACGCCTACGGTGTTGGCCTATCTATGACGTGTGGTATGACCATAGTGCTAGCAGACATGCTAGATAAAATATTTAATATTATGTTGATAGGAACTAGAAGAAATAATTTTATGGAGGACTAGCTTTACCCGCGGCTCTACCCGCGTGGATGTCAGTTATCGCGACCAAACATACTCTAAGTCCTTTCTCAAGATCTAATCTACCCCTATACAAAATTTCATTAAATTAGGTTCATTGGTTTAGGTGGAACATCTTAACATACAGACAGACAGACGGACAGAGTAATTTTCGCAATTATAGTATGGGTATAGATTCGATTACATCAGGAAAAATTAATTACTCAGGTGGGGCTTGAACCCACGACCTTTCCCTTACAGGGGGAATGCTCTTCCAACTGAGCTACTGAGCCATACCTGAATCAATGGATGAAATAGATAAAAATGGATATAGATGATCACCTAAAATGCAGAAAAAAACAGTAGGACGTTGCACTAAAGATTAAGTTTAATCCATAAAAACCATTTAATGCGCCCACTGGTTTCATCAACTAGTACTAGTTGATGAAACCAGTGGGCGACTTCAGAAGACGGCAGCTCAGCGTGTCCACTGTGAAATGGTTAGAAATGTGGGGGAAATCCCTCAAAAGTACAATACGTTACAACGTTAATGTATAAAAAAAATATGGAATAACACACGTCTTGTACTTTTCCACTGTGTTTATTTTAATTCTAAACGTGACCGGTTTTGCCTTACGGCATTCTCAAAGGCAAAAACATCAATGTAAACCTTTGAGAATACCGTAAGGCGAATCCGGTCAGGTTTAGAATTAAAATAAACTTAGTGGAAAAGTACAAGTGTGTTATTCAATATGTGTAGCAGATTTCACCAAGTACCATCGATCGCCAGTATAAACAGTGTAAAAAAGAATATTTCTTCCATTAATAGGCGTACCGTTTCATGGGAAAAGTTCGCACGGACCTCGAAGTTCTTTGCGATATCTCAAAGGTACCTACACATTCTTGGTGCATTCTACATACCCAAGAAAGTGTATGAAGAAGGCTTTAGAAGCGACCAAGAGGCGGGGCCCAAGACGAAGTACCAAGTCTGCAAACATACGGGCTTTTTTTATACCACTTAGTTGGCAGATAAGTACACGGCCTATGGACGGGGTTGTACAGGAGTATCACACTTGTGCTGCTGACCCTGTAGGAACCTACTAATGCCATTAAAGAACATCTTCATACATTTACTCGGTCTTAAAATAAACTCTCTTAATGAAGTAATGCATTCTTAACCTAACCTGAAGTCAGGACGATATTTACTGTACAGAACCAGCGATAGTCCACACGACTACGTGTGAACAACTGGCACATTTCTTACTCCATACTTGTATACGCTGACCAAAATATTATCACTTCAAGCTTAGAATTTTCGTCGAAATACGTTTGTGATATGTTTGTTAGTTTTACGCAATAAACGGCTGTACGGATTTGTATGAAATTTTGACACTAAAATAGTTCACTGCTCCAAATAGCACATAGTTTGCTTTTAATGTACTTAATTGCCATGTTGGTTCCCGGTTTATTAGAATAGGGCAACCCCCATCTCTTCTTATGTGTGTGTCGTGGAAGATAACTAAGGGATAGGGCTGTTCACCATCCGATACAACATACAGCCCATAACGTAGTTCCCGCTTGACGGTATTAGGCTCACCCCCTATTACGTGGGCCCGAAACTTATAGTTGGCAAAATCTGGGTGCTAATACACCTCTGCTTACCCCTGCAAGGCTATACACACGTGAACGTATTTATGTACATACATAAATACGTTCAGTTTCAGTGATATTTTAGAGCAATTAATAGGCTAACTCCAATATATTTAGATCGAAAAAAAGACAAATCCATGACAGGACTTGAACCCGTGATCAGTACCTTACAGGGCAATACTCTGAGCAATTGAGCTACTTAGACATCTTATATTCAAACTTTATATTCAAAAATCTCCAATACAATCGTAGGTTAATCGATTTCGCGCAAGGGGAGTCGCGTGTTACGGCTAGTATGTGATTATCTGTCACCTTTCGCCTCCAAATAGTCTCATTATCCAGTACAGTCAGCTATAACGCCTATTTAGAGATGCAATATTTATGGGCTGTCTCCTAATGAAATGGTTTTCGGAGCAAAGATCATACGATTTCCTGTGGAGATTTAGCAAAATACGATTGCAATATTGTGTGGTTGGGGTTTTTGATCTGATACCCGACTGTTGTTTTGGTTTTCTCATATAACGGAAGACGAACAAAATTATGAAAAATTAAATTCGGATTTTATTTTCGGTAGTACCTACTTTATGAAAACATTTGGAACAACATAATGAAAAAAAAAAGTGACAAAATAATTATATTCATCACTGATTTCTGCATCGCGTTCCAAATTTAAATAAAATTTTCATTACAATATTAATTTATGTTAGACAAGCTCCTGGATATTTGTGTTAATTATTTAGTTTTTATACGTATGCTATAGATGGATATTTATTTAACAGAACTGTAAAACCTATAAACCAACATTACAACATTCTTACACCAACCAAGTATATACTCGTACCTAAATAAGTGCAAAAGTCTTGTTATACTAAAATAAACCAATAATTTATTCATTCCATTTTCAAAATTCAGTATTTGAAGTATAAGTTTCGCATCACCTTATGCCTTACGTCATTGCTTTCAAATTATTTTTAGACGGACACTATCAATATTAAATTGCGAGGCAATTCTCGCCAGGCGAGGAGGAGCGCGTGGCAATTGTTTCTGCGAGTATTTAGACGATGCAACTTTTTTCTCTCCTTTCGAAAATTGTATATTCGAGGCGTTCCCCCGTCTAAATGACGCCTTACTATCTGCAACTATCAACATGCACGATGATAGGTACTTGCAGATACTATCTCGTTAACCTTTGATATTGTTATTCCAAATTCAAAATTATAATTCCAATTTCAACATTCAGTTCGGAACATCCACACATGAAATCCAAACAATCCTAACATAACTTAGCAATAATCTTGGGAGGCCATTAAGTTTTCAATAAGAGAGGACGGCCACATATTGCGGAATATTCGTGCTCTATTATAATTTTGATACGGGTAAGGGATCGCCGGTAGGAATTAACTTATCACGTTGGTACCGCATCTGCATACCTTAAACATTTATGTGTAGGGGACGGAATTAGGAATTTGTTTGATTGTGAATTAGGTTTGGTTTAATACGCTGACATTAGCAAAATATTTGTTGGATGGTCGCTGAAATAATACAAATCTCTTCAGTAAGTACAGAGCAGTCACCATTGCTAGAGTTTTTTGTTGCTGTGTTGTTCTATTGCTTGATTATGTCAAAATGTAAGTATTTTTGTGTTTGTGTTTGTTTCCTAATTTCTTAGTAGATTTAAATTTACTAAGTAAATATAAATCCATTTGCGTAAGATACACATTAATTTAGAACTAAATAATTTAAAAAAGTCAGAATTATTAATTTATTTATGAGTTGTGACATACTTTTACCGTTTTTTAAATAAATAAATTTCATTTAGTCCAGGATTCGGTTGACAAATTTTGTAACTTAAGTCGAAACCAGTACAAAATGATCCATAATCATTTAATAAACCGATATTAAACTTACTGTTCAAATGATGTCTCCAGAATCCAGCCCTGTTGCCACCCCGGTCTGGACACGGGGAGCCAAGACACATATCTCAGCCGGGGATGCAAGAAATGCCCACACCCCAATATGTAGATTTGTACTTCGCCCAGGCGGTGGTCATTATTGTACTGTGAACACGTTGTCTTGATACTTCATAATGAAATGAAAATTTGACGATAAGAGTAAAAGAAAACATGTAGAGCTGAGCAGATTACGTTAGCGTTAGCGAAAGTTAGTGAAACTTTTATATTTCAGTTTTATTTAACTTACGCCGTTTTTGAACTATCGTATCAATTGAATTGGAAATTAAAATACCTAGGTAAATGATGAAGATGGAAAATTTAAAAAAAGTTATTAACGGATTATACTGTTAATCATAATGAGAAAAATATAACAGAAATCTTTTGAAAAGCAATTTATTATGTTGAATAAAATGATAAAAGAATCAATAGGATTCTGCTTCTATACCAAAACTTTAGTGTTTTATGTGTAGAAGTAAATAATATTTAAGTAGATTCCCACTAAATTGTGATCATTGAATGTATGAATATGAATTTGACTCCTTCTTTTAAACTACGAAAATTCCCCTAGTATACCGGGGTAGTTACATCGGATTCAAACTTACTTTGTACTCTTCATTAACAGTTCTTCTACTTCAAACGGTAAAATATAGACTCCTGTCTGTCGCGGCTACTTCAAGTATCAAAACCACTCAATCCTTAGCTCCATAATTTAACATACCTCTACCTAATCAGCACGTAGAGAGAATGTTTTGTCTGCCTCGAGTCGAGTTGCCAAGTGTGCCGTGTGACAGTACCTCATGCCTCGCCTCGTGGAGCATATGCCTCGAATAACCCTCATTGCGGGCGACATGTTTCCATTAAGACAACCCTCTTAGGATAGGAGATGGGCTTTGGATTTGATGAATGTAGGTGTGCGGAATTAAATGGTCACTGTAATTAATTTCACTGGACTTCAATTTATTGACTTTTAAGTCTGCATTGAGAAATATGTTAGTTAATTTGTTTATGTGTTACTGCTTAAAAGTAGTTTTATCATTTTTGATCTGTATCCTGTGAGAGAAATATGGATGGATAGGACACTATCCTAGGGCCCTCAAATACGTGAAGTCAGCCGCAAATTGTTTGCTTCCGCGGGTTCCATGCGTAGGCTGCGAAACTTTCTACCAACAGCCACTAAAATTGCACTTGCAGAATCACTTCTTCTTCCACAACTTGACTATGCTGATGCCAGCTATCTTGATCTCACTGAGGAGCAACTTGATAAGCTTGAGCGCCTTCAAAATTTCTGTATCAGATTTATATTTGGTCTTCGCAAATATGATCACGTATCACAATTCCGCAACTTGCTCAAGTGGCTCCCAATTCGACTTCGACGGAATGCTCATATTCTTTCCATACTTTACAGTATTCTCTTCAATCCCCGTACTCCTATTTACTTAAAAGAACGTTTTGTGTTCCTCAATGACACACATTCGAGATCCTTGAGGTCATCAGTAACATTACAACTGTCCACGCCTTCTCATTCCACAACATTTTATGACAAGTCGTTTACTGTCCAGGCTGTAAGATTGTGGAATGCGCTGCCTGTATCCATCAGACGTGCACAATCCCAGGCCATTTTCAAAAAAATGGTAAAAGAACACTATCTGGGTTCTTAGTTACCTTATCATATGAGTTTGAGTGGGTATGTGCTCGCTGTATATATAAGTAGATATTTATCTTGTATAATAAATATATATACGTGTATCTAATGTAGGTATGTATGTTTATGTAAATATGATAGACATTCAATGTATGTACTTAGGTTTATTTAGTGGAGTATTTATTAATGTATATTGTGTATGTATGTGTATGTGTGTGTGTGTGTGTGTGTGTGTGTGTGTGTGTGTGTGTGTGTGTGTGTGTGTGTGTGTGTGTGTGTGTGTGGGTGTGTGTGTGTGTGTGTGTGTGTGTGTAATGTATATATTTGTGATATATGTGTATATGTGTGTATGTGTGTATGTGTTTATGACTACACTAATAACTACCCATAGTTATTACTGTTAATATTTAAAACATGTCCATCCAAAGGTTGCCTGTAAGAGATCGCTCTTAGCGATAAGGCCGCCATTTGTACATAATGTCATGTATTGTCCATACATTTACTGTATTACTGGTGTAAAATAAAGATTTATCTATCTATCTATCTATCTATCTATCTTTTTCCCGATGTTTTTCCAATTTAAAAGGTTTGCCTAATAAATGCTATAAAAATTTCATTCAAATTTTTGATCTTGCTCTAAGGCATAATTATTTAATGTTAAAAAACATGATAATCAAATAATTTCTGGAGTTTAAAATGTAACATAAAAATAATTATAGAAAATGCGAACTACATATTTATCTTATTGTATTATTTTAGACTGATTAAAAATTTGCCACACTATTGACACCTACACTTTCCTATACTTTTTATATTCCATAGAACACGAAATACCTATTCCATTATACTTTTCAAATATTTTGTACCACATTCAATAACATTACAAAATCTAATTGAAAACTAATGATACGAAAAAATTTACTACCTACCTAGGTTAAGCTTTCTACCTTCTATGGCAGATTAGTCATAGTTGTAAAATTTTAAAATAATCAGTATTGGTCATAAAAGCTTTACTAAAATAATTTCTGATACTCATTACTATAATTCATAATATTCCTTAACCATTTAATGAATGCTATATTATGACTCTCTAGCTCCTAGACTACATCTCAAGACGTCGGCTAGGGTTGTCCAACACAGATGCCAATAATATAATAATATGAGAATTGCGATTGTCGTATGTGCGTCTAAGAGAATTATTAATGCCATTCTGCACCCGACGGGCAGGGATGGGCAAGGATGAATATGGGTTTATTTAAATAGATTCTGTAGATCTGACTTAATGTTGGAATCTTTGATTTCACTACGGCATTGAATATACAATTGAATAAGGATAGTTTTGAATTTGACTAATTAGCATTTGCCGTGACTTCTACACACTCTATGGAAGGATTTTTTGGGAATATCTATGTATTCCTGGGTCAGCCGGGGTGCGAGGGATATGTCGAAGACAATCTCACCTCCGGCCTAGCACCACGACCCTCAGTCAGCGTGTGGTTTTAGTCGGTTTGAGTCCGACATAACCTCCCCTTCCGGCTCCTGTGGGGGAGGTATCCGTGGGGATTTCCGCAAGAAAAAATAGGAATATCTATGTATTAGCGACGTCAGTATTGTGTATCAGCTGAAGCTGTGGAAGGAACTCCCTGCTTCTCCCAAGCGACTACAATGTGGGTTTCTTCAAGAAGGACATTGGATGGTTTCTTCTGAGTTGGCAGCACGAGTGTAACGCCCTTGGTGTTGCTTACATCCATAGGCCACGGTAACCACTTTCAATAAGGTGACCCATGTGCTTGTTTGCCACTGTAGTATAAAAAAACAGTGGTTGCATGCAAATCTTACATGAAATCATCACCAAAATTATAAAGGGTCAGATTACATCGGAGCTCAGTATCGGTCTATCGGCATTTCGTCCTCCACTTATCAAGCACCCACGGTGATGATACCATTAGCACGCATTTTCCCCTATAAGACGTCAAGTCATTCTTACATAGGAGTGACCACAGTCTAATTTGATATTCTACTGACTTTGACTAGTCAGTCATTAGTTACTTTTTACTACTTAAACGTCAAAATGATAAGTTATAAGGTAACTTGTATGAAAAAGATTTAGTGACGTCATAAAATTTAAGAACCGACCCAATTTTTACCACTATTTTATCATTCTTAATTTAATAAGTTCGATTAGATAATTTATTTTAACTATAGGACTATAACTTTTTAGGGCGTATTGTACTACATTCTACACGTGCAGCCTGTGGGCCAGATATACTCTAACGTCGTACAACGCCCTTCGAGTACAATACAATAATGCGCTTAGGATGGTGATAGGGCTGCCCCGCTTCTGTAGTGCATCCAGGCGCGGATCCAGGGGGGGGGTCATGGGGGTCATGACCCCCCCCCCCTGGGCAGATCGTCTTCTGATTATTTTCTTAATCTCATATAGGTCAGTCATGCATAAATTGAACAAAATAAAATAATGTATAAGTATAAGTAAAATAATTTTATCTAAGCTCAAGCATATTTAACGAATGACACGCATAATACCTACCTACTTATGACTATCACACTCTCCACATATCCAGCCTATTCACCCACAGAATAACACAAAGCTAGCCCTGTTGTTCGCAGCACCTGCTGTGCGGCCCCCCAGATTGTGCTCGTCAGCCTTTTTAAGAGGTTGTTGCGTGCCGAGACCTTCTGTTTGAGGATCTTGCGGTTCATTAAAGGTCAGGGACCTGTCCAGCTATTTGGGGTGTGAGCAGTGTTCAATTTCAACTTCGCGCCACTGTATTTTCAGCTCTCGCTTTGCCAGCCCATTGCTGAGGTGGAAGGCGCACGACTGCGTTTTTGCTGGTTTGGGCTTCAGGATATTACTGATGTAGTAGCGGCTTGCTCCTCGAGTGCGTCATTCCAGTTTTCCTCTACCTAGGATCCTACAAAGGATCCCTGTGACGTGAGAGCCAAGTCCTCAGCGTAAAGGAAACGTGTCGTGTGTGGGCTAAGGGGTTGGTCGTTGGTGTAAACGTTGAAGAGCAACAGAGCCAGAACACTACCTTGAGGTAGGCCATTCCTCAGCACTCCCCAGCCGCATTTTTAGGAGTGCAATTGCACCTGATAGCGTCGGTTCAGGAGGAGTTCACCCAAGACTGCAGCAAGTTTGCGATCTCCAGTGATTCTTTCCATCTTCCAGAGCAAACGTTTGATGTTCACAGTGTCGTAGGCTTTTTTTTTTATCGTGCGATAAATCCCCACGGATACCACAGAGCCGGTGGAGGTGGTTATGTCGGACTCGAACCGACTAAAACGCACGCCATCTTGGGTCCTTGGTTGCCGCAGGTGAGATTGCCAAAAGCATATCTCTCGCACCCCGACAGACCCAGGACCATCTCTTTCGAGATGGCCCCCTTCGGGTTGTGGGGACCAAAATGTCCCCATCTAGCCGTGTCCGGTAATCACCTGCGTCAGCCGGTACGAGAGGCTGCCGTGTGGCCTCTCTAGCCATTCCTCCATGATGGGTCTTACCGCCGCTATTACGGCGTGCCCTGCGCTTGGTCGCCCAAGTCGTAGCTCCCATTCCGCTACCATGTCCCTGTGGAGCTGAGACCTCACGGCCCGAATTTCTTCGGGCTCGGGTTCCCGTCCCTGCTCCCGCGCCTCCTTACGATACCGATATAGCGGTAGTATATCCACGGTAGGGATCCGGCAAGGAGACTCGCCGCCTCGAAGGATATCGTGCGGTACCCCCCAATGGCCCTGCTGGCCATTGCACGCTGCGGTCCACGCAGCAGACGCGCATTGTGGACCGTAAGGGTGTCCGCCCATATTGGGCACCCATATAGGGCCATGGACCGCACGACTCCCGCGTAGAGTCTCCTGCAGGAGTCATCCGGCCCCCTCATGTTGGGCAGCAGCCGCCCCAAAGCGGCAGCTGTGTCCTTCAATTTGGGGGCCAGTCTTCGGAGATGCTCCCCGAAGTTCCACCGGCCGTCGATCACGAGCCCCAGATATTTCATCTGGGCCTTGATGCCGATAGAAATGTCTCCCACTATGAAGGCTGGAATCCTCCGGTGGCACGCGCCGAGGCCCATGAAAGAACATGGCCTCGGTTTTATGCAGAGCCACCTCGAGACCCAGCCGCCGAATCCGCTCCACGACTTGGGCAACCGCGGTCGTGGCCTTCAGGGTCGCTTCGCGATATGATGTTAGCTAGACGATTAAGAATCACCCTCTCGAAGAGTTTCAAGGTTTGGCACAGGAGAGGAATTGGTTTGAAACTTTGTGGTCGTCCATAGGTTTCTTTGGCCTTTCTCCTGAGACGTGGGACCCTAACAGAAGCAATGCAGTCATTGTCATTGTCTCTTTGCGAATGTATTCCGGGCGAAGTCGGGTCCCAGGCCGCATGTTGCTTGTACATATAACATAGTACAGATAACGTATTTTTTAAAATAAGTATCGTTTCAAAATATTAATTACAGAACTTTACCTATATTTATATATTTTTAAATTAAAGTGCATATTGTAAATGAATTCGAGTCTCCACCTCGACTATGACCCCCTCCTGGCTGGAAAGCTGGATCCGCCCCTGAGTGCATCGGGGATGTTCGCCGAAGCTCGTGTGGATTGTTTTTATACCACCCACGATGAGAAAGAGGTGTGCATCTTTGGTGCACAGGGTGCGGGCCAGCGCTAACAGCATCCTAAGTATGATAGCATATAAGTATGATAGTATGATAGGCTAGATTGCATGTACGTGAATCACTGTAGTGCTATCGGGACGAGGCGGCGGTGATACATAATTATCATACATATTTATCTTATTATTGAAGAAATATTTAATTTCAATTTCGCAATAAATTTCAAATCTCTCAATATATTTAATTTCTTTTGACATATCTGATCAATTTAATTTAATAATTTTATATTTATTAAGAATGACTTAATTACTTAGTGAAAATGAACTTAAATTTGACTTCATGACATTTGTTTTCTTTAATTGATGTGTGCCTATTTGTTGAATTATTGATCTGAATTAAAAAACTTACGTAATGAGCCTCTGTTACTTGAAATAAATTTATTTTGATTTGATTTTGATTTGATACCCAATTCCCAGACCTTGCCTGTCACTCAGGTGGCAGATAAGCACACAGCCTACCTAATGGCTGCTGACCCTGTAGAAACCTTCTTCACTACTTATTTTTTAAACCAAGTATTTACACTTATTAAAAAACCAAGAAAGTGCGCGTCGGACTCGCACACTGAGGGTTCCGCACAAAACCGAATTGAGGGACGAATTTATGTTACATAAACATAACATAACATAAAGTCACGCCTGTATTCCCCGAAGAGGTAGGCAGAGGAGAGGATGTAGCACCCACATTTCGCCAGTTTATGTTTAGGTCCCAATGTAATAGGTGGCGAGCCTATTGCCATTAAACGGGCACTTATAAACCTGCGATAAATACACACATAACTTGGAAAAGCATCGAAAGGTCATTGGTGTGTGCCATGGTAAATCTGGAACCGAACCCGAGACCTCATCTCAGCAGTCCATTACCCATACCACTAGGCTACCGCAGATCCAGAACCGCAGATGTTACATAAACGGCAATATCTTTTAATTGCGTTGACTTAGAAGTTCAGTTTTTTCATAGCGGTAAGATGTTGCAGACTTCAGTATTTGGTAGAAATTTCAACTTTTTCCATTCACACATTTCCGAGAAAAAGGTCTTCACAGACAGACATACAGAGAGACAGACGAACAACGAAGTAATTCTATAAGGGAACGGAAGATAGCCTCGGTGGCGTGGCGGTAGTGCACGCGACTGCCATGCAGAAGGTGCGGGTTCGATCCCCGCTCAGTGCAAATATTTGTATGCATGAATATGGTTATTTGCAATGGTCTGGGTGTTTCTATGTATCATTATGTAAGTATACAAAAAAAAGTATCTAAGTATGTTTATCCGTATTCTAGATTCCATAACACAAGCTATAAAAGCTTACCATGGGTCTAGATAGCGTTGTGTAGAATGTTGTGCAATATTTATTTATTTATTTATTTATCTATCCGCATTCTAGATTCCAAAACACAAGCTAATTTAGCTTTTTTTTTTTATTTTATTTTATTTATTAAGAAACAAACAGTCATACATAATTACATTTAAACAGGACACTTTTTTAATAACAGACCTACAGTTTCCATGGATCTAGATAGCGTTGTGTAAAATGTTGTGGAATATTTATTTATTATTTATTTTCAGGTTCAGAACCCTTAAAAAGCGCAAGATTGTACCAAATTCTCCAGAAACAAACAAGATATATAATTAGTATGCAACGTTCGTCAGCCCTCAAGTCGGCTGTCGCGCTAGGAGCCGGACAATGAAATATTTGCTCATTAGCCCGTCGACTGATTAATTGGGCTCCTTACCGATGGGTGCGGGCAGAGTGAGAGCGGGTCTGAGTATGTCATATATGTACTTGTAATGTGTTTGACAGTGTACGTAATAAAAATTATGGTAAGTACATAATATATTACAAGCGTCGGTAGCTTAATGGTTAAGGAGTCGGCCTTACGATCGGAAGGTCCCTGGTTCGAATCCTGGCCATTACACTACCGACGTGAACCCACTCCTAGCACAAGCAATTTAGCTTCGAGGGGTTAGAGGGAATTTGTGTAATTTCGGTTCTAATATTCTTTAAAAAAAATAGTCTTAGTCATAGTGAAAAACAAATGATTAAAGTCAAAAAATGAGATTCATCAATCAATTCTACCGTGTAGGTTCCCGGTGGAGAAGCATAGGACCACCCCAGCTCTTCCTGTGGGTGCCGTAATATTTCACAATATTCTACACAACGCTATCTGGACCCATGTAAGCTTAACTAGCTTGTGTTATGGAACCTAGAATGCGGATAAACATACTTATAATACTTGTTTTTTGTAAATACATACATATTATAGATAGAGACACCCAGACCAATGCAAATAGCCATATTTATGCATACATATTTTGCACTGAGCGGGGATCAAGCCCGCGCTTTCTGCGTAGCACGCTCGCTACCGCCACGCCACAGAGGCTGTCAATGGATGGATATAGATACATTGTCATGATGTTAATACCACTCTTTGCTCTGGATTCAAGCCTGTCCAAATAAAAATGCAAGCCGTTATAATCTGTACGTCAACCTAAGATACAGAAATTCTTGGAACAGTCGTATTTATCAACAGTGCTTCAGCAAAGAAACTCAGTTGTAATTTTTGTAGGTACTTATCGCTGGAAGTGGCACCAAGCCCTATTTCTCTCAACGTAACCGTTGTATTGTTTATATGCTAGATATAATGTGTTTTGTCGGTGGTGATACTAAGCCGGGCTAATTGATGCCAACAGGAATGCAGGTAAGTGGCCTGCTGGATTTGAGGTTTATTTAGTAGGTACTAAATGTAAGTATACTAGAGGCAGCAACTATTATGAGTTCGAGGTATAACATTGTTAGTTTGTGACTTTATTACAGCTATGAAAATTTTACATAATATTGCTGGAAGTTCACACGAATTTTACACATTGATATAAAACCAATTTTATAATATTACTAGCTTTTGCCCGCGACTCCGCCCGCGTGGATGTCGGTTATCGCGACCAAACATAGCATATGTCCTTTGTCATGGTCTAATCTACCCTTATACCAAATTTCACCAAAATCAGTTCAGTGGTTTGGGCGTGAAAGCGTAACTTACAGACCGATAGACAGACAGACAGAGTTACTTTCGCATTTATGATATTAGTATTAGTATGTATGGATTATTTACACTGATCCCAAAGTTTCGGCTGCCATTTAACAGACAACGGGGACCATAATCATGATACATTATGGACAGTAAAGATTTTCCATTTCATGAAAGATAGTCATTTAATAAAATTATCGAGTCGAGGTCAGATCCTAAGATCTGACCTCGACTGATATCTTTTTGTATTTGACTGGTATTAACGTTCATAAACCGAAAAAAATATATGAAAAATGTAAGTATCTAAGTTTTTATTACTCGTTGTCAACCCATTAAATGGAGTATGCAACGTTCTTACATGCTATTATTATTCAATTCACGAACCACAAGAACTGTTAACCCTAATTGTAAAAGATTACTCATTAATAAACGGTTAATTCGCGCAAAACTGATAAACAAATATTTCCCTTCTCCAATCTACACATAATAACACAAATAAAGACTAGTGCTGTCCCTTTCATAATAGCTATGTATGAGAGAGACATGAGGTACCTTTATTGGTCTCACATGAACATAATTGTCGAATACAGATGTCGCAGAACCCAACCGAGATTAATTCTAACAAGGGACGCACTATAATTATACGGGTTATGTTTTGGTTTATGTGAAAAGCTTTAGCGGGAAAACAGTGATTTGTTATCCATTGCAGCATATAAACCGGTGGAGTATAGGTGACATATACCTCCGACACAAAGAGAGGGTCTCCTCACCGGCTATGCATAATAGGCCTCGTGAAATATGATCGACGGTGGCAACGAGCGATTATGGAATCGCTATCAAACCCATAGAGGTTTTCCATTATTCTGGAAGTAGTAGTACAGTGGGTTTTCTCATAGTCCAGGATATTATAGAGCACTTATACAACACTAGCTTTTGCCGCCCACGTGGATGTCGGTTATCGCGACCAAGCATTGCATATGTCCTTTCTCATGTTCTAATGTACCCTTATTCTAAATTTCATCAAAATCAGTTTAGTGTTTAAGGAGTGAAAGCGTAACATACAGACATACAGACAGACAGAGTTACTTTCGCATTTATAATATTAGTATGGATTTTATGAAACTCGTTTGAAGAATCACAGGTAATTTACAGTGAGTCAGTTTTAATTCTGTCGTTCTTCTGAATTCTGGAAGGGATGGAAATTGATTCGACCGTTTGCTGACCGTTTACTGACCGTTTACTGACCGTTTACTGAAGGAAAGTGGTTACCGTGCTCTATGGATGTGTGCAACATAAGAGGCATTATACTCGAGCTGCAATCCCAAAAACGCCTCTAACTCATCACTTGTACCATACACAAACAATCCGTGTATAACACACGTAGGCGGCGGTTGCGACAGATCACGCGATCAGGTATAATCCCGCCGAGAGCTGGCACACACGGATCGCTAATCTGGGGATGAGTCCGCTAATATTGGCACCGGTATTTGTGTTATTGCCTAAATTGTAATATGAATTGGAAACTGGCTGTTTATTTTATTGTGATTCACTCTCTTTGCATGTTTTTGTAGATGGGTGAGTGGAGCCATGCTATTCTCATTTCTAAGTACGTAAGGGATGAGCTCTCTATGGTGAAGTTCTCATACTTTTAACGTTAATACTTCCACAAGTTGTTATCATGAATAACCCAGCCAATCAATAATCACCAAGCAGCACCTTCTCATATATAGAGGAGACTAGCACAAGCCATCGTTTCTGGGTTGGGAAATGGGGAAGTTAATATAGATGGCTGTCACTACCATAAAATTAAAATAAAAAGATAAATAAATATAAAAAATAAATTAAGAGAAACAGTATGTTAGAAGAGCGAGCCTCTCCAAAGTCAAGCTTTGGGTATTGTTTCAACATTTGTTTTGCTTTTATATATCAATAAATCAGTCAAATAGCCCACCACAGTCCATTACTGGACATAGGCCTCTCCCAATGTGCACCATTTCACCCGATCCTCCGCCCTCCGCACCCAGTCTGTCCCAGCCACCTTTTTCAGGTCGTCAGTCTATCTGACTAGGGGGCGTCCTACTTCCCACTTGCATTCTCGCGATCTCCACTCTTTTTTTATTTTTTTTCGTGCGGAAATCCCCTCGGATACCCCCCTGCCGGAGCCGGAAGGGGAGGTTATATCAGACTCAAACCAACTAAAACCGCACGCCGACTGTGGGTCGTAGTGCTAGGCCGGAGGTGAGGTTGTCATCGACATATCCCTCGCACCGCGGCTGACCCAGGGCGCGATCTCCACTCTAGGAATCGTCTGCTCCAAAGGCATTGGTCCTTCGAAAGACGTGGCCAGCCCAATGCCACTTCAGCTTGCTTATTCTGCTGAGCTATGTCGGCAACTTTGGTTCTGTGTCGGATGACCTCATTTCGAATTCTATCCTTCAAAGAAACTACAAGCATAGCTCGCTACAGAGCCCGCTTTGCGACTTTTAAGGTTACCTATGGACTAGCGCTACCGTTAGTGACCACGTCTTTTTATATTTCGCTCTTCATTTTCAGGTAAAATAGCCTGGTTTGGTAACATAACAATAAAAAAAGCTCTATCCTATTTACTAATACAGTGTCAATAAGCTGGCAGTCATTAAAAGTTTCAGCAGTTTTTGAATTGAAATAGAATCAAATAAAGACTCAACTAACTCAGTTATACCCTATAATACATAATGCAAATATAAGCAATGATAATCAAGTCAAAACATATTAATTTTAAGCCCACATAGCCCACATCTGCATTCTATATAAACACGTAAACTTATGGGTTAGTTTCCGAGGTCAGAGCCGGGAGGTTGGCATATTATCATATATTTACATATCATACGGACAGGGACTAAAGGCACTTTTAGTGCGATATAGGTACCGCTAATTGAAAGTTCTGGTGTCCTATAAGTTATGCGGGTAGTTGCGTATTTTATTACTGGAGATGTAGAATGTTTTATACTATTGATCGAAGGCATTTGGTGGAATAATACTTTGGAAACGTATATACTTACATACACATATATACCGGATGTAAGGGGAACGCTCCCGAAGCCAAAAACCCCTAGTAGTACTCCAGGTACATAACACATTGGCAAAAAAAAATAGATTTGGAGAAAAAAAAAATCGATTTTTTTTATTTTTTATTTTGAATTATTTGCTCTCCATCGTGTAAGTAAAGCTAAATGAAACGGTAATTTCACAAAAAGAACATCACTACAAAGAAAAAAACAACTAGCACCAAGCGTGTGCTTTTTAGTAGTGGTGTTTTTTATGAAATTACCGTTTCATTTAGCTTTACTAACACGATGGAGAGCAAATAATTAAAAAAAAAAAAAAAAGTTTTGTCCAAATTTATTTTATTTTTATGCCAATGTGCTATGCACCTACCTGGAGTACTATCAGGGGTTTTCGGCTTCGGGAGCGTTCCCCTTACACCCAGTATTTATACTGTTGATTGATGACACTTGGTAGAATCCGCTACACATATAGTAGGACACTTTATACTTTTCCACTATATTTTATTTTTCACCTGACCGGTTTCGCCTCACGGCATTCTCAAAGGTATGATGTAAAGTGACTGTTTCTAAGTTTAACCTTAATAACCTTGGAAAGATTCACTTTACAGGTTAACCTTTATAACCTTAGAAACCGTCACTTTACAGCATACCGTGAGGCGATGTGGAACCTCTCAGCCTCAGGAGGGATTTTGCCTCACTGTGTGTTTTCTACCGCCTATATAATGGTTTGTGCTCAGATGAATTATTTGACATGATGCCCACAGCTACATTCTATCATCGCACCGCTCGCCAGACAGGGAATTCATCACCACACATTGCATCCGAATACGGTGCGCACCGTGAGGTATGAAAGGAACTTCATCCCACGTACGCTCAAGCTGTGGAATGAACTCCCTGCCATGGTTTTCCCAAGCGACTACAATATGGGGTTCTTCAAGAGGGGCATTAGAAGGTTTCTTCAGGGTAGGCAGCGCGAGCGTAACGCCCCTGGTGTTGCATACGTCCATAGGCCGCGGTAACCACTTTCCATCAGGTGGGCCGTGTGCTTGTCTGCCACCTAAGTGGTATAAAAAAAAAGGCGAAACCGGTCAGGTGAAAAATAAAATATAGTGGAAAAGTATAAAATATCTTACTCAACACATACATCCCGTAAATCCCCGAGGGCATAGGCAGTACTATATACTGCATATGTATGTCAACAGCCACGTTTCGCCAACAATGATTTTTTGGTCCCACGTAATAGGGGGCGAGCCTATTGCCGTTTAGCAGGCACTTTGTCTTGGGCTGTATGTTTACTGTCGGATGGAGAACAGCTCTATCCTTGAAAAAGTACAAGTGTCTCGTTCGAAGATGGAAATATTTAAGTTATAAGAGAAGTTGTATGTTCATATTATATTAAAGGTACCAGAATTATGTTACAATTATGGTATTTGTATACAAGTTTTATACTTATAAAGAAGTTCTTACTACAGTCTCGGGTCCTTTAAGAGGGGCGTGAAAAAGCATCTGATGAAACCGTCAAGTTTATGGACCGTCATTAGAATTATAACATTATTATTATTGTCTTTAATAGTGACTCTTTCCTGAGATTCTCCTTCACTTGCTACTTGATGGTAACAAGTGAATTGAAGTTATATTAACGTGTCTTATAATATAAAATACATCTAACTGGCACGTGTACTTAAGGCAGATGGTTTCAAAAACACAGGACAAAAGATACTGTGTTCACTGCGTTGCGTCTGTGTTTTCTGGCCTGCGATCCATCTAGCGTAGCCTAACTTTACCAACTCCGTAGCCACTCAAAACCATGTTCCTCGCAACTAAGACCCTACAAAATATAACAACGCTCCTCAACAAACCGGGAACGTACTTAACGAGACGCGCACTAAAATAATAAGCTGAAAATAGACAAAAATAAATAATAAAAAATACAAAAAATTGGTTAAGCGGCACACAACCCGAAACCGAAACGTTCTGGATTGCCCTCGAGAAGATAGGTACGGGCTTTTTGTGTGGCCACAAGTTCAGCGATTTTAGAAACTTATAGCGATTTTTCTATCTAAAGTTTGCACTGGGGGTCGCATATATTATATATTTATTCAGACCATGGTACATTCAGTTAGTATACATAATCTTATAAACTAATGTTAGTAATTAAGCTGTTGACAATTTTTTTATTATAATAAACCTAGGACAACCACTGCTTTTGATTACTATATTGGTTTTGCCGGTCTGTTCTCCCAACCCCAGGAGGAAATCTTGCAACAGAGCTTCCATACATTAATTAGCAGGTGTGGTTAAGCTTAAATAGACCCCGAGGGAATCAAAGGTTTAAGCTCATAGACCGCAATAATTATTTCTGTCTGAATTATTCTGGGTGCTAAAATAAATGATATACAATCATGTAACTTCAAAAAATATTTATGCATTTTAATTAAAATTCAAAACTTATTCCAATAAGCTTTACTAATTTGAACCAAGATAATTTGTCTCAAATAAAACTCATCATCAAAAGACAACCATCAGAACAGCAACCGAAACGCTTATTTCATGGCCCGTTGCTAACAAACGCTACGACTGAAGCAATCCTTTTTTTTCATGCTCCTCTCCTTTACCGGGAAATGACTTTCTGACTCATAATCTCTCTCGCAATCTCATTAAAATTTCATAACTCAAATCTGCGAAAAGTTTAATTTTTTTTTATAGTAACTATCCAAGGATTTGTATGATTTTCCTTTAGTTAAAGATATGAAAAGACCTTCGACATTACTGGTTACAAAGAAGTGAAAGTAGTTATAAATGAATTATACTTTAATTTGATCATCACCTACCTCATAGCGATATGCGAGTTGCGTCTAAGGTTTGCGCTTTGGAGTCTGGATCCGCTTACGGTTTTAGATCGGTACGTTGACTTTTCCGGGAGCAACTGCCATCCGACCTTTGAATTCGTAGAGAAAAACCTACTCTAGAGCCCCGTCATCTCTTTGGCTGTTGCACCAACTAGTAAGTGCCGTTGACTTGAGGCCTTCAGGTATGAAAAGGCCTTTCATATCCATTGTTTAATATTTGGTATTTATTTTCCCAGTCTTTTTTGCGGGTGTCGCGTCGCACAAAGCGACTAAAGGCCGGTTCGACCAAACGTGAGTATAGTTTATTCCTAAAATAAACTAACATTAAGTAGGTGATATTGCCTGTTTATTCTAGGAATAAACTTTGCTCGCGGTTGGTCGGATGTACCATAATGGGAGAAAAAATGGAAATGAAAATATTGTTAACCATAATATAATAAAAATATTTGTATAGTTAGCATACTTAATGCTGAAAAAATTTATTCAATTGTTTGGGCGGAGTTATCAAAAATCAATGTTAAAAAATGATTGTAACATCATTCATTGATTTCGATAGTTCGTAAGAAAATCGGTAGATGACACCACCGTCGCTTTAAAGACGTATAAGATGGGAAATTTGAATCACATCGGGCGTGTCTCGGTAGCCGAATTGGTCAAGGCATTTCCCCTGTAAGGGAAAGACTGCGGGTTCGAGTCCCGCCCGAGAAGATTCTTTTTCCCTATGTATTCGATTTTTATACTTAGCATACTTTAGATACACGTTTATCTACCCCTTCAGTGATATATAGGCTTGAATAGATAACTGTAAGTATTAGAATTCCACGACGCGCTATATATGTAAATATTTTATTTCTTTCTTTCTTTAGTTTATTTTAGTACTTAGCTATAGTTTCTAGTTTTAAATTTATTTCATGAGAAATGACATGTATTAGAACTATGGAAGTTCGTAGCTAAAATCAAGTATATTTTATTGCCAGGTTAGATATCTACGCTTGCGCCAATCTGTTTGTACTAGGAAAGTATATGACTAATGATCAATGACTATCTCTTCATCTTCTTCATCTTGGCGTTAATCCCAGTCGTATCCGAAGCTTTCAGCTTGGAGTCTGGGGTCCGCTTTACCAGTCTAACTGCGAAGTTGGCTTAACTTCGATATTTTCTGTGCAGCGATTGCCATCTGACCTCCACAACCCAAAGGCGATATCGAAGCATTACAGCTAGACCAGTTGTTGGACTTTTGAGGGCTCCAACTACCCGTAACGACTGCCATAGATATTCGTATGGCAACCAGGACCGACGGCTTAACGTGCTCTCCGAGGTACGAACGGACCAATGCAAATACCCATATTCAAGCATACAAATATTTGCATTGAGCGGGAATCGAACCCGGGCCTCCTGCGTAGCGGCCGTCTTCATTGCCGCTACGCCACGGAGGCGGTTAATGACTATACCAAATTATTAAATAATAATATCCACAGTGTCTTCTGCCCATCGTAGTTATAAATACTCGCTTATCGACGGTCACATACAGGAATCTAGAAGCCACCAAAGTTCGAATAAAACGTTCAATTACCTGCACACTGATGAGTGGGCGGGGTTAACTGTGTAAGGCATTAATAAGACAATCGGCTACGCTACATTGCGCGTGAGTTCACTATATAATACTAGCGCGAAAGATTTTGTACAGATGAGGACAAAAGTGGTGTGCCTATGTGTAATTTAAATTATCGAACAAGGAACATCTCACAGTGCACACACATCACAAAAACGGCTAGTGCTTAGCAACTCACATACACACACTCTCGCTTTCTACGACTGAAGGAAATATGGAAATACGACGATATTTAAGTTTGACAAAATAAGAACACATTGCTTAAAAATATTAATGATTGCAATCAAACAAACGTAAGACATAGGTTGCTGTGGGTCACGATCACGAGATCAGTATTTCTGTGACCCCGGTGCATTAGCATGAAGTACCAGGCTCTCAGAAATTTTAAGGAACTTTATCTGGGTAGCGGGAACAGATGCAGTGTGTCCTAAACCTTTCTATTTCGAACGTAACGCGGACGAAGAGGGCCAGTACTCCCTTCTACCGGGGTGCGAGAGTAATGCTTTTGGCAATCTCACCTCCGGCAACCAAGGACCCAAGACGGCGTGCGTTTTAGTCGGTTCGAGTCCGACATAACCACTTCCACCGGCTCCGTGGGGGTGGTATCCGTGGAGATTTATCGCGCGATAAAAAAAACAGTACTCCCTTATAAGCCGTTACACCTACTGATCGATTGAGGAGACACTGGCGCAGGCATTCCTATTGGGGTTGGCCAAGATAAGGGAAGGGAAGGTGATCATTTCGGAGCCAATCCTGCACAATTGTATCCGAGTTCCCAAGTTTTTCTGAGAGCCTCTGTGGCGTGGCGGTAGTGCACGCCACTGCCACGCAGGGGGCGCGGGTTCGGTCCCCGCTAAGTGCAAATATTTATATTAATGAATATGGCTATTTGTATTGATCTGGGTGTTTCTATATAAATATGTAAGTACATATGTATTTACAATAAAAGTATCAATAAGTATGTATTTACAATAGTAGTATCTAAAAGTATGTTTATCCCATTCTAGATTTCATAACACAAGTTAGTTAAGCTTACCATGGGTCTAGATAGCGTTGTGTAGAATATTGTGGAATATTTATTTTTATTTATTATCATTTCCCGCAAAGACTTTATTTTGCCAACCCTAACACGTAATCAAATAAATTTACCAACAACGACAACTATATTGAGTAAATAATTGCACAAGCCGACCCTAGTGTGTCATTAGCCTTACGACTGCATCAAGTCGACGATTAAATTATGTCATGTAAGTTACCTGTGATCATTATGTTGATATGTTTAGCGGTTTGATGAATAATTTATATACTCTGTGACAGATTATATACAAACCTAATGGGGACTAAAACGGCGGATGTGATGTTGGTTTTAAAATAAGGCGAACCAATTTCAAATAAATTTATTCATTTATGAAGTAACACTTATGAATGTCATGATTATTGCGTATTCATATTTACTGCCAGGTTCAGAAGGCAATAGGTAAAGACTATAGGAGAAGAAACGGGCACAAACACTCACGCCCCCTCTTTCTAATCACGTTTCAATTTCAGATTCTGTACTCACTGACTTTATCTTTTACCTTATTATAAACCTGAATAGGTATCTATAAAAATGTAAATATAGAAACAATTACCTAAAAGTTCATTTTTTTTTTAAAGAATATTAGAACCGTAGCTACTAATATTCCCTCTAACCCCTCCAGCTAAGCTAAATTGCTTGTGTTAGGAGTGGGTTCACGTCGGTAGTTTAATGGCCAGGATCGAACCCGGGACCTCTCGATCGTAAGGTCGACTCCTTAACCACTAAGCTGCTTTGATACAAATAAAAACAACACATATTTTTCGTCAATTACGATTATAATTTTATTAAACTTGTGACATTAAACGTAAAATCAGAAACGTTCACTAGATTTCAAACAACTCCTGAAGTGGAATACAATAACCAACACAATATGGTAGTTATACTCTCTCATTCGTTCATTATCGTCGTACGACCTTCTTACATCAACAGGTCATTTAACCAGCTATTTAGATACCATATTCACTTTAACATCTCACAATGGCTATCAAGGATACATTCGCACTTCGAACAAAGTAACGAACACGGACAATGACACACAAACACGCACGGATCCGAGACTATAAACTAAACACAGAGTCAGTACGATTATCACAGGTTTCTCACACACTGTCCCGGCCATTTGTTTAAATTACATTACCATGTGAATACTTTGGTTAGGGCTGTGACACAGTGCGGAACGATTGACAAGATTTTATAGCATACCTGTAACGAGACACGACAGTTTTCCTGTTTTTTTTTTATCGTGCGAAAAATCCTCACGGAGGCGGTTATGTCGGACTCGAACAGACCAAAACGCACGCCGTCTTGGGTCCTTGGTTGCCGGAGGTGAGATTGCCAAAAGCATATCTCTCGCACCCCGGCAGACCCAGGAAAGCAGTCCGACTAGGGAAGTACCTCCGCCCTACAGAATACCGCGGCCCCTAATAAAATAAACTCGTGTTGTATTATCAGCAGTGAGTAGGGTTGCCAAAACTCACTGGAGACTTTTTGTGTTGTCAGTTGTCAGTGGGTAGGCCAAAGCTTGAACTGCTTTGTCTTCTGCACTGACGGTGCAGTAACTCTTCTGTTTTTAAAGGATTGGCAGCATGAGTTTAAAGGTCCAACCATACCAAACGGATCGCATCGGCCCGCATCGAAACGAATTTTACGATCTTTAAACGAAATTAAATCTTGTATACAGTGTTTAAAGTTTATATTACCAAGTCAAGGGTAAACACAGCCGGTGACATGTCGCAACACAAGATCGGCTCCGTCCGCGTGCGTACGGATACCGACGCATACGTTCGGCCGATACTGGCCGATGCGGGCTGTTTGGTGTGGTTCCACCTTAACTCCCCTGGAGTTGCACACGCCCATAGGCCATGGTAACCACTTTCCATTAAGTGGGCCGTACGCTTGTTAGCCACCTATTATAAAAAAATCCGTAAAAAGTTCCGTAACTTAAGCTGCATAAACTGATATATATTTTGATTTCGTTGACTTATAACGTGTTTGATTTTTCAAGACGTTATAGACTGGAGTATATGTAATGAATTTCAAATTGATACCTCCACGCATTCCTGAGAAAAAGGTCTTCACAGTCAGATGGACAGACAGGCAGATAGACAGACAGACAGAAGACGACGTGATCCTATAAGGTTCCGTTTTTTTTCTCTTCAGGTACGGAACTCTTAAACCAATTATCAACTCTCTGGTCGAACTCTATTTACTATATGTCTCGCTCAGTGATACTTAGCATCTAATTTTTTTTTTTAAGAATATTAGCCACCGAAATTACTAAGAATCCCTCTAACCCCTCCAACTGAGCTAAATTGCTTGTACTAAGAGTGGGTTCACTGAGTGGTGTAGTGTAATGGATAGGATTCGAACCCGGGACCTCTCGATCAATCTCGACCTCCTTTACCACTAAGCTACAGACGTTAAGCCCACTAAGCCCACGAAAAGTGCCCTGTTAACTTACATAGACGTGCTGTAGGTAGGTATATTTACGTATACAAATATTTGTATAGGGCCGGTGTCTAATCTGTGACTACGTCTGCCGCCGCAGAGGTCGCAAATAATAAGGTATAGTTACCTTAAAGTCATAGGGTCACGTACAGTCGGCGTCAGAAATATCTTGACCTACAGTCTCAAAATGATGTTAAAATGAAGGTACTAAGAGCAAATGAATCTGTTTTATTAATTTACATTGCATTATTATCTGAACTTAACTGGTGTGTACCAATTATCACAACAATCAGTCAACAGAAAAGGGGGAAAACCAAGGAATTAAGATAATTTTGAGCACTTTGTTCATCAACCTCTTTCTGAAGCTGACTGTATTTGTCACTGGAACTGTCTGTTGCTACTGACTAGTATTACCGTACTGAGTTTTTTTCATAATATAAAAAGCAGAAATAGTTAACAATGGACGACAACGCTATCATCTTGAGGTAGAAGTGTAATGCGTGGGCGCAAGTTCGTGATGCGTGCGCGCAGATTAAATTGCATTAATGCAATATACTAACATACTTAAACTTTGGTCTTTTTGTTGCGCATATTTGCTGCACGTTTAATTTATTTATGTGAGGGAAGTGTTTAGTGGTTGTAATTTTTATTTTCCTTCATGTTGGTTAGTGACCTGTTGTTATTTTTATATATTGTCTTCTACTTCATCATTCTCTAAACCTTTTCCTAATTTAATGGGGTCGGTTTTCCAGCCTAGCTGGGATCTCGCTGAACATCTTTGTTTTCTTTTTTTTTATTTCATTATATTTGGCAAACACACAGCTAGTGTACAGATCAGTCTTAAGTAATAAATAGCTGAAGACCATCAACATGTTTTCATATGTAAATAATTGTTTATATAAGAAAAAAGAAGTAAATAGTCGGTCCTATCTGTCTATCCATTATAACCACGGCAGACAATTAGCTCTCGTCGCTAGAATGTTCTTCAAACGTGAAACATGGGTTTTGAAGAGGTCTAAATCTATTTCACGACAATAAATATTGAAGCATCTGCTCACCCGTATTAAAAATGAGTTTTACCTGTAGGTGCACTTGACGAGGGGTACTTAGAGTGGGCTAGGATTACGAAGCAGCCTAATAAAGCTCTCCCAACAACTCGGGACAGCCCACGACTCCAGCCACAATCTTGTGTAAATACACAACATCTGCGATGTTTCTCCGTTCTTTCATACAGCGGTACTGTATGAAACCTCCTAAACCACACAGTGTAGTTAGAGGTATTCTTCCTTTGAAGGTAGTATCATCTGACCTCCACAGCCAATTAGCGATATCCATGTTTTGTGGTTAGATTAGTTGGACTTTCGACCATCCGTCACGACCGTCATATTTATACCTGTCATCAACCTCCCAGCCCTTTCATTCAGCTTTCAGTCTATGAAACTACTGATGATTGATAGTTCCTTCCTATGATTTCCTTCCTGTGAGTAATTCCTACTACAGGTTCGCTGAAAACCGATTTTCGTAATAAAAAGCTGTTAAAAATTCAGTAGCGGTAATGTTCCACGAAAACCAATAACTAATGACATTCGGGGAATTCCCAGAAAAAGTTAAGCTGTCTTGGAACCCGCAACGTAAATTATACCTATCCAAACCTAATAATCTTTATCATAATCTAAGTAAGATTGGTTATATCGGGCACAGAAATTTTCCATTTGAATATTACCTCCGTATGCAAATAGGCCGATGAAGCCCTTTGCCAAATACAAACGAGATTCCTGACGTCCTCTCCACACCAGATCACGTGGTATAATATCTTACAAGACGGCGGACAAGCTCTGTGCAAACGTCTTGAAATTGTTGATTGGCTACTGAGACACGGCCTATTTGATTTGTACACATCGCGTGCTTGCTTGTTGATATGCTTATAGCGCTGATAATACCGGGAAAATATTTAACAATATATAACACATATAAGTAGAAGAAGCTATTCAACTGGAGAATCATGTCGTCTAAACAGAAGGCTACTTATAAAAACGATTTATGTAATGTTTCTACAATAATTACTATGGTGCATAAAATTACTATGGTGATCAGAGGCAAATCTGTCTGGCAAAACCTGCCATTTCGTAGCAAACGGAAACGACTAAATTTCTGTTCTCTCTGATCCAATAAATATAAACTTTAGGCCTTTTTAACTATCTTTTTCTTCTGCCATGGAGAGATGTTGTATACGTAAAGTAAGTGAACATACTTAAGTATTAGAAAAAAAAATCTCTACATACCCAAATTAATTACAAATAATAATTATTTTACTTATGGCGACCAGGTCTAACGCAAGGATAATGACAAATTATTATTTTACTTAAACATAAATTATAAACGGTGATATAGCATACTCGCTTAATTATTAACATTATTTTGTTCCATTATCCTAATTCCTACAAATATCAACTCTATATAATTCCACCAGCCACATGTTATAATACAGATCGATGTGTATGGCAGCAAGCGATCAAATACGTGAGATTTGCGACGTTCTCAGTCGATGAATGTTGTCCTACTGTAATGTACAGCGGCAATCAGCAGCGGCGGGATATTCGAGGATTGAACGGGTCAATATATTATCTTAATTCCTTGAGCAACACGCGTTTATTTTAGTGGATTATATTAATATTTTTTAACATATCTTTTTTTTATTTTATTTTTTTATCTAGGACACGTCAATTTGACTTCACCTCGCCTGATGTTAAGCTAAAGGCAAAGTCTCGGAGAGAGGGTCACCATCGCAAACATGTACCATGTTAACAGTGGTGGCACTCAGCTTGACGGCCTCATTAGATGCCTTTTCACGCCCCGCTTAAAGGAGCCTTGTATCCTAATCTTGTATCCTTGTAACTTGTATCCTTTCGTTTATGGCACAAATAAAGAAAATAATACAAGTCGCATCGTATCAGGAGGTCAAAAGATTGGCGGAGGAGAGAGAGGGATGGCAGCTCTTAAGTTTAGAGAGAGAACAAATCTTATAATATTTATAAGATCTAAGACAGTGATAGTTCACTGTCAACTTAGTTTAATTAACTACTAGCTTTTGCCCGCGGCTCCCCCGCGTGGATGTCGGTTATCGCGACCAAACATAGCCTATGTCCTTTCTCATGTTTTTATCTACCTCTATACCAAATTTCATCAAAATCGGTTCAGTGGTTTAGGCGTGAAAGCGTAACATACAGACAGACAGAGTTACTTTTTTTTACAAATCTTTTACTATTTGATGGAAGATCTCACATAATGATAGTTCACTGTCAACTTAGTTTTATTAACTAATTAGTTTTCAAGCTTAAAAGCACAGTATGTACTATGGAACCATAAGTATCTCAGACGGTGATGAGATGATAATGACCTAATAATAAATCACTAACGAACTCTCTAAACTCTGAACACAACCTGAAAATCGTAGGACGATTTGCTAACGACGATTTTTAATTATTCATTGACTTGTGGTCCTGTGAACTGCAAAATAATTACATCAAAATAGTAATTTGATTACATCAGGAAAATGAATTACTCAGGTGGGGCTTGAAACCATGACCTTTTCCTTACAACGGGAATGCTCTTCGGACTAAGTTACTGAGGCACACCTGAATCAATTCGAATGTAATCGAATTATATAGTTAGCATAATAAATGGTATGGGAAATTTCATTAAAAATGGTAATAACTTCATAAAAATCACTTGCACCCCACAAAGGTAAATAACGCGGAAAAGGGAAAGTGGAAAATGAATAAAAAAACATATTATCACAACATGTACACTTGTAAACGGCTATGTTTAAAGTATTAAAGTAAAGCCAACGAGACGAGAGAAAAAAGGTAAACAAAGCGACCATTACTGAGTTACGTTGCGATAACTAGCGATTATTTTCTCTGTCCTTGTCGCACATGTCACACGTCACGTACGTGTGACATGTGCGAATGGCCGAGCGGCAGCTGTTGTTGCGTGTTTCGTAGTACAGGAATGCTGTCAGCACAGCGGTGCTAAACTGTCAGATCCGCCATCCTATGAGCAATTTCCTTACTGTCTGGAATGCGCTTGAACTGATACGTAATAATTTTCAAATAAATATGTTTGGGACCGCTGAAACTTTGTTTACCTTTTTTCTCTAGCTTCGTTGGCTGTACTTTAGTGTTAATTGAAGTCAGTGATATTTTTTTTATACAGGACACTTCAATTTGATGATACTTCCCCAATCAAAACTACTTAATCGTCATGCGAAAAGCATCTATCACCAAGCATGCATGGCCAACGACAATTCGATACGTCTGACTACAAATTTCGAATATTTAGGATAATCCCTCGGACTGCGAATCGTCGAACTGTCTGATAAGTTTCTCTTGTAGTTTGTCGTGTCAAGTTGTGTGCTCAGTAGATACGTGTCGTGTTAATGTTCACAACTTTGGTAATATTATCATCTAACTATGCAATTCTTATGTAAGTAAAAGAAATCTACGGCCTCTAATGAAGCCTTCAAGCTGAGTGCCACCACTGTTAACATGGTGCGATGGTGACCCTCTCTCCGAGACTTTGCCTTTAGCTTAACATCAGGCGAGGTGAAGTCAAATTGACGTGACGTGGATAAAAAAAAAGAAAGTCGTGTTAGTTACACTATTTATAACTCAAGAATGGCTGTAGTACCGATTTGGCTGAAAATTGATGGGGATGTAGCTTAGAACCAGGAGACGGGAAAAGGATAATTATTTTATCTCGGGTATAGGTTGCTGTGGGTCGCAGTCACGGGATCAGTATATCTCTGAGTCTATTTGCATGAAGTACCAGGCTCACAGAAACTTTAAGGACCTTTATCTGGGTTGCGGGAACATGAACAGTGTGTCCTATAACTTTCTATTCCAAACTTAACTTGGACGAAGTCGCGGGCATAACCTCTGCCCTCCTTATTGCAAACGCAGTACTTGCAAAATGGCGGTTTCGAGATAAACGCGGAAAACCTATTTTCTCATATCTAATGGAGAAATATTCGTGGTATAACTTTTAAAATGTAACTAAAAATTAGTAAAAAAATCAAGCTTTCTATTGATATATTTTTTTCTTTATTTTATTGTCTTATTTAGATAAAATGCTCAGTACTGCGTTTTCATTAACTTTTTGAGCTTGCGAGCATTACAGTATCACTAAGACTAAATGCAGTAACTGTGTTTATTACTGCAAACTTACCTAGCACGTGCTTATTACTGCGTTTGTAATTAGCAATCATTTATATTTTCATGCCTGGTCCTACTAGTAGAGGGCATTCATTGTCCGACAGCTTTCCGGTTCTTCATGCGACGAATGGCAGTCTGAACTTCAGCAGGCGTTATCGGTGGCACTAGTCCTAGATTTGGAGGGAGATCTGGTGGCTGCTCCTTTTTGTGCTGCTTATTCAGCAGATCGTGGAAGTATGAGCACCATCTCTCCTTCACCGCGACTTCATCGTACAACAGGTTTCCTCCAGGGTCTTTGATGCAGCGGCACTTGGTTATAGCCTGCACCGCTTTGGCCCTGGAGCGCGCCAACTTGTAGATGAGCTTTTGCCCCTCAGACGATTCCAACTTGTTGTATAGCGGTTGCAAGTGGTCTCGTCTGGCCCTGGCTACGGCTCTCCTAGTGGCGCGTTTAGCCTCTTTGTACTCGTCGTGGTCTTCGGGAGATTTGGACGCTTGCCACTTTTTAAAGAGGGCTTTCTTCACCCTGATCTCCTTCTGGACTGTGTCGTTCTACCACCAGGTGTCCTTGTCACACTTGCGTCCACCCTTAGACGTGCCGAGCACTGCCTTCCCCGCCTCAAGGATAGCTGCCTGAATCTGGTCCCAGCAATCTTGCACTGGTTCGTCTACAGCATTAGTGCACTTATCACCGATAGCTGAGACGAAACTCTGGGACTTGGTGGAAGTATGAGCGCCATCTCTCCTTCACCGCGACTTCATCGTACAACAGGTTTCCTCCAGGGTCTTTGATGCAGCGGCACTTGGTTATAGCCTGCACCGCTTTGGCCCTGGAGCGCGCCAACTTGTAGATGAGCTTTTGCCCCTCAGACGATTCCAACTTGTTGTATAGCGGTTGCAAGTGGTCTCGTCTGGCCCTGGCTACGGCTCTCCTAGTGGCGCGTTTAGCCTCTTTGTACTCGTCGTGGTCTTCGGGAGATTTGGACGCTTGCCACTTTTTAAAGAGGGCGCTCTTCACCCTGATCTCCTTCTGGACTGTGTCGTTCTACCACCAGGTGTCCTTGTCACACTTGCGTCCACCCTTAGACGTGCCGAGCACTGCCTTCCCCGCCTCAAGGATAGCTGCCTGAATCTGGTCCCAGCAATCTTGCACTGGTTCGTCTACAGCATTAGTGCACTTATCACCGATAGCTGAGACGAAACTCTGGGACTTGGCGTCATCAAGCAGCCACCACTTGATTCTGCGTTGGCCGCGCTCACCTCGTTTGCCTTTGGGTTTTACGCGGAGGTCCATGACAAGGAGACGGTGTTGCGTAGTGAGACTCTCCCCGGGTATAACCTTGCCCTGGCTGCCCTACTGATGCTGTGCCTCCTAGTAAGCAGGACACCGATCTGGGTAGCGCGCCCCCCACTCTTGTAGGTGATTCTTTTTGAAGTACGTGTTCACGATGGCAAGATCAGCAGCCGCACACGTTCTGAGGATATGCTCACCCTCTGGGTTACGGCTACCGTATCCATAACCACCGTGGACACGCCCAAACTCCTCACACCCACCACCCACATGACCGTTCAGGTCACCACCCAGAACAATCCCCTGCGACAGCGGAATGTCACGGACCACACCCCCGAGTTGGTTCCAGAACGAGATCTTTTCGGCTTCACCACACCCAGACTGTGGAGCGTAGGCACTTATCAGGTGGGTTACAATCCCATCGACAAGCACCCTCACAACCATAAGTCGGGCGCTATGGCGTTTCACCTCCAAGACGTCATCCTGAAGCTCCCGGGAGAGCACCACGCCCACCCCGGCCTGCCCATCAGGAGCACCTGTGTACATCAGCTGGTAGCCGTCTCCAATGAGCTTGGAGCTACTGCCCTCCCACCGAGTCTCCTGAAGGAACGCCACGGCCACCCTCCGCCTGGAGAGTACGGCGGCCAACTCCCTCGCGCGACCAGTTAACGTGCCGATGTTCCACGTTGTGAAGCGGAGTTTACGGAGATCGCGATTTTGGCCTATCTTCTTTAGCCGTGCCCGGCTCAGGCACGGTAGCCCTCGTCCACTTGTCACAAGAGGCGGGCGACACTCCTGCGCGCCGTTTTGCGTCGGCGCCCTATCCCTCGCGCGATCCCTTACATTGCCTATCATGGGATTTGGCTAAGTTTTGGCCTTTCCGGGGGCGACTGCCGTCTAACCCCCCAACCCTGAAGGGAAAGCCAGCGCCAGAGCCTCGTCCGTTTTTCAGCAGGTGCACCGGCTTGCAGGTGAGGTTGGCTTGGGTCCCGAAGATCTTGGTGGGACCCCAAAGCACCCTAAAAAGTTTGCATAATATATTATGCTATAAAAAAATTCATCCATAATTTATATTATGGCTTATGGGACTTATTCAATTTTACTCAAAATATTAACGCAGTACTGTAGCATACTGCGTTTAGGCTTAGCATCGCAAGAGTAGGCTCATCTTATTTTTGCTACGTTCAGATGCAGTAATGGTGACTACTGTGTTTGTCTTTAGTTAATATTCGTTGCAAAAATGTTATGTGCTAAAAGCATATGCAGTAAACGTAGCAAGTACTGCATAAACATCTAGCATATGCTAAATGCTGCAAATCTTTTTAGTGAAAGTAACATTTAGGTGCAAGTGCTGCGTTTCATGTTAAATAAAAATCACGTTTTTAATAAGAAAAAACTTGTAAATATATTTTTTACGTATAGAATATATCCTCAGGACGTCATTTTTGCAAAAAAGTGAAAATCTCAAAAATGTCGATTACTGCAAGTACAATTAGCAGGGCAGACCTAGTATAGCATAAAAATGGTGGACATTGGGAGAGGCATATGTCCAGCGGGGGACTGCAATAGGCATTTGATTGATACAAACTAAGGTAAAGGCCTCGGATTTGACCGGAACTACATACATACATATAATCACGCCTTTATCCCCGCAGGGTTATGCAGAGGTGAATTAATACCCACATTTCACCAATCAATCCCATGTAATAGGGGGTGAGCCTATCGCCGTATTCTTGGCACTATTGTTGACTCGAGACTATATCAGAGGCTGAGTCTGGGCTTTATATATCTGTCTGATGTTAAACAGCCCTATCCCTTAGTCGCCTTGTACGACACCGCATGGGAAGAGTTGCGGTGGACCTAATTCTACTCTGCAGGGAATAATGTTTTTTTTTTTATAAGTTCCATGTTACTTTATTTTCTTATAATAAAAGTAAGATTTAGCATAAAAAGCATAGGATCCTGGAAGCGAGATCCCTTGCGGCACTGTATCGGTTCCGTAAGGAGGCGCGGGAGCGGGGATACGATCCCGAGCCCGAAGACATTCGGGCCGAGAGATCCCGGCTCCACGGGATCATGGTGGCGGAGTGGGAGCGACGACTTGAGCAACGACGCGCAGGGCATGCCGTCATAGAGGCGGTAAGGCCCATCATGGAGGAATGGCTCGAGAGGCCACATGGCAGCCTCTCTATCGACTGACGCAGATTATCACCGGGAACGGGTGCTTCGGGAGATATCTGTGTCGGATCGAAAAAGAGCCAACGTCCGAGTGCCATCACTGCGAAGCGAGTGAGCTGAATAGCGCGCCTCCCCATTCCGGGGGCGAGTTGGGGACACCGTTGTCCCCCCTCCTGAGGAGGGCCAGACCGTAAGGGATGGCCCTGGGTCAGCCGGGGTGCGAGGGATATGTCTATGACAACCTCACCTCCGGCCTAGCACCAAGACCCACAGTCGGCGTGCGGTTTTAGTCGGTTCGAGTCCGTCATAACCTCCCCTTCTGGCTCCGGCAGGGGGGGGGTATCCGAGGGGATTTCCGCACGAAAAAAAAAAGCATAATATCCAGATCGAAGTTCACATGAGCGGTTGAGGGTAGGTACAGCAATAACAGCCCTAATCGCTTTTTCTTGAAGCGTATTTCCAATAACTGTTCAGTTCAATCGTTTCAGAATTTATTTATTTTTTAATAGGACACATTGCATTAAATGTAAGTCATACATGTCTTACATACAAGATATTGATGTATTTGACTTCTTTTTGACCTTTTCCACTTGTAACCTGGTGTTGTATTTGATACCTATTTTTTACATTCTCAACATAATAAACAAACTCATGCCTATGACGGTAACTGGTTACCGTAGCCTTTGAAAGTTTGGGAATTTCGAGGCTAACACGTTATCACCTGTAGAAAAAATGCAGAGATAAATGAGAAGATGGGGAAAAAGGAAACTAAGAGAGATTTGTGAAATTTTCGCAAAACGTATAAATGCAGTACTACTATCTACTACTTATACAAATGTCTATTATCTACTTAATAATGTATACATAATACAAAATGTAAATATTTCACATACATACAAAACACAATAAATACGAACTCAAATACATTAAATAGTACACACTACAAAGCTTTGTATAATTTAAACACCGCCTACAAATAATAGAATTTCTTTCAGAGTAAATCTACAGAGAGAAAGGAAATGCAAAAACGATACCCACTGTAAACCAGTGCGGACTCCACATTAAAACGTAGACACACATTTAAAAGACATTAGTAACAGCTATCATATATCAGTAATATTGTGTCGCGGAAATTGAATCCATCTAATATATCTGTACGCGGAGCTGCGAACTGGAGTAGGGAATGGAGTGGGTATGTTTGGTAACAAAACCTGTTAGTTGTTAATGCGCTTAAGGGTTTGTTTGCTTGATTTACTTGTAATTTCAGAATATAGGTGAAGTATACGATAATAATAACGGGAATTAAGCGATCATAGTATAGGTACATACGTACGTATTTTCCTGACTTTTCGACCAGGTTACACCGGCCGTGGTCACAGGCCACGCCGTTATTATTATTGTATCCATACTAATATTATAAATGCGAAAGTAACTCTATCTGTCTGTCTGTCTGTCTTTCTGTATGTTACGCTTTCACGCTTAAACCACTGAACCGAGTTTGATGAAATTTGGTATAGGGGTAGATTAGACCATGAAGGACATAGGCTATGTTTGGTCGCGATAACCGATATCTACGCGGGCGGAGCCGCGGGCAAAAGCTAGTATCATATAACGCGAGAGTTTAAAAGTTATGATAGGTGAAGTAACTTCAAACTTTATTGAAAGCTGTTCATCCGTTTGGGACCTATGATGATACACAGATACGCAAATATACAAAAAAGAGATCAAGGTTTTATCATCCCTCATTTTTCGTTGAGAGATAAAACTTATATTTAAAAATTAACGCCCATATTCTAGAATGACACTCAGCCTGAATAGCGACTTATCTGTTGACAGATAGATAGTTTGACATATTACCTATACAATCTGTCCTTAGATAAATCGAGATTCAAGCTGAGTGTCATTCTAGAATATGGGCCTAAGTAGGTTTGTGGTATTAAAATGAAAATAATAATTTTGTGCAAGAATTCTGCGGACCTTAAAAGCTTTGAGAGCTCAAGTTCTTTCTCTGTTCCCTTCTAATAAATTATGGAGTAGAATAAAAATAAAATAATGAACTCGTCATTACAAGAATTCACACATCATTCCGGTTAAAGTTAACAAAAGGACCGACTCCTCCAATCTTCGTACATCCCTCACAATCACGTCACACGTAACAAGTCCCCACATCTCACAGTATCGAGATTATTAATTCGGATATGAATCCGATAGCCGCCGGGATGTAAGCATCGAGTTATCGATAATCGAGAATCGTTCCGACATATCGAATAACTTACGCTATATTACTGTAAGCAGATTTTCTACTTGCCTCGGGTTTTTTATGATTGTAGTATCGGGTATATTCATATATTGGTTTTTATACATTACTGTTTTGATTTTTTGTCGTAGATTTTGTTATGATGTTAACGTCTTCTCTTCATATTTGCATTAGCGTTAATCCCAATCTCATGCGAAGCTTTCAGCTTGGAGTCTAGGGTCCGCTATTACCAGTCTAACTGCAGATTCAGCTGAACTTTTTTTTGCGAAGTGGCTGCCATCTGAGCTCCTTAACTCGAAGGCAATATCAAAGCAATGCAGTTAAACATTACATGCATACATGATGTAACGTATTACTGTATTATTCTCAACATCTGCACCATACTCCCCACTCTCTTCTTTGCATCATTGATTTTTTCAAATTTTGTGTTTAACAGGAGCGACTGCTGTGTGACCCACAATAGGGAAAGGAATGCCTTCAGCTTACCAACAGGCTAGGTGAACTTACATACACACTTACATAAAAATAAACCTAGTTCGTCAATTGGCAAGTGCGGTTGGCATGAGCTGCGAAGATCTTGATTGAACTCTATAGGGTCAGCATATACCGCATAGCAAATTCCAACCACACCAATTCTTATGCCGTACCACTAAGACCTGGAACTCCCTGCCAGCTCACGTGTTTCCTTCTTCCTACAGTCCCGGGTCCTGTAAGCGGGGCGTGAAAAGGCATCTGATGAGGCCGTCAAGCTTAGCATCAGGTGAGGTGAAGTCAAATTGACGTGTCCTTTATTAAAAAACACACATAAATATAAATTAATATTCCACAACATTCTACACAACGCTATCCAGACCAGACCCATGATAAGTTTAACTAGCTTGTGTCATGAAATTTAGAATGCGGATAAACATACTTAGATACTTTTTTTGTAAATACCTACATATTATGCATAGAAACACCCAGACCAATGCAAATAGCCATACAAATATTTGCACTGTGTGGGACCGAATCTACGCCTCCTGCGTGGCAGTCGCGTGAAAATCGCGTGAAATCTCATCTCTGAATAGAGTAAATAGCAATCTCAATCTTCGCTCAACTGTCATCCAATATACCTAGGTGGTATATCGCGTATACAAAAAAATAACATCTAACTAGGTAATTTATCTATAACATACTAAAACCACAGACAGACAGACATACAGTCCTGTGTTTATAGTTGTGTGCGCACGTGTCCGTCTCCACGCGGCGGGTATTAACCGTAAACCGTTTATAAATTAGCGGTAACACCCCTCATGTGTTTGGTTCCGTTTGTGAAGTTAGAATTTATGCGTGTTTTTGAACGTTTTAGAATTTGAAAGTAGAATTTCGATACTTTTTATATAGCCTATCAATTGACAACAGCCTGTTTGACAAATAATTAGATTCAGTAGATAAGTTCATCAGGTCCCACGTTCAACGTGTAACTTGGTGAATCTACCCATCACAGCTCCTTCCATCCTACCCGCGAACACCTTCAACATGCTGCTAGAACTCGTCCACAACCTGTGCACCAGCAAGGCCACTCTTTTGCGCATGAGAGCAAAGAAGTCGCCTGTGCTTCTCGCTGAAAACTCTCGTATTATAAGCAAATCAACTGATTTAAATGGTATGGATTTAAAACTCGTGACCACGGGTGATGTAACTAACGTCAGTAAAAGTAAGTTTTTCAAAATATAATGGTATTACTGTCCGAACTAAAGGTGTGTTAAATCAGACTAATCAGTCAACAGGAAGGGGGTAAAAAAAAGAACTTAGGTAAGATGCTTTTGAGTACTTTGTTCATAGACATCTTTCTCATGCTGACTGTACTGAATGGATGTTAGAATGGAAGGTGGCAGCAAGATGAACGGACGATCTGAAAAAAGTAGCTGGAATAGACTGGATGTGCCAGGTAGATAGGGTACTATGGCACACATTGGGTGAGACCTAAAGCAAGGTGTTTTTATTCCACAACATTCTACACTACGCTATCTAGACCCAAACTTAATGGAATCTAGAATGTGCATAAACATACGCTGATACAATATTTTTAATAAATACATACATATTAAACATAGAAACACCCAGCCCAATGCAAATACCCATATTCATGCATACAAATACTTCCACTGAGCGGGCATCGAACCCGCGCCTCCTGCGTAGCGGCTGCGTTCACTACCGTCACGCCACAGACGCTGTTAAATCGCTAATGTAAGATTAAGTAGTTCAAAACACACCTAGTTTGCAATTTATTACTTAAACGCATGAAAAACTGCATCATAAAGCGACATAAACCAACGATGTTATTATATACCTGAATGGATTATGAGTGTCATAAATGAAACTAAAACGAATGGCCCGGCTACAGCCATCAGTCATTTTAGACAAAAATGTGTGGATATGACGGCTACCCCGTCCGTGGTATCCACACACTAGTTATTATGAAAAAAAAAAGTGCCTGCTACTGAAAAAAAAACGATAAATTAAAACAGTCAATGAACTTAGTAGAAAACCGTGTTTTTTTTTAATTACGACTTATGTGGCGGTTTTAACGTTCAACGGGTGTGATACCAGCTCGGTGTAAATTTACATTTAAATTGTTTGGTACACTTAAAACATCCCGTCGTTTTTGCGTCGGGGGTTATAAAGTTACCTCTACAAAATGCGATATTACAGAAATAACAATACATCTAATTATATAAATCCGCACTATAGAGTCCATAGTATGAGCTAAATTACTTTGGGTCATTCATCGACTGACAAACCGCCGCTGTGTAGAATGTCTTTGAATAAACAACATTTCATTTATCAAAAAGTACATTTTTGACTCTAGTACTCTAACCCTCTTCTAACTAAACAACATGAAAAATAAATTATGAATTATAGGTAATTAACTTTAAGCACTCACTTTTAACCATTAAAGTCGTATCCACACTAACCTACCGACAACATATTCTAAAGTTCCCGCGTTGCTCACGCTCACGCAAGCAACCTTTTCATAATGTATCGCTGAAAGCCCCTCATGTGTAGACTCCTTAATGAATCACCGCAAAATTGCATACAATTATAATGATAAACGCTTTCCAGCAGTCACGAATGGTTTTCATAAAAAAAATGCGGGTAGGTTGCGTTAGACGTATAAGGGTGCATGTTCATTTGACAAATGAGTTTATGAAGGGAGTAAGTACGAGTATTTTTTTTATTTATTATGCAGAAATTAACTGTATGAAGTGTTAAATGAATTGATGGTACAATTTTCTTCATCTCTAATCTCCATAATTTGGTTTGATTTTGTTTTTTGCAAAAACGACTGTTGTCTAACCTTAGGGGGTAAACTGGTCCTAGGGCCCGTTCGTAGGTTACCAATTTGCAGGTGATGTTATAGGTAGGAGCCATTTGTTCGTTGGCTGACATTGCATAAAATTTAAAAAAATAGATCTCATTTTTTTCTTTAATAAATGGCAATTAAAAATCGTATCTCATCAACCCTTTCAAGGTAAATATAGATTTGATGAAAGGTTTACCGTATAATATCTGTGTCTATGTCCGTATCAAACTTACCTTGTACCCTTCCAATCTCGCCCCAACCCAGTCGAGTCACGTGACCCAAGACGGGTTGATACCACAGACATTTGAAATTCGAATGTTAATTTGAAATGCAGGGGTGTGACCACGTTCGAAATACAATTCGATGTTAGTAATGACGTCTGTATGATATAAGGTGGGCTATAGATTATTGAGCATGTGTTTGCAGCTAAATTTAACCGTCTTTGTATTTATAAAGTGAGTATTTTAATTTTCTTTAGGAGGAGTTCTATTTTGTGGCAACGTAACTTAATCATTACTCTGCAAATTTTTGTACGGTGTTTTTTATTAGTTCTTCGGTTTAAAAACACGGTCTGTTAGTAAGCTTAAGTGAAGTTCTGAAAGTGAATACCATTCCAAATATTCCTATATCATTCCAATTTTAAAATGACAGTCTATAATTTGACGCTTAAACTCTGCCAATTGACCTAAATCGCACTCCAATCCATTACCCCATACAATATAAAGAAAAGTAAAGGCATAGGTACAAACTTACTCAGCCACAAACTTTCGCACATAACAATAGTAAGAGGTAGCATAATCTATTGATATGAATGAAATGTATTTAAGTACTTAATTTAATTTTAAAAGTAGGTTATATTGATGGCCTTACAGATGGTGTCGGTGCATCGATACCCGCTGTTTCAATTGTCGAACACGTTTCAAATTACGAACGCTATTGAATTGCTAAGGGCTTCACACACTGCGTAAGGTGTATTGTAACAAATTTTATTAATTAAGTGGCTATTATTAATTTTCAACAAGTTATTATGTATTTTAAAATACTGCTGTACCTAACTGTTTTATCTGTTATTGTTATATACTTTTTAGTAAAATAATATGCCTGGAAAATTTGTTATTCAAAGTTTTATTTGAACTTAACGTATTTTTGTGGATATGTGAAATAAAAAGTTTTTTATTTGTTTTTAATTACAATTTATTTATATCTACTTCGAAGGGCTACGTGCTACTTTTTTATATTTTTATCTTACTTTTCTTATATACGTGCATCTAATTGATCCAATATCTAGGAAAAGGGTGTATCAATTGAAAGTGAATCCAAATAATCAACCAATTTCTTTACATACTCATAAGAATGTACTCTCAGACTAGCAAACCAAGCTACCTATGTATCAGGCTACTTTACATCGAGGAGGATATACCCTGCTCTAAACAACCTTGTATGTAGTCTTTTGTAGCTTTGTCTTACATTACTTTGAAGTAACCTACTTTCGGATTGGACCATATTAATTGAAAATCTGGCTGTACTTCCTCTGTATTTCTTGGTAAAAACTGGCGGTATTAGTACACGTGACTGAGCAGGCATTTCTTCAATCAGTATGTAAGCACCCTTATAACCGCGCCTTCGACCTGCCGCTGGCCAGTCACACTTTAGAGGTCACTATTTCAAATATCGAATGAATAAATTCTCAGAAAAATTATCGTTTTGATGTTCTTTAAATGAATCAATCAGCTGGAACGTTTTTGTATTTGTTCGATTGATTTAAAAAACCGGTCCAATTAAGTATTCTATTGAAATATGAGTTAGACATTTATGTAAACATTAGGTACATAATTACATTTTTGTTTGCTGTAATTATAAATAAATATTCTATAAATATTCCACAACATTCTACACAACGCTACCTAAACCCATGGTAAGCTTTTATAGCTTGTGTTATGGAACCTAGAATGCGGATAAACATACTTATATACTTTTTTGTGGAAATACATACATATTATACATAGAAACACCCAGACCAATGCAAATAGCCATATTCATGCATACAATTATTTGCACTGAGCGGGAATCGAACCCGCGCCTCCTGCGTGGCAGTCGCGTGCACTACCGCCACGCCACGGAGGTTATCAAATTTTATTTTGAATAGAAAGAAATTATGAAAAGCACAAGTAATAAATGTCAGTTATGATGGCATACAAATTTATCCGACTAAGGGTCGGTTCAACCAAACGCGAGTAAGGTTTATTCCTAGTATAAACAGCCAATATGTGGGTTACATTGCCTGTTTATTCTAGTAATAAATTTTACTCGCATTTGATCGAATGTACCATAAGTACCTGACTGGTAAACAGTGACTTCGGGCAGGGCTCCGACCAACCCTAGAAAAAATCTCAACCAATAAAAATCATAAAAAAACTTGAATATTTTATTTTATTAAATAATATTATCCGTGATATTATCATTCAACCATCTATTTTATCAAGAAAAAAACTAGATTCGAATATCAAATATGTTCGTAATTCAAAAGAGCTTCACACGTCGTGACGTCAACATGTTCATTAATCACGGTGCTCCAATTAACACCTCCCTCATTGTGTTCTAGGTAACACGTGTTAACGTGGACGTATTGAATACTAATGAAGATTTTTTAAGAAGGAGGATATTAAAACGTTCCTTTTGATTTCTGTTATATATGTTACTTATATTTCAGAAACACAGTTCTTTATATTATTATAAAAAAGTAAGACTTATGTGTTCTATCCAGTGCCAATCCCGGTGGTCTCCATAACTTGCACTTTGAAGCTTGGTGTCTGCTCTCTTACTACTTTCCACAGTATGCTTTGGGTTTGCTTTTTCGAGAGCAACTTCCATCCTTGCCAAGTTATCATTATAAATCACAAGATAACTACAAAAGAAAGTACTTAAGTAGTTTAAAGGTATGTACCAAAATTCACTAAGGTAGTGCTCGTACGATCGCCAATTTTGACCGTCTCGATACTAACTGGCTTCATAATTGATTAGAATATAATTATCGTCATGAATAACTTCGGTCAGAGAAGCAACACTCTCTCAACTTCCGTTGGTATTCTCGCAAAACTTATAAATAAAAAAAATTAAAATGTTTTCCATAGAAAAAAAGTGGCATCAAATGAAAAAGCTGTAACGGGACTTATCCAATCCAACCGCAAACGAAGCGAATGTCTTTCACATAGTTCGTGTGACAGATTCAGTGTTCATTAGGAATATGTGTCCCAATACCACCGTAATTGCAGTCTGATCAGTTTTGAAAAGATTTTCAAGTGCATTGCTTTTAGTTTTTATAATTAGAACACCAATAGTGGCTATATTTTCAGACTTGCAATTGAACAAGTAATTGGTTCGAAATCGATCACCGATCATTAAAAAAGTGACGTGATCGCATTCCTAATACAGTCAGTTTAACTTAGCCTTACGTAGAGATTCGAGATTCGGAATTCAACCTGGGACCGCACGATCCTAAAGCCGACTTCTTCACCTATAAGCTTTATTTTTTTGTGTATTGTTTTTGTAGATACTTTTGGAAGATTTCAAACGTAAGCAACAGTAAAAAAACATAAAGCATTTATGTTTTTTTTTGTATAATTACTGCAGTTCGTGGATTCGTTATATGTACCGTACGACCAAACCCACTAAGGTTCACGTCGAGTTTAGGATTAAAACACTTTGCAGTTCAAAGGTAACAATGTTCTCAATTTCCCAATCGTTTCATACGTCTTCCTTTTACTGAACAATATTTCTCTCACATACCCATCTTAAAGGGGTGACAAGAATCCCTCGATCATATCAATAACCATATCAAAAGTTTCTTTCCAAAATACTTCCCGACTTTTACTACATGACGTGTTACAAACCATATCATTTTATTACGTCACAACTTTTCCCATTGTTACCCCATAGTTGTCGATTACTTAACAGCCCCTATGATATACCTACCCCTTCTTTTGAGGGCGAAGTGAAATTATGGGATTTAGGTGCATGACACATTTTCTTAAACCACGTTCATATTTATATTCAAATCTTCTGGAAGTATTAATTTGGTGAAAGAAAAAAAATGTTTTTACAGCCCCCATACATTTTTCCTTTCCCCTGAAAATTATTGCGAAACATAATAAAAAAAAAAATCGCTAATGTAACTTCAGATGATTAAGCTATCGAAACTGTGGCTTATTGGACGATTCGCACGAATTGAACTCGCACGAAACGTGCGAATCGACTCCTTTAAAAATATATTATTTTTCTGTAGGCGATTCGCACGAAGTTACTTTATTGGCGTGCGAATCGACACCTTCAAAATTATGTAGTAGGCGATTGGCACACATTTTATTTTAAGGAATAAACAATAGGCTATTTGACTAATTTTTTTTTACTATCGAAAAATGACCACTTTCTTATAATATAATAAACTGTAAAAGTAAAATTTTCGTACGACAAATAGTTTTCAAGATATTTGATTTTGAAAAATTCAATTTGTTGCGCCGCCCGAAAACGCTCCATACAAAAGCTCACGAAATTGTGACGTCACGCTTCGGTAGCGCGTAGTGCAAATGTATGGAGTGCAAGAGAATATCGCATTTATCTCGGTCTACGTTGCGTTTTCACGTATATAGTTCATAATAAAAGTTATTTAAAATTTAATAAGGAATCTAAAAAGTTATATTTTTGAATTGAAATATATTGTTTATATTTTGACTTTTTTTGGGAATTTCAAGTAATGAAAAATCATATTTTCAGTTTAGATATGCAATATTTTATTTTGCAAGGCATATTTTTTTAGAACAAGCTATCGTATTAAGCAGTATTGGGAAGAATCGACGACTTAGTCAAATAGCCCATTAAATAAAGTACAGTCACTGTGCCCAAATTCTTTTTTCCGAAACGACTGTAAAATCACCTTGTATATTAAGCGTAGTTTATCATCATTTTATCTTAGAGTTTTTCACAGTTGCATTCGAGACTTTACCCTGGGCACTCGGGGTCCACTCACTGCCGATTCTGTTTTGACGGTTTCTACGATGACGTAATTGTAAAGCGTTCGACTGCTAAGTGGGAGATCGCGGGTTCTGTTCATATCATCTGGCTAGAAGACCTTTCATTTGTCTTCTCATGATTTCCAGTATTAAATTCATTTCAACGGCCATCGGTCCTTTAAAAGATGTGGTCAACCCACTGTCACTTCACCTTGCTTATTCTTCAAATCAACAAAAAACATTCTATCACAGTTAACAATAACCTTTATCTGTCTAAAACTGTGTCAAAAAGCCGATAAGTGATCGATTCCCTAATGTCGGCGCTCCCCACATTACAGTCGTCACACAAATACTGCTACGTGTCGAAACACAAGGAACTCCTATTTCCGACACACTTTCCTTTCGATTCGAATTTCGAATTCTTGTTCTGTTTTTTTATGATGTTTCAGATTCTACGTCACCGTGTCTTGGCCGGTTTTGTACTATCCTTGAGTTAAAACTTATATTATTTTGATTCAAAGTGTTAGAATTTTTTCTGTCTTCAGACAAAAAGATAACTGAGATTGGATGAAATGCCTGTATTTCATCCAATCTCATCTGAAAAAATATGTTAAATGTTGAAATAGAGCGATAAGAACAACATTATGTGATGTCTTTAGAGTAAACTTGCTAATTGACTCTTGGAATTGGAAAGTCAGCAAAATATTGCTCTTGTATAAAACAAGATAAACCAATTCAGAAGAAAAGTAAGAGTACCTATGTAGAGGTCCGTAAGGAATACGTTTTGTATGGTTCAACCTCACGAAATCTGGACTCATGAGGAAGGAATATCACTAGCTCGTACTAAACCGCACTGAACTGGCACTATATTAATATTTATTCCAGAAAATAAAAAGAGCCACGACGACGAGAATAAGGCACATTAGTCAGCCGTATTTACATTTCCGTTCTACTTCAAGAGCGTCTCCAAAGATTTCCTACACATAAAATACACAGAATATACAATACACATTTTTCCCGCCACGACCCACGTGAACGCTAAGCATAAAGAATGTCTCAAGGAACTGAAATTGCGCTCTCCGACAAGAAAATATCGTACTAGAAAGAATAAAAAAACAAAGTTGGATAGAAAATAAAAACAATTCAGTAAGTGCACCCATACACGGCATTGTCACACGTCAGACGGGTCATGCGATAAAACCGCACAAAACGTGCACAAAACATCTATTGTGTCGTGAATGGGCGCTTTATACCGCACGCGGAAGCAAATTTTTTTAAGAAATGCGTTCTTTTTTTGTGTTTGAAATGTGTCGAGGGAGGTTAAAGGTCCTGTATATTTTTTTTGTTTGAATTGTTGCTGGCCACGAACAAATTATGCATACATTTTTTCAGTTTTTAGTCGCTTTGTTTTGTCATGGCTTATCATTTATTTTTGGAAATGATAACTGCTCCTAGTGAAAAGTGTTTTTCTAACTTGTGTCGTTTTCTTATTGGCGTGTGGTGTCACATTAATGGATCACCGCAATAACTTTTGTTCTTTTCTTTCTTTTTGTCGATTCTTTCTTTCTAGATTTAGGTAGTTCAATAGACTAATTAACTACTACTAGTATTTTCACGCAAAAACCGTGCATTGTCGTGGAGTTGCGGATAACAGCCCGTGATACCATACCATACCATACTAGTATTTTTTAGGTATGATAAACTGAATATATGAATAGAAATTACATTAGATGATAACTATTTATACTGTTGATTGATGTCACTTGGTGGAATTCATCATGTTGATATTGATGACATTAAGTACACTTGTACTTTTTCCACAGTATTTGTTCTATTGAACTTGACTGGTTTCGCCTTTCGGCATTCTCAAAGGTTTACATTTTGTTTTCATTTCATTCACTATCTGCTGCTTCCAAATTATCATAACAATTTTCAAAATAGACGTTTATAATGATATCGCTACAAAGCTTCATGAGCGGTAAGTTTTACTTTTACTGGCTTAAAAAAATATTCCGTAACTTAAAAAATATTGTAAACCTAAATATTCTAAGCCTTAAAACTAATGTGACCTCAATCCATAAATTACAAGAGTATTAATTTATCATATTTTTTATTCTAGAGAACCCTAAACATGCAATGTGTTGTGGCAACACCGTATGAATACTTTTAAGTGTATTGCTAGCGTGTATTTTTTAATTTAAATAAATGCGTTCCTTTTTGTTGTACGTTAAATATTCGAAATCCGAATGGTATTGTTCTGTTTATTTAGTTTCAACATATTTTATTGTTTTCTTTTACTGATATGAGGTAAAACCTTATACTTAATATTATTATGAGTTATAATATTATGTTTATTGTGTTATAATATAACACAGTTAAGGTGAACTATATTGATAAACCACGTGCTTAAAACGACTGTATTTTTTATTATTTTCAGTACCTACTTAGATATGGAAGCAGTACCTACGCGCTAAAGAAGTAAGTATAATTATTGTAATACTAGCTTTTGCCCACGGCTCCGCCCGCGTGGATTTCGGTTATCGCGACAAATCATAGACTATGTCCTTTCTCAAGGTCTACTCTACCCCTATACCAAATTTCATCAAAATCGGTTCAGTTGTTTAGGCGTGAAAGCGTAACATACAGACAGACAGAGTTACTTTCGCATTTATAATATTAAGTATGGATTAGGTTTAATATAACTAGTGTTTGCCTATTGGTTAACTGAACTTAAAAGTTTCTGTATACTTCAAGAAAACATGAGTGGGTAATAGCTACCTGTGTTAATTTTTTATATTGATAACATTAAAATAAGTAGAACACACGCCCGATGATGGGATTCGACCAATTTCCTACATCCCTCCTGCCGGCTACCAGGTGTTAAATCATGCCGTCAGATTGGCCAGTATTCAACAGTGGTAGTTTTTTTTAATATTTGGTCCGTCAATTGACTACACCCCGCTACATAGTAAAAAAGCTGTGGTGCAGTCCAGAAAATACGGAACAGCATTATTCTTTCGGTTTTTCGGATCCTGCTAGATTAGTTTAAAGTTCATTAATAGCTAACGAGTAATAACACAAATTTAGACAGAACTCTCATAATTTTAATAGTCATAGTAGTTTGGCTAAAGTAATAATATCTCTATCTAAAGTAAAGCCAACGAGACGAGAGAAAAAAGGTAAACAAAGCTACCATTACTGAGTTACGTTGCGATAACTAGCGATTATTTTCTCTCTCGCGACAAGGCGCACATATCACACGCACGTGACAGCTGTCGTTGCATGTTTTGTAGTACAAGAAAGCTGTCAGCACAGTGGTTCTAAACTGTCAGATCTGCCATCTTATGAGTAATTTCATTCCTGTCTGGAACGCGCTTGATACGTAATAATTTTCAAATAAAAAGTTGGGAACCGCTGAACCATTGTTTACCTTTTTTCTCTCACTTCTTTGGCTTTACTAATCGTTAACAAGACAAATATAAAAATACATTTTCCCTGTCAAACTCGCTCACATAACGGTTATTACAAGAAAATCCACACCATATTGTTCCGATTCATTATCCAACTTTTTAGTGTGAAAATATTTTCCCTAAACTTCAGCTATTTCTAGGCGCGTCGGTGTTGTCACTCAATTATAGTAAATTCCCTAAGCCCAAACATTACCATAAGAATACATGGAACAATCGTGAGCCGACTCCATAAGCTGAGCTGTCGATATCAGTTAAGGTGTAATGGACACCACAGCCACGCCTTGAGCGTCCTTGTTGTAAGGGCTGTTCCTGTTTCGGTAAATTTTAGTTACGCTATTGTAGGTAGATAGATATTGTTTTTGCTAACAAGTTCAAAGATTTTACTAAATTTTGTTTAACATTCTATTATTGTAAGAAAATATGGGTATTGGCCGCCTCTCAGCTTAATGCTCTCCGCGTTGTAGTGCAGGCGGACAGCGCTGGTTTTACCTTTTTATAGATGTTTATTTATTTCAAATAAAAATTATTAACCAATAAATGATTTATTATTTATGTTCCTGACTGTACCTACTGGCAAAAACGATTTAGGTGGAGACAGTAACGGGTCGAATCGCAACGGGTGGAAACGGGAACGGGTGGAAATGCCACTCACCCGAAAATTATTTGGCTGCTTATTTTACGATCTAATAGATTTGAACTTCTTTTGAATGGCTTACCGCACTGACTATTACCTATCTAGATACTATTTTGTCGCTCTGTGTGATTATACACAACACAATCGATTAAAAAATTAGGAGATTAAGAAATTAGTAACAGCCTCAAAATTTTATCAACTACATCTTAAGTTTTAAGTAGTTAAAAATTGACGTCAACCGAGCTAACTATTCGATATCGAACCAGGACCTGTTACTTACACTGCAAAACTTGCTGTGCCATCGTGGCAACAAGTTGCATATAAAGTATTAACTGACGCGACTTCGTACCTCCAATTTTTTTCCGGCCGCGTGGCGTCAGATCCCCTTCCAGTTGCACCCTCTACTATATTAATATGTATCATACATATAAACTTTCCTCTTGAATTACTCTATCTATCTTCTATAATATAAAAATGAATCGCTAAATGTGTTGGTAAGCGCATAACTCAACAACGCCTGTACCGATTTGGCCAATTCTTCTTTTTAAATGTTCATTACAGTTCAAGGATGGTTTTTACGGCGAGAAAAATTCGAATAATTGCCGGAAAACCCCTAAAAACAGCCCTTTTATCACGGAATAGGTAATACTGTGAGCCTGGTACTTTTTGCATTAAATAATAAGCTCATTTCAAGGACCGTATGCAGAACATTTTTTTCCCCGGAAATAGGTTCCTATGAGTTGCGAGAATGGAATCAAGTTCCACACGGGCGAAGCCGGGGGCACCAGCTAGTATAATATAAATATCAATGTCACTTTTCGTTGTAATGTTATAAATCAACAACGCCTTTACCGATTTGGCTAATTTTGGTCTTGAATTATTCGTGGAAGTCCAGGGAAGGTTTGTACGTAGAGAATTCGAATAATTGCCGGGAACCGATATCCACGCGGGCATAAAAAAACCACTTCAAAATCCGTTGCGTCGTCTTTAAAATTTAAGCATACATAGGGACGGACAGCGGCAGCGACTTTATTATAAACTATGTAGTGATAATAAGTATTTTTATAATAGTTCCCAATACTATTCAACCTCCCGAAGCAGGACGAAACCCTAGTCGCGTGCCAACACCCACTCAACTGACACATCAAAACAGAACTGATACGCAATATTATTTTTACACTGACAGCTACGTACGGATTTATTGTACCATCTACTTTATAATAGCAGCAGTGTAAACAAAACAACACGAGGAAATTAATATTGGCAGACGATGTATAATGCGCGCGTCGAAGATTTATTTAGAATGCAGAAGCTAATTTGTATGGATATTTTTGATATGGGGTGACTATTTTTTTTTTATAACAGCCACGTCAATTTGACTTCACCTCGCCTGATGTTAAGCTAAAGGCAAAGTATCGGAAAGAGGGTCACCATCGTAAACATGTACCATCTTAACAGTGGTGGCACTCAGCTTGACGGCCTCATTAGATGCCTTTTCACGCCCCGATTAAAGTACCCGGGACTGTAGGAAGAAGGAAACACGTGAGCTGGCAGGGAGCTCCAGTTCTTAGTGGTGCGGCAGAGGAATGAGTCACACGCTTGGTTCTAGGTATACTCCGTGATCCATGACCTACTGTATTACGTATACCTACAGGAACTTTCTCTTAGTTCAAAGTGTTCCACGGTTCGAGTCGATGTACGTCGATGTACTTTAGTATAGTTAAAACAGACACTTATGCCGTGATAATAAACATATGTATGATCATAGTAGATTATCGTGGTCATAATCATTGTAGATTATGGTGTCAACCTTTTTAATTAATTCCGTATCTATAGTCCGAAGATATTCGTTTATGAAGAAGTAATATGCAAGCCATTCATCTACTGATTCACGGTCGGGATCGAGAAACTTTCTTTCATGTTTGAGGGATCAGATTTGCAGTCACTTCTACAAAAGCCAAATTGTATAAAGTATGATGAGAAGTGCGGAAACCAGGCTTAAATTACCCTCCTTTCTTCGGCAGTCGGGTAAAAAGCTAGCATCCAAATGGTGGACTTAATTCTGAAGACTTGATTGAAGTACAGTTTTTAACCATCAAGAAAAAAAATATCTTTGAACAGAAGTACCGTCGTCTTAGTCAGTCGTGGGTATAAAACAAAATTTCATAAAGACAAGGGATGCTGTCTCGAGTACTAGCACTTCTCTTACGACTGTTGTATACGAATATACAGAAAGCTAATTCTACTAATATATATTAAAAATTCAATCTTCATCTGTCAAAATCAAAATATAACTTCAAAATGGAGTTTTTCAAAAAAGAACATTGAGTTGTTTTTAATAAACGTCAAAACGGTGAGTTATACATAAAAGGTAACTTTACTAATGTAAAAAAATAAAATAATAATGGAATCAGTTACTATTATAGCTTGGGTGGATGAATAAAAATAAATAAAAACTATAAGATAAGAACCGACGCAATTTTTACGGTTCTTTCACCATTCTTAATTCAATATGCTCGGTTTGATAATTTATTTTAACTATAGGATAATACCCAATTGTTTTTAACATTACATCAAGTAAATATTTCAAAGCATTTAACATGCTAACTTTTCTTATACTTCGGAAAAATTCCCGTGACGTGACCGGTACGATAGTTGACCAGTGCAAATGCTCAGACGCAGGTGAAGTCCTGTTCTGAATGTTCGCTCCCCAGGTTTTTCTTCCCACTTTCCCAAACCACTATTATCCATTCTATGCCAAAATGTAGGTAGATGTTTCTCTGCGTCGTAATGCGATACAATTTTAGAACAATACAAACCCCTCAAAAATACAATATCCATGTATTGCTACATTCGTATTTCATCGTGTCTTGCCAAGCTCTTGTGACTTTATTCTACATTACTACCTGAGACGGGATTTTTGCATGACTTACCGCCCGACCCCACTCTCCCACTAGTGTGACGATAGCGTCGATAGAAAGGAAGTTTTTGAAGTAAATCTCATAAATTCATAGTTATCTTTATTATATGTATTAAAGGTGTGTTTTAAACATCGTATAGCAGTTTTTTGAATGACATTTTTATAGCATTTTATGTGGGACTTGAACCCACGACCTTTCCTTTACAGGGGAATCCTCTTCCAACTAAGCTATTGAGCCACACCTGAATCACTTCAAATTTCCGTCTTTAACGGCGGAGCCATCTACCAACTTTCTTACGAACTATTGGAACCAATGAATGATTTTTCAACCATTTTTAAACATTGATTTTTGATGACTCCGGCCAAATATTTGAATGAAATTTTTATAGCATTTTATGCTAACTATAACGAGAAGGGAAATTTAAAGTGATTCAGGTGAGGCTCAATAGCTCAGTTGGAAGAGCATTACCCCTTTAAGGGAAAGGTCGTGGGTTAAGTAACACTTGAGCGCTTCTTTTTCCCGAGGTATTTCGAATCGTATAGAATAATAATATAGTAAGATAAGATAAAGTCTCAGGAAATTTTTGTCACAATTACAGACATCAACAATGTTACAATGGTACTTGCTTTAAAGATCCGTTGTTGTACTCAGACAGGTTTTGCTTTCGGTGATATGCGTGAAAACGGTCTCACTACCTTGGACGCCCAAGATCGTGCGAAGTGGAGGAGGAAGAGCCGGAAGGCGGACCCTGAGCTCCGAGGGCACCGTGGCCTCGGATGCAATCAGGACTAACGTCTCTATGTGGATGATGATGATGAGGTTTTGCTTTTGGAATTGGGCGTAAGAAGGTGTTCGCTCCCATTAAAGCCAATTTAAACAAAGTTATATACCCTTCGGACTCTAACCGACTAAAACCGCACGCCGACTTTGTGTCGTGGTGCTAGGCCGGAGGTGGGTTACTCCGACATATCCCTCGCATCAGTCGCACCCCGACTGACCCAGGGTCATCCCTTATGGTCTGGCCCTCCTCGGAGGTACCTATATACCCCGTTCTTCAAAGGGCAAACTTTATCACAGCCTAAACTCGCAATAGGATGGATGATAATGACGCCCTTGTATATCCCCAAAGGGAGGTATAAACTTTTCATTTCAACAAAAATTTAACTAGTTTTAATATATCGACTACAATAGTACTTTATTACTCATATCGATAACGAGTGTCGATAAAACTTTAACTACCCTCAAACGTCTTAGGAGTACATTACCCGGTGAGATGCCGACCGCTGAAACCAAACCTATTTAACTTCACTCGAGTACGTACAGTTCACTCATCTCAGCTCTAGATTAACTCGACTTCATATTTTTAAAGTGTCCATGAAAACAATAACAATATTTTCTTGAGCATTTTAATGAACTTCTTGGGTCTGTTTACTTTCGTCATAAAGAAAAGTACGAATTATTAAGGTGCAATAATACTGACGCGTCAGTATTATTGCACCTTAATAATTCTTACTTAATTTCAATCTTTTTAGTGAGTTTTATGAATGATTTTTACTAAAGTTATGGTACTTTTTTGTACTTTTAGTGTACGAGGTCTGCTTTCCTACTCTCCTTTCCTTGTCAATTAGGTTAATTTTGTCCCTAACAGGAGTGACTGCATTAATATCACCAACTCTGAGAGGTAGCAGACCCAATAAAGTAATTTATTAATTGACCTCCTTTAAGAACTCTCTTGCTTCTATCAACAGAATCTTCTGATTAATTCGCAGTTGAACTTTGACACTTTTTTTCTATAAAGCGTCTGCCATCTGAGCTCCGTAACCTATTGGCGATATCGAAGTATTGCAGTAAGCCCAGATGTTGGACTTTTAAAGTTCCAACTACACGTACCGACTGCCATAGATGTTCCGTATGACAATCGAGACCAAAGGCTGTACTCTCCGAGGCACGAAAATACCCAGACCCAAATGGACATATTCACTCAAGGATACAAATATATTTTCAATCAGAAGGAATCGAACTCGCGCTCCCTGCGTAGCTGTTGCGTTCCCTACCGCAATGCCGCATCTACCATAACTTGCGTTTCCAAGTATTGTATTAGCAAATTGTTACAAATTCACCAGTTCACAAAAAATTCGCCAATCTCCTGGTGAAAAAAGTCTCAGTCTAGACATTTACAATGAACCGAGACATTTCTAACTAGAAATATCTCCAAGACTCCGGCAAACTTACGGTGACTTATTTTGAAGTAGGTACGAGTACCTAATGATAGTTTAAGGTAAGTAAGTACTTCAAGATGATCCCTCGTTTCACATACAATCATTGTACTTGTACTGCAATTATAATGTATACACTGTCATGAGTTACAGTCCAGTTCAAAATGTTAGCCAGTTGTTTATATTTTGCTTATGATTTGATTGTAACTTGTTGTTTATCAATAAATAAAAAAATAGATATGTCATAGTCATCATAATATCTCAATGTGCCAAAATTTTTTTCATACATTATTCGATTGGGAGTTAATAAGCAGTGTTTTTGATGGCTGTATTTTTTTATTAAATAAGTATTCAGTCCATAAATGGTAAAAGCTAGGGTGAAAGCCAGAAGAAATATATCACCATTCCAAATGCTATCGACCTGAAAATGATGATCGCTTACTGCGGGTGAAACAACGCCATCTGACGGAAAATCGGTGAATCATTTTCACATTCAAATCTACCATTTTTGAGGAACCTGTCAGTGAGGGGTGTGAAATTGCCGTGCTACTCTTTCTTCTTTGGAGGTGAGGCCCTCAGGTGTGGGAACCAAATTACTCCTAGGCCCGCTTTCATGGAGGACGGAGGTCATAGCGACCTTCAACGTTTGAATCACCTCCGAGCCTCATTCTAATGTAGCCTCAATTCATAAATTCATTCTCCCGCCAATTAGTACCCCCGTATCATACTGGTACGTCAGCATTCGTACCTAACTACACATGCAGCAATTAATAAAGCCGCCCACGTATTACATCGTTACCAAAAATCCCCCGTCGAATTCGCATACGAAACGCATTCGCAGATAATGAGTTGAAGGAAATTGTTACCGGACCGCTTTATTTGCGAATTTTCGGCTGTCTACCCACCCCCCTTTGTTTTTGTGCGTATGTGTTTGGCAGTCATTATTTTTTTAAGGTTCAGAGGAAATGAGAGGTTTACTTAAGGGATGAAGGTACTTTAGAAGTGCATGGGTTGATTTTATATCTTGCTTTGCTTGAGATGCGTACTTAGTTTCAACAGCAAAGGGTACACCTTTTTTTTTAATTCTTCTTCTAGTCTCATCAGGTAGGACTTAGTAATATCCTTCGGCACCTGTGATACAATGTTAAAATACATTAGTACAGGTGCCAATGTTCCAAATGGCAATGTTATTCTCGAACGGTCATATTATATAGTACTAGCTTTTGCCCGCGGCTCCGCCCGCGTGGATGTAGGTTGTCGCGACCAAACAGAGCTTATGTCCTTTCTCAAGGTCTAATCTACCCTTATACCAAATTTCATCAAAATCGGTTCAGTGGTTTAGGTGTGAAAGCGTAACATACAGACAGACAAACAGACAAACAGACAGACAGCCAGACAAAGTTACTTTCGCATTTATAATATTAGAATGGAAGTATGGATTTAATATGAGGTATTCGTTATTTACTTTTAAGCGAAATTGTTTTATTTTAAGCACCTTTATGTAAAATTTATTTTGTCAATATGGTAGGTACTTACTTATATTTATAAGGTAATATGCTGATACTAAATGGGATATAAAACTGCAACAAAATCACACACAACACAACGCAAGTCTAATGCCCGAACCATATATTACAGCTTATTACCGATTCATCCTTTTAGCGGTTCCCCTCGAAAATTACACCATCGTATTTCTACAAGTTTATTTTAACTTTAATATAATTTATTAAACTTTTATCATGTATTTCTGAAAGTAATAATAGTTGTGAATTTTATCAGTGGTTGGAGGCATTTGTTATCAGCCATGCTGATAGTTTAATCATCAAGCTCCATTGTTTCCAGTTATTTTGTATAATTATTCAAAACAAAACAAATTATAATTTCCCCACCAAAATATTAAAAAACCAGCATGATTTATTACGCAGCACCAGTTTTACATATCAAAAAGCAATTAAATCATAAAAAAAAACAAGTATGTTTCATATTTATAGATCAAGTCGCCGTTTTCTGGGGAGGATGGGGGAAAGGGGCCCGCAATTAAAATTATAATTTTTGGCAAACTCTTCTACCCCTCAACGTGTATCTGTATCTTTGGCATGTCCCGCCGGCGATGTCGTGGAGGCACACCGGGGACATATATTTCACGAGTTATTTTAGTTTGTTACTCTGCTTATCTTTTGTTAAAAAGTAAATTATGGTGTAATGGAGTAATTAAAGGATTTTGCTTAAGATCACTTTGAGAAGAGATGCAATGATAATTTAAGATCAGGTTCATTTCAGAATACTTTTTTTCTCCAACATTTCTGACACTAAACATGGCAGTAATAATCTTTAGTGACATTTAAACAAAATATAGTTTTCTTCTTCAATCAATCAATTAGCTTAATTACAGTCCTCCATAGGATATAAACTTTTCTTACTGTGAATCAAACAAATCTCCGCCTTCCACATCCGACTGGGTGCGAAAGTTAAGATACGAGATAAAGTGACTAGGATAGACTTATCCTAATCACCTTTTACTGGCCGATAATGGCCGACCCAACTTGTGAGTATGATATTTCAAGTCAATCAGTTATTTCTCTAAGAAAAAAATAAACAATAAGTCAACCTAAGCTCTAGAATTCAATCAACAGCAAAGTAAAGAAAAGTCTTTCTTAATAAGATACAATTAGGGTGAAATATATGAGCTCAGTGTAGACGTAACTTTAAAGCCAAAAATACGTATCTTTTTAGATTTGGCCCGCCCGTCATTGTGACGCGAGCCCTCCACAGATATTTAAATATTCATTTCTACTCTTTAATTATACTCTGTGCATGTGAGCCGAGCTTTGTTTTTATTTTATTTCTTTGTCTCAATTTAAAATGGATTACGGAATTGCGTTGACTTGAGTATCCTCCGTACGTTTTCCTACTTAAATTAAGCATGGAATTTCCAATGATATTTGGATTTTGTACAGAATTAAGTTCTGAATTTTTGCGATAAGCATGATACAGGGTCTTGTGTAATATGGTGACCGTTTCTAATTTAAATATAATATTAGAGCTATAATTCAACAAGTGAATTGATACTCTTTTTATTTTGTAAATATACCTACTAAGTAGGTACGTACTAAATTAGCGGCGCTGCATTCATTTCCTTCCAAAAAAATCTCGATTTGAAATATTTTCTGGGGAAACCTTACAACATAACAATAGGATTACTCTCTTTTAATAAAACTGAAATACAGGGTGAATTATGGACCTGTTAATATTTATTAATGCAAAGGTACGACACTGCGTTCCTATTAATAACAAGAAATTAAAAATAAATATAAACATTAAGTCTATAAAATTTCTAGCTTCAATATTAACAGTCACTTTAGTTTATTACCGCTACCACGTAATGCTAACTGCCTTTAAAGGAGTGTGCAAATTAGATTGCGTTAAATACACCTCGGCTGCGAGACGCGCCTTCGACACCTAGGTGCATATAAGTAGTAGCACTCATCGGCTAACAATTTTACTCGTAATCAATTTACACTGCTCCGACTTGCCCCCACCTCCCCTTACCTGGCCGCTTTGCGACGACAAACGTGGTTGGACTGTGGGCTTTTGTAGCAAAAAATATTCAAACAATTTTATTTAAATTTAATATTTTGTTGATATTAACGTTTTGTAAAAGACTTCAACTAGACTTAATCAGTTTGGTGTACAAATAGTTCTTCATTTAATTTTACGTAATTGTGAATTTTCTCTAAAAAGTTCTTACTTTGTGACAGAAATACGTGTTATTTTTTTCTTATTATATTTATCGTTGTGATTTTTGATTACTTTAATCGTAATTATAATGTCATTTGATTGAAAGAAAATTAATAATAAAGTTTTCATCCTTTAAAAAAATTGTGTTATGTAATCACTGTAGATAGTACCTACTATTGAAATGTGCAGTTGTTGCTATCACATACATGTCAATATGTTACTAATGAAAACCTTAAAAAAATTCTTAGTAAAATAAAAATTCACTGCAATCTGTCTAAAATATTAACTATTTACTTACACTTATATACACAAAAAGTACTTAATTTTTTTTCCCTCCAACTCGTCGAGCGCTTCAGCCCACTGTCCAGTCGGTCGCCATCAAACAAAGTTACGTTGAACCGTGATTACTTTTCCTGCACTGCACCTCTTGCACTCTCCACTGTTTATTGCTTTCGCTTCAATGCTTGGCGTTCTCGCTATATCTTTGCATTCACTGAGCTTGACTTACCTGAGAATTGTATAAAAATGTATATTTTTTTGTATATTTTTTAAGTTCTATGATTTTCATTAAAATACCCTGAATTATTTTTTTTAGGGCAGGAGAGGCCTTCCTTATTATATGTAATGTAAAGTAATAAGCTTATTGTCAGATAGTGATTAGGGAGGGAGCGAGGATTAAACGGTAGCTGAATCAATTGAGACGACAAGTAATGCAACTAAGATAGATACATGTAACCACTTACTACTCGTAACAGGTAGACCGTGATTAGGTCTCTACAGGCAAATAGACCTTTCGTATCGAACCAGTCATTCGTTAAAAAAAATTGCACCAACTATTTCTAAATTTAACAGCAGTTCTCATCGCTTGACCCATATTATTCGTTAAAGGATAGTGACTATATAATTAATGTGTATAATTGATTGCTTAACTAAAATGAATTGTTGTAATTAACTACATACTTAATCAAAATTACCCATTTTTAACGTTTACAACGTCTTTTATACTAAAACCATTAACTCGAAGTATACATTTTATCTTCGCTAATATCTACAGCAAATCGTTAAATCTGTTGCCTCCTTTAATAACCTGTTTATTCAGGCAACAATATTTGAGTCCATAAAAACTTATAACGGCTCATAAAGGCTGATACACACGTAAACAAAAATCCATTATTATTCATCTACGAGCTGACGTGGCGAAGTCAATGTCTATCTTATTTCTTTTATAATTATTCAACGTGCCTCCTTGTGGGTGGTTTTACCCCACCCTCCCCTAGGGTGGTGCGATAGAGAGAACGTCTTCGGTTTTTGCGGGGTTTGTTTCAAGTTTTTTAGGGGGTAAACCCTTTCCTGAACATGACAGGAATTGGATCATTAAGCAGGCCTAGCTAAGCTTAATGCTGGCACCCTCGCGGTTTTCTTATACAATCTTATGAATAATATATTTTAAGTGTTATAGTTATGTTTAAATGATGCTGTGCGGTTGAATTTTAATGTACATAAAAGTTTATAATAGGTAACTGTTATCTGAGATCATTGAAATTAAATTTATCTTACGTAATGGATATGCCTATCAACTAAAACGAATAAAAAAAAAAACAAATTAGTTACTATATTTAAGTAACAAATTAATTATACCTACATTCATTAAAAAAGATAAGTTTTTTGTAACCTAAATAAAAAGCGTCGAGTGTTGAAATAGAGGAAAACGGAAAAACGAGGTAACTGGAGAAGAGCCCTTTCAACTAATCCTTTCCCTCCCTTCTTACATAGAACAACACGTGTTGCTCTGCGGTATCACTCACATACGGTAAAAACAATACCGTCTCAAATCAAGCTACTAGAAACTTCATTTATTGGTTGCAAGATAATGAAGTGGATTTTTTTACAATCCCGGGAGTTAAAGTGGAAAGTAGGCTGTCACTGTCACTTTATGTGGAACAATCGAACTGTGTATACTAAATTGTAGAAAATAAAACACAACTTGTATTTGATTCATATAATTGTTCAAAACTAATATGCTAACTTAAGATTATTATACATTTTAACGGTAACGAAACCATATCGCCATGTGACTCGATACTTACGCCATCTATCGAGGATCAAGTTAACAATAAATCTATTTGATGCAACTGTTTACATCCGTACTGAACACCGGGTTCTTCAAGCAGGGCGTGGAAAGGTATCTCTCAAGGTCATCAAGGTAGGGATTGTGACCCCCATTGTGGGATTGTCAGCATCTAAAATGGCGGTCTATATTATCTGGACTTCATCCTAGATTCTAACGATCCAGCGAAGTATCAATTGACGGGCTGAATATTAGAAAAAGGAAAATTAAACTCGCCCATGGTATTTCCACAAATCGTACAAAATAAGTCAGTATCCTTCTTACGGTAATCCCGGTCGCATCTAAGACCTTCGCCTGGAAGTCTGAGGTCCGCTTTTTCTTCGTTTGAACTTCGATATTTCGCAATCGTAACAACTGCAATAGACGTTCGTGCTCCGTGGATGGCCAAACCGTAAGGGATGGCTCTGGGTCACCTCTGGCCTAGCAGCACGACCCTCAGTCGGCGTGTGGTTTTAGTCGGTTCGAGTCCGACATCACCTCCCCTTCCGGGTCCGGCGAGGGAGGTATCCGTGGAGATTTCCGCACGAAAAAATAAAAATAGAAATAAAAATAAAAAAGCCATAAATGTTTGTGCAAATGCAAAAAGACTTATTCATACATACAAAATAATATGTATACTAAGCGGGAATCGAACCCTCTGCGTAACAGTCGAATGCATTACTGCCATGCCACTCGGGCTGTCCATACGAAATAACTTCTACTACTTTCAGTCGATTAAGATAGAAAAAATGAATCGCTCAGGTGGGAAACGATTTCAGTGTTTACAATTTCCTGCTTATCACTTAGTTGCATTAAGTCAATACCCGTTTTGCAAGTTGAAGTAATAACTTGACTAAGTTTATCGGATGACAGTACAGCTTGAAGTACTCGTGGCCATTGCAGTCAAAAATGACGGTTAAGCTACCTAGGTGCGGTTGCCATGTGGATGGGTGACTACTTACTCAAAGTGCTTCCGTAATCCGTCAAAAATAGGGACGATCTGAATAATTTTTGCAGTGGTTGGTCACTAACCACTATTCAAGCTGGGAGGTCAAGCGGCAGTCGCCCCCAATATAGCCAAAAGTAGGGTGGGTGACATTTAGCGTAATACGTGGCATTCTCATATATTATTATTCTATTCTACTAGCGATTGTACCTTTCCATTAAGACCAGGAACTCCCTGCCAGTTCACGTATTTCCTTCTTCCTACAGTCCCACCCGGGTCCTTTAAGCGGGGCGTGAAAAGGCTTTTAATGAGGCCGTCAAACTGAGTGGCACCACTGTTTACATCGTACATGTTTACGATGGTGACCCTCTTTCCGAGACTTTGCCTTTAGCCTTACCATCAGGCGAGGTAAAGTCAAATAGACGTGTGCTTTATAAAAAAAAAATAGGGGCTGGGTATGTTTAATTACAGTGAATGGGAACTGTTGTAATTTGTGGAAAATATTATAATCTTGATTATTTAGCACTGTAAGGGAAAGGTCGTGGGTCAAGCCCCACCTGAGCAATTCATTTTTCCTGATGTAATCGAATAGTACTATCATTTATATTTTTGTAAGTTGGGAACACTCTCTGGTAAATGGCCTCCTTTTACCCTTGCATTATCTTCTGTTTTCTCGTAAACATGTAAAAGTAAGTTCTTATAATAAAACTGCATTAGGTATAATATTCAAAATGACTTATTTATTTTCATTCACGACTCCAACAGGGACTAAGTGCCTCTTTCCACTTCTTATTCTATCGTGGCGATGACGCCTTGGCCCTCAAATTATCTTCTCCCAATGACGTTTTCGGAGGCGCACATAAGATCCTGCGGTGTACATGTGTATGGGCATTTAGCACATGTCAACAGATGGGCCATTGTCAGTTGAGTAACTCCACTTTCACATCGCAGGTCCGCCCCTTCCGAGAACCCCCATCTTCCACTAATCAGTTGGGAATCAAATTCTACTTTCATCCAATTTTTAATACAAATATGAAGAAATTAATATTGCACTTAGGAATCTGAATACGCCGATTCAATGGTAAAAAAAATACCAAAACATTTGAACTCTATTCACAACTCGATATGAATCCGACCTAATCAATTCAAAAGGGGAAAATAGGGTAAAACGAACACACGCCGACTGCTTATGAAATTATATCGTGGAAAATCTACGGTTGGGAATGTCGAAGAGTTATTCTTTTTTGGTGTAAGCAGTTCGTCTGAGTCTTAAATGGGTTAGAAAATTGAATGAGAATGTGCCCGCAACCGAGTTTGGTTTGAATAAGTGTGAGAGCGTATGCGGAGAGGGTACACATCTGGTTTTTATTGGGATATTTACTGATTCTGTTTTGTTTTCATATTCCTTATTGTTTGTTTGCCTTCTTGCGAATTGTTTGGATATGTAAAGTACTTACAAACGTGTTGTTTTTTTAAAATAGATGATGTAACGAGGAAAATACCCAACACGTTTAATAAATTTTATGAAAAGAATAATCAGAATCTGCACTATTAAAAATACCCATACCTTTACATCACTGAAAGAGTGGATTAATAAAGCTATTTACCTAAAACTACGCTTTATTGGAGTCTATAGGTTTGTTTTGGCTTGTATGGGAGTAACTCCCGGACCCAGGTAGGAAAGCTTGTATCAGAGCCTCATTTTCATTGAACCCTGTATACCTATTGCAATATGGTCCTAACCTAACTTACAAGCCATATCCCTAACCCAAAAAAAAAACAACCAGAACTAAATATTTTAAGCCCATATTTATATACCGCAAGAATTATGCAACAGTCAATATTAAGTTCGAACAAGAAAATTCAAACGAAATAATGACGTGGTATAATATTGAATACAAACCGAACTGTAATGCTCTTATCGTTCGCGCCACTAACGACATCTACATCAAAGGTTTCCTTCCACATGTGCAGGGGAGACTAATGAAAGAGTCTGATCTGTCGATGCCGCGAAACGTAAAGATAGGAAAATTAAAATGTCTAGACAGCTCCGTTCGACGTTTTGTTTTGTTAAGACATCCTGTTCACCATGCTTTCGTATGTCGCTGCTCACGTTGTTATTTATGAGATGTGAATTATTTAAATTGAAACTCGAAGAATTTTCTAGTGGAATACATTTCAAAAATTGCTGTAAATATGTTTAAAAAGGTTACATTAATTGATGAAATGATTTCTTTTAAATGACTTCTTTGAATGAAAAAGCTAATTTAATAAATTAGTGGAGACTAAGAACGCATGTTCTGAATAAAAAGCCTTTAGCGAGTAAAAAGGCAACCATCCAAGACGTTCTCTTCATTAGCGACAAGAAAAGTGATGTCATTCCGTTGTGACACAGCAGCATGCGGAGGGAGGTCTGGTCCCCCCGGCGGTCGCTCTGCGACTGACTTCCACGCGGTTTCCCGTCCTCCCCTTCGCCCATTCCTAAGGAGGGGGTGGACGGCTTTCTCTTTCATTTTTCCTTCGCTCCTCGGCTCATCCAGTTACATCGTTCTTATGTTTTATTTTTAATTAAAGCGTACGCAAGTCGGCGGCGTAGATCTTCCCCCCTACCGGGTGGCCGGCGGGTACATACGCGGTGGGTGTTGATGATTTTTCAATGGGGAGAAAGAGTTCCCTCATTTTCTTAAGAGAAAATTGCGTTTTGTTTTCGAGTAGTCGAAGTCTGTAGTAATCGTTTTTGTTTTGTAGAAGTTCTTCGTCGTTTCTGTGCATGTGAACGTAAATTGTGTACTTTAAAGTTTCGAGTGGTATTGGGGAGAGAAGTCGAAGTAGTTAAGGTGTTATGCATGTTATTTTACTCAAGTTAGAGTGGAAAAATTCTGTAGACATCGTATACTTTTTAACAAACGATGTACAATGAAACACTAAGTATTTTTTCTAGTATGTTTGATGAGAAATATTGTGATTGATAAACCAAGACTCATAAATGTATGTATGAGTATATGCGTATATAATATTTTGTCGCGTCATTAATTATACGGCTTTAATAATAATTATAGGATACTGTAAACAAGAAACCCGATACCAGATAAAAGCAAACCTTTCATTACGCTCAAAAATTACACTCCCACACTAACAACACATTATCCCGTCTCAAAAGTTAATGTAATGAAAAACAAAAAGGGCCAAGAAAAGGGTGCGTTAAGTTCCACCGAAAAACGGGAATTTGTAAGAAGTCCACCCCAACCTCCCCTTGGGGAGACACTGCCCCCTCGTGTGCGAAAATAAATTGCCAAGAATAATAATTATAATGAAAGCGAAAGAACGTATAAATTAGTGGGGACGCCTCGAGACTTAAAACTCTATCACTGTGTGTGTGTGTGTGTGCGTTTTGTATACAACTGTGTATATGTGCGTAACACACAGAAATAAAATGAATCCTTAATTTATTTTCTGTTCTACACGACGTTGACTGTTTATTGGGTCACGTTTTATGCAAAAAAGTATGTCCCTTATCTGAAAGAACTACTTGTGTTTAAGAGATATCACTGAAGTCCATTATTCAAGGTACAAGTATTTGCTAGTGAATAGTAAACTATTAATACAACATTACCAAAAAAATAACTAATGTTATGTTACTGTTATAATATATTAATAAAATTAAGTTCCAATGGCCTCAAATGTTACAAATAACGTAGTACCAGGTATTATTTTCAATTGTTACTATTTTAAACTTTTACTTGTTTACTTACGAAAGTAAATTTTCACACTAATCTTATTAAAAATCCTTGACCTCACTGTTTGCTATTTTAAAGTATGGTATTTATTGTTATAATATTTTTAGGATACCAAATAAAACGGCCCGTACTACCTAGGTACGCAAAATACGAAACTTTAAATTAATCCAACTTTGAAACAAATTTAATACAAAACAAAAGATAAACATCTAGTAAGTATTTCATAATCACGCTTTAATTGTGCTTCTCACATAGTACAGCAGTGTCTGAACCTGACAGCGGACGTGACAGAACGCTTATGGTCGTACCACAGACCTGATTTAGCCCACTCTCCCCTCATTATGACGACGATATTATGGGCGACTAATGGACATTCCACGACGTTTTTACGCTCTTGATTTTACACTGTTGATGGGGGAAAACGGATAATAATTTTAAATTGATTATAGGTTGGGGTGTCCTTGTATTTTGCAGTCACGCTTGAGCGTTTTTCTCTGAAGCGGGCATGTGGAAATAGGACGTAACACTTAATGCTTTTAAACCCCTTTTATAGTTAGAGAATTGACCTTCATTTAATATGAACATATTGGTTGAATATTATTATTATAGCTACGAATTGCAAGAAATCTGTGTCAACCTTAATTAATCAGATATCTATTGATAAACAAAACATAAACACATATATAAAACTCGAATACATATTTCTTGCACGATCGCCGGGATGCGAAAAAGGGGGAATGAAAAAAAACTAATTAAAAAAGCAATCAAGGTTTTCTTGACGGCGCTCACGTTCGCCCATATCGTCTTACCCCCGTTTCCTGGGGTGACTTACCCCCTAGGCCCCTGCTCGCCAACACACCCTTTAGTGGGTGGCAGGGGGTGAGCCGTACTAGATTTACGTAACACGTTTAAAGTGTGTTTTGATGAAGTAATCATCCCATTTCCAAGGACTGCGTTTAAGAATTTTGCGGCGCGGACTTACGGCGACATTTTACCTTTTTTTCCCTTCAACTCTTTAATCCGGATTTCTTAACGAGCCGCCATAATAATTTCTGTGAGTAATTCTTTGGATTGGTCCGCGGGAAATGTATTGGAACCTTTTCTCGTTGACAGTCTTTTGTAGCAAAATAATTGCCTATTTAGAATTTTTAATTTCTCAAGTGATCATTTTTTTGGCAACTGTTGTTGACTTGCAGATGTTCTTTTTATGTTCATTTGTAACGAAAAGTGAAGTTTATTAAGTGACTGATAAATTCATCAAAAACCTATGCTGCCTGTCTATCCAAGTTAATTCAAGTCATCTTTTTGCTGGGTCCATTATTTTTATTTCCAAATACTACTAGTAAACGAAATTATCAACATTTCCTGTTCACGTTGGTAGTGCAATGGCCAAGATTTGAATCCCAGACCTCTCTAACGTAATGTCAACGATTTAACCACTGTACTGGCACCTATTAATACCATCAAAGACTGGTATAGAGCCTTACCTAGTCCTACCTACACCTTCATGTTAACTTCAGTGGCACTAGCCGGTGTACCTGTCGAACTTCAAAGTGCTAGAAGGATCAAGATGACTTAGAAGGGAACTGGGTCCTTATGACTAATAATATAATATACTACCTTTTGCCCGCGGCTCCGCCCGCGTGGATGTCGATTATCGCGGTCAAACATAGCCTATGTGTTAATCGAGGATATTAGCTAACTCCATACCAAATTTTTATTAAAATCGCTCCAGCTGTTTAGACGTTAAAGAGTAACAAACATCCATTCATCCAAACTTACAAACTTTCGCATTTATCATATTAGTAGGATGTATTTATTTATTTATGTACTCTTTATGCACGAAGTACATAGGTGGACTTAAGCACGCTTTAAGCATTTTCTGCCAGTCTACCATCGGGTGGTGTAGAGCTGGTACGAGGTAGGCGCATTATTAATGTGATATATTTAAATTATTGACATTTCGACCGCTTTTATTATTATCTATGTATACAAATAAATAAAATTGGAGTGTCTGTTTGTAATATTAAAATAACCGCTTTCTACTACATGCATATGAATGTATATACGGTACACATACCAAAATATATATTTTTAAAATTTTTGTCTGTCTGTCTGTCTGTCTGTCTGTTTGTTTTGGCTAATCTCTGGAACGGCTGGACCGATTTGGACGGGACTTTCACTGGCAGATAGCTTATGTAATAAGGAGTAACTTAGGCTACTTTTATTTTAGAAAAGATTTTTTATTAAGTACATTCCACGCGGACGAAGTCGCGGGCACAGCTAGTGTATTATATAATTTAAAATGTGACGCCTTATCAGATAAACTTCAAACGGCAGTCGCTATCATAAAACCGGTATAAGTAACTAAGTCTACTAAACCGAGAGAGAAGCCATGAGCTGACCCAAGGCTCCGAGGTAAGAGCCACATACAACCGGAAACAATGATAATAATTATGATGAAACACCAAGACCAATGCCATATGTGTAAAGACTAATTTTTATACGTGCAAATATTTGCACTGAGCAGGAATAGAACCAGCAAGTAGTCAATTACTCTACCACCATGCCACACAATAAATATAAAATAAAAAAATCAATGGAAGAAAAACAATACACTACCATTCGCTACTTCGGAATAAATAATCACTTAAGCGAGTATTCCAGAAAAGTACACAATCCTGAATCACAATTTGTAACTGAATTTGAGGACAGATCAGTACCCAGGTCTAGTTCTAATTTATTATCATTTAACTAGACAGTTCTAAAATCATTGTGAGGGTCGATTCACAACAGAGCATTGTCATTGTTCTGGAATACGGGCTTTATAGTTTTGGAGCCCTTGGTCCTATTTTATTTCCATAAATGGTTTATATTGGTTTTTACGGGACCTCAAACTTCTGAATCGCTTAACTCGCAGGCTAGTACTAATCAATTAAATTCGGAGATATAAAAACTATAAAAAAAACTATAAATGCTATCCAAGCTGAAATACAACTGTAACCAAATTCTTAAACAGTAAAATTAACGTTATTGACTGCATAACTGACTGATTTCCTTCATACCTGCAAAATAAAAATACATTACAACATAATAAAGTAATTGAAATTCCTCGTGTCCTTAAGAATCGTCTTGTCCTAGATATAAGTGGGCAAGACATGATTTCTCACGCAATTCAAGGAAAAATAAACCCTGTACAACTGTTTTAAGGTCGTGTTTAGCGTGCAGTCGAAGTCGGTTTATTAAAATACTGTGGCCGTACAGGTATAGAGGTAGAAATAAAAACGAGCCAAAGCAGTTACTTTTATGAGGGCGCGAATAAGATGTTTCGGACTTGGTCTAAAGAATGAGAGGGCAGGGGCGACGTACACAGGGCTTGGAAACCGCTGGATGTTGTTTCTAAGAACTTCTGCGTCATCACTATATAGTATAAAATAAAGCAAAGTCGCTTTCCGCGTGTGTCCGTCCCTATGGTTGTTATGACAGCCTCCGTGGCGTGGTGGTAGTGCACGCGACTCCTACGCAGGAGGCGCGGGTACGATTCCCGCTCAGTGCAAATATTTGTATGCACGAATATGGCTATTTGCATTGGTCTGGGTGTTTCTATGTATAGTATGTATGTATTTACAAAAAAAAAAAAAGTATCTAAGTATGTTTATCCGCATTCTAGATTCCATAACACAAGCTATGTTATGCTAGCTAAGCTATGCTTACCATGGGTCTAGATAGCGTTGTGTGGAATGTTGTGGAATATTTATTTATTTATTATTTATGTTTGCTTATATCTTCAAAACTACGCTACAGATTGTAATAGATAAAGTAATCGAAGAAGAAAGTGTATATGTACAATACATGCTTAATATAGTAGAGGGTGCAGCGGGAACGGGATTGGAAGCTACGCGGGAGGAAATAAATTGGCAGTATGAAGTTCACCGGTTCAGCTAATCTAATATATAAAATTCTCGTGTCACAGTTTTCGTTGCCATACTCCTCCGAAACGGCTTGACCGATTTTGATGAAATTTTTTGTGCTTATCCGGTATCTATAAGAATCGGCCAACATCTATTTTTCATCCCCCTAAATGGTGCAGCGGGAACGGGATCTGACGCAACGGACTGGTAGAAAAAAATTGGCGGTACGAAGTTCGCCGGTTCAGCTAATATACTATAAATATTACAAATGCGAATGCAGATCAGGATGGGCAAATTATAACTTGGTGTACTGTTAAAAATTATTTAAATCACACCGGAGAGCGCGCGGCGTCGTAATAAGAGCTTAGTGGTTAAAGAGTCGGACTTACAATCGAGAGGTCCTGGGTTCAAATCCTGGCCATTACACTACCGAATTTAGCTTAGCTGGAGGGATTAGAGAGATTTATTAGTAATTTTGTTTAGTTTTTTTTTTGAATGAATTGTTTATAGCATTTATTATGCCAACTTTTAAGTTCGAAAAACATTGGAAAAAATGAAATTCTCAAGTGAGACTCGAACTCACGACCTTTCCATAACAGGGGGACTGCTCTTCCAACTGCATTTAAAAATGGTTGAAAAATCATTCATTGTTACCAACAGATCGTAAGAATGTTGGTAGATGGCTGCACCGTCGCCCTTATAGACGGATATAAAGAGAAGGAAAATTTGGAATGATTCAAGTGTGGCTCAATAGCTCAGTTGGAAGAGCAGTCCCCCTGTTAGGGAAAGGTCGTGAGTTCGAGTCTCACTTGAGCATTTAATAATATTCTTTTATAAGAAAAATATGATGGTGTATTGAAAAATAATCTCTGAATGAATAAATACTGGAATTTACGCCTGTCTTTCGACTTGACCGCCTCATTATGAGAGCTTCAAAGAGGACAAGTTCAAATATAATAGATAAAAATACAGAATGTGATTTTTTCGAGTTTTACTCGGTTCGATAACTGGGTATGTCAAGCGAGTTTTCGAAAATCGTGGAATGCAATTTTGTTTCTTTTTAAATAAAAATAACGGAATGTATCCTTTCAGTGGAATTCTCTATCTCCAGTATTTCAAATACTTCCCTTCCTGGGGGTATGAAAATCTTCCATCCTGTATATATAAAATATATCTGATACTATATTTTCTAAAATGGATTCCTTATTTTGACGGCCGAATTCATTTTATTAATTAATGCGAGGGTTTTTATACCACTTAGATTGCAGATATGCACACACGACCGACCTGAAGGAAAGTAGTTACCGTGGGAACCTTCCGGAAGAACGCTATATTGCAGTCACTTGGAAAGCCATAGTAGAGAACGAAAGGTTATATTTTCAGTTACTACAAGTCCCTCTAGTCTAGTAAAAAAACGCAGTCGCGAGCGTTTAAAAAGCCAGCTAAGCGTTTATCACAGGAAAATAATAAAATGCCGTTCCACAGCCGTAACAAGCGTTGTTGGAACAAAGCGGGCGCTCGCTCAAATAATTTGTATCAATTTGTAAAAATGCAGCACCCACTTCTTAACGACTACACCCCTGGGGGGTATCTCGGTACCCCAGTAACGGTATCTCAGGACGTTATAATTACTCGCGACAGATCTTCATGTCATGCCTTCTCGGTTTCTTGAAAGACTAGCTAGGAAAGATTAAAGCTTTTGCTAACAAGCTCTGGAGATCTTTCGTTGCTTTTCTTGGTTGAAAACTTGTCTGTTATTATGGTTACTGCTTCTAATTTCGGTTTTAAAGAAGTACCTTAGGTATTATAATTAAAAAATTCGACTGCCATAATTTTTGGTATAGACTATAGACAGTTTGCACTTAATGTTTGTATATCAAGAGACATTTGCGCAGTGGAGAACTGGAGGCCGAAAGTGAAAAACTGTCCAGCCATTTGTACAAGGAAACATAAAATATGGTGGACTATAGATATTTGCATACGTTGTATACCAAGTTACTGAGCAAAACACAACCCGCCATTTTTGGCTGTAAAAATAGAATATAGTAATGAATTTCACCACTGAAAATTCATCAACTAAACTATGTTTTTACTCCATTACATTCATGAATGATTAACACAGTGTCACTTACGTACTAATACATTTTCAGTAGTCCATTAAGTTAGTTACTTAAACTACTACTAAGGGCAAACAATCGCAATCTGTCTTTTAATATATTTCATTTAAGAACGCAGCTTATTATTTTATTTTATTTAAAACTAATTTTAAAACAAAATGTGACTGAAAACCAAAAACGAACCACTAGTTTAAACAATAGTTTATTTGAATGAAATTTTTATAGCATTTATTATGCTAAATACGGATATAAAGAGAAGGGAAATTTGAAGTAATTCAGGTGTGGCTCAATAGCTCAGTTGGAAGAGCATTCCCCCTGAAAGGGAAAGGTCGTGGGTTCGAGTCCCACTTGAGCGCTCCTTTTTCCCGATGTATTTCGAATAGTTTATTTGTTTAATTTTCCACTTCTTCATCCTAGCATTAATCCCAGCCGTATCCGAAGCCTCGGAGTCTGGGGTCCGGCTTTTTCAGTCTAACTACGCTTTTGGCTAATCTTCGATATTTTGTTTGTTTAATATCTGTTAGAGAAAAAAGACAATAAATAGGTACTTACATCAAAATTGTTCCTTTTGTTGATTGGCCTTTAACTAAGTACTTAACGAAAATTAATTATAGTATAGCAGTACACATGAAAGTCTTTAAAACTTATTAACTTAGTAATATCCAAAAGCACATGAACATTACTTTTTTATTAAAAGTTATCAGAACTACTTCCGAAGTGATTACGCGTATTACAGAAAATTACAAGAAACTACAAACACACACGCCACGGGGTAATCAGTTGTAATCATATAGCGATTGTGGTATAAGAGGCGATCTCGAGCCGATAAGCGCCACACACGGTAATATTATGATAATATGCGAACGAAAATGTGCTTAACTACAGCTTTGTTACATTTAATTTGGGAATTTCGACCTTTCAATTCGATTATTTCGTGAAAGTAGTTCATTTAATATTCATATTTCTTTTTCATGAACATTTTCTTGCTATACTTATGCGTTGTTGTAGAAGGTATAGATGGCCCTAGCAACGTCCTTGAGTGTCATGCCAACTTCGTCTGCAAAAAAAGGACCTATTATGCAACAGCCAAGGCTCTGTATCAGGTTTTGACGTTGGGTTTGAATGGTCAGCGGCAGTTGTCACCGGAAAAGCCAACATGTCAATCTAACATAGTAGAAAGGGGGCTTCACCAATGGCAAACTTTGAATGTAACTGGATAACCGCTGTCCGAATGACGGAATCCTTTGATTATTTACAACTATCGATTGTACCCTTTTGGTTTTTCAAATTACTACAATATAAACTTCTTCAATAAGGACACTAGAAGGTTTTTACAGTTACACGTCCATATGTCCCGGTAACTGCTTTCCACGTCCGTATGCTTATGTACGACCTCAATCTATCTATAATAATAACTAGCTGTCCCGGCGAACTTCGTACCGCCAATTTTTTCCTACCCTCGTGGCGTCAGATCCCGTTCCCGCTGCACCATTTAGGGGGATAAAAAATAGATAATAATTAAATGACGATTGATCATTTTTCTACCGGAAAGAAAAAATGATTAAATTACTAAAATGGCTATTAAAAATAAGGGTTGATCGTAGAAGGGTGAAAATTGAGGATTGTATGTATTTTTGTATGTTGTATCATAAAAAAATAGAAATTAAAAATTTTGTCTAAAAAATAAAAAAAAAAATTTTGGGGTGGACTACCCCTAACATTTAGGGGGATGAAAAATAGATGTTGGCTGATTCTCAGACCTACTCAATATGCTCACAAAATTTCATCAAAATCGGTCAAGCCGTTTCGGAAGAGTATGGCAACAAGAACTGTGACACGAGAATTTTATATATTAGATTAGCCTATTACAGTCCACAGCTGGATATAGGTCTCTCCTAATGTTGGGAGACTTTGGCATAATGTTTCCACGCTGGCCAGACAGGTTGATACAGGGTTTTATTTCGAGTTTTTCTTCTCTTGTAGTGATAATAGTCTACGTATTTTTCTGTGTTTTAGCTCTGTCTAGTAGGTACTCTTATCTTATGGGCGGAGAACCTGACGGCCAGTAATGTGGCTAGATTACTGAGCCCACAGAGGGCGATGGCCGTCAGGGTGATAAGGGGATACCGCACGATCTCTGGTGAGGCGGCATGCCTCCTAGCCGGGACCCCTCCATGGGACCTGGAAGCGAGAGCCCTTGCGTCTCTATTTATATGGCGCAAGGAGGCGCTGGAGCGGGGCCAATGGCCTGCGTCTCGAGAAATCGAGGCCCAGCGGTCCCAGCTCTACCAGGAAACCGTGGAGACATGGAAGATGCGACTTGAGCAACCAAAGGGGGGATTCGCCACAATTGCGGCCGTCAGACCGGTCATGGACGAGTGACTGGAGAGGAGACACGGTGCTCTCTCCTACCGGTTGTCACAGATACTTACCGGGCATGGTAGCTTCGGTAGGTATCTGTGGCGAAGACACCGGGAAACCACGGCCGAGTGTCAGCACTGCGAGGACCGCAGCGATGACACAGCGCTCCACACGCTGGTGGAGTGCACGGCGTGGGCGCAACAGCGCCAGGTCCTCGTGGTGGGTCTGGGCGTGGGCACCCTCTCGCTCGAGACCATGGTGCGAGCCATGGTCTCCAGCGGGAGTAAGTGGGACTGCGCCGCCTCTTTCTGTGAGCAGGTCATGCTCGTGAAAGAGGCGGCGGGGCGAGAGCGGGAGAAAACTCTCCCACCCGAGTTCCGCAGTCGGCGGCTTGGGCACCGCCGACGTGTCTTCGCCGAAGACCATCGGCCTCCATGACCGGGGGCCTGAGGACGGTGAGCTGGCTGCTCACCGTCTTTACAGAAGCAGGCCCATGACGGCAGCGTGACGTGAGGGATTCACGCACGCCCCCCCCCCCCCCCCCCTAAGAAGCGGGATAACACCCGAAAACCCCCCCATAGACGCGGGATAGCACCCGAACCACCCCCGAGACGAGGCCGCAATTGTAGCCGTAGGTCTGATGGGAGTCCTGGGACATCCTTCCGAGGGCTTACCCGGGGCTCCCATCCATAGGCTTCTGGGCGTTACCGTGGGGGTTTTTAGTCGGTAGGAGTCCGGCATAACATCCATGAAGGATTTTCCCCCACGGTTAAAAAAAAAAAAAAAAAAAAAAAGGTACTCTTATCTGTTCTGTGTCAGTGGGTTCACGTCGTTAATGTAACCTCTTATTACCTCTTAGATATAGTGGTAACTCTAGTTTAAGAGGGAGGGTTAACACCAATAGTAAATAAGCACTACCTTTAATGTAATATGTAGCGTCATACTGTCTGTTTTTTTTTTTCTTTTTGTTATCTCATGCACTGCATTGCAATGTTACTCTGTAGTCCTTTATTATGAAACTAGCTTTTGCCCGCGGCTCCGCCCGCCTGGATGTCGGTTATCGCGACCAAACATAGCCTATGTCCTTTCTTTCTCAAGGTATAATCTACCCCTATACCAAATTTCATTAAAATCGGTTCAGTGGTTTAGGCGTGAAAGCGTAACATACAGACAGACAGACAGACAGACAGAGTTACTTTCGCATTTATAATATTAGTATGGATAAACATCTAATCTTATCTTACCTGAGGTTCGAAACCTCGACCTTTTGATGCAACTCTTTACCTACAGGCCACTGTTCACAGTATCAGATAATGACCTGTACATAAACAATGTAAGTACTTTGATACTTATCCTCCACCGTAAAATATCCTCAATAACAAGACAATTCAAATCACATTAGATGAGATATGTCGATATGAGTGTCCAAAGGCCTCATATCACATACAGACTTGATTATGATTAGCTTATAATAGTAATGGAATCACTAGTGAACTCATATCTTGGAAACAATGGGACTGAGATACCAGATTACGAAGACCTCCCCCTCTCCTCTCGATACGAAGAAAACTAGGTGATATAGGAGATTGATGTTGTACAATGAAGGTGTAGTTATAATGGTTGGTTAAGTCACGTAAAATTTTTAGTAATGGAGGAATATAGGAGCTTTTAAACTAGTAAATGTAATGAAACAAGTTATAAGTGAATGTCCACTATAATAACTGCTTTGTTTGTTATGATAAATATGTAGGAATAGCGGTATAGGATATACTGGGTTAGGTTCAGTGTCTATAGGGTGTACTAATACTCTCGAGGTCATACCAACCTCACCGGAAAGGCGGTACACACCTGAAGATTGATTCCTTGGGTTGGGAGGTCATCGGAGGTAGCTCCTATGACAAAATATACTCAGTACTTTCTCTATCTAGATGAAATTTAAAATGTAATCAAACTACCTACTCGTATTATAGCTTCCTTATTTTTTTAATATTATTTATTAAGAAACAAACAGTCATACATAATTACATTTAAACGGGACACTTTTTTAATAAGAGACCTACAGTTTCCTAAATTTTTAAGAACTAAATTGTTAAGTTAGCTCAAGCAAGCCACATCCATTTATTCACTACCTATCAAATTAAAATTTTAAATACAATAATAATTTATTTACGGCAATGATTGCCACAAAATAAAAGTTAATAATAATAAAATTAAAACACAATAATAACTGTTTTAGTCATTGAACTCCTGCAAAAAGTGCAATAACATACTCAGCTGATAGTTTCATGGATTTGTAAATTTTGATTCCAATTCACTGTGAATGAACTTCAAAATATATTTAGTTCTGCTATTGCACGCTGTGGCGCTACTCTGTTACCGTACTTATTACAATAGTCATTTGTGCTTAAATAAAAATGACTTTAAAGGAGTACCTATGTAGTGAGTATGTGATTTCAACTGAATAATATAAAAAAAAATCAAATATGGTATGTTCTGAGTATGTACAAAATTGGGTACGGTCATGGCATGGCATACAGTACCTACTTAACAGAAATAGCTAATTTTATTTTTGTACCACTTGTATAATTAAGCTGATAACTAATAATATTAGGTATATCTCACAAGTTATGATTAACGTAATTATTATATCAAAGAATAATTCAGTTCAGTTAGGTAAACAAAAAAAACTATCCAGAAGTAAACGTAACAAAAATATTTACATACCAATAACGAACTCGTGCACCACCAATTAGAACTTTGTTACAACCAATACTTAATCAGTGTTTAAACACAGACAGCATTAAAAATTCTAGTTCCCAGAATTGTAATGTAAAATGGCTAATCTAATGGCCGTGGTGCGATTATCGAAATTGGTCCGTGGGCACGGCTATGTCACGCTCGAATATCAAGCAGGCTTGGGCAATACCACTTACTGGCCAATGCGTGATGTGCTCGGTACTCCCCATGAAGTGCAATCGTATAAGTTGGGAATCAAGTTTTTTGAATTTTCTCATCATTATCATTATTGGATATGAATAATACATTGTTTTGTTATAAGTATCTCAAAGGGTATATATTAGGCAGCGTTATCGATGAAAGCTCCCAGTAGTCGGTTTGTTCTTTTCCGACATCTTCAACAATCATCGTCCTATTAATAATTATACTTTAATGAATTACATTTAAACTTTTCTCATGAATCGCTTCATCTATTAATAAAAACCGTATGAAAATCCGTTAGTAGATTTTAAGTCTTTTGCGATCAGACAAACGCAGCGGGGGACTTTATTTTGTAATATGTAGTGACATCGGCTTTTTTTTTGTTAACTATACTTAACTTTCTTTTTCTTGCGGTCCCGATATACTCAAACAATAAATGGTTTTAAAAGGGGAATACGGGACCGCGGACCCGGTCCCAAAAGCCACCCTACCCGTAAGAGGTAAGCACTTAAAAGCTGGGCCTACGATCTTCTCCTTTTTCTGAATTTGGTTTGCTAGAATTTTAAGGGACTGACTGGCATCTAACCTCTCGACTCCGAGAAAGAAACGTTCACCGGGGCCTTGTTCGTTGGTCCACAGGTCGAGTAGCAAGGGAAGTTTGTTTGAGGCCCAAAGAACTTGGTTTACATCCACTATCAAGTAATAGTGATATAAAGTTTCAATTTAACTACTAACTCTCATAAACTGCAAGTGAACCATATGGAAAATTGCCAGAGATCCTTTGAATTTTTTTCCAAGTGACTGAAAATGAGTGATCTTCAAGAAGAGCTTTGGAAGGTTCTTACAGGATCGTCAGCGCAAATGTAACACCCTTCGATTTGATATTGTTCTTCTCCATCTCTTTGACATATTATCCTATCATCCTCTGGTTACCCGTATACAATAAATTTCCTGTTCTGATTCCCTATCCTCACATATTATTACGTTTTTTTTGTTAAAAGTAACTTTTCTATTAAAACTACTTAAGCTTTAATAGAAAAGTTCAATTTTGTCGGTTATACCTCTTTCTTAGAACGTACATAAATACCTACAGCTTGTTAGTATGTTCTCTCAATCTGTCGTATTACTTATGCCTAGTTTATAGTCTGCAAAATATTTGCATAATTCTTCAATAATTTGGCTAACGATAATAGCACCACTAAATTCAGAATTATACCAATGTCTGAATCTAAAAGCAGTAATGCTAACAGAGTAGGCATTATAACCTTCAACTATCAGAAACTTACATGGGAATTCTGTAGTTACCATACGTAAAAGCACAACCAAATCCTTCTTTTTGGTTTCGTACTTTATCCTTCTATTTTTCGCTCTCATTATTGTCTTTTTTAGGTAGGTAGAAACGTGCGTCTGCTATCGTCAACGTCTCTATGTCATGTTAACCAAATTTTTCAGGTCAGGCTTATACTAGTACCTACTTTATTCTGTGCTAGTAGGCTAAATAATATAAAATCCATACTAATATTATAAATGCGAAAGTAACTCTGTCTGTCTGTCTGTTTGTCTGTCTGTCTGTCTGTCTGTATGTTACGCTTTCACGCCTAAACCACTGAACCGATTTTGATGAAATTTGGTATAGGGGTAGATTAGACCATGAGAAAGGACATAGGCTATGTTTGGTCGCGATAACCGACATCCACGCGGGCGTAGCCGCGGGCAAAAGCTAGTATTTTATAAGTTCTCGTCGTCATCATGCATAATCTCTTCATTATCACATGAAGGTACATCATACACCACCGCCGTTCCCAATACCATACTGACAGTTAAAGATAGATCGCATCTACGCATTAAGTGCTCGGCTGTTGAAATTCAAAACATAGTAGGTAACTCCTATTTCACACCAATTTCGGAAAATAAAATTATACCGCGATGCGCTTTCCCGCAAAAAAATCAGTTAGCATGTTTTCAATTTAAACAGCCGATACGTCAAATTTGACTGTTGCGATCTACCTTCAACTGTAAGTATGTTATTGGGAATGGCCGTTAGTAGGTATTATTGCCAAAATATTTAATGCAAACCTATGGTAGGCAAGTTTTATCCTGAATTTGTGTAAAATAAAAAAGCCCTACGATCATAACTGATTAAAAAATAAATGTGCACAACAGGATCCACGCCACCCCTTTTCCCATACGCCGAACAAGTTCAAACACCTTAAAACATGTTTGTTTTACCCTTTTTGTAGCCCATGAAGATGTAACTTCCACGTTGTTACTCATGTCAAAGGTTGATAAATATGCAATATCCTCGGATAGATCCCAGATCGATCGAGCGTGTATTTTGAAACCATTTTACAAAGACATCCTACGCTCCCCGCGTTTGAAAACTATCGGATGTAATCGGGGAGAGTCGATATTTTTAGCTAGGTCATTTTATTTTGGACATGTTCGAAGCATTGTTAGAAAATTATAGATGGCGCCTTAGGAGATGGTTCGCTGTTTACATTCCGTACTGATGTTGGCTATGGTTGTTTAAGAGGTTACAGGTCGAAGAGTGATTATATGTCTGTCTTGTTTGTTTCTGATCAAATTGATTCCGGTTTACATCTTGTTACGATTTTGGTTGATATAGATTAATTAGTGAGAAATCTGTTTAGACAATGAACTGAATGAAATTAGTACATAATTATGTGAACATCTTTCATCAATAAAATGTTAATATAATTTACATACATATGTATGTAATTATATAAACATTTTATTTGGGCGATTTACATTCACAAATGTAAATCGCCCAAGGGGTAGGCATATCCACATTTTGCCAACTACGGTCATCGATCTCAAGTAATAAGGCTGAATTGACGTTAAGCGGGCACTTTGTTGTGGTCTGTACCTATGTTTACTGTTGGATGGAGAAAAAATCGTCCCTTACGACTTCACCTTCACCTTCTACGACACCGATGGGATTAGATGGGGTGGCCCTATTCTGCTCCTATTGGAACCACATGGCAATCTAGAAAATTATTAAATTCATACTGAGCCTCGATTCCACTAAAGCCAAAACACAGTGGGGCCAACAACCACTGCAAAAAACGCTATTAAATAATATATGCGTTTAAAGTTCAAAATGAAATGACTTTTTGCAGAGTAATTAAAAAGTGTAATGAAACTGTTTGCATTTTTTTTTTGAACTTTAGGCGTATAGAAATAAAGTCTAAAATTTAATGTCATTTTTGGCAATGACAGCGGCACCACAGTGGGGTAGCTTTAGTAGAATCGAAGGCTTGGTTTGTCTTTTATTCTACTTAATGACTAGAATATAACACATGTTGTGATCACTTTATGACACTCGTACAATTACGTAGCTACTTATAGCTATAGTAATGGATATTTAATACATGGCTTGAAATATGTATTATGGAATTAATAATGGCTTGTGTTATGTTCCTAATTTTTAAAAATATTTTTCGTTCCTTCGCATTTAAATAGTACTTTAAATCTAAGTTAAAGAACTTTATGCAGGCGGGGCCGCAGGCGGGAGCAAGTTGTAGATAAATTACGTGAACCTTAACTGCAGTGTGTGTTAGTCACAATCAAGCTATTTACATAATTGCCCCCCAGTATGTGCCGGAAAGATGTAGTGCTGTTTGTAAACCCAAAATATTGTGGTAATCCGCAATGTCTTACTTAGATCCTTATTCTGGAGAATTTAGCGATCGAATCCTAAGTTCTACTAATATAATACAGTGAAAGTTTGTGAAGATAACTGGAACTCAAGCACGCTCTAAGAATGACTGAAATTTGACACAGCGGTAGATTATAATCTGGAATAACATGCGTGACATAAGTAACTTTTTAATACGGGAATAAGTTCCCATAGGAAACCGGGAAGGATGCTAGAATCTCAAAATGACACGTGGGTGAATGGCTTCACCTACGAAGATAAATAGGCGACTATTAGACTCATCATCATCATTGCAGGAGTACTCTAAACCGACGAGCATGCATGAAAAATGTAATGAGAGAGAATGAAGCGAGAGTAGTATGTCAGGATCGTAGCAAATGGAGATCCTTGATCTCTGCCTAGGCCTACCCCTATGGGAAACAGGCGTGATTTTATGTATGTATGTATGTATCATCATCCCGAGGAGGGCTAGACAGTAAGGGATGGCCCTAGGTCAGCCGGGGTGCGAGGGATATGTCGATGACAACCTCACCTCCGGCCTAGCACCACGACCCACAGTCTGCGTGCGATTTTAGTCGGTTCGAGTACGACATAACCTCCCCTTCCGGCTCCAGCAGGGGGGATTTCCGCACGAAAAAAAAATATGTATCATCATTGCATTTCCCAGTTGCGTCCAAATGTCGTGCTTCTGACCGCCCAATCCTAAGCCTTTGCCCGAGCCAAGTCCCTCAGTTTAGCCCGGCCTGCAGTTTAGGATGGCTTGCACACCGATGGCGTGCATTTCTCCCATCGCTCGGTAGGTGTCTCGCAAGCTGTTAGGTTGCGTTTGAGGACATTCTTATAGCGCAGATAGTGACCTTCCTTTTTTCGCTTTTACGCCGATACAGTTGTACACCTTCATACATGTTGCCATAGTACTACAATAACTGAACACCTTTTATTATGACAGAAACGAATGACGTCACACTAGTATTCCAGAATAATCCAACGCACATCGCAGGACCGTCGACCGTACGATCTTGATATGCCCATCCCACTCGTGATTTAGAGCAATGCCCAAGAAATAGAGGTCCATTTGCACGACGGGCCAGCATCGTGATGCGGGCGTTTGCAGAAATGTAAGCTTGAGAAAATTGTCCGTAATGATTGGACAAAGGATGTTGTTTTATATGACAGGGCTTTTTACATTATATACGTCATAAGAGACAATTTTATAAATAATATAAATATATAAAAAAAAAAAATTTGAAAACAAAAATCATCAACTGTCGAAAGGGTTATTGAATACACCCATTACCTCAAAATCTGAGGGGTCAATCCAACCCAAAGCTAGGCGATATCTCTGTAGAGTACAAAAATCATGTCGTAACCATGTTTTTGAATTTATTTTGAAATAAATATAATTTGCAAAAGTTGTGTCTTCCGGATCAAAAATTTAAATCTATTTATTTGGCATACTGTTATAATTATAGTAGATTAAAATAAATAAATAAAGTATATGTACCAACTACAATAAATAATAGGAACTGGGATTGGGCTGTCATTGATATTAAACGGAATTTCTTGATATCTAATTCTAGTGTTAAGTATTTGTAAACTCATTAGTGTTCAAGAACTACTAAGGGCTACTTGTGATTGTGACTAATGGGCGATTGTTGAATTCATCATTATCAAAATCATCATTTTTTTCCGTTTGACTTCCCAAACCTAAGAGAAAAGCTTGCACTAGAGTCTCATCCATCAGTAAGTATATTGGATAGCAGGTGAGATTGACTTGGGCTTCAAATACCCTGGGACTGAGACCCATACACCATTTTAACTCTTGTGCAAAATATAAAATACCCTGTATCATCGATAAAAGTAGCCAACATAACAAACTGCGGCAGATAATCGTAACAGCTTTAATGCTAAACTACATTCGAGCAAACACCTATTAGAGGAGCAACACAAATATTGTGAAATTCGTGCTGTACACTGATCTGACATTGAACCACTTAAAGAGGCAGGTTTCATAAAGTTCTGGGCTGTATTCATAGGATAGCAACAGGGAACTTTCCTATGAATCGTTCATAGGAAAGTGTTCGTTAGACTATGGTAGGTATAGTTAAGAAATATTTTCAGGCCTTTGATGGACGAAGCATTGGTTTTCCTCTAGTGGTTTGGGAGTTCTTTAAGACGACAGTCTATTCCATATAAGCCAAGATAAACCAAATGAAGAGAAAGGCCTACGATACACATGCCGGATCTAACGGACAAAATTGCCAAGGGAAAAAATATATAAAGATAGATACTTAATGATTTAAAATATAGTATTCAATTCAAATAGATTTAAGTTAACTTTGAATAGACTTACTACAGTTACATTATTTAGACCAGAATACTGGTAACGTCCCTAATTTGACATCTCAATTTTGACACAACACGCGTCGTTGGGAAAAACTGACGTGCCTATAGATAAGGCTCTTCATAAGTAAGAAATATTGAGTCAGTCAGCCCCAGTGAGCTTCTACAATAGCAGGCTATAACCGGGGTCACACTATCTGTAGTACCTTTAGTGTTGTGAATTACCAATTACTCTCCTCTAAAACTTCTAGCAGCTGGCGTGTTCATTTAATACACCTCTGGCTACCCCTTTGCGGATTTACAGGTGTGACACTAAAATTGTAGATAAATAAATAATTTTATACATTTTACACCGCGCTATCTAGACCCAAAAAATAATGTGTGTAAATGTTCTGAACTACCAATAAAAACAACTTAGGCCCGAATTCTAGAAATACACTCAGCCTGAATCACGATTTGTACTTGTATGATGGTAGATTGTATAGACAGATTAATAGTTTGACAAATGGCCTATACAATCTATCCTCAGATAAATCGAGATTCAGGCTGAGTGTCTTTCTAGAATACGGGTCTGAGATTGTTTTAGATCCATACGAAGAGTACTAAAATAGTTTAAAACATAAAATAGTATTTTTACAATCACATGAGAATTATATTCCGTCATGGACTGGAGCATAGAGGCAATAGCATCGAGTCGGAACATCACGATTTTGCGTGAATTAGAATAACAATAAATGTATTATCTGGCTCGATTTGCTCGCACTCACTTTTGAACGCAACTGAGTAATCGCAATGTGAATTATGATGCCAATGACGTCATTAGTAAAAACAGTGACGTGTTTAGAAATATTGTTTAAACAGAAAATGTCCAAGGAGTTGTAGTTACTAGACAATTGGGTATTACATACACTACCTTGTCAAATTAGTTACTTTTGACTTAAGGTCAAAACGATACATTATTAGGTAACATGTATAAAAAAAGATTTAGTGACGTCATACAATTTAATAGTCAAATCAGTTACTGTTACAGGTTGCGTGGATGATTAAAAATAAATAAAATTAAACGATAAAAAAACCCCCGTCACAAAAAACACCAAAAAGTTGAAAATAAATGAATAAATTTTAATTCAACGGTTGCCATGTCGGGGGACCGTAACTCGTTAAGTACTCCTTTATATCGTAAGGTCCCCCGACATGGCAACCGTTGAATTTAAATTTATTCATTTATTTTCAACTTTTTGGTGGTTTTTTGTGACGGGGGTTTTTAAATTTTTAATTTAATTTTTATTTTATACTTTTTAAATTGATCTACTAGTCAAGCTCTTTCATTTGATACCCATATTGAGGGAATTATAAAGAAATTTGTATTCCAACATGTTGTGGCGGCAGCCATCTTGGATCGATTTTTTTAAACATAGCTAAGAACACTCCCGACTAATATACCTTTCAAACAAAAAAAACTAAATCCAAATCGGTTCATCCGTTTGGGTGCTACGATGCCACAGACAGACACACACACACAGACACGTCAAACTTATAACACCCCGTCGTTTTTGCATCGGGGGTTAAAAATAAGAACCGACGCAATTTTTACCGCTCTTTTACAATTCTTAATTGAATAAGCTCGGTATCTAATTTATTTTAAGTATAGGATAATACCCAATTGCGTTGTGAATTATGTTGAACATCTTCAGAATTTTTTTAGGAGATTATTATACTACATCAGTGGCTGACCAGCATACGACCCACCTATAAGTGATTACCGTAGCCTAAGGACGTGTGCAACAACAGTGGCGTCACAATAGTACCCTGTATGTTCAGTCTTATCATATATATCAGTTCGTAAGAAAATCGGTAGATGACTCCACCGTCGCGTATAAGATGGGAAATTTGAATCACCTAAGGCGTGTCTCGGTGGCCGAATTGGTCAAGGCATTCCCCCTGTAAGGGAAAGACTGCGGGTTCGAGTCCCGCCCGAGGAGATTCTTTTCCCTATGTATATTCCATTTGTATAGTTAGCATACTTATTGCTGTAAAATTCATTCAAGTCTTATACCCTTCTTGAACCCTTCCTAGAACCTTTTTGAACGTGTTGGATTCGTATTTCTTAGTTTTTTTTAAGGAATACTAGTTTTTACCCGCGACTCTGCATGTCGGTTCCCGGCAATTATTCGATTTTTTCTCGCCGTAAAAACAATCCTTGAACTTCAACGAACATTAAAAAAGAAGAATTGGCCAAATTGGTCCAGGCGTTGTTGAGTTATGCGCTTACCAACACATTTAGCGATTCATTTTTATATTATAGGTACTCGTAGATTAGAATCGAAATTACTAATATTCCCTCTAACCTCTCCAACTAAGCTTGTGTTAAGTGTGGGTTCACGTCGGTAGCAGGATTCGAACCCGGGACCTCTCGATCGTAAGGCCGACTCCTTAACCACTAAGCTACCGATGCTTCTAATGATAATAAGAAATAACTAAAAAGTGTCAGTTAAATTTTCACTTACGGCACGATTCAGTTCGTATTTCATGAAACAAAAAAATTAACCTTCCCCTTTTGGTATACAGATATAGGGTGTAAAAAGATATTCTGTCTCATCTAGTTAACATCCATCAGAGATTCCTGAATCGTAACAAATACATATAAAGCAGATGATCAGTAACGAGCGATTGGCACCTGGACCCGGCTCCGGGAGCGAAAGTCGTTAGAGGCCCACTAGACTACGGCCTAGCTATCAGTCTTTCATAAATTGACTCGGTGCATAGACTTAAGAATAATACTAGAGCTGTACCATAAAAAACTAACAGATTCTGCTCAATTTGGTGTACCTGTCCGTGTATATTTCTCATTCGTCTTTCTCCAGGATTCTATGGGCCAAGAAACAGGATCTCCCGACTTCTTGGATATGGGACCATCTTTGAAGCACCTGCTTTTCAAATTAAAAATATCGGTATACATTTATTTAGCTCTATGAAGTGTCAAGCTTCTTTCTTATTAAAAAATGAAGGATTTATCATGAGTCCGTGCATTGCATACTTTCTTTCTTAGTAAAAGCTTACACAATAAAAACAATTAACTACCAATATTTCAAAATTGTATAATTCCAGCAATTTAGACCCTTCGTTAGTGAATCAGTCAGTCGGGACAAATAAGTTAATTTGTGTGGATACATCTTTAAACTGTGTTAAAATCAACTTTACAAGAAATATAATTTCCATTGAAATATTGTTTAATTCTAAACGTTTGTTCTAAACATAAACATATTATTTGCTCTCCATCAGCTTTTTTACTAACAAACACTATCACAGAACTATCATCCGCCCATCTATTAATTCCTAACTCTATCTTAAACTTAAACGGTGTAAGTAAGAATCTCCAAACTGTAGTTAAGTGTACAAATTACTTAATTTAAGGTTAAGTTCACGTCGATCAGTCAAGTGTCCTAAATGCTCTGTTCAAGTTTTAAGTGTAGCTAAGTTGTATGCAATGCGTTTGGGAGAGAGCAACTTTTGCTTTCGACATTCCCTTGAGAGTGAATCGGGAAGTGGAGCTTTTTGACTCTCTTGTTAACCACTCGTTAGATGCTATATGAGGTTAAGCATCTGAATGCTGTCTCTTGCAAAATGACTAGGTACCCGTAATAAAACTTGTGTGCGAATAGAGTATTTCAGGTCTTCACTTCTCACTCACACCTGTAAGTCCCCGAAGGGATATGCATACACATTAACACTCATATTTCGTCAAATATGATTTCCTTCCCACGTAATAGGGGGCAAGCCTATTGCCGTCAAAGGGGCACTTAATCATGGGATGTTTGTTTACTATAACAGCCCAATCTCTTAGTCGCTTTCTACGACCGTAAAGAAATGGGGTGGCCCTATTCTACTCCACCGGGAACGTTTTCGAGAAGGTATTTACTGTGCAAAGAAATTAAGTTCTTAACCGTTTGGTATCTAGGACATCTCATAACTTATTTATTCATAAGGATAATCATTAGTATTATTACGACGTGTAATGATACTAATGATTATTCTGAAATAGCTGTAATGATTGTGAATGATATACGTATCATTCACAATCATTAAAGCTCTCTGTGGGGCTACTACCATTTCTGGCAGTATTATTCTAATTTCATAGTGTGAATCAGACCGTCAGCGCCCTTCAGGATTCAATATGGTCAAACTGGGTTAAACAATATTTATTACTTTAGTGGATATAATTATTTCTTTAATTTATAAAATTTTACACCTCCCTTATAAGATACCATACAAATATCAACGGACAACAAACGGTCCGAGTTCGATTCACACCATGTTGGTAAAGTAAGACTGAAATAATTTATTTCTTTTAAGAGATGATGGGTAAAGCCCCTGATATCCGGCCGTTTACAAAGTAATATTGCATTATTTATTTCATTACTTGATAAGTTAAAACACACTGAAGACAGATTCAATGTGTAAAGTATTCCTGCTATATACTCCAAGTCGTGCCGTGAACTTTGATCAATGCACGTCTATAGTGACTAAAATAACTAACTAATAAATTCATTAACAATTCCGTCTTGCTGACTGATACGTAGAATTACAGAAACTAGTCAGAAATTAGCATATTATATAAATTAGTGAGAGCCCGGTCAGTTGGAATTTAATATCATACCATACACAGACGTTTGTAGCTACAATCGTATTCAACGGTCTTTGGTGGCCCGTAATGGTGTACAGGGTGTTCTAACTCTGGCTTTGCATAATATTTTGGAGCAAATATTTTCAATGGACACATTTGAATAAATATATTTTAGGGTTCTGAGTTTAAATCTAGGGTTACATAAAATGACAATATCGAGTTGTTTTAGTTACTCAATACTGAGAAGTAGGTCGATACGAAGTCTGAATATGTGCGTGATGCGTGAATGTATATCATAAATAACAAGTGAAAAATATATTATTTGTTCAGTAGTTAACTCAAATAGTGGTTTTCTGTTCTATTCTAAAATTAACAGAAACTGATTAGGATACTTCTTTTCTTTTGTGAAATGATGGTCACTGTACAAAAGGAGTAAAATGTCCTACGAGTAAAATAATTTCGATGTGTACCTACTGAAATAATTCTTGTATGATCCTTATATAATTTCCTCTCAGAGTTAGGCGATTGGTTGGTAACCGCATCCATAAAAGCTGTAAAAGTCGAATCAAGAGGAGAGTGAGCAAACGGATCCCCGGGAACAATGCTAAGATGATGATTATTATTTATTAGTTAGATGTTAAGATAAATTCTGTATTATGAAATGCTTTATTTATTTAATAACACACTTGTACTTTTCCACTGAGTTTATTTTTTTTACCTGCCTTTTTACTGCTTTATTTATTTTCACCACAATCTAAATTCTAAACTCTAATAACTAAACCAAACATAAACAAACTTAACCATATTATTGCTATATTAATTTCCTGCTAAAATCCTTGCAAAACAACTTATAAACACCCTGTAGTGTGCCGACATTGCCAAGAAATTGCTTGACGGTCAAAATATCTTAGTTATGACCACTCCTGTCCGGCGCACGGCTTACGTTGGCCAAGTTTGGGCCCCCCCAGGCCCCGAAGGCATAGTTGGGTGGCCACCCCAACCCCCTTGGTTATTAATAAATCTATCTGTGTATTCGGAGTTAAAGACAGCGGTATTCAAATGGTGGCGAGTAGTTTTGGCTGATAAGGACTCGTTGGTGTATGGTCGACAGGCGGATGAATGGTGTTCGGTTTGCTATCTGAAAACTGTCGAGGAATTTAGATATGGATATAATTTAAATATAGGTAAGTAAAGAACTTAATAATTTACAGAAACTAATAGTTATAGGCAAGGAAACGGCAGCTCTCGTGAGAGGAATCATTTTAATCTCTAGTATGAGTTTATAAAGTTCTTTTGAAGGTTCACCTTCATATGTTTTCGAAAGTTCTGGTAATCCATTTTAAGATAGGTTAGCAAGGAAGTACTTACCTTGATTTACAGTAGGAGTGTGGCTCCCCTATCGTTGTATACGTCCATAGGCCACGGTAACCGCCTCCAATCAGGTGAACCGTGCCACCTAAAAAAACCTATACAAAATTTAAAAAAGTATCATATAATCAGAGTACATGGTCATGCTGAAATACGAATGGGAAATCCTTTTCAGTGGGTAGCTAAGTGTTTTCGGCTCCTGTGTCAAACTAATGTTTTTTTGGAAGGTAAAATTTTTGGATCACCTTCCTCGTATAATGATCTCTCTGAGACGAGAAAGAAGAGCTTGGAACGTTCAAACTTTCAAAAATATAGGTACGTTAAGTTATCTAAAACCAAAAAATAGTTGCCGAGTCACTGAAGTTTATAATTTTTACTCTAAAAACTATGAATTAAGAACCAAATCTCTTTATACATAACAAATATAAACCAAAACATCAAACAGAATATGAAATCATTGTAGACAAATGTAAATTGAAATCAAAATTTAATCACACACTAGTATAACTCAATCATGCGGGGCAAGACGGTGCAAGATGGGGCAAGAGGGTGCCCGGGCCGGACACCAGACTTCGAAAGATGAGGCGGGCGACTTTGGACAATGGAGCTAAGATTTGACTTAGCATTAATTTGCTGACCGTACGACATGTATATTTACATCAAAAATATTAATCTGCGTAGGTTGTACTTCGGTCGTTTTCAACTTTGCTTTATTTCTTCGTTGTGCAGTATCCATTGACTTACTGCGTTCGAGTTTGTTGTTGTAGATTTATAGACCGTAGTAGGTATAAAAAAAAACATTCAGGACCAGACAACCCTCGAGTGTTTCTCGCATCGTCCTTCCTAGTGTTGAAAATTCAAGAGGCCTGGGTCCAGCAGTGGACTGATATAGGTTAATTTGATTGATTGATTGAAGCCGGTGGAAAAAAAACTTATGTAAACTTACGGATTGTAGGAAATAGATGTTTATTTTTTTCAAAAATATTTTAGTTTTTTTAAAGGTCAATCCTAGGCGCCTCCAAAGCTAACACTTTGAAGTTCAGGATCCTCTGTTAATTTTAATGGTTTATTTTGACTTTTATGGTAGCTAGGAGAGACGATAGTCTCACCTCCCAACCCGAGAGTCCACCGACTGGCAAAAGATCTTGGTGGTGTCCTTACACACAAATATTTAAGAAACAAAACCTGTACGGATAGACAGTATCTCACTGTTCTAAGTCCTATTCCCTAAATAACCTCCCATTTAGACAGCCCGTCCCAGCCATCACTAATACATTGTGCGCGAATTCTCCGAAGTACCTGGTAGTTATGTAAGACATTCGTAGCTAGGCAATCATCTAGTGAATTTAGAACATTCTCCTGCAGGACACCCATAGGAGGGGCCACTCGTAAATTCCGAGCGTCTTCAAATTCAACTATGTCCAACTATTGACCAGTCTAAGATGTAGATATGCTGGAAGGGCACATATTGCTCTCACAGCGAGTTGTGCTTCATTGAATTATAGAACTATTTTAATAGGATTGAAATGGACTATTTTAAAGGATTGATATCGTGATTTATTTGATGATATTTTATTATTTACACTGGGTTCGATATTTCGATTTATTATAACAAACATAGTCCTCGCGTGCCTGTGCACGCTAAAGATGGTTGTCAAATAGTTTGAGTGTTGAAATGTTGAGAGTTGAAAAATGAGAGTACCTAGTAATATCAAAGTGCTCGAATTTTCTCGAATTATGTTATTATTTACGCAAACTGAGCTCATAGTACCTACTATCGATTTAGTAGTAGATCCCAACTCGCTGTACAGGTTTGAGTGTTGAAATGTTGAGAGTTGAAAAATGAGAGTACCTAGTAATATCAAAGTGCTCGAATTTTCTCGAATTATGTTATTATTTACGCAAACTGAGCTCATAGTACCTACTATCGATTTAGTAGTAGATCCCAACTCGCTGTACAGGTAGGGAGCGACCTGGGGCGCGGTCACGTATTCCCCTTTTAAAATCATTTTAATATTTTTGAGGAGTACTTCGGGACCGCCAGAAAAAGAAAGTTAAAGTATTAGTTAGCAAAAAAGCTGATAGTTAGCTTAATATTGCCCTCTCGCAAAATCGCAGTTAGAATGGGGTTTAAATAACCAACACGCATTCCCAGCGAGGACAAAAATAACTTTATTCACTCATGCTTATAACATGGTTCCGGAGACTTTGTATATCGCAATCTACAAATCCGACAAATTGTACAACGCCATCTAGTGAACAACTTAGAACTAAATCATGTAAACATTTTACTACTTAGCACTAAACACCCTCCCTTTTCGTGTTCACGCGTGATAATGATATTATGTTTATTTTTTAAAATTAATTCTGTGAAATAGACACTTTTGAAAGTGTCACTTCCAGTAAATTCTACATTCGTGTACATCAACTATGTCTTGCTTTTACACGGGCGCTACGTTATTATTGTGCCTCTGTCAACGGAATATGAAATGTATTGGAACTCGGGATGAGCTCTCCTTGACCACCCCCCAACCCCTTAACTACCACCCCCTGACCTCGGGTGGTCAGCGAAAGGGTTGGATAATAGGGGCGTAAGTGTATTGTTTAGTGATTTATTCGAGGAAATTTGAAGTTGGATGTTAGGGTACCTTTTGATTGTGAATAAAAAAGAGGGAATAATGTGAGCTATGTGGCGGTATTAAAATATTTACTATGTTAAGTTAGACTGGACTTAGACTCAGCTGGGTCGGAGAAAGACTCCGAGTGATGATTGTGTTACATACACGTATGGTGATCTAGCGACATCAAGCCGAACTACTACGTGACTACAAATCCTGCATTGCGAAAGTCGAGTTCTCGAGCTGGTACAATATATCCTTTGGGTTGGAGGAATATCACACACGCATACAGTCATGTGTCTTATACTACACCTATTTATGTTGAAAATAGGTGTCAAACTGTCGTTCTGAACGGCTACTCGTCGAGTGCGATATACCTCCCGTCACGCGTTCCCCAGGGATCATTGTTAGGCCCGCTCCTGTTTAATATCTTCATCAATGATATTAATCGGTGCTTCCTTCATTCAAAAGTGCTATTATACGCAGACGACATGAAGATTATGAAAAATATATCAACGACCACAGACGCTGAGCTCCTGCAGGAGGATTTGGAGAGGTTTCAGGAGTATTGTGACCGTAACAAGCTTGACCTAAATGTCACTAAGTGTTACGTTTGTTCCTTCACTCGCAAGCCCAATCCCATAAGCTACGTCTATCAGCTGCTTGGCAGACGCCTGACCAGGGTCAATGTGATGAAGGATCTTGGTGTTACGTTCGACTCACAGCTGCTTTTTGACAAACATATTGACAACATTGTCCGCAAGGCCTCAAAAGCGTTAGGGTTCATAATTAGGACGTCCGCAGACTTTGAGAACATAAAAACTATAAAAATTTTATACTGTTCACTGGTTCGCAGCCACCTCGAGTATGGCTCTCAGGTCTGGAATCCTGTCTATGACACGTATATCGATAGAATTGAGGGCATACAAAGGAAGTTCTTAAGGTACATACAATTCAAATCCCAATGCTATCTGCCTAACTATCATAGTCGTTCAAAAAATTTCACCTTCTCCCACTTCACGAGCGCAGAACAATTGCAGATTTGACCTTTTTATTCAGAATCATGAACGGATCGGTTGATACGCCGGAGTTGGTGAGCAAATTTGGCCTAGGTGTTCCATCTACATACTTGCGTAGGTCCAACCTGCTGCATACCCCCATAGCAAGGACTACATATCGCCAGAACTCGTATGTAATCAGAGCTGGTCGAACGTACAACGAAGCATGCCGGTGTGTTGACATCGATATTTTTAATACCAATGTGTCTAAATTAAAAAGAATCTCCTGCCAGCAATCACTTCTTTGGAGATGCTTTGGCCTAATACTTGCACTTAGACTTTCTCTTTTATTAATATTTCTCTACTTGCTCTAGTTAAAAAAAAAAAATTGTGTCTTATGTATTATCAATGTAGGTATGTATCCTATGTATCTTTCGCTATATTATGTACTTATTTCTTGTTGCTGTTTACTATTATTTAATACTCATTGTCTTGTTTATATGTGAAAACTTCTAAGTGGCCTTCTAACTTATCTATATATGCACCTGTATCAGCTGTAAGTTTTCCGAAAAGAAATAAATAAATAAATAAATAAATAGTATTTCAATATCGTAAAAAGTAAACAGCAAAAAAATACAAGAATGGTACCGATATTTATCATGGTTAGAATCCAGACCCGGGATCTCTCGATCCTAAAACCAAATTAGTCATTAAGCCACTAAGCTACCGACGCAATAATTTAAAATGCTTTTGATATAGATTTCTATGAAAACGATTTTACAACAGCTATGAGTTAAACGCGAAGGATCTTCTCCGTCGCGGTACCCTGAGGTGCGAGCGCTAAGATTTAAGCAACATACCCTCTCTCCATAGCTTTGTATTAGTTAGATTAGCTGTTGAGGACTTATTGAAATACATGTATAATATCGAACAAAAGGTACGCTAGGCTATAAGTAGTGGTGAAAACAATAAAGTCAAACCGAAATTCTATCCGAAAGTCAATTCTCGTAATAAAAATTTCTCCAAAATTCAATCTCGACTGTTCTAAATTTTCAAAGATATTTTTTTTAAATATCGAACATTAAACATTGTGATTGTTTTTGACATTTGGGAGATTTGAGATTAGAATCAGACTAATAGTTTCACATAATATTATTACTAGCTTTCACCCGCGGCTCCGCCCGCGTGGATGTCGGTTATCGCGACCAAACATAGCCTATGTCCTTTATCATGGTCTAATCTACCCCTATACCAAATTTCATCAAAATCGGTTCAGTGGTTTAGGCGTTAAAGCGTAACATACAGACAGATAGACAGACAGACAGAGTTACTTTCGCATTTATAATATTAGTATGGATTTATGAAAATTTGCCCTTTCGAAATCGATTTATCAATAAAAGCACTTTTTTATTTTTGTAGGTTCAACAACTATTTACCTATAAGTGCCTACTTCGTAACCTTGTCAAAACCATTATCAAATCCCAAGATGAAAAATAGTTATCAAATTCAAATCTTTATCTTTTAATAGTTAGTGAAGAAACATGTACGCGTCGTTCCCGGCAGAATAGAATTTGGGTCACCCCATCTCTTCCCATGCGGTGTCGTACAAGGCAACTAAGGGATAGGGCTATTTAAGCCCAGACTCAGCCTCAGGTGCATGGTTCGAGTCAATAATAGTGCCGATGCCGATGCCAATAATGGAACCGAAAACAATGATTTTTTCAAATGTGGTTGTTAGTTCACCTCTACCTAACCCTCCAGGGATAATGTAAAAAGAAATTGCTTGGATAAAAAACACTGCAGAGAAAAGCAAAATATCTCTTTTGGTATCTAGATTTGTGTACCTATTTTAGTTTGCTCCATTCTATCCCTTCTAAGCGCATCTGCCGGACACTGGACTTACCCATTTCAAATGGAAAACACTGCCCACGACTTATCCTTGTAACGTCGTACCTCTACCTAGATCGCCCTACTTGCTATTTGAGTTGCCACCCGCTCCGTGTGAGTACTGCGGTTCAAGTTACAAGCGCACGCGTTTATCGTAATCGTACATGATTAACCATACTATCAGTTTCATACTGCCGTACAAATTTCGTAATCTTACTGGCAGTATATGAGCAAAATAATAATAAAGGATCCTAGGATATTTAAGAATGATCGGTTCCATCACTAAGTATGTCGTACTATTTCAAACAATCAGTGTGCACTCTCGTCGAATAGCATTTTTTTTATTGGCATTAAAGTTATTGTCACAGTTTTTTACGCCCGATGCAATGAGAGGGGTGTTATAAGTTCAACGTGTCTGTCTGTGGCATCATAGCTCCCGATCAGATGAAGCGATTTCAATTTACTTATTTATGTATTAAAGGTGACTTAATATGCGAGTGGTTTTAGACATGTTTAATTAAAATCGGTTCGGTCGTTTAAAAGTTATAAGGTTAAGTAAGTGGAGATCGGGAGTGTTCGGGTTTTTTGATTTTGATTATTTATTTACAGTGTAATTAATGTTTACCTACTCTCAGTTCTAGTTCTATCAATTACTTAAAATCATCATTCTCTGAGCATTTTTGCCAACTCAGTTGAGGTCAACTATCCAGTCTAACTGTGTTGGGGCTGAACTTTGATATTTGTCGTGAAACGACTGCCATTTTAACCTCCACAACCACTTGTCGACATCGGAGTTCTGAAGCTAGACTTGTCGAACTTTTGTCTATCAAGCAAGTACTTAACAGTTTGAATTTAATATTGTTAAACACAATTCGCTATCATCTCATATCTTGTACCAAACATTTAAATAGATTATCTTAAAGTATTTATACGCGGTTGAAGCTAATTTTCGGACAATTACGGGCGGCGGGTCCGTTTGCAGGCCGTCTTACGTGGTCAGTGAGGTGATTTGTGTACGTTTTGAACTTAAACAGAGTGGTGCAAAGTAAACAAGGCTGAAATTCTGTTTGTTTTGAATTTCTTAGGGAAGAAGCCAATACTGTGCGTTCTTAGATTTTTATGAGCCCATTTCTTAATAAATATCTAACAAAAATTACTATGTTTCAGTATGCACCCTATATATCCCAGAATTAGTCCGCTGAACTAACTTTTTTCTCGTGTTTCATGATAAACAATAATGATAACGGGAACGGACGTGATAATGGTACAGGTACATACATATCTACCTTTAATTTGCCCTGACGTTTCGACCAGGTTACACCGGCCGTGCTCTTCGTGGATAACAATAATTGTTCTATCTAGGAATAACACCTGCCCAATGATAGGTGCATTTCGTGGACTAAGCTAGGTCACAGATAAAAAAAGCAAGTTACGCGCAAGTGCTTTCGCCTGACATCTCTAAGTGAACTACACATGGTTAATCACCAATTTCACATCCCGGGTCTTTTAAGCGGGGCGTGAAAAGGCATCTAGTGAGGCCGTCAAGCTGAGTGCCACCACTGTTAACATGGTAAATGTTTACGATGGTGACCCTCTTTCCGAGACTTTGCCTTTAGCTTAACATCAGGCGAGGTGAAGTCAAATTGACGTGTCCTGCATAAAGAAAAAAAAAAGGCAGTGAAGGGGTCAAAATTCGTAGTGAAGTTTATTATTAGATTCTTTTTTTTATATAACATTTTATAGCATTTATTATGATAACTTTTAAACTCGAAATACATCGGGAAAAATTAAGCACTTAAGTGGGACTTGAACCCACAACCTTTTCCCTTCGAGGGGAAACGCTCTTCCAACTGAGCTATTGAGCCACACCTGAATCACTCCTCTAAAATGTCCCTTCTTCTTTTTAAATTCACTAAGTATTTAGTGCCAAATACCAATTCGAACAACAATTATATAGAAGATAACTCACTACATCAGATTCTCGTTTTTAATTAGTCCAATGCAAAAAATAATAAAATTTTATTATAGGCTTTAACCAGCCTCAATACCTACCCACATGAACTTACAAAAATTGTCTCCTATTCAAGTATCCTCTTCTTCATCTTAGCGTTAATCCCAGTCGCATTCGAAGCTGGGGTCCACTTTACCAGTCTAACTGCGGATTTGGCTAAACTTCTATATTTTCTGTGAAACGATTGCCATCTGACCTCCACAGCCTAAAGGCAAAATCGAAGCATTGCAGCTACACCAGTTGTTTGACTTTTGAGAGCTCCAACTTCCCGCAACGACTGCCATAGATGTTCGTATGGCAACCGGGACCGACGGCTTTACGTGCTCTCCGAAACACGACCAAACCAATGCAAATACCCATATTCATGCATACAAATATTTGAAAGAAAGAAAGAAAATAACATTTATTAAACACGCACTCACACTAACAATGACTGTAAACATAAAAATAAATAAAATATATCCACCACCAAAAAATATCCAAAAACATCTCACAATATCACAACAGAACAACTAAAGTAAACAATACAAAGGACCAAATTCCGTTACACAAATAAGCCGCTAGTCTAGTTGCCCATCGTTCGCCCGTTTTGTTGTTCGTGTGTACTTTAGTAACAATATAATAACAATAAACAATACAATATCAAAAAAAAATGTATATAAATAAAAATCAGATGAGAAAAAACAATAAAGCATTAGGCTATCTTCAAATATAGATCACAGTAATCTTATTTATATTGACAACATTACTTAATTAATAAGCCAACTCACACAAGTCCATTTATTACTTGTATCCATCACACTTACTCTCCTAAACTAGCAAGCGAACCCTTTAAGACAGTGAAAAATACACAAGACATACAACTCGGCTAATTTAAGGAGCCTACCTTATCTTAGTGTAACTTCGATATCGGGTGTCATTTGTCTTCGTCAGTGTTGCCCGGTGATCATTTATGCTACAGCACACCCTACCCTTTCGGTGGAAACACACGGGTATATATTTGTTAGAGCAGATCTGAAGCTATAGTCAACCTATTTCCTTGATTTGTATATATATGACGTAGTAGCTTTCAGCTAGTTTAGTGGAAAAGTCTCCCTATCCATTTTGTTTTTAGTATTTTTTTGTTATAGTGGCAGTAGAAATACATCATCTGTGAAAATTAAAATGCTTAGCCATCACACTTCATGAAATATAGCCTAGTGACTGACAGACAAAGTTGGAACCCTAATAATGAATAGTTCTTTTACGCCATGCACTTTATTTTTTCAAGACTTTTTTTCGATACCTATATAAAAATAAAGGGAGTTGTTTGAGTAAGAAACATTTTTTTATACCACTTAGGTGGCAGACAAGCACACGGCCCACCTGATGGAAAGTGGTTACCGCGGCCTATGAACGTATGCAACACCAGGGGCTTGTAATAAATGGGCTAGGCTATTTTTAGTATAATAAGATAAGTAGGTATACAATACATGTGAATAGCAAACTAACTTCAACCTAATAGTCTACCTACTATAACTTAATCTTTTTGTTGTAGCAATTGGCCAACTAGCTCGACACAAAAAGCTTCAGTAAAAACTAACCGCAAACACTCCTCACTTTCATCCCTATTTCCACCAGTTTAAGTTCTAATTTCCCATGACATATGTGGTGAAGGGATGACTAGAGTTTTCCTAAGGAAATTGCCGCCACTCATTTGTGGATGTACAATGACATCGCGTTTTTACGAGTCAACGACTGAGGGTAGATTTGGTTGTTGGATTTTTTTTGTCTCGAGTTGTTCTTGAAAATACTTGTTCAGATGTATGGTGTGCTTATTACAGAATAGAATGAGCAGTACAAACTGACGAGCTACATGGGTAATAAATGAAAAGCATTGGCGCCTCTGCCTAGGACGAGTAGAATTGCGAGGATAGTGTCGTAGAAGGTGACATGCGTGACAATGACTCTTTTCAAGAGATGCCAAAGATATAGAAAATGGAGAAATAAACGACAAAAGTTTCTCTCAGGCAAGAGTCCATAGGATCCTCTTCGGTTGCGACTGAGTAAGATGAAATTATTGGTACAGATCAACCCTAGTAGACAAGTGGCACCTTGCCGGCGTACTGTGGTGTGATGAATATGGGGGATTGAAGTGGCATGGTACCCACGGCCCTAAAGACCATGAATTCGGACTTTTTGGTTTATCAGTCCATGTTTGTTTGCATTCTTGAAGCCTCCTTAACGCGCTGAAAGAGGGTGCCAGCAGTACCATTTCGTCCGCATCTTTTTTCTTTCTTTTCTATTCTAGAAACTGACAATTTGTCTAGAGACAAGGGATGTACAGTTAAGTAGTCAAAGACAAGCTAAAATATTAAACATTATTATTAATTAAAACCATCTTGTATATTTTATGATCATAAGAAATCAGCATATTTCCAAAGATACCCGAAAATTGCCGATCACACCCGAATCCATGATTAGTTTACCGTTATTATTTGCATACGTCCGAACGTTTGTTTTTCAAATTTGGAACAGCCGAGTGGACCCGAACATTGTCCGAACAATAACTCGTCCAAGATGTTTCAAGCAGTTAATTTAGTTTACTTTGATAAGGGTCACCCTTCCAAGTAGGTACTCCCAGGTAGCCGGTCAGTACTACGACAAATATTGAAACTATTGAGTTTGTATAAGTAGGTTGCTTGGGAAATTATTAATTATTGCTTACTATGTTCAAATTGATAGGTTGGGATAGTGGTAATTGGATGATTTTGATACTTGTTGGGTAACCCTTAAAACGTCTTTAATTTTTCAAAATTTGGAAGGTATGCTAACCTTTCCTATAGATTTAGATAGGAAAAAGTGAACACGTGCAAATAAAGAAATCCTACACATAAAGATAGAAAAGAAACCTATGAAAAAAAACAACTAGATTGCATTAGGTATACATCATGGATACTTACTACACTACACATGGAGTATTTTTTTTTTATAATTCTTTGTTAGCAAACAAGCACACAGCAAAGCAGGCTGATAGCAAGCGGGTTTTTGCATCCATTATTTTCTAGCTTTGTGCCGCGGCTCCACCCGCGTGGATTTCAATTATCGCGACTAAACATTGCCTATTTGTTAATCCAGGGTTTCATCTAACTCCATACCAAATTTCATTGTAATCCATTCAGTAGTTTTTACGTGAAAGAGTAACAAACATCCATCCATTCATTAATCCATACTTACAAACTTTCGCGTTAAGTAATAATATTTCTAGGATGTAGGTATGTAGATTAGTACCTACGCCAAAAAATATTTTAACTAAACTACCAAGTGTCATAATTTAATGAGTCCCTAGGTCCCTATGACTAAAGATATTTCCAGAAAATTGCCTGATAATCACATATTTTTTCAGTACTACAAACAATACAAGCAAATTGGAGTAAATCTAAATAAAACAGGGCCGAGTATAATTATAAATTCCGCGTCACTCGGCAACGGTGGAACAATGAAGTTAATCCATCAGGCAAGTCCTCGGGCGTGGGCAGAGATAAGAAGAGGGCCGAAGCCCGCACCCCGACTGTCTTAGGCACCTACCCCGGTTCTAGAGTAGAGAATAGCTGTAGAAAGGCAAGTGGCTAACGTTTCTGTCTATAGTCATAACGTTATATTGTTGTGCCTATAACATAGAGAGGATAGTTATTTCAAATATTGTCATTGCATACTGTCGAATATGCCTCCCAATGTGCGTCATAGTACCAGATCTTCCACCTTGGGCATTCTATCTATCCACAATAATTGTGTTACTTCAATTTTTTTTTTCAAATGAATCACATTTTGTTTCATGATATATTTATATACATACTTTATGACATAATATTGACAGGGGAGCTTCAATTTGGGGTCGAGACCAAATAGTTAATTCCGATTATTTAACTGATCCGAATTAAACGTCTTCCAAAGATTCACCGTGGTGCGAGGCATTGCTATGCTCTTTCTCTTTTAACATCACTTACCTTTGGCAATTTTCCTCATTTTGTGAATCTTACTTCATAGCACACGCAGTCTATTAGGCATAAACCTAGGTCACTCGCGACCCGTCTGCATCTTAATCCCCAAACATTGTCCAGTCCTTAAGGCCACCCTTCTCAGCCAGTGACGTCCACCTGGGCCTGTCATATGAATATTAATTCGACCATATCTTGACCCCTGTCCGACAGTAAGAAACCTTGTGCCTTGACGTATGAATATCTCAAGTAATAGATGAGGTAATGTTTTTGCTTTATGATTAATAGACATCGTAGTCTGTATATTTTTTATAATAATAATTGGGAATGGTTTATTTTCGTAAATTTTGGATGGACAGTAGTAAGTTTAGTGAAATGATTATCATAACAAATATTCATTAAAAATGTAAGTGTCGCATTTTAAAACTCATAATAGAAGCATACTAAGTTATATTTATCTACCATCCCAACATTCTTACGAACTGTTGGAAACAATGAATGATTTTTCAACCATTTTTAAACATTGAATTTTGATGACTGCGCCCAATTGTTTGAATGAATTTGTTTATAGCATTTATTATGCTAACTTTTAAGTTCGAAAAACATTGGAAAAAATGAAATGCTCAAGTGAGACTCGAACTCACGACCTTTCCCTTACAGGGGGACTGCTCTGCCAACTGAGCTATTGAGCACCACCTGAATCATTCCAAATTTTCCTTCTCTTTATATCCGTCTTTAAGGGCGACGGTGCAGCCATCTACCAACATTCTTACGAACTATTGGAAACAATGAATGATTTTTCTACCATTTTTAAACATTGAATTTTGATGACTGCGCCCAATTGTTTGAATGAATTTGTTTATAGCATTTATTATGCTAACTTTTAAGTTCGAAAAACATTGGAAAAAATGGTTGAAAAATCATTCATTGTTTCCAACAGTTCGTAAGAATGTTGGTAGATGGCTGCACCGTCGCCCTTATAGACGGATATAAAGAGAAAGTGTATGTTGTGTTGACTTTTATGACAGTGACTGGCGGCTGACCTCGCAAACCTGAAAGAAGAGCCTGTGCCAGAGTCTCTCCTATTGTTTAAAACAGGTAGGTACACTTCTCTTAAATTCTATGAAAATTGTTAACATAGGTATTTACTAGCTTTGCCCGCGGTTCTGCCCGCGTGGATAGTAAAAAAATATTCCACAACATTCTACACAACGCTATCTAGACCCATGGTAAGCAAAGTAAGTAGCTTTTTATTTTTTTATTTTTTTTATCGTGCGCAAAATCCCCACGGATACCACCCCCACGGAGCCGGTGGAGGCGGTTATGTCGGACTCGAACCGACTAAAACGCACACCGCCTTGGGTCCTTGGTTGTCGGAGGTGAGATTGCCGAAAGCATATCTCTCGCACCCCGGCATACCCAGGACCATCTCTTTCGAGATGGTCCCTTTCGGGTTGTGGGGACCTCGGTGTCCCCAACAGCAAAGTAAGTAGCTTGTGTTATGGAATCTAGAATGCGGATAAACATACTTAGATACATTTTTTTTGTAAATAAATTCATATTATACATAGAAAACATCCAGACTAATGCAAATACTCATATTCATGCATACAAATATTTGCACTGAGCGGGGATCGAACCCGCGCCTCCTGTGGAGCAGCCGCGTTCACTACCGCCACGCCACAGAGGCTCAGTTTTATTTAGTCGCCCTGTACGACACCCATGGCAAGGAATGGGGTGGCCCCATTCTACTCCCTACCAACACGTTTCTTAATAATCTCTTAGAAACAGATATATTATCCGAAGTTTCGGCCCGTAGCGGCGGTCAGCACAAATATTGTTCTAATTGATTAGCCCTTGTTAAGGATTGCGGTCAAGATTTTGATATTGAGGGGTGTTTTCTTAGGATGTATTGTATTGAAGTATGGAATATTAATATTGAGAACGTATCTTATACGCTCACGGCTTGTTTTATTGATAGGGTAGGCAGAAGTGATTAGTTTTAAGCGGGGCGTGAAAAGGCATCTAACGAGGCCGTCAAGCTGAGTGCCACCACTGTTAACATGGTAGGTACATGTTTCCGATGGTGACCCTCTTTCCGAGACTTTGCCTTTAGCCTAACATCAGGCGAGGTGAAGACAAATTGACGAGTCCTATATAAATAAAATAAGGTATACTTGTTGCAATGAAATGCCATGTTGGTTCTTAATTCTTAATCCTTTATTGCACACAAATAGTACAGCCGTATTACATAAAAGATAATTTCAAGAACATGTACAAAGGCGAGCTTAATTCATTATGAGTTCTCTTCCAGCAAACCAGAGAGTAGCAGAGAAGTAAGTAGTTAGGTTATGAAGGTATGTGAAGTGTACAAAAAAAAACAGATTATTAAAAGGTTACCTAAACAGGTACATAACCCCGGAGGAGTAGAATAGGATCACCCCAGCTCTTCCTGTGGTTGTCTAGAAGGCAACTGATATCTATCCAACAGTATATAAACATACAACCCAAGACGAAGTATCCGCTAGACGACAATAGGCTCGCCCCCTATAACGTGGGGTTGAAAATCATAGCTGAAATCCATAGTTGGAAAAACGTATTGGCCTGCACCTTCGGGGATTTACCAGCGTATATATGTATGTAATGAAATGAAAATAAATGCTCGAAGTACTTTTTTTTTTCAACAATATTAGTAACAGAAATTATTCGTACCAATATTCCCTCTAACCCAACCCCTCCTGCTAAGCTAATAGTTTGTTAGGAGTGTAGGTTCACGACGGTAGTATAATGGCCAGGCCCTCGATTCTACTAAAGCTAAACCATTGTGGTATCGCAGTCAGTGCAAAAAATGACATTCAATTTTACACTTTATTTCTTCACATCTAAAGTCCAAAATGAAATGAAAACTGACACTGTTTTCATTTCATTTTTTACACTTTTTCTATAACTCTGCCATAAGTCATATAATGTTGAACTTCAAGGCCATTCGCTTTAAAGTCTATTATTTAATACCGTTTGGCTTTAGCAGAATTGAGGCCCAGGATTCGAGGCGGAACCTCTCATTCGTGGTTCCAAAAGTATAAAAATATTTCTCAACATTCTACACAACGCTATCTAGACCCGCGGTAAGCATAGCTTAACTAGCTTGTATTAAGGAATCCAGAATGCAGATGAACATAGATACTTAAATACATACCTATTATACATAAAAACAACCGGACTAGTGCAATACCCATATTCATGCAGACAAATATTTGCACTGAGCGGGAATCGAACCCGCGCCTCCTGCGTAGCGGCCGCGTTCACTACCGCCACACCACAGAAGCGGGCAAGCCGTTTAGTACGCCAAGAATTATAGAGATGGACATCGGAATTTCATACATAAAAGGTAGGTATCTAGGTATATGAAACAGGTAGGTATATGGTACATACACTTCGATTCAAATCACGACCGATCCCAACTAATACCAACCCCCAACAATAACCATTCGAAATTCAAAATGTATGTCGCAATACCATCCAGTTCCGGTCGAGTTTGAATATCCGTCCAAGTTGGACTTCCGCCGGAAGCGGCCGCACCCAACATGGCGGACGTCTTTATCTGAAGAATTAACTTGTGATAGTTATTCAAATGCGTTCGGTCAAGGAAAGGGTGGGTGTGATAAGGTGACCTACCTCGCCTGTTTGAATAGTAATTTTGGGTTTACACTACGTGTATAATGGGTTAATCTAAAATGGGTAAGCGTCAGCGCGTACCAAAATCTTCTAGACCTAAATATAATATCACAAAGCATTGCTACTGTAATTTACCTAATAATGGATGTTTCTGCTAATGGTCTGCCCGTGTCCTTATTAGAAACCTCATATCACCCCTTTTTTAGTCCCCAAATAATGTATGGAAATCTGATTGATTTGTTAACATTTATTATCACGGCACCGCTCTCTTGAGTAGTAGCGTGATTATATATAGTCTAAAAACATCGTCGATAAACGGACTATTCAACACAAACAGTATCATTTTCGTAGCTACTAGTTATTTAGAACTTACGACATAACATAACATAAACATACATATAACATAAACTCATGCCTATATTCCCCGAAGGGGTAGGCAGAGGTGCTAGCACCCACATTTCGCCAGTTTATGTTTAGGTCCCAATGTAATAGGTGGCGAGCCTATTGCCATTAACCGGGCACTTATAAACCCGCGATAAATACACACATACTTCGAAAAGCATTGAAAAGTCATTGGTGCGTGCCATGGTAAACCTGGGATCGAACCCGAGACCTCGTCTCAGCAGTCCATTACCCATAGCACTAGGCTACCGCAGATACAATATAAATACAAGAACAACTTACGAGTATATCAATTTAATTTTTTTGTGAACAAGGGAATCAACTAAATATGGTGATGAACCTTCAGATTCACCCAAATCATTCAAAAGAAAAGCAATATGCGTATGCAGAGTTTTAATAGTGTAATTCACACACCTGTGTCCCTCAGTCCCTCTGGCTCGTGTTACAACAATTAGTAACTTAAGTTATTCTCTGAGGAGACTTAGTTTATCACACCTCTCCATATCTCGAAGACCCCACACATTTAATCATTAATATTAAACAACTTGACTATCCAACACTTTCTCGTACAAATCCAACAGATATTTCAAACGTAAGTTTACGCAAGGTGAACTGAGGGTTGTATATAATTGTGAAGGGTGGCAGGGGGTGGTCAGTGTTTGTGATTTGTAAATGGGCTCAGACCTTAGCCCTTTCTACAGACGGGGATATATCACGTAGGCGGCGATAACTTTGTTTAAGGATTTGTATAGAGATGATAATACCACCATCATTTTAGAATGATTGCATATTTAGATATGCAATAGTCATCTTGAAAATATTAGTGTTTCATAGTGCAATTTGCGTCGTTTTTTTGTGCAATAAAGTTATTTTTAAGACATTGCTTATATCATCTGATGTTGATGTACAAATATAGAGTTGTCTATCTATCTATCATCTCTTTATAGTTAATTTATCTATAGATAGATAATTATATTTATAGATAATATATCTCAAAACCAATTGGTTAATAACGTTTATCAAATAAGTAATTAAAATACCTACACCTAACCTTCTCCTTGACCTTGTGCTCAATAAATTAGTATTTGGAATTTTGATCCTTTTTTGAATATTGATCCTTCTTAAACTGTTTTTATTGGCTTAGCATTTTTTTATTCGTTATACTCTATTAGTTTCCTTTTCGAACCTACCCTTATAGGATATGGACCAGAGTAACAGAATAAAATAATAAAGCTACTGTTTTTAAAATGAAACATTTTTTTCTTTCTTTCTTCTTTCTTTCTTTCTATTATTTTTTTATTCACACTGAAATCAATCCTCTAATTCAGAATCCTTGTTAACACAAAAATGATACAGTCACACCTCAAACCACTCTATATATATAAGCAGAATATGCCTGTAGAATTGTCTGTCGAGATATCTTAAGGGCACAAAGGTTCCCGCAAATTGCCGAAGTAAGTGTAACGTCCGAACTGAAATACATTATCTGGACTGGATGGGCTGCGATCGGTAGATTTATTGTTTCGGACTGTACTGCCTGTCCTATTTCCTTGGGATATAAACGATTGTTTTGCCCTTAATTTTCCTCTGGATTGGAGAGGTGCCAATAGTGGGTTAAATTCGTACCTCCCTAAGCAAAACAGTAAGTATGGTGACAAGGCTTACAAGGTTAGGTATCTTCGAAGTCTAGTACAAAATAAAAGTATCTTCTATACCAAAACTCGATAGTTATTACGACTGTTTCAGAAACTATTTATTGGTGTTTGGTACTAAAAAAGTTATTACAAAACAAAAAGTTATACATCACTGTGTCAATGTCTACATAATATTGCTAGATTTTTTCTGAGATAAAAAAATATGGATGGCAAAATTCATGTGCGAATAAACACATTGATTTCTGATTTATTTTGACTGGTTTTATCGTGATGGGGTAATCTTTTTCAGATGCTGTATGCGGTTGGGTACTAGCTCGTCCAAAGAACTAGAATTTACTTATCATAACTCAAAATTTTAAGCATTAATACTGCTAATTACTTGTAGGTACTCTTCTATCTAATCTTTAGTCCTTGAAGCAAAACTTAAATGTTCCTCTAATATCAGTTGAACGTTCATCACACTTGCACTGTTTCTCACAGCCGCTCGTGTCCGACGTTTAGCATTAAATATATGTTTTACCACCTTATAAAGATTGCGTCTGAGATCCGCGCCCAGGGCATGCCGCACGAAGCACTTGTATCGCCTACGACAGTTCTTACCACCTTTGTAGTCTGGGAGCCTGGTATCTCTAATAGGCTCGCGAAAATTTTATTGTTGTCAAAATAGCGTTTAACATATTGTTTTTATTTTTACCAATAACTTAGTATTTTATCCGATTCTTTGTATTAAATTCTTCTCATCGTTAATTCCTGTAACTTAACAAATGGTGGTAAAGATACGTAACTTAATATTTAGCTGTTTATGTAATCCATAAACGCTATGCTACCTAAAAGAAAGAAATGGAAAGATAAACGGAAAGAAATAAAAGAATTCCAATGGTGCAAACACCATTCGTATCTTTGCTTGAAAAGATTTGAATAGCTATGACTCTATCATCTCCAAATAATAATTATGTTCTTTGAAAGGAATGCTAACAGTGCCCGCTGAGTTTCCGGAGTCTTCTCAGGTCAGGGCCGCGTTTCGAACCGGTGCGGCGGTCCATTTGCTAAACTAGTATTTAATATTTATTTTATTTTGACGTTTTGTAAGTTCCGATTTAATGGTCTATGCAGAATAAACGATTTTGATTTTGATTGATTTTACAGACAAAATTTTGCTTACCAGTTTTGTTTCTTCTTTCCTTCAAGGACAACATTTTCTTCCACCAATCTCCTGAACTATAAACTTAGATACACACACGCGGCCACGTACCGGTGTGCGCTGGCCCGCGGCCCCCATGTGTGCCATGACGGAGCGGCGTGACTCGCGCCTGGAATGTTTATTGGTCCAGCCAGGGCTTGCAGGACAGCATTAGTTATTGATGGAAATAAGACAATTACTGTGGAGACTTGATCAACCGAACTATACATGGAGCATTCGATTTAGCGCACTAAAATTATCCTATTGCTATACGCCATTAATTTTGGTGGATTTCAAAAAAACATGTTTCTTTTTTACTAATCTCATTAACCTTTTTTTTTCGTGCGGAGATCCCCTCGGATACCTCCCCCGCCGGAGCCGGACGGAGGTTATGTCGGATTCGAACCGACTAAAACCGCACGCCGACTGAGAGGCGTGGTGCTAGGCCGGAGGTGAGGTTGTCATCGACATATCCCTCGCACCCCGGCTGACTCCTTACGGTCTGGCCCTCCTCTCATTAACCGTGATGCAATATTTTATACTTTTATCAGTCAAGCTTATCACCCACTTCATGGTATGCAGTTTTTGGTGTTTAATATTGACCATGCACCATGCATGCTTTTTGACCTTTTGGTGTCATTCTTTCGATTGGATCAAGTAGAATTGAACTTGTTCGCTTATGTTCGTGAATCGAAAAGTTACTCTATTTTAAGGGACAATGGAAAAATCATTATTTTATATCCGAGGCTTTCACTTTGGTGCTTAGGCCCGCTTTTTCTTCTCTTCTTAGTTTGGCTTTTACGACTTCCCTTTTCTTGCTGAGACGGAAAGTTGCGTTACATCCTGGACCGTCACAGTCAGTAGGTGTACTGCTTAGGGTTAGGTATGCTTGGTCCCATAACTCCCATAGCCATAATCCACCATTGCTCGTACAAAACCCTCATTAAGTATTGTTCTATCCCTTACTCACATCCCTGGAGTTTAACACTTTAATGCCCAGTACACACAATCAGATATTTGTTTTAAATTATGGTAATAAAATGTCGGTGAAAGTCACGAGCGCTTGAGTTGAGCGCGCGTGCGCAGGGAGACGGGGATGAGCGAATTGGATCGGTATCCGCATCGGGATAGGCATTAAACGTGATTCAAATTTGTTAGCGAGAGGTCAAATAAATATTGTGGGGTTTTACGTAAAGTGTGAGCTCTTTGTTGTGTTATATGAGAAGGATAATACGTTATGTTAGGAACTTTTTTGTTTCACATCGAGTATAAATTTAATTTACGATTTGTTCCCCTTTTTTAAATCCTTATAGAATACATGCAAAAACTATACCTAATAATATCTAAAACGATGATACATAGTACAAAATAAATATAAGTCAAATACTTGCTCAAGAGTCTTGTTACAAAGAAAATGGGGGCATACCGGCCGGGGGCAACCTGGAATGGGAGCATAACGGACCCCTATTAAATACTATCTTACGTTGTTACATGTGAGAAAAAGAGAAGGCGTTCTTATTCTTCCTTCGAATGGACGGCACTAGGTACTACCACATACGTTAGCAGGTAGGCCGTGGTCTATAGAGCAACTCCGCACTCACACCGCAGGTCCACGTTATCCTAGAAATCCTAAACTCCGAATACGAGTCGGTTAAAGCAGGAACAATCGAACTGACGTTAATCAGTCTATTAATCAATTAGCCTATTGCCCACTGCTGGACATATACCTTTCCCAATGTGTGCCATTGCTCCCGATCCTTCGCCTTCCTTATCAAGTCTATCCCGGCCACCAGCTGGCTAAGGGGCGTCTCACCTTCCGTTTGCCTTCTCACGTTATTAAAAGTAACAAATAACTCCATTCATTAAATCTAATACAAATCTAGGAACCACATAACTCATACATACATACAAACAGATATTAAGATGAGATACAATGCAGTGTAAGCTGACGCATACTTGGCGCGGTCTGAGCGGGAAATGCGCAGTGAGAGATAAGCCGATCCGAACGGACTTTGTGATGTCTACTGTCCGCGCGTCTCCGTTGTGGGGCGGATTTGTGTGGATACGGCATGTGGGAGGCATGTAGCAGTTAATAATTTGCTTTTTTTTTTCAAACAAATACAATATGGAGTTCTTCAAGAAGGGCACAAGAAGGTTCTTGCACGGTCGGCAGCACGAGTGACTGTAACCACTTCCGGTCAGGTCGACCGAGTGCTTGCCTGCCACCTAAATGACCCATGGTTCTATGCAGTGTCAATCCATTGGTACTAAGGTCCAATATTCATACGAAAACAGCAACGGGAGGCATTTCAAAAGATCCCTTAATCAATTGTTGATTGGTAAATTTTATTGATTGCATGTAGATATTATTTGATGAAAACTATAAAAATGTTATTTTTGATTGTGTGATGGACAATGTGAACCTTTGAGAATGCCGTAAGGCGAAACCGGTCATGTCTAGAAATAAAATCAGTGGAAAAGTACAAGTGTGTTATTCAATATGTGTAGCATGATTATGTGTTAGCAGATTCCACCAAGCGCCATCAATCTCCAGTATAAACAGTATAAAAATGTTTGTTTTTATACGAGCAATACCAACCTAAAATTCAATATTAAAGTCACAGCTGTCTGACAGGTGATATCCTATATACTATATAGGGATATTGATAAACCAATAAGTAAAGTTCAAATAATTCTCCTGTTGCGAAATCATGATCATTAGCCAAACAAACATTGCGAAATATATTCCTAATCAAGCTTATCCACACTACTCCCACGTCCACCTACAAGCAAATCAGAGCAGCCCAGAGTCGCATTGTTGCACTGATTTAGAACGGCAGACATCTCCAAACTAACTCGACTCTCACGTATTAATATATTCTATTCGATTCGATAATTCGCTAGACACCTACCGATGTATCGATTAGAGAGCGATTAACGAGTTTCCGATGTATCTCTCGATGTTCGATTAGTTTTGTGTTCGATGTGTGAAGTTTGTTGTTTGGTCGGTTGGCTTAGAAATTGGTAGAGAAATTTTATGGTTACGCGAGTATAGGTACTGGCATATATCTTTCGTCACAAAATGTACTCTACGCAGTAAACGTTTTTTGGTCGTCTTTTGAGGATATTATCATGGGGTACTATGTCGGTGGAGGAGCCAAACAGTACGCAGCTTCATTTGTCTTGTACTTGTACTTGGGGTCAAAATAAATGCACGTAACTTTATGTACCCTTGATGGATACTTTATGTAGAGGGTTTAGAGCTTTGTAAGAATGCCTTAAGTTCCTAATACTAGGTATAAGTTTAACCATTTTAACAAGAATTCCTTAAAATAAAATGCGTGCCAATAGCCTACTACTTATTTTTGGATGTGACGATTCGCACACTAATAAATTAACTAAGTGCGAATTGCCTACAGAAAAAAATATTTAAAGGAGTCGATTCGCACGTTTTGTGCGAGTTCAATTCGTGCGAATTGTCCAATAAGCCAGAAATTCACTATCCCCGGTTGCGTCCCAAACTTACATTAAGGAGGTCGAAACTTTCTTTCTCCTTCTCAATTTTATATAGTATATCCTTTTTACTCTTTTAAGCGTCAGCCGTCTGATCATTCACCCCCTTAAGGTAAAGCCCCCCATCATCATCAAAACCCCGTCCATCAATCGGTAGGTAAAACACCTTTTTTTTTACTTGCGGAAATCTCATCGGATACCTCCGACTAAAACCGCACGCCGTCTGTGGGTTGTCGTATTAGACCGAAGGTGAGGTTATCTTCAACATATCCTTCACACCCCAGCTGACCCAGGGCCATCCCTATCGGTCTGGCCCTCCTCAGGGGTCATCGGTGTCCCTAACTCGCCCCCGCCGCCTCGCCCACAGATAAAACACCCCGAACAAAATGCTAATAAACACAAAAATATATGCACTGAACTTCTAACCGCTTTACTACTGAGCCACAGGTCATATTATCATTACTACACCGTAGGGGAATATAAAACTTTTATTTCTAGATAAAATCTCTGCTACGTTAATAAGTATAATCTAATTGAACAGTCTTAATTAAACGGGGCATTAAACCGCGATTGCAACCTCACACGCTCCTTTACGAGCCGTTTGCTTAATTGACAGTTAAGTAGAAAAGGTAATAGTTTTAATAAAGTTACCTAAAGGGGTTATAGGGGTTTAGCAGATTTCTCTACATGCTTCGGAAATAAACGTTTTAGAGCTGAATAACTTTTAGTTTGTATTACCTATATCTTATGTATTTTAAATTTAAATCGTTGTATCTTGTGCGTGCGTGCATGTGTGCGTATGGGCGTGCGTGCGTGCGTATATGCGTGCGTGCGAACGTCCGTGCGTGCGTGCGTGCATGCTGGGGTGAAGAGAAGTGAACAGAAAACGGCTTAGATCCTTTATGACTTAAATGTTAATCAAACAGTATCAAAATGCATTTGTCCTAGATATTCTTCACATAAATCAGTAACATACCTACTTATTATTTGTTCTACAGATATTTCTTGGGGAGACCATTTTGCATATACTATACCACATTGAGTTTACCATCAAAAGCAAATAGTTTGAACTCTATTTCGCAAGCCAAAGGGTTTATTTTTCATTTTAATAGTGGTATTATATATTGTGGTTTTATAGACAGTATAGTTTATCTAAATCGGTCAACCGTCGTGTGGGGGCCGGGGCGTTTATAAATCATTGCATGTATCGGTTGCTGACAATATTTTCTATCAGCTATTTTAGTAAACGACTAGTCGATGTGCACGAATTTTACTGACGGTATTACGATCGAGAGATCCTGGGTTCGAATCCTGACCATTACACTCCTAATCTTAGCTATAGTCGTGAGCGGGAATTTCTCTTTATAAAGTCAGTAGCACTCTTGAAGTGTCCACTGAAGAATGTGGTTACAGAGGTATCACCTGAGAAACGTCACAAACTGTCATAATAGGTGTCGGTTACGATGTCATGAGTTCAATGTTTTTTTTCTCATTTCAAAAGATGATCTTCGAAAAATGCCAAGCGTGGCTAAAGAAGCTTTCACTCCAAAAATTAGTGCTCTGATGAACATGCGGTGCAAATGCTCATAGGCCATGGTAACCTCTAGCCATAAAGTGGACCTTGTATTTACCTGCTATTATTGGTTCCCGGTGAACTCGAATAGGGTCACGTGGGTGTCGTAGAACTCGACTAAGGGACAGCGCTTTTCTCCATCTTACATCAAAGTGCCTGCTGATGGTAATCGCGGGACTGAAAATCCTAGTTAGCGAGATATGGGCATCAAAACACCTCTGCCTACGTCTTCGGGGATTTATAGGTGTGATTATAATATATGTAATAACTTTGAGCCGCCTAGTTCCCAGCAGTAGAATTTGTGCCATCCCATCTCTTCCCATGCGGTGTCGTACAAGGCGACTAAAGGATAGGGCTGTTTAACATCAGACAGATATATACAGCCCATACTCGGCCTCAGATATAGGCTAGAGTCAACAATTGTGCCCGGAATAATATGGCAATAGGTTCACTCCCTATTACATGGGATCGACTACATTTATTGGTGAAATGTGGGTGTTAATTCACCTCTGCCTAACCCTCCGGGGCTAAGGCGTGATTATAATATATGTATTAGCTTACTTACTTTGTAAGCTAAGTTACTTTGTAAACCAATAGAGTATATTTTAACTTTCTAATGGTGGTTTTCTAGTTACCGTAATAGTTTAATTACATGTTAGGTACCTCTCTCTCAGTAAATGAATATTCTCATTACATGGTCTCAGCTAGAGGTGTACATCCACATTATACGTACTAGGTAGTATGTATTTACAAAATAAATAATTAAGAATGTTTATCTTTTTCTTCTTTTTTTATGTTTCTATGTATAATATGACGTATGTTACAAAAAAAGTATTTAAGTATGTTTATCCGCATTCTAGATTCCATAACACAAGCTAGTTAGGCTATACTTGCCATGTATGTTTTATATTGATTTTTGTGGGTGTTATTTCGTATTTTGTATGTGTGTGTGTGTGTGTGTGTGAGTGTGTGTGAGTGTGTGTGAGTGTGTGTGTGTGTGTGTGTGTGGTGTGTGTGTGTGTGTGTGTGTGTGTGTGTGTGTGTGTGTGTGTGTGTGTGTGGTTAATAAACGCATCTTTCATTCTTTTCTTTCTTCTTTCTTTCCATGGGTCTAGATAGCGTTGTGTAGAATGTTGTGAAATAGAAAAAAATAGAACAACCAAGCTGAAGTGGCAGTGGGCTGGCCACGTCTGTCGAAGGACCGATGGCCGTTGGAGCAAATGAGTCCTAAAGTGGAGATATTGAACATTGGCGTTGTTGGGGATCGAATCCCCTCTCTCCATTAAATAGTATGTTACGTTAAGGTAATCTGTGGTTAAGGCACCTTTAGACGAAGAGAGTTTATCGCCTCGAATACATGATTCTCGAAAGGAGAGAAAAAAGTTGCATCGTATAAACACTCGCAGAAGCAAATAGTCCTCGCCTGGCGAGAATTGCCTCTTATTGGAATATTCTATAATACTTCAAAATAGAATTTTAAAGCAATGATATAAAGCATAACGTCAAATGTCACTTACGAAACTCGTATGCAAGAATTGAGCGTGTAAACACTTTGACAGGGCGATTATTATACAATAATAATCACGGAATTTAACGCGATCATGGAATAGGTACATTACGTACCTTTGATTTGATGACGATGTTTCGACCAGGTTACACCAGCCGTGGTCACAGGCTGACTGGTTCCGTAGTGCACGCCCGCCGTCTTCGAGTCCGTGAGGTAGCAGGTTCTTCATCTACCCGCACATTCTCGATATTTTGTTTTCGCCATGTACCGTCATATACGTAGTCGAAAACGAAACGACAGGCAAATCAAAGGTACGTATTTACCTATACCATGATCGGGTTAGTTCCCGTTATTATTATTGTATATCATGGAACGCGAGGGTTTAAAAGTTAGGGTGATTATTGCTAGCAATTATCGCATACAACTTTATCGACTCGAACGTGCGAGAAACTTGCACCGTTTAAATGACGCCTAACCTTTTTACCGTAGTTTGGCTTTTAACAGAGACTTAGATTTTTGTATTTACTTTTTAAATGGTTGTCGTAACCTACTGCAACATAACATTACAAATCGCCTCAACCATAAAGGGCCGATATCCCATACCTAGCCTTTGACCACGCCTACTCAATGACAATAATTAACACACACACGCACACACACATACGAACGAGAGAATGTAGCACACACTAATAAAACTAAACACCAGTCTGCATTGACCTCTCAAAACGTTTAGTTTCTTAATAATTGGTAGAACTTTTGGGTGGCGATACGTTTCAAGTTATAATAGTTGATTGTGGTATATTATTCTGGTCCAGATTGTATGTTACTTTGATATTATCTTTGATAAGGAGTGGGCATGGAATACTAAATGAAGTAGTTATAATATGCCAATAAAGCTCTATCAATTTATATGTTCTACTCACGATTTCATCGAGCGAACCGAGATATGTTTAAATGCAAATTTTGAACTGAATATGAAATACCTACTTAGGTATACATACCTAAACTTTTTCTTTACCTACCTACATATTGACTAGGTAGGTAAATTGCTGTGTACAGACAGGTGTATATGTTTAACGGATGCAATATGATGTACAGCTATTTTACTTTTTTCTACCCTACCAAGAGTCTCATGGCAACCCAAAATCATCTGCTAATCGGTACACCTACTGGCCTATTGGACTAGGCTCAGACTCAGGCCTTTCTCGCCGAGCGACAGCTGTCGTTACGTATTTCGTAGTACAGGAAAGCTATCAGCACAGCGGTTCTAAACTGTCAGGTCCACCATCTTATGAGCAATTTCATTCCTGTCTGGAGTACGCTTGAAGTGATACGTAATCATTTTCAAATAAAAATGTTTGGAACCGCTGAAACTTTGTTTACCTTTTTTCTCTCGCTTCGTTGGCTGTACTTTAGTTGAACCATTACCAATGGTCGTTCAAGAAAAGGTAATCGTACCGCAAGCAGCAGATGTCTCGTTAAGGGGTCGTGGATCAGGGGCGTGACGAACAAGCTACTGCAGTACGCAAGCACCGGTACTGACACCGGCATCACCAGGGGTCGTCAACAGTTTTTGTGAACCATTGAGCATAAAAGAATAGAGATCCGGTTCTCAACATTCCATGGATTCACCGTGCGGTCGCCGGGTCCGTGGCGTGGTACAGAGAGGAACACTGTGACGGCGCCTGGGGCTTGCGACCCAGATGTAGGTTTAGGATTCGAATCGCACCAATGTATTCTCAACCCATAGTTGTATGGTTAATTTTGATGGGATTTCAAATTGGTGGCAATGGCATGTTCGTATTTTCGTTTTTTAAATTATTAAGTGTTACTATATTCCATTTGTTTGGGTACTTATCTACAGTGTGTGTCTTTTTATTAACATTTTTTATTTAATCAAAATCATGATCCTCCTTTGGCTTCGCAGTAGTCGAGTCAAAAGTCAGCTCACTCCAAAATTACCTACTTGAACTTATGAGTGTTATTAGTATAGCGCAGATTGAAAGAGGCTAGCAATAGTCTGCAATAGAAGTATTGATTTTTGTTTTCACTTTTTACACCACCGTTTAAAAAAAAAAGCTTAAAATGGATAATAAAAAAGTATTCAGCATTTGTTAACCCCTGAAATAGTATTGATCTCAAAAACATAATTATACACACGGATGCGCATGATTCACGAAATATTTGAATACTGTATCATAAACATTCGCTACACTGAAACAAACTCAATTGCGATAATGAACACAAATAAAAATCAACCTTGTATTCCAACCTTTAGAGGCTTCTTTCTAATGACAGTTACAATATTGTTAAATTTTAAAATTAGAACACAGTTATGCTTAACGTATCTTTAATAAGCATGTGTGTCAAACCAAAATCAACTTAATACAATTGACTTATAATATGATTTGCTTTGATTAAAATTCGAACTTCAGTTGAAGAAGAGTGATGTGGAGACGCCGTGGGAACGATTCAGTTTGGGTAATGTTGTGCTTGAACGAGAGCTACAACTAGCGATCGGTCCGAAGATAGCGCTCACAACGTGCTATTTACTTATATTGGAGCGTAATAAATACTATCGAAGTTTTTTATGAGAGCAAAGCTCTGTTAGAAATGAATTTGCATTCTTGAATATTTATAAGTTCTAGAGAAAAACATTGCTTTTGTACTAGCAATCGATAACCTATTTGACATGAGTAGGTACAGATTTTGCACAGAATAAGTTAAAACTTTCTTAATAATAATATATATATTATAGTTTCAGGTAAGCATAACCAGTAAATCTAAAAATAATTGAGTCGTTACTAAAAGTCAGTCATTTCATTTCACTACACTTCCTTTAGAAGCAGGTGGTATCTTCAGATTGACCCCGTGATCTCCAATCGCACTAATCGTTAATCCTTTCAATAATCGATTTGCACGCACGCGACCTTACAACATTACATTTACTGTTACAATTCACATTACTGTTCAAATTTAGAACTTACTCCATAGCGATAAGGATCAATAGTGAATTTGTCAGTACTTTTGGTGTTTAAATGCATGTGCGTTCGCCGCGACGATGGCCACATCCTGTCCATTATTCGATTTTAAATCGAGTACTCGTTCGTGAATCGATACTTTTTGCTGACGAGCAACGTGTCTATACGCGTGTAACTTTTTTTAACTACTGGGATGAATGACTTAACTATTTAAATGTGGTCATAAACATTTTGAATTTTTGAAGATTGTATGTTGACAATATATTGAGCCATGCTCACCGCTAACTTATCGTATTATTAGCTTTAGGAACAATATTTTGAAGTACTTGTATAACGAAAAAAAAAAGTAACTTAATTAGTTTATCATTGTAAAAGTTCTATGATGTAAAATTATCATGTCATTTAGCAGTTTCATTACGTTAAAATATTTTAGTAGCAGTAGAGTACCTACCAATAAGAATCATCATTTGATCGCTAAACTCTGTTAGGTCGAAAGCTTACTTAGAGGGTTCTGATGCTCGCTTTCAAATGATTTCTGTTGATTGGGCTTATTTTGATTTTTATAGAGGCAGCTGCCATCTGAACTCTCTACCTCGAGAGGAAAGTCAGCTATTATTATCCAGTCTATGATGACCGCGAAAAAAATTGAGGATGCTACTTCGTCAATAAGGTACACAATTCAAGAAGAACAATATAAAAACTACCAGAATTACAATACAATACTTACCAATTCATTTCTGAACGACTAACCCAATCAGTTAAATACATGATACGCCGTTTTAATATCCTGATCATTTCGATACGTTAAAAAACTGATAGCACCAATGAGTAATCACAATATCGCATATCAAAGTTTAATAAGACGTCAATATAATATTGTCTTACTATTGTTCTTTATAATCTGTGGATCTTGACTGGCTGGATAGACTTGTTAATTGGACGTATCTAAATTGTGTTCCTTTTTTGAATTGTGTTTGTTCAATTGAGGTCTCGTTGTTATGCGTGATTAGCGTGTTGTCTGTTGAAGGAGTGAGTTTCAACTCAAATTTAAAAAAAAAAACGATTTCTTCATCACCAGCACCATTAAGACCTGGAACTCCCTGCCAGCTCACGTGTTTCCTTCTTCCTACAGTCCCGGGTTCTTTAAGCGGGGCGTGAAAAGGCATCTAATGAGGCCGTCAAGCTGAGTGCCGCCACTGTTAACATGGTACATGATTCCGATGGTGACCCTCTTTCCGAGACTTTGCCTTTGCTTAACATCAGGCGAGGTGAAGTCAAATTGACGTGTCCTATATAAAAAAAAAAACATAAGAAGAGTATATAAAATAAATTCAGATGTAACAATTCACGAATACTGCAATGTTGAGATGGATTATGGGGTTTCCCGGATTCCATCTGTAAAATACTGAAAAAAAAAAAACAAAACAAACAAAAACGTTGCCATATTTGGCTCCCGGCGGAGTAGATCCCCCCATCTTTATTCCGTAGCTATCGTAAATAGTAACTAGGGCTATTCTACATCTGACAGTAGGTAAACCTACGCTTGATGGCAATAGGCACGCCTTCTTACCTGGAATAAAAAGTGAATGGATGAAATTTTCTACAATAGACAAAATATCACATAATTCTGCAAATCAAAAAAGGATTATCTCGTCAAAAGTTCCTGAACAGGATTATGCATTCAAATTAGGAATTGACCTACTGACAAAGTTGTATCATCCCTTGAGAAATACAGTATTACTAATAACCACAGCGAAATAATAGGTCCTACTACTCCCATAGTTTAGTTCTCCTTGATAGACAGGAATAGTTTAGTACAGGACAGGATACACCGACTGACAGGCAGCTGATAAGAACACCTTTATAACGACTAGTCTTAATATCAGAAAAATAGAGTTTCGAACAACCCATCGCATAGAAAAGGTACGGATGAGCAGTAAAGCAGTGCAGTAAATACAAACGAAAAAGGAACTTTCATTTTTTTATTATACATATTATACTAGATTTAGCTATATTATAAAGCTATCTAATAGATATACACATACATTATTTTAATAGGTTGCAATAAAAAATATAAAATATATTTTTGTGTTGTATAATACTTTACTAACTTGCAATTTTACGTCATAATATTGCAGTACCTATTCTTTATTTTTGCCATTTTTCTTGCCTGGAAAACTAAAATTGAAAGTAGTATAGTAACGCCATCTTTTGTCGAGTAGCGACAGTTATTAGACTACCAACATGAGAACTGTGGAACAGCAGTGCAAAAATAAGCTATTACTAAGAATGTTAAATAAAACGTTGTTTTTTTTTTAAGAAAATTAAAGGCATAAGTAATACAGATTTTATAGGTTCCTATTTAAAAGGCTCAAGAACTTAATACAATGGTTTTAGTATCATGCTAACTTTTAAGCATACGTACTAGACAAGTTGTATAGAAAAAGTTTATTGTGCCAGCACCACGGTCCCTGGAAAAGGCTGGGGATGAAAATTTGAATTGGTAACCGGAAAATGAATTTCGTTTTTTGACCCTCTCAATTGCCCGATTGTTCTGATATTTACACAATTATTATTATTATTAAAAAATAGTACCCCACAGGCATCCGGTACAGGGACCAAGCTACCGGTGGTTAGGGGTCCATGGAGAGGAACCTCCTTACAATGCGTGCCTTGTCGAGGATTACCGCCTTCTGCATCAGGCCCTTGACCCAACTGTCTAACGTGAGCCTCTTGAGGTGTTGGTCGAGGCTCCTGGCAATCAGTCCGTGAACCGACATGACTATCGGTACAATATCGCCGAATCCACATTCCACATGTCGACAACCTCGTGAGCCAGGTCAAAATACTTTCTTTGCTTATTTTTTTCAGCTTTCACGAGATTCTCAACAAAGTATTTTTTCGAATCAACCATTTTTTCAATTCTGAGAACATATTTCCAATAGTAACATAAACAGATATTCTTGCAGTATTTTTAACTAGAAAAAAAATGTCGTGTATCAAGTATACGAGTCGTAAAACTCACTGAGTCGTAGAAACTTAAACTCCTCCAAGGAAACGTGTGTAAAAGTTGCCAAGTAGGAACAATTTTGTTTATCTGTTTGTGAATGAATGGAGAGCACCCTGCAGGCCCGTGTTTTCTTAGCATTACCGCGAGACGCCTCGGCGCATTTAAATCTTGCTCTACGTATGCTAGGGTTGGCACAAATCAGCTGAAAAGTTTGAATATAGGTAATTTTATAGGTTACTTATCCAAGTGAAAAAATGTTTTTAGTTTTTTTTTAAGAGAAAAAATCACATCATTCCCATGAAAGCATAGTTTAAACTAGCTTCTGTTATGATATGTAAAATAGGTACTTACTTTATAAATATTTTTTCTTATAAATACAAATAAACAGTGTGCTAATAGTAACCCAGTCCGATGCAAATACACATAATATTCATGCAAATATTTGCACTAAGCGGGAATTGAACCTACACATTAAATCTGTGAGGTTCTTAAAACATAAACAGTTGTATAAGAAACATAAGTATCTGATATATTAAATTAATTTTGCCTGCTCCCTCGAGGATATTAATTCTCAACGTGTGTTTTTTTATGGTTTAATATTTTTTCCAATTTTTCCTGTTACTGTAACGGTTTCAGATTTTACAAAACTGGTACCTAACTTTACCTTTTAACAATTTACCGTATTTCCCATGAAATTACCTACGAAAAATAAATAAAAAACTACGAATTCTAAAGATAATTTTAGACGAAGTCACATTCTAATTATTCTTTTGCTATATAATATTTGGGTACAATGACGCCTACACGAACACTAAAACCCAACCCAACATTTCGCGACAACCCTGCCCAAATCCAGCACTTATTCCGCGTCGCCTCTCACAATACACTGTATGTTATAATTTTTGTCTACCCTCAAATATATCAGACAAAAGGGCCTAATGAATGTATTGCCAAATTCGCGAAACCATTATTAAGCATTGTTGCTGAGCTGGCCGGGTGGGGGTGGTTTTGTTTACTGGTATTACTTTTCGAGTGTTTTATTTTTAGTACAGATTCCTAGAGTTTTTAAGTAAATGGTAAAGAAATGCGTTTCTATGCGCATTCATCTAGGAAATAGAAAACCATACCTACTAATATTATAAATGCGAAAGTAACTCTGTCTGTCTGTCTGTATGTTACGCTTTCACGACCGAACCACTGAACCGATTTTGATGAAATTTGGTATAGGGGTAGATTAGACCATGGGAAAGGACATAGGCTATGTTTAGTCACGATAGCCGACATCCACGCGGGTGAAGCTACGGGCAAAAGCTAGTGGGAAAAAAATTAATTGTCGCCCTTTCGAACCCGTTTTCCACTGTCCTATTACTCAATGTATCTTGGCTTCTACTGGAGCGACTGCCATTTGATCGTACCTTGAGAGGAAATCAACAGGTATATTATATCATAACATAACATAACATAACATAAACTCACGCCTGTATTCCCCGAAGGGGTAGGCAGAGGTGCTAGCACCCACATTTCGCCAGTTTATGTTTAGGTCCCAATGTAATAGGTGGCGAGCCTATTGCCATTAACCGGGCACTTATAAACCTGCGATAAATACACACATAACTTCGAAAAGCATCGAAAAATCATTGGTGTGTGCCATGGTAAACCTGGGATCGAACCCGAGACCTCGTCTCAGCAGCCCATTATCCATACCACTAGGCTACCGCAGATCATATTATATCAATCCTTTGATATCAGCAGGACACATCGGATTACAAATATACAGAATTTTCTCCACGGAGGACAGAATAATATTATGATTATCATTCTTTATAATGGCTATAGGTAATAGAAGAAGACTTGTAGAATTGATTCTTCACATCGCAAAAGTATCTCATAAGTCAAATCGGCCTTACGATCGAGAGGTCCCGGGTTCGGATCCTGGCCATTACACTACCGACGTGAACCCATTCCTAGCACAAATTTAGTTGGAGGGGTTAGAGGGAATATTAGTAACCTCGGTTCTAATATTTTTTAGAAAAAAGAACGACGACAATGCTGAGATAAGGTATACTTGTTCAATATTCATTTTAAATACAAATATTTATGTACATAGTAATGTTAACTCTCAAGAATAATATTCCAAAGACACAAATCTTGAGACAAGTTGAAACAGTGGCTGTAAAACAAAAGAAATTGTGTGTGAGTGTGTTATCATTAACGACCCCTCGGGAGGGTGGCTGGGTTGAGAACATCTCCTTTCTTTCCGCAGATTCTATACAAAAGTTTGAGTAAGAGTAATACACGTCTTGTTGTCTTGAAATGTAATGGGACCATGCTGAAAGGCTTTTGAAATATCTTTGGATTTTCATTGGTATATTATACTATTCTAGTAATATAAATTGGGAGAAGCCTATGTCCAGCCGTGGATTGAAATCCTTTCCTTGGTCATGTCTGAGTCCATAGACTTGTACTAACTATGCCTGATTCATTTATTAGCAAAATTCCTCGAGTCCATATAACTACACAAATTCTACGACGCGTTATAATTTTAATTTTTAATTTTTTATTTTTAGTTACAAACAAAATTCGAATCATAAATGCTATATTTTAAATAACATATACATATAAATAAACAAAATAATATGCAAACAAAATGTATAATATGAATATATTTACAAAAAAAAGTATCTAAGTATGTTTGGCCGCATTCTAAATTCCATAACATAAGGTTAAGCTATGCTTGCCATGGGTCTAGATAGCGTTGTGTAGAATGTTGTAGAATATTTATTATTGTTTTTTTATTTTAAACAACTCCGTTTACAGTCATGTTCTGCTATACTAGCTACGGCAGGATTCTCATTAGCGATGCATAGCCAGAAAAAAACACCCTAGATAACAATGGTAACTGTAATATACATAATTATGTTAGTATAAAAAGATAATCAAAAGACTGTTCAAGGTTTCCAGAATATCCCTTAAGGTACCCAACCTTTACCGGATTCCTCAGCTACACATGTCAATCGATTTTGATGAAACGCCGTGTGGATTTAGCCGGCTTGATCCTGGCTTATCTATCCACCTTATCGGTGAGGTGAAGGCCGAGAAGGTATCCATGCATTCACAAAAAGAGATAGTCATCTATTGACCCCAAATTTCTCCAAATTCGTTATTTGATCTCATCTAATGGAATACGATTCCATTGCAGCTATCAACCAAACGTTTTCTTCTGCAGAACATGTCCCGTATTCCTTACCCAAGAGGCTCGAGTTCAACGCATCATTGTCACCCTATTCGCAAGTATGAAGCCAATTGTACTCAAGATTGGTTTAAGCCTCGTGTGATCTTAATTAATGAATACGAACGAATGACTAAGCTGATTCTGTTAATTTATTTATTAAGTAAGGGAACCGTACGGTGTGCTGTCGGTGTGTTGAATTCATTTGAAATGAAATCTTATTTTGTATGTTATTAAGTATTCTTGATGAGTTTCGATTCCGTTACGTCTGTGGAAAGATAATATTAAGATGTTTTACTGTTATCATTTTGGTTCAGTTTGGCTACGTATAGTTTTTATTTTATTTTTAAAATTTAAATTAATACTATCCCCCCTAACTCTTCTAGTTTAACTAAATTGCTTGTGTTAAAAGAGTGTTCACGTCCACGTCGATAGCATAATCGCCAAAAATTGAATCTGGAATCTCTCGATTACAACACCGTCTCATTAACCACTAGACTGCTAACGCTTAATCGTCTGTAAGTAAAAGTTGAGAGTAGGCAAATAAGTACGCATTATAGTTATTTTTGCAGAAATTAGCTTTTCCAGTATTCAAGAAACATTTATTACGTACCAGCTTTTGCCCACGGCTCCACCCGCGTGGATGTCGGTTATCACGACCAAACGTAGCCTATGTCCTTTCTCATGGTCTAATCTACCCCTATACCAAATTTCATCGAAATCGGTTCAGTAGTTTAGGCATGAAAGCGTAACATACAGACAGACAGAGTTACTTTCGCATTTATAATATTAGTATGGATATCAAAAAGCCAACAACTAGGAAACAATGGACGAGGCTCTGCTCTCTTAACTCTCGAGATTGAGAGGTCAAACAGCACTCACAATCAATCACAAGCAATAAATGGACCTCCGACTCGAAAGTGCAAACTTCGGTCGTAACTGGAAAATCACTATGAGAATGATAATGGACCAGAAAGCTGTCTTTTTCTTCCCAGCTGCTTTTATCATTTACTATCTCCTCTCTCTCTCTTTATATGCCTGTAGTTACTTGCTTCAAAAACATACATCCTCAAAGGATTAGGCAGAGGAGTAGTAACACCCACATTTCGCCAGGTATGATTTTTTGGTCCCACGTAATAAAGGGCGAACCTATTACTGCTAAGCGGACACTTAGTCATGTGTTTACTGTCAGATGGAGAAAAGCCCTATCCATTAGTCGCTTTCTATGCTTCAAAAACTTTCAGTAAATTCATCTACTAACTCCAAACAAACTCTAACAATCTCAATACTATTCTAATAATCGAAATCTCCACCATTAGCAAACAATATAAACCAACAAAATGAAATTACCCTATAAAACACATACCTATGAATGTTATCATGGCTTTGCAAATTGGCAACGTAATGCCAGGTGAACTGGTATGATAAAAGCTGCATTGAACATTAATGCTTTCTAGTTAACATATGAATATTTCAAATGTACCCGATGAACCGATAATGTGAACGAATATTTGCTTTAGGTACCGTCAACAAAAACAGTTTAAATTTTTGGGTTTAAGTGGCACTTGCAGCTTTTGTGAGGCAGCTTAGAATTGTGTCTTGAGCCCCGTAGATTAATGAAATAACAGAAATAACTGTTACCAAAACGTTTCATTTAATTATCATACAAGATCTATGAATCTAAAGGGTCCGTATGGTACTGTACTTCTTAATCTTCATCGAGTCATTGGCTCATAAAATCCACAAAATTTTGTCGACCCAATACTCGACAGAATAGTGCGTTTACCAAGGAATAGTTGACATAGGTACATTCTAAGAGTACAATGGGCAAGAGAGCAATGAGAAAGGAAGGAAAGGAAATATGTGTAAATTTAGTTATAGCCTTATTGAGACAGTAATGGGTAAATTTAGTTATAGCCTAATTAAGACAGTAATGAGATATTACTGTAAATCCTGAGGGTAAGTACTTTACATTCAGACTTGTGAACTGTTCATAAAAAGCAAAGCATATACCGACAATTCTACCAAAATAACATTTCCGTGTACTTCATAAGTATTTAAATTCGAGTACATAACAGTAGTGCTGTTAATCAGTAAACAGATAATTCGAGAAATTACCAAACACATAGGTACATAGGTACAATAACCTATAAAATTAAAATTCATAGATTTTTGTGCTGACTCTCCCGGCCCCAGACTGCATGTCTCCGTACGATAAGCGGTGCACACATTATACCGTCTTAGATCTCGAGTGCAGTCTGCGAACGTTCCCGTAGAAAGGTCACAGCGGCTAGCTGTTCCGGTGAAAGAAATGCTAATGAATCGCATGAAAATTAAATTTCAGTTAGACCACTATTTGCTGTGTGCATATTTTTTTAATGAGATTTCGAAATTCTGTTTTTCATTAAATAACAGCTATAATAAAAAGGTGTAAATATTTATGCTGTATCTTTTGTTTGTGTCGACTTAGAATATGATTATTTCCCCTATTCCACATATCCGTACTGATCTATCCCTACCGGTAGAAATGAAGTTTTTCCGCATTTAGCTACTGGCGGGGAATACTTTTCCACTTAACTCTACTGATAAAATTAATTTAACAGGTGGTTCACAGGTTCAATATGTTGTAGATCCAGATATTTGATCTTTATACTTCTACAATTAAGACAGAAAGGCAGATAAAGTGACAAATAAAGTGAAGCTAAGGTCCCATTTTTCTTTTTGAAATATGGTACTTACCCTATAAGTATAAATTTTGTCAATTACACATTACTTAAGCAATCGTTCATTCTTACAAAGACACTGTTACCACAGAATAGATAATAGTACTAAGGTACTGTTACCTTAAATACTCAATACTCAGACAGAACGAATCTAATGAGACAGACAGCATAAAATCACACATCCTGAGGGAACCTCCGCTACAGATGTGACGTTCTATACTTGACGATACGACTTCGACACGACATTCCTGTCGTTTTAAGGTTTCAAAATGGTTGTTCATTCAAAATATTTAGTAGAAAAATGTGTACCTTTCTGTACTTCGTAAGATGTACAAACTACATAACATAAGCGTGTAGGCCCAAACTTTCTGCATATAACCGTTACTATGAGTTTTGTAAAACATTTTCATGAGCGTGATACGTGTAGGTATGTTTGTATGACACAGTTTTTTAAATTAGCTTTGAAGCACTTCAATACCGATTAATTTGAAATTTTGCGCACTTATCAAGAGGAAATGACAGTTGACAATAACATCAATAAATCAATCAAATAGCTTAACACAGTCCACGGCTTTATTTACAAAGGCCTCTCCCAATTCACAAATAAACATAGCATTCGATTATTCGCCTTGCGCATCCAGTCTACTCCAGCCACCTAGTTATTTTACAAATGATTTTATTCTTCTTCTTTTTTCAAACTAACGTACTTTTTCTATTGTTTATACTGTTGATTGATGGCATTTGGTGAAATCTGCTACACATATTGAGTAACACTGTACTTTTCCACTTAATTTTATTTTTAACCTGACCGGTTTCTCCTTACGGCATTCTCGAAGGTATGATGTAAAGTGTACTTTTTCTATTATTTTTACACTTCACTAATTCGATTACACCCTTTTACTGAGACCATAGAAATATCGCATCGTGTCGTATGGTGTAAATAGAGAATCCTTGCTCGCGTCATTTCATACCATTACGTTTAATTTCTCATAGCGTATGTCTCGGTGAATTTTTATCTGAAGACTTTATTAGATTTTATTCAGTCTGCGGATTTATTCATCGTCTGCGGTCTGTGGGTTTGTGTTATATTGATTTAAGGGTGCTTGGGAGTGTAATGTATGCAGCTATTGGGATTAATGTTATAAAGGGAATATTTTGACTCTGTTTTTGTTTACACTGTGTTTCATACGTTATCTCGTAAAAGGTTGTAATTAGAGTTTTTCCGTGAAATAACTGCAGTAAGTAAGGTTTGCCATAGTTGTTTGTATTACAACGGAGCTGTGAATTACTGTTAATTCATCTTTTTTTTTATCGTGCGATAAATCTCCACGGATACCACCCCCACGGAGCCGGTGGAGGCGGTTATGTCGGACTCGAACCGACTAAAACGCACGCCGTCTTGGGTCCTTGGTTGCCGGAGGTGAAATTGCCAAAAGGGCCAGCATATCTCTCGCACCCCGGCAGACCCTGGACCATCTCTTTCGAGATGGCCCCTTCGAGTTGTGGGGACCACTGTGTCCCCATGTAGACCCGGTTACGAGGAGGCGCACTTTGCGCCGCCGCCGCGGCCTGCTTCTGCTAGGGTGACAGGCGGCTCCACCGGTCACCCCCAGGCCAGCGCTCATGCCCCCAGGCCAGCGCTGTTAATTCATCATAGTGCTTCCAAAGTTTGCATTTTGGAGCTTAGCTTAGCTTGTTTTGATATGACTGAAAGATAAAAATCAACCTTCATATTTTTTTTATTTTAAATAAAAATTACCTGACATTGACCAATTACTATATGCACTCGCCTTCGACCTCATCTGAGGCTCATAAATTCACCTCTGCTTGTGAATTGAGATCGAAGAATTGGGAATTGAGATTCTCTATTCAAACTGCAATAGTACCTAGCTGGGACTCAATTGTATAGCTACAGATACATAATATTCAAAATCCATATACTCACACCTTTTTGTCTCTGGACAGACAGAGACAACAATTCTTACACACTATAAAAAAATTTAAACTAAGTATAATCTACTAGAACATTATCCACTCCAACACTCACAATTAAGTTAATGCCGCCATATGCCACAATTATGAGCTCAAACAGCCATTATGTCTCAACACTCAAAGTGGTACGTCTACATGTCCTCACGATTTCTATTACATGCTAAATTACCTTTCAAGTCAACAACCTTATGCGGTAGAAAATAAAGTTTATTTTTGCTAACGAGTGTAAAGGATTAAAACGTGTATGCCTACCTCATTCGTTTGAAATTGTAGTCGACAGTTGTGGTTTCGGTCGCAGACTTATTCTGAATATTTTTTCTTCATTTATGTTAGTTTTACAATTGAATACCGGAGGTAAGGGGAACGCACCCGAAAAAAAAAACAATTTGGACAAAACTTTTTTGTACAAATGGATTTTTTTGCCAATGTGTTATGTACCTGGAGTACTACTAGGGGCTTTCGGCTTCAGGAGCGTTTCCCTTACACCTGGTATTGGTACTATAGGTAGGTAAACCAACGATTCCGTAAAATGGCGAAAATAGGATCTTCCATTGTCATCGTCAAATGCTTACAATTTTAATGCAATCAATCAATCAATCAATTATAGCACTCCAGTCCACTTCTGGACATGGCCTCTCACAATGTGTGCCATTTCAGCTGATCCTTCCGCCTTCCGCACCCAGTCTGTCACAGCCACCTTTTTCAGGTTTTGTTGCAAATAAAAGACAATTGAGCAGAGAAAATAAAGGAAAAGTGCGGTCTGCTTCAGGTCAAGGAGTCCCCTTCAAAAGACGTAAGTAGGTGGTCTTTTCTGCGTTGTTCTTGCAAGCTTAGTGCCAGCAAACGATAGAAACCAAAACATGGAAAGGGAGTAGTTTAAGCAGACTCCAAGCTCCTAAGAATAGCCCGGGTGCGAGAGATATGTTTTCTGCAATCTCACCGCCGACAACCAAACACCCAAAGACGGCGTGCGTTTTAGTCGGCTCCAGGGGGGTGGTATCCGTGGGGATTTTTCGCACGTAAAATAAGCTCCTAAGCCCTTACGGTTGGACGATAATGAAACGAAATTTAAAATAAAGAATGACCCTATGGAGTATGAGAAAAAAACCATCCATCCATTCTTTCATCTCCAAGGGGAAAAAAAAATTTAACAAAATATATAAAAAATTTAGATCTGATTTCGTTTCTAGAATAAACCGTGAGCGAGCAATTGAACAGTGAATAGGCCATAGACCATAGGTTAGTTGATCATGACTTCCTGAGACGTGGACATGACCATGAGTTCATTAATATTGTCTCCGTTCACGCTAGTGTGGCTACGTAACCGAAGTACAGTCGACAAAAAAACACTAATAAAGAAGAATGGCTATATATTATATACTTTTAGTTCAGGTGTTAAATGAGTGTTAAGTAAGTAAGTACTTATTTCCATTTTAAATGATGTATATTATGGCTAACCAGGGATGAAGTAGGGTATCCAAAGCTCACTGGAGAATTTTTGGGTGGTCAGTGGGAAGACCCTTTGGTTATTTGCCTTTGCTTCTCCTGCTTTGTCTACTACAATGATGGCATAAAAGCTCTTTGTAAGTACCGAGTACTTACAGGGTCGGCAGTTCAAGTGTGACTCCTCTGTTGTTGCACACGTCCCTACACCCCAGTAACCAATTTCCATGAGGTCGGCCCTGTGCTGTCTGCCACCTAAGTGCTATGAAAAAGTTCACCGTCATCATCACTAGCTCAGGAAGGCTCTGAGCCTTTTCCCATCTTAGTTTTTTTTTAATGAAATAATATTATATCATAGGTAGGTACCTTATGATAACATCCTCACAACCCATACGGGCTTTCAATTTAACTACAACTAGCTATTGCCATCTGACATACATAACCCACTGTCAATTTTTTTCTAGTTCTGTAGTTAGAGTATAGATTTTTAGAGTGCCAATGCCCCAACTAACTGTAACGACTGCCACGCGTACATCACATATACACCACACATACGTACATACATCATGAAATAACCATTAGATCCCTGCCTCACTAGGTCACCATGGCCACGTCGCCAGCGCCGCAGGCCTGGGTACTTCTGGCATCCGTAGGTCACCAATTCGAGTAACCATGGCGATTCGACAGTCACTTTGTTTACGTCTAGTTGATATTTCTTTGTCATCTACGTCACTGACAAATGTTGGCTGACTGGTGACTGAATGAGGTGCAGCTTATAGGTGTAAATGCATTATATTGGTGACACTAGCAACGTCGAGCCACCAGAGTAACCAGAAGCCACTGAAGCCACGTAGGGAGCTGTAGTTGATGGCCACGCTTCCAATTTGGCGACGTTACCAAACCTTCGCCCAGTGAGTGGGGTACCATACATTTCAGTACTAACTGCTTGGATGCGTGGCTGGTAACGTGGCCATGGTACTATACCATTTTTTATGTCGTGCGAAAAATCCCCACGGATACTACCCCCACCGCAGCCGGTATAAGGGGTTATGTCGGACTCGAACCGACTAGAACGCACGCCGTCTTTGGGTCTTTGGTTGCCGGAGGTGAGAATGCAGGAAACATCTCTCGCACCCCGGCAAACCCAGAACACGGTAATTAACGGTCTTAAACCTTCCTCCGAATTTTTTTGGAAGGTTGCCCTTCTATGCACTTAGGCGACAAAGATTTATTCTTCACCGACGAAACATAAAAGTCTACATTCATTACATGTCTCCCAATCATCCCTCTCATAAAGACTCTTATAATAGCGCAGTAGCTGTTCTATACTTGTGTCTCCAGTGATTTTGTAAGTCATTACTTGCGTGTTAACTTTCTGGGTGCATCACAATTGTGGTTGAATTAACATGGCGACGACAACAAATTACAGACGCTGTCGTATTCTCTCGGCAGCTGTGGTGTAGACGTGTAGGTAGGTAAAGTATTGGTAGGTGTAATTACTAAAATGAGATGGGTAGGTAAATGAGAATAAATAATTGTCTCCCGTGCGGGTGGCGAAGTTTGATTTGTATCTTTTTACATTGTTTAGTTTATAGTCCGCTAGACCCGGCGAACTTCATACCCGCGGGGCACCCGTTCCTTTCCCGCTGCGCCATCTACTATATTAAGCATGTATTATACAAAAAAACATTTTTCTTGAGTCACACTATCTATTAAAAGGAACCGCATCAAAATTTGTAGCGTAGTTTTGAAGATATAAGTATACAGGGACATAGGGACGCGGAAAGCGACTTTGCTTTATACTAAGTACCTTTTTTTTTTTTTTTTTCGTGCGGAAATCCCCTCGGATACCCCCCCTGCCGGAGCCGGAAGGGGAGGTTATGTCGGACTCGAACCGACTAAAACCGCACGCCGACTGTGGGTCTTGGTGCTAGGCCGGAGGTGAGGTTGTCCAAGACATATTCCTCGCACCCCGGCTGACCCAGGGCCATCCCTTACGGTCTGGCCCTCCTCAGTTATACTAAGTACCTAGTGACTTATAACTTATATCGACTTTTGAGGGAATGAAAATAGTCAAATAATATAGAAACTTTGCTTCTCTACATAACCACCTAACCTAGAGGAGTTAGAAAGTAAGATTATACTATGTAAGTATATAACGATATATAAAATGAAAACTGGAAGCCTTGAACTCTAAGGTCTCCAATTTTATTTGTTACTTACTGATTTTTTAAGACTTAGGTACCGGATGGTTTCGTTGTCCGTATATCTGTCAGATTTTTTTTTCAGGAATGCATGGAGATATTAAGGTGATATTAACATCAAGTCTAAGTACTTGATGTCTACAACCTATTGAATTCGAAAAGCCCAGCCTAACAGTCACTCAATTTCTATAGGTAAGTAATATTTACTAATACGTATCCATATCCTTACTATGCATACTAATATTATAAATCTGAAAGGAACTCTGTCTGTTTGTCTGTATGTTACGCTTTCACGCCTAAACCACTGAATCGATTTTGATGAAATTTGGTATAAGGGTAGATTAGACCTTAAGAAAGGACATAGGCACCACCGTCGCCCTTAAAGACGGATAAAAAGAGAAGGAAAATTTGAAATGATTCAGGTGTGGCTCAATAGCTCAGTTGGAAGAGCAGTCCCCCTGTAAGGGAAAGGTCGTGAGTTCGAGTCTCACTTGAGCATTTCATTTTTCCGATGTTTTTCGAACTTTAAAGTTGGCATAATAAATACTATAAAAAATTCATTCAGACCTAGGCTATGTTTGGTCGCGATAACCGACATCCACGCCGGCGGAGCGGCGGGCAAAAGCTAGTTATTTATGAATGCAAAAGTAACTCTGTCTGTCTTCTGTCTGTTTGGTACGCTTTCACGCCTATACCAGTGAACCAATTTTGATGAAGTGTGTTACAGGGGTAGATCAAACTTTGGTAAAGGACTGCTATTGTTTGGTTGCGGGCTACAGCTAGTACCTACGTAATACGTACGTAACATAGAGTACCTACCTACGAAAGTGTTACACTAAATTGCACCATTAGATAGGTACTTTGTCTCTGCTGTAAGTGTATTAGAAATTGTTCTCGAAATCTTAAAATCGCATTACAAACAATGTATCATTTGCTATTCATACACACGTTCACAGCCATTACGCTTTTTTGTCCAAAATTATCTTGTAAGATAAGTCCAACATTAGACATTCACGCCTATCTACTGGATCTCAATGCCACACATCAAAATCGCATTTTTATAAAATACCATGTGAATCTTATAACAATGAATGTTATAGACTTCATTAAAATACACTTACCGGAGAGTTCGGTCATGAGAGGGGAAACCTTCGCGTTATAAATACTCATAATACAGTCACAAGATTTGACAAATATGCAAGCCTGTAAATACTCGAAGGGGCACGCAGAGGTTTTTCTTTTATACAGGACACGTCAATTTGAATTCATCTCGCCTGATGTTAAGCTAAAGGTAAAGTCTCGGAAAGAGGGTCACCATCGTAAACATGTACCATGTTAACAGTGGCGGCACTCAGTTTGACGGCCTCATTAGATGCCTTTTCACGCCCCGCTTATAGGACCCGGGACTGTAGGAAGAAGGAAACACGTGAGATGGTGAGTGCCAGGTCTTAGTGGTGCGGGATAGGTATATTATCACCTACATTTTGCATGATTTTCGGTGTCACGTAACAGGGGGCGAACTCTATAAAAAACCCGCGCGTGCCAGGGTCTTTTATATCTCACGATTTAGGTCCAAGATATATGGTTCGACCTATACTGCTGATTGCAGCCGAAGTTAATTTTGATTTGTTGATTTTAGGAAATTTTATTTCGTTCGGTTATAGTTTTTGAGATTCATGACATCTATTGGTGAATAGACGAACTTGATAAAACTACTACATTTCAAGTAAGTGACACTCCTATTTTGTTAAAGTATCTGTACTATTCACTAGATGGCAGTTAACATAACTTTTAACTGGCATTAAATTATGAAAATATTGAGAATGTTACATTCTTATTATTACGAGCAGTAAATAAGGAAGAACATTCGTTGTCGAGTTTGGTTGCGATAACCGATATCTACTCGGGCGGAGCTGCATGCAAGAACTAGTCCAGCACACTGTAAAATACTTCACAATTGTGGTGTCCAGGGCTCTTCCAATATCTTTGAAGACTAAGTCAACGTCTTTTTATTCAACCATCGCCCCGGAAAGAACTACATCGGTACCAATTACAACAGTAAAAAAACAAAACGAGTCATTCATCAACTCGCGAGCAACAAACTCGCGGGAAACCGCGGGTTGGCAAACAGTACCTACCCTTCTTGCTTCGGCAGTCGGTCACGCCTATTTTCCTCCGGGGTAGGCAAAGACAGCAGCCCGCCATTTGACTCTATCCTCACATACTTCACGAGTTTCCTCCGCTGTCATTAATCCTTTCAAGTAAGCCGGCTGGTTTCGAGAACTTCTAACGTCAGGTTAGAAATTCTCGAAACCAGCTTTTTGAAAAAAAAATCGGCAATGTAGGTATGAACTGCGGGGTCGAGCCTAGCTGGTCTACTACTGTATCACTTTGATTCAAATTGATTTTACGAGAGTAAGTAACAAACGCCTGCCCCCTACCACAACCACAAAAATGAACATGAGTGTTACAGTGATACTTTTACCTATATAATCTATGTTGATGACTCCTTAAAAAATGTAGCATGTACAAAGTGCCTATAAAAATATAGTAATGTAAATTAATAGTGTAACACTCACCGGGATATTTACCATGTTTACTATTTTTATTGAGTAACCGATATTTCGGCGCTGTTTCAAGCGCCAAGATCTAGGTGTACTGACGACCGCCGAGCTAATTATTATGAGCATTATATTATAATATAACAGCGCCGAAATACCTATCGGTTACCAAATAAAAATAATGAACCCCTCCGGCCACCATGGTAACTGAGTTTGGCAACCAGTTGCTAAAAAGTATTGGATATTCTTGTTACTCAACTAGTTGCCAAAGACGAATGTTGATTCTTGCTACACACCTAGTTGCGAACTAAGAATTTCTCCAAAAGGTCTGATTACTAAAAAGAAATACCACTCTCAGTTCGTAACTAACATCTCTCGTAGGAATCCAAAAAGTTTAATCCTAATTTAAGTTAAGTCCTATTTAAGTTATTAAGTTAAGAAGAATGCCTGAAAATGATTCCTGTATACGTAGTGTGTTTCAAATACTAATACCTATCGTGAAAACGACGTAATATAGGTGAATGCATTTATTTCATGTAATTACTTAGCTACAGCTTAAAATAAAGTTACTGAAAATAAACAAGTATATTCATATTCAATAAAAAATAAATTATCTTTATCTACAATTCGAGCTTTAGCAGTTTTGGTTGAGTAATAAGAAAGTTTTTAGTTTTTCGGCAACTGGTTGCGAAATTGCTAAGGTCAAATATTATAGGAGTGTATCAAGAATCAACATTCGTCTTTGGCAACTAGTTGAGTAACAAGAATATCCAATACTTTTTAGCAACTGGTTGCCAAACACAGTTGCCATGGTGGCCGGAGGGTAATGAACATGGTAAATATCCCCGGTGAGTGTTACACTATTAATGCTAATGACTATTTCATCTCAAATTATACTAGTAGATGTAATTTTTTCTACACAGATGTATACCTCTGCCTAGCCTTTCAAAGATTTGTAGGCGAGAATATATGTGTGTAAAGCGATACGCATTAATCCCAATGTCATATTGTTCCCTTGTCTGATAATAATGAGTCAATTGATGTAAAAAAACAATTTCCCAACCTTCCTGGAGCATTATTTTACTTGACAATGAGTTTCATTGCAGTCGTGACGCGGTTATGTGATAAATTTCAATTGTTTAATATAAAACACAACACTGGCATAAAATTAAACCTCCTTAAATGCGTCGGCGAAACCGAACGCGCCGACATATGTCGTGGTACGGGTGGTCAAGCGGAATAAGGGCATTGTAAGGTTCATTTTTATGTTTTGATGCTATCAATCACCTTCAGATAAAGAGCTTTCATGGCAATGGACTACCTAAAGCCTTCGTTATCTGAAGTGCTTTTGGTTATCGACTCCCACTCTGTGTACAGCTTTTGTGTTTTCAATACATAGATTCGGTAGAACAGTTCATTTAAATTGATGAACTTTAATTTTTTTTTTTTCAATTAAATATATCAACGTTTCATTTCATTTCAATTAAATTTACAGTCAGTGTTCACTTCTTATTTAATGTTCATTTTTAAATCACAAATCTGGTAAGCAAGAACTTGATGACATAAATAATTATTGTGGATTCTTTGTCTCTTTGTTTAAAAACTTACTCCATGTCTAGTTAAGTTTGGTCTCATGTATATTATTTTTAATTATTTCGCACAAGTTAAGCTCCATTGATGCCACGGTTTTAAATCGTTTGGTTTCAAGTCAATTTCAAAGATTTATTTTATAGAAGCCTTTTAATAACAAGCTTTTTAAAAATCTGATGTAGGTAAATACCTACTACAAAGATAATGATAATAATGATTTCATGCAAGCGTTGTGCCGATTTGAAAAGCTTGTATCTTGCAAGTTCTTTCTCTTCTTTGGTTCACGCTAAGTACTTACAAGCTTTTCAAGTTAACGCAACTGTTGCATAAAATTTTTATCATCGAGTTTTAAAAAGGCTAAAAAGCCTTATTTTATTTATTTATTTGTTAAAGGTACGCTTACAGATTACTGCCATTTTATGACCACATTATGTATTATTCGTTATTAAACGGATATTCAGACAATTACAATCTAGACCTTGGGGCTACTAAGTAATTTAAATTTACTACTAAGTATTTAATAGTGTAACACCCACCGGGATATTTACCATGTTTACTATAATATTATATTTTTATTGAGTAACCGATATTTCGGCGCTGTTTCATGCACCAAGATCACGATGTACTAACGACCGCCGAGCTAGTTTTCTGATTAGCATTATATTATAATAGAACAGCGCCGAAATACCTATCGGTTACCAAATAATAATAATGAACATGGTAAAAATCCCCGGTGACTGTTACACCATTAATGCTAATGACTATGTCAATCTCAAATTATACTAGTAGATGTATATTTTTCTACACAGATGTATACCTCTGCCTAGCCTTTCAAAGATTTATAGGCGAGAATATATGTGTGTAAAGCGATACGCATTACACACATATATTCTCGCATCATCAATTATATTTAAGTTTTCGTCCTCGAGATTGGCATAAGACTATGTAGTACCGCATAGGATTCGCCACTTGTGCACTATTTGAGAAGATATTTTAATAAGGCAACACTTTTTTTTTTTTATATGTAGGTAAACCGATATACTTCACCGGCCAACTACCGCCGATCATTCGCGTTCCAGTGCTTCGCCACTTTGTTAGTACTTTGTCTTTTAATTATTTTTGTTGGATATTTACAAGTATTTATTTTAAGTTAAGTTGTGCAGTGTAGTGTTTCAACAATGCCGAAACGTAAAAATACTGAAATGGAGGATTATAAGTATCTTTCGAAAAAATTACGCAAAATCGAAAGAAAACTGAGGAAGGCCCGTCGTCGTAAAGACCGACATTCGACTTCATCGAATATCTCTAACAGTGATTATGAGCCTGAAAATTCAAATAGCGAAGGTATGTGGTAATTAGGGACATTATTTTCATTTTATATACATGACTTCGGAGATGCGGGCAGTTGTGGAAGGACTGTCACTCTGTCGATGTTCATGTGACCTACTTTTTAACAAAGTAGCGTTTTTCTATGGACGTAAGGGCCATAGACGATAAAGCAGGATTATTCTAAAGGTCTATTATATTATTATCAGTATAATCTACGAAGTATTTGAGTTACAGTAGGTACTCGTACACATCCAATGTCATCTCACACCCAATATAATTCTAAGCGCATTGTATGTGATCAACATACGCAGTCTGTTTCCCAATTAAGGGTAGGCAGTACTTATAAATGTGCATTTTCTCTGTTAGTTATCTGCTTAACATAATATCATGCAAGGTTCACGACATACAAATCAAATATTCTATTTGATTTCATTATTTTCAGAATTTCCAATAGAATCGGTAATTACTACCGACAATGAATTACAATCACATTCAATAATGATGTGAAATGTTTTTGTACCTGAATCGAGGATTGAAAGAATGATTATTCCTGCAGAAGTACTCGAACCGTCTGTCGAACCGGTGCAGGACTCGGCGCCGAAGGCGGCGCCGGAGCCGGCGCCTGAGCCGGAACCCGAACCCTTGCCCGGCCCGTCTACTGATCCACAAGAGACAGAGGTTACGGCTCCATTACAACTTGATAGTGATATATTAGATATACTTGGTGAGGATCCGACTGCATCAAAAATACCAGCAAAAGAAATTTTACCCGCACTAGCTGTCAGATTAACGCACATTGCAACCTCTGGTTTGAATACAGAGATACGCAAAGAGCTTCATAATAAATATGCTCTTCCATCAAATTGTACTCTTATTGGCGCGCCAGCACTGAATCCCGAGGTGAAAGCCGCCATTACTGACTCTGTTTTGAAAAGAGATCAAAGTATTGAAGGTAAACAGAAACAGTTAGCGGTAGCTATAAGTTGCATAACGGAAGCCATAACACCTTTATTAATTAAGAATAAGAAAGACACAGAAATGTTTCAGCTTTTGATGGATGCTGTGCGTATGCTTTGTGATATTCAGTACGAACATACATCTATAAGAAGAGGGTTGCTATTAAATAACCTAAAGAAAGATCTGAAAGATCAAATACAAGGTACAAAAGTAGATAGCTTCTTGTTTGGACAAAACTTCGCTGATAACATAAAAACCGCGAAAGCGATCACTAAATCAGGAGCTGAGCTGAAGCCACAAGAACCCAATCCGCCAGTGCCTAAAAAGCATGGACCAGCCGGACCATCAAGGCCGTCAAAGAAGCAGTTTCCGTCGAGCCAGCCTTTAAACTGGAAGGGTCCTCCTCCGCCACGCAGGTCGACGGGGACTCCGAGGACACGAGGACCTGCCGCTCCCCGAGGTCAGCCAGCCAGATCATCACGGACGTCGTCACAGCAAGTCCACACTCGCAGTTGGCGCTAGAGGAGGTAAAGTATGCAGGTAGACTTGCATCATTCTATTCTCAGTGGCAGAAAATTACACGTGATAAGCAAGTGTTGACATGGGTTCGTGGTTATAGAATTGTGTTTTCAAAGATCGTTATTCAACAATACAATATTTTTACGCATAATGGAAATATTAAGATTATTGCAGCTGTAAATCAACTATTATCAATCGTTGCAATTTCAAAATGTATTCCATGTAAAGATCAATTTATTTCTACCTTTTTCTTAGTACCTAAAGATAACGGTAGGTCCCGGTTCGTTTTAAATCTAAAAAATTTAAACCAATTTACAGTCATAACACATACTATAAAATTGAGGATCTTAGAACTGCATTGAAAATGACATCAAGTTATTGAGCACTCTTGATCTCAAAGACCCATATTTTTTATATACTTACTGTTTAAACTGATTTAAAAAAAAAAATAAGTTTTAATTACAACATATGAATTTACAGCACCTTATATTTTTACCAAAAGAGAAGGTTTTGAAAATTACTAATGACTTGTTAAAATTTGAAAGGTTAGATTATTGCAGAATTCGAGAATTTGCACACTTAGTGGGGCTATTCAATTCAGCTTGTAATGCTATTGAGTATGGTCGTTTGTATACCAAGTAACTTAAGCGGTTAAAGTATTTGAACTTATTATCTGATGATAATTATAATAGAATTATGATTTTACTTAATTATATAAGACATGATCTTGAGTGGTGTCATCGTGCTGTTGTCACTAAGGCTGGTAGTAAAATTAAATCTGATTTGTATTGTTTGGAAATTTATTCTGATGCCTCAACGACTGGTTAGGGTGCAGCGTGTAATAAGGATAGTGTAAGCGCTTTGTAGAGTATTACAGAAAGGAAAAATCACATAAATTATTTAGAAATATTAGCGGCCTTCTTAGGCCTGAAAGAATTTGCAAGAAATAAATATGATTGTAATATTCTTCTGCAAATAGATAATACAACTGCCATTTCATATATCAATCGTATAGGTGGTGTACAATTTCCACACTTATCTCGAGTTACTAGAGATCTCATGCTTTTCGAGTAATCGTGATTAAGCTGCGATTACCTGAAATAGATCCATTTACAAATCGTGTTAATAAAAAATGTAAGACATATGTTTCCTGGTTTAGAGATCCTGACGCTTTTGCAATTAAGGCGCTCACAATATCTTGGTCTAATTATTTTTTCTATGCGTTTCCACCTTTTTCCATAATATTAAAAACATAAAGGAAAATTATGTTAGATAATGCGACTGGAATTGTTATAGTTCCGTTATGGCCTACACAACCTTGGTACCCGTTGTTTAATAAATTAAATGTTGGGCAAGAGATTATGTTTACATCTAATGAGAAACTAATTTTGTCTCATTCCAGCAATCGACTTGTCCATCAGCAGACTACCCTGGTGGCCGCTTTATTATCCGCACGGCCCTGCTAAGGAGAGATATTCCGCTCTCATCACTGAATATTATGATGGCTTCACTGTCACAAAGCTCTTTCAGCCAATACGACTGCAATCTTAAAAAATGGTATTTGTTTTGTAGTAGAAATAACTTAAGCCTATATGACACTTCGGTCCCTAATGTAATTTTATTTCTCACTGAACTGTATGATAATGGTGCCAATTTCGGGACACTAAACAGTTGTAGATCTGCCTTGTCTTTGATTTCTGGAAATAAGATTGGAGATGATGATCGCATTAAGCGCTTTTTCAGGGGTGTATATAGGTTACGCCCGGCGATGCCAAAATATAATGTGACGTGGGACACCTCTGTTGTCCTTAACCTTCTATGTAACTGGTATCCAAATACTGAATTAACCTTAGAAAACCTTTCTAAAAAACTAATATCCTTGTTAGCCTTAGTTACAGCGCATAGAATGCAAACGTATTCGAAAATTAATATTAATAATATTGAACAATACTCTGATAAAATGATTTTTAAAATACCTGATTTTATAAAAACGTCACGGAATGGATCATTGCAACCAAGTCTTATTTTACCATTTTTTCATCAAAACCCGGCGATATGTCCATGTAAAACATTAATTGATTATTTAGATCAATCTAAAGTCTTACGTGGTAATCAGAATTTACTGTTCATTAGCTTTAGAAAACCGCATAATGCAGTCGGTTCACAAACTCTAAGTCGATGGACAAAGTCAGTATTACAGCAATGCGGAATAGACGTCTCCACGTTTACAGCACATAGCACGCGGCATGCTGCCACCTCCAAAGCCAATAGACTTGGAGTAAATTTGGACTTGATAAGGAAAACTGCCGGGTGGTCAGGTAGCTCCCAAGTATTTGGTCGATTTTATAATAGGGTTATAGATGTTGGTAATGACAATAATGTTGGTGCTGTTTTTGGTTCAGTCATATTGTCAAATTTAACTACAAATGAATAATAATTATCTAATTGTTATCATTCCTAATTGTTCATATATCAAACTGTGTATCAGAATAGTTATTTTTTCTATTATTTTATTTTTCGTTGTGTAATGTATCTAGTTATACCTAATATACTTACCAACCTATTCCTAATATGATTATGAATTAGAAAATGGTTATGTAATAAAATTGCCTTGAAGTGATTCTTATATACTCTCAATATCTACATAGTCTTATGCCAATCTCGAGGACGAAAACTTAAATATAATTAATGATTAAACGAACTTACCTGTACGTGAAGTTCTATCATAATTATATGATAGTTTTCGTCCGAAGAGATTGGCATCCCTCCCAACCTCCCACAATTTATTACAGGGGTAAAAAGTATACAGGTACTTATCTCTGAACGCAATGATCGGCGGTAGTTGGCCGGTGAAGTATATCGGTTTACCTACATATAAAAAAAAAAAGTGTTGCCTTATTAAAATATCTTCTCAAATAGTGCACAAGTGGCGAATCCTATGCGGTACTACATAGTCTTATGCCAATCTCTTCGGACGAAAACTATCATATATAATTATGATAGAACTTCACGTACAGGTAAGTTCGTTTAATCATTAATTAGTATTTAATTTTTTTAATTTTTCTTAGTATCATGTAACACTTGAGTGCTTACCATTACCAGTTAAACGTAATGAAATACAACTTAATTTCAACTTCATTTTTAGACCCTGAATAGCAAGTGATTTTTGGGACTTTCTAGGGTCAATTAACATCAGACATCGAGCACTTTTTTAGTGATAATTAAATATCAACCTTTTTCCATTTAAGCAAGGTTGAAAACAGTACGAGTATACAGCATTAAATCTTATCGGATAAAACAGTAGCTTACAGGCAAACCTCTGTTAATTATTGTGTTGTGAAATATTGTTTCAGTAGAGGGCTCTTGAGAGTTAAGTGCTCTTAGCTGACGTCATGAAGTGAAGTCTATAGTGACCATGGATTATACAGAATACAATGAAACTGACGTAAAACTTGCTACCAACTCGTCCTTGGATGATTGGGAAAATGTAAGTAGGTTATTTTCGAAAATGGAATCAATAAAATTTGGCCTCACAGTGATATACAACAAAATTGTATATCAATGTGGCTATACAATGATATACAAAATGTTTGTATGTCAATGCATAGCCATTACTTAGTTAACTTACCTCTTATGGATTTATTTAAATTGATAAGTGTGATAAAATACACAGTTCAGTGCCTTTTGACATAAAAAAGTCAGTGAACTCAGATAACGTCAATGTGGAAAGCTATTATTGATGTTCAGATTTTTTTTTCGCATACAAAGTAATATACAACGTACTTTGCGTACAATTTGGACTGATGAGGACTAATATTATGATGATGATTGATTAAAGGTATATTTATATAGGATACTAGCTGTGCCCGCGACTTCGTCCGCGTGGAATGTACTTAATAAAAAAAATCAGTTTATTTTTTTTGTTTTTGGCATTTTTTTTTTAGCCTAAGTTACTCCTTATTACATAAGCTATCTGCCAGTGAAAGTCCCGTCCAAATCGGTCCAGCCGTTCCAGAGATTAGCCAAAACAAACAGACAGACAGACAGACAGACAGACAAAAAATTTAAAAATATATATTTTGGTATGTGTACCGTATATACATTCATATGCATGTAGTAGAAAGCGGTTATTTTAATATTACAAACAGACACTCCAATTTTATTTATTTGTATAGATGTATAGATATATAGCAGCATAATAATTATAGCTACAGAACGGCTTAAGGTACCTCAGTTAGTCGAGTGTTAAGAGAGTGGGTTCTTGTTCCGTCACGGATATTGGTTTTTCCTCCAAAACTAAATCTATTTGTATACAATAATAATAACGGGAATTAACGCGATCTTTACATACGTACCTTTGCCTGACGTTTCGACCAGGTTACACCAGCCGTGGCCGTAACCTGGGCCTCGATTCTACTAAAGCAAAACTATAGTCAAACCACAGATTGCGTTAATTCCCGTTATTATTATTGTATATCATGGAACGCGAGAGTTTAACAGTTAGTTTAAATCTATCTGTGTTCATATTGTTACAGTTGGATACATCCCAGCACCCATTTCCAAACGTGCTGTGGCATGTGAAGCCAGCCAGAGAGATGGCGATCAAATCATCTCTTATGGTCATCGTCGGCGTGATGGGAATATTCCTAAACTCTATAATACTGATCATCTTGTTCAAGAACAGATGGCTCTGGTCTCCTAGTAACTATTTGGTAGGCAACTTGGCCCTGACTGACTTACTGATCTTGATTTTCTCACCTTGGTTCATGCTCGTTAGGGATTTCTTTCAAAAATTCGTTTTGAAGAACTTTGGATGTCGGTTTGAAGGATTTTTGCAAGGTAAGTGAAACAATTCTTATGATTATTAAGAACGAAATGTCTTGCAAGCAGTTCTTAAAAAGTTCATATATTTTTATAACTTATCAAAGCTATCGTTAAGTCTTTGCAGATATTCAGTACTCCTGATATCTACTCCACGGATAAAAACAGTCTACGTGTTGTTCCAGGCTATTATAATCTATAAGAATTCCGCCTTAATGAAAATCTCTCTTTTTGTGTCAACGCACACTTATTTTACTAAAATAAACACATAGTCATTCTATTCATGCATACATAACATAACATAAACTCACGCCTGTATTCCCCGAAGGGGCAGGCAGATCTGCGGTAGCCTAGTGGTATGGGTAATGGACTGCTGAGACGAGGTCTCGGGTTCGGTCCCACGTTTACCATGGCACACACCAATGACTTTTCGATGCTTTTCGAAGTTATGTGTGTAGGTATTTATCGCAGGTTTATAAGTGCCCGGTTAATGGCTATAGGCTCGCCACCTATTACATTGGGACCTAAACATAAACTGGCGAAATGTGGGTGCCAGCACCTCTGTCTATTCATGCCATTCTGTTTATTTGTAGCGACGTTCTTACTAGCAAGTATCAGTGCAGTTATGCTAGTATCCTACGACCGACTGGCTGCAGCAGCTTTGACAACTGAAGCCAGAATTACAATAAAAGCTGCTCCTAAACTTATACTAGCGTCATGGTTTATAGCAATTGCTCTATCAATACCTTGGATAGTTAGAAGGACTTATGTGGTAAGTTTAGCACATCATTAAAAAAAATTAAACACTTCCAAAATATATTATGTTAGCTGTTGCCTACGGCTCCGCCTGCGTGAATTTGCCGCGATCCATGGAAACCTATTCCAGGGATAAAAGCCTGTATATTGTTCCGGAGTATAATATGTCTCCGAACCAAATTTTAACCGGATCTATTGACTGTGTGTATAGCAAACATTGAAATCTTTAATCTATACATATAATAAATCTGTAAACGATCGATGTCTGTACATGGAAAGGAAATGAGAAAAATTGTTATAAGGGGACTTTATAAACGTAATAGAAGCCAAATCAACGTTTTTTGGAATTTTTGTCTGTTTGTCTGTTTATCTGTTTATCTGTTTATCTGTTTCTCTGTTTATCTGTTTCTCTGTTTGTCTGTGAGTTTGTGCACGCTAATCTCAGAATCAGCGGCACGGATTTGGTTGCGGTTTTCACTAATATATTGTAGTAGGCTTCACTTAACATTTAGTGTTTGTTTTATTGAAATCGGTTCATAAATAAAAAAGTTATGTCAATAATAGCATATCACGGCTAACAATTTGTGATTGTGTGAATAGATCGAACCAATAAAGAAGCAATAATGCTTACAAGAAGATATTATTTCGGTCATAGGAATCTGAAGAACTTCGTGAGGCCAGAGTTCTACATCTCAGCCAAGTCAGGTCAGGTTACTGCAGAATCTTCGGCACAGCAAGTGTCTCGATAGAATTAACATTGTTCTCGAACGATTTTCTCCTGAATCCAACAAATTAGTAAGCAGGTGGTTCGGTAAAAAGACTCCTGGCTTTCATAATTAATATCATCACGCTATTATAATAAGGAATGGGACAGAATATTTTTATGACATAATATGTAAACGTCTATTTCAGACTATGATTACATGGTAACTGTGGCTCAATACGTCTGCGGTGGACTTATAACTTAGCTGAGTCGCGTTAGAATCCATCTAAAATGCAATTTTCCTTTTTTATGGTTTTTTATTTACTTTTGTTTAACTTTTTTATTTTATTGTGTATTTGTTGTATTTTATTGTATTTATAGTTTTATTTGAAGTAAAATATAAATTATATACTTAGTATTCTATAGGTAGTACATAAAACTAGGCTGTGTGTCAGTAATAGTAGAACTTATTATATAATAGGTATTCTTAGATCTATGCAAAATTATTTATTTCGGAGAATGAAAAAGTGGTCCCACCCGCCTGAGAAGGCATAAAACTGAAACTGTTATCCCCCATTGATACCGATTCCACCACATCGGGGCAAGCGCAATATTGGAATCAAATCGATTAAAATTTAACAGAGGAATGGGGCATCGGGGGTATTCTGGGGTTAGGTACCCCAGTATACCTGCCTTTCTTACCTATCTTTAATAGGCGGTCTCAACGTGAAGAGCAGGGATTGCTTCGGCTAGGGTGATGGGTAGCCCAAGCTATCACCATCAAAGCGGCGCTCATAGAGGAAGTAAATCGTTGCACCTTCTCTGAAGCACATTACGCATTCTGGGAGATAGTTTTCCTATCTTATTCCCGTCTCTACCATGGTGAATGTTCTGATGAGCTATTCCAATTATTTCCACCCTCTCCTTTCCTACACAGGCATGCAAGGCTCAGCTGTCATCCACACACGGATCAGAATATTCCATCAAGAACCAAGTGGTTTTTCCTATGTCAAGACCTGAAATCCCTGCCAGCTCTCGGTTTACTTCTTCCTACAGTCCCGGGTCCTTTAAGGGGGGCGTGAAAAGGCTTCTAATGATCGCATCTAGCTGAGCGCCACCATTGTTAAGATGGTACACGTTTATAATGGTGACCATATTTCCGAGTGTTTGCCTTTAGCTTAACATCAGTCGAGGTGAAGTTAAATTGACGTGTCCTATCCTTCCCCAATATTTGCCAAGCCCATAGAAGAAGTCTTAAATTTTCGTAGTTTTCAGTAGTTTAGCCCTGTATTTATAAGTCAGTCACTCAAAAGACTGTCTTCGTTATATTTAATTTAAAAATACAAGGTGCAAGATGTCAAGCGAGTTTTCGAAATGACTTGAATACAGTTTTGTTTCTTTTTTAAAATAAAGAAATGTTTCCTTTGCGTAATATTCACTATTTCCAGTATTTCGAGTACTTCCGTTCCAGTTGGGATGAAAATCTTCCACCATGTTTAATAATGAGTTTGAGCTATTCCGAACTAAACGCGGACGAAGTCGCGGGTAACAGCTAGTATTATAATATTAGTAGGACAGTAGAATAGTCTTTAATTTCTTTTCATGGGAGAACCACATGGGTTACGCAGGATTCACTATAATTACAAGTATTAGGTAATACTACTTGTATATATATAATCGATATAATATATGATACGTAATTCAAACAAAATGTAGTAACTAGACATATTGTTTAACAGGAGCGGCAATGGCTGGATTATCTGGAAACCTTCTGCGTAGAAGACCCCAGAGTCCTAGGGATCTACTGGCATTTTTTGATAACTTTACTTGTGTGGGTGCCACTTATTGTCATGGTTACCACGGTAAGTACTAAGCTCTTCTTTGATATCTTCCGTTATTTCAAATTCCACTATTAGCAAGACTGAAAGCCAATCCCAATTGAAAAGTGAAATAGGCTCATTAAATGATGGTAGTACAGTTAGTCAAGAATGATAAATAACCCCTTCTTACATTAGGCTATTAAAATGCGCCTGAAGTTGCCAACTAGCGTTGCCAATCCAAGTTTTGCACGTAGGTACATTAGAATAGCAACTCGCGCACTAGGAAAACGCAGTCATAAGGTTTCGTGACCGTTGTATTTCCATAAAACGCAACTGTAGTTGACGAGACTTCAGTTTCTTCCTAGTTGCATAATGTAAGAAGGGCCTATTTAGTATTACACTTATGTGATTTCTGTTGAATAGTACGGTGCAGTAATGTGGCGACTGGAATGCAGTACTCGTCAGCTATCATCCCGCGGTGGAGGCCGCTCAGTGGCTAAAGCCCGAGGTCGAGCGATGAGGATCACCGCGTGTGTTCTCTTGGTGGCTGTGATATGCCGGGTGCCGTACACTGTTATTATATACTGGCTAAACAAAATGGATAGTCAGATCAATGCGGTAAGACTTTTCATGGAATACATAATTAATAATTTTTGTAGTCTTAGATCGGAATAAATTAGCGTCCAAGACGGAACTTGTAACCGTGACCATTCCTTTGAATGTTTTAACCAACTAAGTGAATGTTCTTTACACCTGCGCTACATTACTTTTAAAGCAATAAGGTATGCTACCTTTTCCTATACTTAGAACACATCACGAGTTTGATATTTCCGATCTAAATCAATCCCTTAAATATTTTTCTGAAAAGGTAACATAATTGCCAGAATGACTAAAGTTTGTATGTACTCTTGTCACACATTTCGATTATTTGCTCTGCAGGTTGAAGGTGGTTTTGCAATACTTTGGTTTATCGCAAATTGGCTCATGTATTTAAACAGCGCTATCAACCCTCTGATCTATGGATTTACTAACGTGAGATTCCGGAACGCGATGGACAGAACCCCTGGAGTTGCCTGTTTTAAGTTTGGAACGTGGTGTTGCGTTTATTCAATGGTTAGTTTTTTCTTTTTCATCATTTACCTACATTACACCATCATCTGTCTGCTTTTGTTGGCCAATGCAATGTGTCATTATTTTCTGGCGACATCGCCTTAGTTATAATTTCCTTGTCATATCATCGCCATATCTTTCATACAATACAACCATCTTTTCTAGGGCCTACTGTTCTTACAACCTACAAAGGTGAACCGCTGAAAAAATCAGTTCAAATCAGTTGCAGAATAATATTGCAGTATTTAGTCTACGAAAAACTAGCTATTATTAAGAAAATCATGTTTACTATACGTTTTCGATTAAAGTTTTCAATTTTAGTGCTAAATTCAGACATTATATTTATTTATTTTCCAGTTGAAGAGAAAACAAGTACAAATCATGGACAAGAACACAGAGAAAATCTTCGTGATAGAGAACTCACCACGTCCAAACAAAAAACTATCGCGGGTCATCAAGAATATTCTGCATATCAATAAAGACTCTGTGGAGTTCAGCATTAAAGTTGATGAGGTTACGACGAAGCCAACCAAAGTGACGCCTTTGAAAACTGAACAAATATAAAGGCATTGACCTACGTGAGCATCTATTGCGCTATAATAACGTTTAGGCATCTAAAATGTATTATTTAGTACTCGTACCTACAGAAAACATTCTAGTGAAGGATAATGATTTTAAATATCTTGAGATCCTCGAAATTAATATGAAAAGGAAAAATAGGTAAAAAAACGAAATTAGATGTATGCACTAAAAGTAAACAAACTGAAAGTAAAAAAAAATCATTAATATACGTTTATTTAACAAATATATTTGATGATGTATTAACAATTAATATTTGTGTATAAGTCTTAATTTAAACAAATAAGTTCGTGACAATTATTAACAATAATAACATTAAGTAATTAATACTTGAAAGTCTTTCATACATTATATTTATAGATTATAAATTATAAGTACTATAATTATGTGAGATGAGCTCCTACACTATTCATAATTATTATAATATTATGGTAATGATAAACTTTTCATTTATGATATAAAAATAAAATGATATTGATACAATTTTTATTCCTTGTTCATTTAAATCCATTTTTATTACTAAATAGTTATGCACTCGTAACACATGTCTTTATCATAAAACTTCACAGCTTTTGTTTCTGCATCCATAATAATAAAGAAAGCTATTATAGTATCATTTCTGTCCTCTCAAAATTTTAATATTTATTTTTCTTCAACTTCCGTTGCATCAAGAAGACTGGTGAGCTCTAGTATTTTCACTTCTAGAATATCTTTCATGTGTGGTTCCACTCTTAGTATGTTCGTCGCTTCTTGTAATAGTACTAGACTCTCCATCAGTTCATCCTGGAACAAGATTAAAAATAATCAAATTCTAGTCTAACGTTAAATTCATGAGGAACATTAAGAGTTAGACAATATTTATATTTAGTAGGTGTATTAAAAAAATTACTATATACTATATAATTATACTAATAGACATTATATATGTGATGGGTGAGATCAAAATGACTTTATTGTTTAGGCAGAAAGTTATTGGTGAAACGTAAGAACTAAATAAATAAAGTAGCACCTCGGCAGACGAAAGGTGTGACAGCTTAACATAAGTTAACATGTTTAAATCAAAACGAATAGGTACAGATAATGTTATAATACAAGTTTATTGTTATATAAATGTTGCTAGTACCAGTATAAAACACATTCATGCGATAGTATCATCGGATTAACAGTACGCGCTGGCACACGTCCAACTTTTATAAACGTTATTTGAGAGACAAAACGTCTTCAGTTAGAAGATAGATGGAAATTCTATTAGCGACTACAATAGTGAAGGCTATTCGAAATTCACCATGAAATGTTCTGTGAGTAGCCGGTTATATTTTGAGAAATTTTGGTTACCTATGAGGATTAGGTGAAAAACTAAAAAAGATACGCTTTTATGGAATGAGATATAAGGAATCAAATAATCCTTAAAATCAATGTCAGTTACCCCCAGCTGCTGTTAAAGAATTTCGCTGTCTAAATTCTAACCCTATCATCAGATTAGGCCCATAACTATATTTTAATATGCAATTCATAAGTTACAATTCGTGTTCATAATCGAGAAATATGCCATGAAAAAAATTGTAGCTGCAAAATTACCTGTGCACCAGCTTTAGTGATCTTCCCAGCCTCAAACTCTCTCTTTGTCTGCATCGTCATCACAGCTTGCAAATCCAATAGTAACCCTCCTCTGAACCTCGTCATGCCAGGCTCTAATTTATCAGCTATTTCTAACATTTCGTGGCAGAGGTCTATCTTTCTTTTTATAAGATGTTCTGGCAATTCTGAAAACGCAGTAAACCTAATGTTAGTTGTGGTTATTAAAGAACTCAATTTGCTAATACCTAATTCGAAAATTAGGCATTTGAAATTTGTTTTTCTTTGTTCTCTAACTTCCTCATTTTCTTAATTCTGGTTATCTCTCTTTACTACTGCTAAAATATATATATGAATAGTTACACCAACTATAAATCTTAAATATTTTGACCTTTCTTAAAACTCTAATATTTATTTTATTGAAATGCGAGTAGTTACATCCAACCATGATAAATATTGTTTGATCTCTACTTCGGTATTATCGGTATAAATTATTTTTCTAGAAAGCTTTTTCATAAACAATCATTTATATTTATGTATATGTTTCGCATGTATGTTTACATACAAACGTGTTTATTTGCCCAACTCATTCTAAAGTTTAGTTGATATTTTAGGTAATCACAACGTCATTGTGAGAGAGGAAAATTTCTAAAGCAATCGAATTAATAGTCGCATAACCTAATGTAAATAAAATTGGATTACCTGATAAAGCATATCCTTTGTAATTGCCATATATCTGTATCAATGCCAATTTAGCTTGCACTACTAAATGGTTACTTGGGTGTAAAGTTTGACTATACATGTCAATAAAAGCTTCGTAATCTTTCGGATTTGTCTTGTTTAGCTTTAGTAGATCTTGTTTTAAGGCGTTGTTGCCCCAGACCATCTGCTTAGCTAATATGCTATGGTCACATTTTTCACATTTCCAAGGTGCATTTTCATTCATTGGGTCTGTAGAAAGTAACATTGCCCCTCGCCATTCATTATTTGGACTGAATGGGTTGTTACAAATGGAACAGTAGATATTTCCAAGATGCGTACCAAATTCTGTGGGATCTTTACATCTATCGCATTCACACGCGAACATTTTGGTTGACATCAAATGCTTTCGCCTGTCTAATGTACCCCATAGTGATTGGCAATATGTTGCTGTAATCAAATCACCTTTAGCTATTGGCACTGTCGCTATCAGAGCTAAATGAAAATCATCACCTAAAAACACATGTCGGGTATTTGGCCTACAACTGTGGTCCATCATAGATGCAGTTAAATAAATAGCTCTTAGTCTTTTAGTTCCATCTGGCGATCGCACATCAAACGAGTTTGTGTCGAATATTGACGCAACTTTTAATATAGTCTCTTCATCGAACGGTAATCCCAGTACTTGAACCACAAAAGTCACTAAATTTGCTTTTAAAACCAGGTACAGAGGGGTATTTATTCTGTCTTCTAAATGAGCCTCTAGATTCATTATATTCTCAAATTGTAGAGGGTTCGACTGGCTCATTAACAATACTCTTAGTGGTGATATAACACAATAGGCAGCTTGAGTTTTATTTGAACCTTGATACGTTATATCACATTTGTATTTTCTATCAGTCATTGCTTTACACTCGGACTTATGAACTTCAGCGTTTTCACATTCTGGGCTACACATTGGCCAATTGCATTTCGAACATTTATAATAATCGAACTTGGGTTCAGCATCACTTGGATCCAAATATTTGCCGCATGATAAACATATCGTAGTGCACGCAATCCTTGGGCCAATAACAGCTGGTTTTTCTTTCAGGATCATTTCACCTTGATTGATATCTCTTGTGGCGATCATGTGGCGTCCTAAAACGTCTGACTGTTCGATTTTGAAGGCACAGCATTTGAATTTGTGTCCTTCGCGCCATCCTAGCTTCTGATGTGGTCTGGAGCAGTAGTAGACGAGCTTACAGCCTCCACAGATTTGGTTTGCGGGCTGTTGGCACACCTCGCACGATGGCATGTCGTGCCTGGAATCTTAGTCTCTTCAGTGTGGTATGGTCGCGTAACACGCCCGCTCAGGTTCGTTTCAAACACAATACTCGTTCTAAATAGATAAGCATAATTAACTACCAGAGTAAAGATCCGTGGGAGCATTGCCAACAAAATGTAGTATTAATGGTACAACCAAATGTATTCTCTGTACAGCAAATGGCAAACCCGTTGACAATAACTCGGTTTTAGATGCAAGTAATAAAATTATTCTTGGGAGAACTAATATAGGATAATAATTTTGATCTATTTTTCGTAGTTAGAAAATTAATGATAATGAAGTGATCACGTAAGACTAATAACATGAAGGTGTACGTAAATAAAAAAACATTACCTGTCTTCGGCAGTCGGGTAATAATAATATTTCTAAAATATTACTAATTGCTTGCACTTACTAACACTCAAAAGTATGAAGCTTATGGTAACGAAAAAGCCCACCAAACTATGTAACAAAAGGGATATTAAAAACCTGGCGAACATTATCTTTATCTGTGGTTAATCGTAACATTTTTTTTTGTTCAAATAGATTTTTTATGCCAATGTATTATGTACCTGGAGTACTACTAGGGGTATTCGGCTTCGGAAGCGTTCCCCTTACACCCGGTGCATTTTCCGACACTTTTTCTCCATCCAAAGGTTGAAAAGAAGTTTTTTTTCTTTACCAAACTTATTTTGTTCTTTGTGTACAATAAATAATTACATCCATCTATCTATTTATCGGTATGACATATTTGTGAATGCATATTCGTCATCATCATCCTTAGCGTGTACCACTAGATACCAGTGTCCTGGGTGCCAACAGCAAGCAAAAATCAAACTTGTAATAATGGTAGATGAATTCTTTCCTACAAAGGACAACGCGTGCAGGGCTTAGTTGTCACTCTTATACGGTGCAGAATATTCCATCAAGAACCAAGCGGGACGGTGACTCTTTCCTTTGTGGAACTTCTTGCCAGCTCTCGTGTTTCCTTCTTCCTACAGTCCCGAGTCCTTTAAGCGGGACATGAAAAAGCATCTGATGAGGCCGTCAAGCTGAGTGCCGTTGTAACATAGTTCGTGTTTGTAATGGAGACCCTCTTACCTGAGATTTTAGCTTTAGCTTACCATCAGGCGAGGTCAAATTGACGTGCCCTATTTAAAAAAATAAGTTATGAAAGCTTATTTTTTTTAAATGCACGTCAAAACGTAAAAAGGAGAACATATCCTATCATCTCTCACTCATGTAAGAGTTGATAGGATATGTTGTCCGCGTGTATGTGAAAGAAGGAAATATGAAAGAAAATTCATTTATTTTTCATAGCTGCAGCACATACCCAGAAATGTTACAAAATAACAGTTTAAATAAATGATTACGACAAATAAAACAATGTAAAATAATGTCGGTAAACATAGTCTATGTCCTTGTCCTGCCCCAAGCTCCCAGAACTCTGGGTATCTATATAGACCAAGATTAATGACAATAACATTATCATTATTCGGTCTGCGTATTGCAAAAATATCCCAGAAAAAAATTCTTTCTTTAGAACAATATTGTTTTCTAGTTCATTCATATTTTATCCGCATCTTACGCAACCTGCGGCTAAACTCAGTCCTTCGCAGTGAGAGCGAGAGCTGCGCGCGCGCATCCGCTATGAAACTGCCATCTTTATAAAAAAATAATGACTTTTTAATAATTTTACTATTTTTTCTGTTCTGTGGTTCATGTGTAAACTGTTTTAGAGTTACTAATCAAAAGCTATGTGAGTATTTTCATAATAATTATTTATTGAAAATTTTAATTAATTGTAAACCTAGCCTACCTACGTACCATAAAATATTACTAATTTAAATAAAAATTTAATTTAATAATGTAGATAAAATTATTATATGTTAGAATGAAAGTATATTTTTTTTATGAATCCTTTTGAAGTCGAAGCTAACGTACAAAGTGTCGATATTCACCGCATTTGCGTCTAGAAATACTCGATTTACTGCCAAAGTGACGTCACTTCGCCCAATAAAGACATATCCCTCTATAATCGTGCGTTCCTGAAATAGAAAGTACACCAGCGATTAGATATCAAGACTGTGAACAATAAACTCATAATATTATACACATATTAACGTATATAAACTTATATTGGTATGTTAGTTATTCCGTAAGTGACAGCTGTTTGACCTCCTAAACTCTAGAGGTGTGTGCAGAGGTAAACTCAAAAGTTGGTGAGGCTGGTTTGGACTTCAAAGATATTGGAAAAGCCCTGTACACAGCGTACCTATACTTACAAATTAAAATACCTATTTCATGAAAACTTGAGCAGTCTATTTTAAATTGATCGCCTTGTTAGGATCAAAATGTAGTACGAGAAATTTGCACTTCCGTGGATTGATATCAAGTTTAACAGTTATAGCTCGTGCGAGTTAACATGGCACCTGCCTCGAAGACACCCTCCTCCCGCTTCCCCGCGCGCGACCCCGCTCTCGCCGTGCGAGGCTAGTAGCGTCAGCGTACACGCCTCCCGCTCCTCCGCGCAAAGCCCCGAGCCAGGTGCCATGTTAACTCGCACGAGTTGTAGTTTCATTTATCAGTCGATTTTTACAGACTGGTGTTTTTCTTATCGTGCGATAAATCCCCACGGAGCCAGTGGAGGTGGTTATGTCGGACTCGAACCGACTAAAACGCACGCCGTCTTGGGTCCTTGGTTGCCGGAGGTGAGATTGCCAAGAGCATAACTATCTCTCGCACCCAGGCAGCCAGACTCTGGTGTTACACACGTTTTTGGTCACGATAACCACTTCTCATCAAGTGGACTGAGTGCTTGTGTGCCACCTAAGTGGTATAAAGATATACTCGAAGACTTTACAATACCTCGTTTTCTTAAACCCAAGCTTCAGGACCAACGGTACCATGAACTAATAATAAAAAAATACAAATATTCTAACAAAACCGTTTCAAACTTCATGGCTTTTATTAAATGATGACAACTAGGAATCAGCGGTGCGCTGAGAGGTGGGCCTCCCCATTACAGGGGCGAGCCGGGGACATCGTTGTCAGAGGAGGGCCAGACCGTAAGGGATGGCCCTGGGTCAGCCGGGGCACGAGGGATATGTCGAAAACAACCACATCTCCGGCCTAGCACCACGACCCTCACTCAGCGTGCGGTTTTAGTCGGTTCGAATCCAACATAACCTCCCCTTCCGGCTCCGGCGGGGTAGGTATCCGTGGGGATTTCCGCACGAAAAAAAAGACACCTAGGAAAATGTATTAATCTTCCCGGAAATTAATGTCAATCTATATAGACATTTACATCATATATGAAGTACTAAAACGCATATAAAAACTGTACTAACATTGAAAACATAAAAATATGCGACTACTAAAAAACGAAATTGAAAAATTCCTCACTTTTCTTTTCTGAGTAGCACCAAAATAGACTAACGTAACCCACTTTCATTTGTTTCATGGAAAACTGCAACGCTTGCCAAAGATAATTTATGTTTAGACAGACGTGATAAACGTTTATTTATTGTGTATATTGAGTTTACTATGGAATGCAGAGCACACAGTATTTTGACAGCTATTTAGATGTTTCAGATTGTAATAAACCTAGACTGATGTTGTAGATGTGTGAATAAGAAGTTTTTGCAAACCAACACAAAGTGACATAGGTACTGTCCAGTACAAAAGGTATCACAATCTAGTCATTCGTAATCTGAATTATTAATTGCACATAATATGGCTGGTGTATGCGCTTTGACTAAGATCTTCGGGGCTCAAGTCAACCTACAGAGAGGTACACCTGCTAATAAACGAACTATAGGCTCTAAAGCAGATTTTTCTTTCGGGATTCAGAGGTTAGACGTTCCCCAGAAAAATCCAATCTAAGCAAAAGATCCCTAGTTCCAAAATGCAAGCTCTAAATGCAGACAGGATTAGAGGAGTTAGACTGAATTATTAAGGACATTAGTGATATAATCTTCTTCTTTGCAATGTGTAAATATATTCAAAATATTACTCGACGCCGTCGCTACGAGTACGAGTGCTAGGTGTAACTAGTTCGATCCGTTCAGGACAGCTATGGTATGGTGCAGGTGTACGGCCAATGCAGCCTTAAAAATTCCAACTAATCCAACTACAGAACTGATAACGCTTAACGGGATATATCGAAGTTCAGCCATATGTATCAAAGTTAACTGGAAAACCTGCTCCAACTAAGCTGGAAAAATGTCGAGGATGTGTGTATAATACATTAAATACTAGCTTTTGCCCGCGGCTCCGCCCGCGTGGATGTCGGTTATCGCGACCAAACATAGCCTATGTCCTTTCTTAAGGTTTAATCTACCCTCATACCAAATTTCATCAAAATCGGTTCAGTGGTTTAGGCGTGAAAGCGTAACATAACGTATAAGCGTAAGACAGACAGACAGACAGACAGACAGACAGACAGAGTTACTTTCGCATTTATAATATTAGTATGGATATGCACGCCTTTATCCCCGGAGGGCTAGACAGAGGTGAATTAACACCCACATCTCACCAATCATTGTATTCGGTCCCACGCAATAGGGTGGGTGGGTGTGAGCCTATTGCCGCATTCCGGGCACTATTATTGACTCGAGCCATGCATCTGAGGCTGAATTTAGGCTGTATATATCATATCTGTCTCATGTTAAACCGCCATATCCCATAGTCGCCTTGTACGACACCACATAGGAAGAGATGAGATGGCCCGAATTCTACTCGCATGAAACAAAATGTGCCACCTGGGAATCCATAAATCGATTGAGGTCTCAGGTCGGCTGCTGTAGGGTGAACTGGGTAAAATGGGGTTACCTGGACGGTGAAGGGGGGGGGGGGAGGATGGTGCTCCTCTATATGCCCCTACACCTGCACGATTGCCGCCGACCGAAATTTAAATTATTGCTATTGACACGAAGAAGAAGTGCATTAAACATTTTAGGAGTGTTAATGTCACATGGTGATTTAATGATTGTCTTAATCTGGTGCAGTGCCAATAGCCAAAAGTTTACATTATGCAATACGATGAGATAGAATTGTGTCAGTGATCTTTGGGTTTATTTATAAACATGAATTACGATTGTCATTAATTTAGGTGTGACAATTTTTCACTATAAAGGTTACCGAAAAACGTAGGTAATGGCACAGTGAAAGGCGAAAAGTATTCGAGTTCAAATAGCCAATTGGCCAAATAGCCAGTTGGTCGTTTAAATAGCTAGGCCGATAGTTGATTGAATCAGAACCACTCACTAAGTCAATTCTTAGAAGATTACTGCAAAGGCTATGTGATTTTTAATACAACAACTAATTAGAATATTGAGTAAGATACTTTGTACTGTACTATTTTATTTTTCACCTGACCGGTTTGGCTTCACGGCATTCTCCTCTCCAACTACTACTACTACAATGCCATGAGCCGAAACCGGTCAGGTGAAAAATAAAATAGGTACCTATAGTGGAAAAGTACAAAATGTCTTACTCAATATGTGTAGTAGATTCTACCAAGTGCCAACAATCAACAGTTTATACAACTAATTTGAAGTTTATTTTAACTACGAGGTAGTACCTAAAAGGTGGCAGGTGGACGTGCCTGTCACCCCCAGGCTGCACCCGGCGAACCAGCCCGCACCTTGTCTGCATTGTTAGATTGTGTATTCACTATTCTGCTAGACAGCATTCAGGGGGGACGCATAGAGCCTACGAGGAACCCTCTAGAGGGCAGGTGGCAGCGTCTCCTCTGCGTAAGATAGGCGCTGCCGTCTCCGTTACCCAGTGTTCCGAAATTAGCCAGCACTGCCGGGCAAGCACCGTTATTAAGAAAACTATGATAGGTTTTTTTTATAAAAGGACACGTCAATTTGACTTCACCTCGCTGATGGTAACGTTAATTTTGTGTTATTATTTTTTCAGAGGAATGACGACTCAAGAAAATTCTGAACGCCTGGCGGCATACGAGGTAAACATCTTCACATTCACGTAATATGAAATAGGTACTAAAAATCATGCTATTTTGTACGAATTAACTCGACCCATACTACAGACCAATGCAAATTGTGGGTATTTCCGCATACAAATTACAGGTAGGTTTCTACGTACCTATATATTGAGCGGGCATCGAACCTGCGATACAAAAAATATTAGTAGTCTAGCCACAACTACGCCGACATCGATATGACGGACGGGCGGCGACACAGAAATCCATTCCAACACCAATCCACAGGGCACTCCAATTTTTATAATCACGCCATCTATTGACAAATGGATTTACTTCTTAACTACAACGTACGAATAGTTGTCAGTATGTTGTATTTATTTTAATGCACCATGCATGCCTATAGATGTCGCTAAAGCAAAGTTTCAGTTCAGTTTATTAATTCATCACTAGAGGGAGTTATTTGAATAGGCGATGCACAATGAAAAAACTAATATGACAGTGTTGTACAATGTACAGTCCCCTGGGGTACTGGCTTGGGGGATCCTAGTGGAACAAGGGACTATCTACCTATCAGAACAGAAATATCTGATTCCATTTTCCTTGTTTTCTTTACATTCATGACCTCTCAAATTAAGTTTGGAAAGAGTGAAATGCTCAGACGGGACATAAACCCACGAACACAGGGGGTTTGACTGCTTTCATGGCCGCCGCCGGCCACTGCCGGCCGCTACTTTTCAGTGGGGATTGACTGATTGCTTCCCAATCTAATTGAGTTTAAAGACCTGTTCAAGGAATTGTATTTCCCTGACTATAAGTTATTCCTGACCACGTAATGTGCCAACCTACACGTCCTATGTAATATTTATGGAGTAACTACATAAGAATCTGGTGGATCTAGTAGACCTATTTTAATAGTGTAACACTCACCTGGATATTTACCATGTTCATAGTTTTTATTTGGTAACCGATATTTCGGCGCTGTTTCAAGCGCCATGATCACGGTGTACTGACGACCGCCGAGCTAGTTGTTATTGGGCAGACCGTGTATCTGTCTACCCTCTTCCGCACTCGTTTATGACGCGCGTCGTTCCTACCACTGTCCGCGTTCTCGCACTGTACTCGATCGCGTTTTCGACATACAACACTCACTGACTCACGGAATGTCGAAAACGCGACTACTAGCTCGGCGGTCGTCAGTACCGTGATCATGGCGCTTGAAACAGCGCCGAAATATCGGTTACCAAAAAACTATGAACATGGTAAATATCCCGGTGACTGTTACACTATTAATGTTAATGACCATGTCAATCTCAAATCATAACTAGTAGACCTATATTTACGTTTGTTTATTCTCTTTATTTCCAGGCCCTTTCATCGGAAGAGCTCGGCAAATACCTGGTCGCGGCCCATGACCTGTCTCCTGGTGACCTGGTGCTGACTGAGAAGCCTCTGGTATTCGGACCTAAGGCTATGCCAGACCCTGAATCCGTTGTGCCTTGTGTAGGCTGTTATAAACCTATATTGACTGATGCTGGAGAGAGATGTGCCAAGTTAGTTTTATTTTCGTAATATTAAAATAGAACAGTAATTGCATATAGGTACAATCAGCAACAAAAGCTACACTGACAAAAATATAAAAATGATTTTTATATAGCAATACATTAATCTTCACGTACAGTATCTACTGAAAAAAGGTCATAATTTGAATGAATTTTTACATTACTTACTATGCTAACTTTTAAGTTCGAAAAACATCGGAAAAAAATAAATGCTCAAGTGAGACTTGAACACACGACCTTTCCCTTACAGGGGGAATGCTCTTCCAACTGAGGTATTGAGCCACACCTGAATCATTTCAAATTTTCCTTCTCTTTATATCCGTTTTTAAGGGCGACGGCGGAGCCATTTACCAACCTTCTTTCTCTCTAAGAGAAGGAAAATTTGACATTTTTCAGGTATGGCTCAATAGCTCAGTTGGAAGAGCATTCCCCTTGTAAGTGAAACGTCGAGTTCAAGAAAAGTTCAAGTCTCACTTGAGCATTTCGTTTTTTCCGATGTTTTTCGAAAAGGTCATAAGTTCACCGGGCTTGTATCAAAGGATTAACAACTTTGAAGGAAGCTCGTGAAGTAGTTGATAAAGTCAAATGGCGGGCTATTGTCTCTACCTACACCGAAGGGAAATAGGCGTGAGTATATTATGTATGTATGTACTTCGTAAGACCTGCAACTTGGCTCACCAGCCTATCACGTGAATTCCCCTTATAAAACAAATGAGTAATGGGACATTTTATCTAACTAACGAACTGTTCCATCAGATGCGGCTGGCCAGTGTGTTCAGGCAACTGCCCAGGGTTAAAGGACCCGAGACATCATGCAGCAGAATGTGAAGTTCTCCGAGTGAGGTCTGACTGCGTACTGAACGACATGGCAGATTACTACAGGTTAGATCATGAAACTGAAAAATCACTTCTTCACAAAGCAAATTTACAGAATCTGTGCTGCAATTGAAAATTCCTGATACTATTTCCTGATACTATTTTCCTGATAATACTCATGCCATCATAAACGGGCTAGGTTAGGTCACATTTTGTAGCTATGTTTTTAGTTTCACTTATGTATGTTTATTTTTGGATAGGGAATAATCAAAGGTGTATAGCCAGCTATAGAGAATAATCTAGTTCTATGTCTAGACTAATAAACGCTTTAAAAAGCAATATTATAAAGTTACATTACTTATTGGTTGAATGACTACCACGATGTTGAAGTACTGCCACAGTGATGAATAAAATAACTAGTGCAAATTGAGAAACAGAGGGCTGGGTGGTATGACACAATTGGTAGAAGTTTATGTAGCAATAGGATAGTTGATTCATTTCTTTCTAAATAATATAACTACCAAGTAATAAATAGGATCGTGATATCATGTTCTTATTTTATTTGTTTCAGACACGACGCTCTCCTACCTTTGAGATGTGTTCTTCTTCAAAAGACGAATCCTGAAGGTTGGAAGAATGTCCTAGAAATGCAATCACATATGGACTGCAGAATCCCTGGCACTGAAGCTTATGAGTAAGTATCTACCAATTTTCAAAATTTGCATTCCACGAGACCAAGTTGGAACCGTTACATTACAAATATATCAAATTGGAACTATATAGTCGAATATTATTCTTGATTAAAAATTATTTTTCATACTTTTGGTGGTCTAAACTTACTTAATAGGCTGTAGTACCATGCAGATGAGCCTTCAACAGGTGGGGCCTACATATCTAACTTGATTCAATTTGGTTTCCAGTGAGGCGAATGAATTCATCGTGGAATATCTAATGAACAATTTTATCAACAAATTGGACGAGAAATTGAAGAAATTGTATGAAGTTACACCAGAATTGCTTCACCGAGTATGTGGTATTATTGACACAAATGCTTTAGAAATTCGATTAGCACAAGGCACAGAACTCAATGCGTTGTATGGTGAAACTTATAAGATGGAACACAGTTGCACTCCTAATACTAAACATACTTTTAATCTATCTACTAAGGATAGAAAAGATTTATATACAATTGCAATAAAAGCTGTTATTCCTATAATAAAAGGTCAGCATATATCGACAATGTACAGTCACGCATTATGGGGTACTCAAGCTAGAAGACAACATCTTAAAGATACAAAATACTTCTCATGTAAATGTCAAAGATGCAGGGATCCAACTGAACTGGGTACATATTTGAGTGCTATGAAATGTTTAGGAGATGGAAGTAAAGATTGCGATGGAATCCATTTACCTGAAGATCCGTTGGATGAGGAAACTGATTGGACATGTAGCAAGTGTTCGATGAAAATGGGTAATTCGCAGGTGAACATGATTATATCACAAATGGGGGAAGAAGTCGAAAACGTTCTAATGATGGGTGGTTCTATACAGATTCTTGAAAATCTTCTATGTAGATTATCCACATTCTTGCATCCTAATCACTATCACTTGTATTCTATCAAGCATTCATTGGTACAGTTATATGGAAGACAACAGGGTTACACATCTCAAGAAATTTTAAACAAGAAGATACGAATGTGCAAAGACCTTATTGCAATAACTAAGGCTTTGGATCCAGGAAACGCAAGACTCAGTTTGTATTACAGTATTTTACAACATGAATTGCATTCTGCTTTGTTCATGAAATGTAAAGTGCCCAATGAAGACTGTTCTGTAAAAAAGATTGAAGATCTCAAAACTTATCTTTCTGAAGCAAAATTGGCTATAAATGAAGCTTTAGTAGCCTTAAAAGATGATATTATGGAAGAAGTGTCTGGTCAAAAATTACAAGACGTCATAAATAATAGTAAGAAGGATTTTGAAAAGTATTGTAAGGAAAAGAAAATAACTGTGTAAGAATTAATTTATAATATGTTATTGTAACAGGCGGTTTATTAGTAAAATTCATCTTATACGGTAATATCACAGTTCGTTTTTAATTGAATAACCTTATACTTAAATAATAGCCTAGTAAATTAATCTATTACAAAATATAAACTTATTATAATTTATAACTATGTAAGTAACTGCAGTAAAAACACAACAAACATTAGGTAGGTAATTTTATCTAAAGACTTCTATCTATCTTATAACTTAAGTAAATCACAACGAGCTTGTTTATTTAGTTTTGTTATCACTTTATTGACTTCTACTTTCATCTTATATTTAATACCTATATAACTTTAGTTTTATAAATCACTAGTTAGCTGTCTTTTCTCAGCTTTTTATCTTTATACCCTTGGCATATTTACAACCATTTACCAAAGATTTAGTTTACTTATAAAAAAAATGTACAGTTATTTATCTTCGTATTCTTCATTAGTAGATTACGATATTTATATTTGCGTTTCGTTGCAAATAACCTTGAAAATTAAAAAAATGGTATGGCCACGATATATAAGACAAAGATACTATTTTTATAGTCTTGTAAAATAGTGTCTATTGCCGTATACATAAACATAATTATAATGATAGTAATAATAATAATTATATTTATGCAAAAATTAGATAACAAAAATATAATTCTGTATTTCATGACTTACATTGAGCAGATATCCATACTATCCATACTAATATTATAAATGCGAAAGTAACTCTGTCTGTCTGTCTGTCTTTCTGTTTGTCTGTCTGAATGTTACGCTTTCACGCCTAAACCACTGAACCGATTTTGATGAAATTTGGTATAAGGGTAGATTAGACCTTGAAAAAGGACATAGGCTATGTTTGGTCGCGATAACCGACATCCACGCGGGTGGAGCCGCGGGCAAAAGCTAGTTAGATATAATCCAAAGAAGTTACTAGGATACCGTAGAACTTGGTTCCCTATATTTCATATCTAATCTATTGGGAGGATGTAATAAACCTAGTCTTCTTCTCTGTAGAGGCTGAACTAGGCAGTCCTTGAAAATCTGAGATTTGAATGAAAAATGAAAACACATGGTCTGTAACTCTTAATTGGGATGAATATCCTCATCATCATTTAAAAACAGCTATATGTGATCTGATCTTCTATTCTCCAATGAGAGGGCAGAGGACCAGGTAATAGTCTACATAAATTGATAAAGAAACCAACTTTGTCCTTACGAATATTCACCAGATAATATCGGACTATTACCATTCCAAAATCTTGGAATATGTTGTATTTTACCCAAATAAGTTACTAAATCTAGGAAACCAGTTCAAACCGCCAAAACCGCTTCTAGCGCTGTCACTGTTAACACTGTTGGCGATCCAGTCAGTGTATCTAGATATCCTGGTATAGACTCCAGGCATCCTGGGCCTTGCACAACCGCTGCCAGTTGACACGACACCTACAACCATTACATGACGTTTGTCTTCCCTGACCATAAGGGGACCACCGCTGTCAGCCTGTGAATACAAAAACTAACGTAACGCAAATGTGAATGCAGTTTTTTAATGGTAATGGAAATTAGATACCTAACAATACATTCTTAAGTACAGTTCTGGGGCCTCAGGGAAGTATAGTTCGTCAAAGTGATGCAACTCACCACCTCACCATCTTAAGCACACAAGTAAATTATTGATGATCAAGTTCATCAAACAATCGACGGTTTTTAAACATGATGAGGTCAAATAGCAGTCGCTTCACGGAATATGTCGAAGACCAGCCAACCACGCAGTTAGACTTAAAAAAGCAGACCCCAGATTACGAAGTGAAAACTTAAAACGCGACTGGGATTAACGCTAGGATGATAAAGAAGAGGAAGATGAGAATGTGTGGGGGGTTTCATTTCAGTTTAGACAAGCTATATATCTCTATACCACAGAACACAACAGTGCTGTGTTTCCGGTAGAGAGTAAGGCAACTACTCTAGGAGAACTGGGAGATGGGGACAAAGATGACAGGAACCGATATTTCTGTACTCCTGTCACTTCGATACTCCTATACTTACCCAGCAAGAGTCACGGCCTCCCACTTCGTGTCCAGCACACATCTGAGTAGAGATGACTTTGACCTTGCTGCCTGCGGATCTGTACCAGCTGTTGCACTCGTCATTGGTGACTACGGTCACTTCAGTCTTCTGTAGCACATTTGGTCTAGCACCTGTTGGAGAATCAGGTAAATTTATTAAGAAAGAACCTTTGTTCAAGTATCCATGATACAGCAAATAAATACAAGGCTCACCTCATAGGAATCAAGTAGATCAGAGTTGCCATCAGCATAGTGGACGGGAAGGCGGAAGGAGGAACTTTTTCCGACAAAAATGAGTTATCCAGCAAAAGTGCTATCATTCCACTTATACCTGGACTTATTAGCGACAAAAGGCTGATTCTACTTGAGGGAATATTCAACACAAAAAGAAACAGAGAAAAGTGATCTAAAAGGTCTGGACCATATCTTATAAGTTTCTGATTAATTTTAAGTACCTAACCTTTTTATTGCTTCCTGCGCAATGCCACTCCCGTATGTATCATTAATAACCTGCAAGACCTATTTAAGTACCTATTGCACGAAATTTAGTTTCTTTGGATAAACGTGAGAACCCAATTTAATTGAACTTGCACGACACACGTATTTATTTAGTTTATTAGTGAAATACGACTTTTGCATTATAGTATTATCGTTTTCTGGAATTCAATTCAGCTATCAGAGCCAGACTAATAATAATGTGACAGTTTCAATGCCGATTAGCTGCTGACTTGTCTTACCAACACTACACTGATAAAACTGTCGCAATGCTCACAATTGTCAATCTCGTTAGTCACACTTCAACATAAAAATAAAAATAATGTCAAATCGTCTGAAAAGCTCAACCGTTGGACATTATAGACGATAATCGATGATGTTTTAAGCTTTAATAGCATTTACAGCGTTAAAGAAATGCACAAGCTGACACATTTATTAGTATTTTGCTAAGCATCGAATGCAAAACAAGACATCTTTTTTTTTCGGCAGTAGAAAGAACCATTCTTTTAAAAGGACGAAGGAGCGATCTCGACCAATGTCTTATCTGGTTGCATATACCAAATTTAAGTCATGCTGCATTTAATTTCGTTTGTAAAAGTGTAGACTTCTTTCCCTAAAGTAAATGTAAACAAACATTTAGCTTTTTCCACGTAGGTACCTCTGCAGCAGGTCACTGCACAGCTGGTGTATCTACCGTTCATAGTCTACAGTAATCATTAGCCATTATTTTGACCATATCGACGGTCCCTACGAATAACATCCTAACTACAAATGACAAATTTTACAGGAGAGCGCTTCAAAGTTTCAATGACTTGTATAATGTCTTCTACTTGATGTATAGCCATAAAATTAGATTTATTTTTATTAAACTGATCGATAGGTTAGGGTGTTCTAAAGGTCATGAAAACAAAACATGCATATCACTCATCTACCACTTGCGTTGTTCTACGTAGGGACCGTCGATATATATATGCTTATTTTTTACTAATAGAAAACAAAATCCTACCTTTTTCTCTATTTTCATCAGTAAACCCCCATCCAGCAACAGTGGCCAGCGTTCCACTGAAATCTTCGGTTGGTGAGTTTGGTAGGCACGCTGGCTGCAACTCAGTTGACCACCTCAATTGCCTTATAGTTTTCAGGAGTGCTACATCATTTGATTTCCTGTTGCATCTGAAATAATAAATAGTCATTTCTTATCCGAATCTAAACTCTACACTTGACGTTTTTGAAACTAGTATATGTTGAGTATGATTAAGAAGTTCACTACTACTACTACAAAAACCGGAACCTACCGTGTTTTATCCTACTAATATTTTGTATTAAATTTGCGAAGATGTTTGGATTTTTCTTTTTCAGTCACGCTTTAATGGCTAAACGGATCTGGCTGAAATTTAACCTAACCTCAGCATAACATCAAACTAATGGACTTAACATAAAAAGTGCCAAGTCCAATAATATGTAGGTTGGTACCATAAATATTGTTTGAAAGATTTACTCAAATGTCATTAAATGTTAAAGAATATAATTGAAGACATACAAATGTGAAGATAATTTTGGAAAAGAAAAAATATTAACTGAAAACATACTGACATACGACAAGTTAAAAACATGGATTGTTATTAGCACTTCAAAAGACAACAGATGAAAATTTAATTCGTAAGGTACATAAATACTTATATTAAATTCCGGTGCCATCAACTCAAATCTAAAAAGTTTTACTAATACGACATTACGTGTCTCTACTGCTGCCAACCCTCTATTACTAAAATCAACCTTATCTAATACTAAAATCATCTAACTATAGGAATATTATCAACCGTTCTCAGTATCTAACCTAGAATTTCACGATCGCACGTTAACGTATGCAACTGAACCAGTAGTCAATGTATTAAAAACTAGCATCACCTCGTGGTTTCACCCGCGAAAGTGCGAATATCAGAATAAAAAGCTAGCAGAAAAAATATAGCATTCTAGTGATGAAAGAATTTTTTAAACAGATCAAGTATTTTTTTCAGTTTATTCCTTACAAACATTACAAATCTTTCCTATTGAATTAGATAGGAAAATTTTTGATCAGTCCAGGCGGGATTCGAATCCACGTTCTATCTCTTACAGGGAGATTGCTTTGAACACTAAGCTACCGGTCCTCGCCCGGACTAATCTTTCCTCTTCATAATATTAGTATAAGTAGTAGGTATGTATATAACAATTAAAAAATAAAAAGAATGTAGTAGGTAGTAGAAATTTTCCTGAGTAATTATGTGCACCACCTCCAAATGCCACTTTCTTCTTAAATGTTGCTGTAAATCCTTCAAAAAGTCTACATTCAACCGAAGATATGGATGAAAAACACACTTATCTATCGAACTGAAGATATATCTACTTACTTGTATTCCGGATGAGGTAGAATTTTTGAAATGGGTTCATTATCGCCTTTGGTTGAGATATCTGTATAACCAACTACTACTGACAACTGTTTGGATCTGTAGAACTCATCAAACACACTAAAATAAGAAAAATGTGTTAGTTATTTCACATAATAAATTGAATATTTTTTGTGCCTAGAATATTTGTCTAAAAATATTTAACTATTTAACCTATAGGTTTAAGTAAAAGTTTGCTAAGATCAAGAGAGGAAGGATAGTTATAATATTATCAATCTTTAGTTGTTTGTCTAAGATGCTAGGTATTCTACAACGATGCCGGATGGGCAAAATATCCGTAATGAGCTTCCTAGTCGAATGGTTCATTATGGGACCAAGTTACGCCCCGTGGATATTCTGCCTATCCAAGCCCTCGTCTGCGCAGTGCCTAAAGTTACTACAATAACTATCGACGGTTGAAAGCCAAACATTCCTATGGAAAGTGTCGACTACTAAAAGAAATTGCGTGTCACTCATTGAAGTCATAAGGAACTATTGACTTTCAACCGCCATGCGTTCTGCACCTGCAAACACAATGCCCTGCAGTCAGCAGCCATCTATCACTTAGGATAGTGGCACCGCACTGGTGAGCCCCTTGTCTCCAAATGCTGGCAGTCCAGGGAAACTCAGCGGGAAGGCTGTCCACCCCTCCGACAATACGACCTCTTCGAGCTATGTTTAAACCGCATTCTACGTCTGCCACTGTAAAAGAAAAAAAATGATCAAGACCTTGAAAAATCATTAGCGGAGCGGGGTTCTGCTCTCCTACTACTTCTTCTTATTTTCTTCCCCGTTTTTATACCACCTAGGTGGTAGATAAGTACACGATTCACGTGATGGGAAGAAGCTGCCGTGACATAATGAAACTGCGCAATGTGCAACTCACCAGGAGCGTCACACTCATGCTGCGGACCCTTTTTTTTTTCTTGCGGAAATCCGCTCGGATACCTCCCCTGCCAGAGCCGGAAGGGGAGGTTATGTCTGTCTCGAACCGACTAAAAGCGCACGCTGACTGTAGGTCGTGGTGCTAGGCCAGAGGTGAGGTTGTCATCGACATATCCCTCGCACCCGGCTGACCCAGGGTCATCCCTTACGGTCTGGCCCTCCTCGGGAGGGGGGACAACGGTATCCCCGACTCGCCCCCGGAATTGTGAGGCGCGTTTTCCAGCGCACCGCCGGCACCGCCGTGGCCCATACTGCGGACCCTGTAAGATCTTCTAAAGTAGAACCCCATACCTACTGCAGTCACATGGGAAACCCATAGGAGGATGATCATTCCACAATCTGCATTTACATGAGTGACTGGTGTCTAATCCAAGACGACAGCCAACGCCAAAATTTAGTCTCATGAGTCAGCAGGTGTACTGATTTTGCAGGCTTGACCTCTGAAGATGTAGGTTGGGCCCAATACTTTGTTAACCTCCACCATCAGGCGAGGTGAGGTCTAATTGACGTGTCCTATATAAAAAAAATACAACTAGCAAGCAGAGGCCCGCGGCTTCACAACATGATGAATACTGATACCGTTACCGTTTACAGACTTTGCCTTTGCTTAACATCGGGCGCGTTAAAGTCAAATTGAGGTGTCCTATATAAAAAAAAAACTAGCAAGCAGAGGCCCGCGGCTTCACATGATGAATACCTACTGTTCCCGTTACCGTTTACAGGAACTTATTCCAAGAATAAATAGTAACCAAAAGTCTCCGGTACAATCAGATACAACATTAGGAAAGTGTTGGTGAATATAAAATAATCGATTCACCAATTCCCGTTGTCATTTCTAATTATCGGAAAACTATTATTATGTAAATACCTAGTAAGTACGGGTACCTATCTACTATCAACGTTTAATAGTGACAAATAACATACCTACATACAAATATGTCTGATAACGTGGAGGTACAAATGACCAATTTCAAGGTTGTCGGTTCCACCTTCGATCTATTGATAGTTTTGTTTGGAAACTGTCACGGTCAATGCCACTGCCAATGTCGTAATGCCTAGTTATTTGAAAGAATTATATAAAGTTTGCACTTTGGAGCTAGGGTTCTATTTTGACATTTACGCGGATATCTACCATCTAGCCGTGTGGTTCTCGGCAGAGTATAATTTGGGCCACCCCATCTTTTCCCATGCGGTGTCGTACAAAACGACTACGGGATAGGGCTGCTTACACAAGATATACAGCCCAAACTCAGCCTCAGGTACATGGCTAAAGTCAATAATAGTGCCCGGAATATGGCAATAGGCTCATTCCCTATTAAATGGGACTGAATTCAATGATTGGTGAATTGTGGGTGTTAATTTCACATCTGCCTAACTTTCCGGGGATAAAGGCGTGATTATATTTATATCTATCTACAATCTACCGAGGGGTTAGACGATAGTTCCTGTAAAACCCGAGATGAAAGATTAAAACGACCGAATTTCTATATTCTACGTGAAGCGATTCCATCAGACCTCCAGGACCCTGTCTATAGGTTCTCATGCGTTCAGACCTGCAAATGCCCGTAACGAATGTCACAATTTTATTCATATGGTAACCGATATCGATATCGTATGGACAAGGAGGGATCCTTGGTGTTAAGAATAATCACCCTTCTTAGAACTGACCTTTTTTTTTTTTTTTCCTATGGGCGGAAATCCCCTCGGATACCCCCCCTGCCGGAGCCGGAAGGGGAGGTTATGTCGGACTCGAACCGACTAAAACCGCACGCCGACTGTGGGTCTTGGTGCTAGGCCGGAGGTGAGGTTGTCAAAGACATATCCCTTACGGTCTGGCCCTCCTCAGGAGGGGGGACAACGGTGTCCCCAACTCGCCCCCGGAATGGGGAGGCGCGCTATTCAGCGCGCCGCCGCCGTGGCCTGCTTCTGCTGGGGTGACAGGCGGCTCCACCCGTCACCCCCAGGCCCGCGCTCATGGGGGACGGAGGTCAGTCAGTGCCCTCCGACGCCCGAGTTGCCTGCGCGCGCGGGCAGCGCGATCCGCGAGTCTTTCTCGCTCGCGCCGCCTCTCCCGCTCCACCGTCTCCTTCACGACCATTACCTGCTCGCTGAAGGAGACGCCGGCCGCCCACGCGTCCGCGCAGCGGACCATTGCTGTGAGCAGGGTGGCGAGGGTGAGAACTCTCACTCCCAGGGCCGCCACTAGCTCCCGCCTCGGTTCGGCCCATGCCGGGCACTCGGTGAGCGTGTGCAGCCCCGTGTCCTCGCTTCTTAGAACTGACCTAGCTAGCATTAACCTTGTAATGTGTTAATCGGTTACCACTTATCCACGGTCCCCTACCTGAATCATATCAGTGCCCACCTCAATATAAATAAACAATAAAAATACTTCAATAAAAAAGCTGTAAAATTTGTTTCCTTCATAATTTTATTGCTTCTTTCAAATATGGTCAATTATTTCATAACAGGCTGCATAATTTATGAGGCTATATTTAGCGCCTCGATCTGTGGGTCATAGCCTCGGTCACGGACAAAGTTTGTTATGATTTAACTCAGTCAAGGTTTTTGAACGAGTATCGTAAAATGAATCAAAAGAAGGCTTTGGCGATCCTTTTATTGATTTCGTAGTTTTTGTCTGTTTATGGATCTCTTCCGGGTACAAAAAAGAGCGTTTGTCGTTTAATCCGACTAATTAGACGGACCTCTTTTTTATATTTGATCTGTCAATTAGGTATCTGCACCCCGCTAGATGATAATAAAGCTGAGGTGCAGTCCAGATGATACAGATACCATTTTCGATCCTATTGGACGTAAAATGGTGGTTCCTAACTTGACGGCTATTGATAGTTGCCTTTTCACGCCCCGGTTGAAGAACCCGGGACTGTAAGAGGAGGAAAACACGTTTGCGGGCAGAGCATTCCAGTTCCTTATCGTGCGGCCAATGAAAGGGCCCTCAAACCCTTAAGTGCGAGATGGTATAGATTCCACCGTGTGTGGGTGGCACCAAAGACCCGCACGAGTTGTTCTGGATAGGAAGGGAGAGGGTGGGATCAGTCGAAATAACTCCTCAGAACAATTGCCGTCGTAGAAGCGGTAGAAAATGGCCAGAGGGGCAACGTCTCTACGCAACTGAAGAGGTTCCAAGGTGTTGGTAACCTCAGGATCACCTATCTGTCAAGAGTGTCTAACAGGTATTGAACCATCCCAGAGATAAGAACAGTGTTCCACACAAGAGCGAAATTGTGTCTTGTACAAAAGACACCGCTGCTCCCGCGTGAAAAACCGCTTCGCCCTGTTCAAGATCCCGAATTTGCGTGACGTTGTTTTAATGACACTCTCGATGTAGTTCTTGTTGTTGAGTTTGCAGCGAATGTGTATGAGAGCAGGCATCGCGATCAATTGGGTCAAGTGATCGTAAAAGGACACACATATTCAGGAATGTATTGAACGGCGGCATTTCGCCTAATATAATTTTTGAATCCACGTATAAGGGGGCGAGTATATTGTCTTCAAGTGAGCACTTTTTTGTGGGCTATAAAATATGTTCACTGTCGGATGGAGAATATCCTTTAGTGACCTTCTACTACGCCCACAGGAAGAGATCGTTATCAAATATCAAGTTTCGGTTCCACCCGCGTTGATGTCGGTTATCGCGATCAAACATAGCCCTTGAATGCCCGTAGATGTCCTTTCTCAAGGTGTAATCTACCCTTATACCAAATTTCATCAAAATCGGTTCAGTGGTTTAGGAGTGAAAGCGTAAATACAGACAGACAGAGTTACTTTCGTATTTATAATGTTAGAATGGATTGATTGTACTTATTTTGTATAATTCCACTGTCCCATTTATTGAGTACCTTTTCTAGTGTTTACTTTATTAGATAAACTCTATAAACTTCAAAGTGACGCGTTTCCATCGGTAGATAATACCACACGTGTTATATTTACTTATTGCGATAATGCATCCCTAATCTTGTAATCAACTGCGTATGCCGTTATAATCGCAACAGTGTATTCCGCGTCCTATACATAATTTACTAAATCAATTATCATAATATATAGTATAATAACGGGTACGTTAACATAAACAATATTATCGATCGATAATAACGCGATTATTTATTTGAGGCTTTAATTATGTTTCCCAAAAAGAACAAAGATTTGCATTTGACTTAGATAAATGGAGGTTTTGAAAATGTTCATGTATGCATGCTAGTGGACATCAGTCTAATTTACTAAAAATATCACCAATGTACGGTTGACATTGCCCCTTAATGTGCCTGTATTTTTTGATATGTAATTATTTTCAACGGTAACGATAGAAATATAAAAGGATGTTTTTGCCTTGCCTTGCCCGATAAAAGGATTTTATCTCAAAAAATTTATCAACTACCAAAATGTTTATTTATAAATTGTTATTTAAATAAACGCTTAAGCACATTAAAGTTATTTTTTTTTAATATCGTATACAATTAATATTATTTTTAAAAAATATTTGAAAAACCAAAATATGTAATGTTTTTCAAATAAATTTTCTGATTTGATGAGATTTTGACGAAAAATTTTAAAATGAAATTTATTTTTGACCTACTTATATAAATTTTATTTAATACTCACAATTAATATAACACAATCCATAACTCACACACAATACTAAAAGCACAATTATTACACGACACATTTTGTCAAAATGTAACAATAATCTGAAGTACACGAGATAACACAGTCGTATATATCTCTCAAATATAGGTCTAGGATAAACTTCATATATATAATTATATATCGATTTATATCGATATATATCTAAGCTCATATGTTGGCACGTGTCAAAGTGCGTGCACTTACTACATGCTTCACGATTAACATAAGGATATTTAAGTGCTCTATGATTTGTATCAGAACTCCTTCGCTTGTACGAAGGCCTGACCCCTATATTGTTTCAGTGTTGTGACAAAAATATCGATAACTTTAACGATAACGCATAAAAATGTCCTACCGTTCATAGATATAAAGCTATTGATTTGAATGTTTTTTTATAGCATTTATTATGCTAACTTTAAAATTCGAATACATCGGGAAAAATGAAATGCTCAAATGGGAGCCACTTTTTGCTATAAAAAAATCATTCAAAAAATTAGGCCGAGTCATCAAAAATCAAAATTTAAAAATGGTTAAAAAATCATTCATTGGTACCAACAGTTCGTAAGGAAGTTGGAAGATGGCTCTACCGTCGCCACTAAAGACGGATCTAATGAGAAGGGAAATTTGAAGTGATTCAAGTGTGGCTCAATAGCTCAGTTGGAAAAGCATTCCACCTGTAAGGGAAAGGTCGTGGGTTCAAGTCCCAATTGGGCATTTAATTTTTCCCAAAGTATTCGAAAGCTATTAATTATATTTAAACTGTCGGTAACGTAATTTTCAGTAACGCCTTTCATTGCTTTTCATTTTTCAAGCTGGAATTACTCTGCTCGATTTATGTTGCGAATACACTGGTGAGGGCTACTGGTAGGTGTGACGTAATTACAAATAAAACAGCTTATATACAAGGTTCTATAACACAAGGTTACAAAGTAATGACTCCTCAATATAATATCGCAATTATATCTCAGACTGTGGTTAATTTAAATTAATGCACTCATTAAGTGCAATAAATAATTATTACAAGCCATATTGTATGTTCGCATTGTTATGGACCAAAAAATTTTTAGTTTACTATAATCCGTTATCAAACAATTTATCTATTTAAATTTCCTAGAGAAGTACATTATCATTAATTATACTATTTATCGAACTATGAGGTTCTTAAACAACTTTAAGAACTTACTAGTTAGATAGATAGGTATTGAACCAATTTGAAAATATTTTTTAAATTGACGGTACATTTATCATAAATCACCCATTTGAAATAAAACCACTTTCTACGGATTCTCTCGCGATATATTTGTGATTATTTAATTTTTTTTTTATTTTATTTCAATGAGTGATATTTGCTTTAACTTTAAAAAATATTAAATCACACATTTACTAAATAAAACTGTAAAAGTAATAAAATTTCTCATTTTTCTCAAAGATACGAACAATGCTCGACTGTACATGGTACTATCGATATAAATAACGATGCGCGCATCACTAGCTGATACAAATTCATTGTCAGGTTCGCAGCAACCTCGGATAACAGACGATTAGAGTCGCGGAACCAATTGTTAGATACTGATAAATGCGTGGGTATTATCGAAATATTTCTATGCAATGTCATCAGTCGTGTACATTAATATGCAGTGACAATCATTTCAAATTATTTAATTTTTTTATTTTTTTTTTTATTTACAATTTTAGGCTTTTTAGTTTTTGAATGAATTTTACAGCATTAACTATGCTAACTATAGAAATCGAATACATAGGGAACCACCGTCGCCTTAAAGACGGATAAGAAGGGAAATTTGAATCACATCGGGCGTGTTCTCGGTAGTCGAGTTGGTCAAAGCATTCCCCCTGTAAGGGAAGTCCCGCCCGAGAAGATTCTTTTTCATAGGGAAATTCATTTGAAAAAAAATCATTCAAAAGTATTAGATTTTTAGTTTTTACCCATAAGGGTTAAAATACTTTCAATGTTGTTTGTCATTGGTGATTTTATTTCATTTATTATAAGTTGATAGAAGTAAAGTGTCTGTTCATAAACTAATAAATATAATCAATGAGGATTGCAAGCGATGTGATTCATGTAAAATTTAACGAGACAGGTTAACTGCTGTATATATTTATATTATTTCTACCAGAATGAATTTTACAGCATTAAGTATGCTAACATAATATATAAGCTATGCCATACAAAACAAATACATAGGGAAAAATGAAACTTCTCGGGAAATACAAGGGAAATTTGATTTACATCGGGCGTGTCTCGGTAGCCTATTTGGTCAAGGCATTCCCCCTGTAAGAGAATTCGATTATTTCTACCAATTTTCTACTTCCCACTAATACTGAATTTGAAATCTTGTGAAGATTTTTATTTTTTACGCTCTAACGGATGAATGAATCTGGCTGAATTTTGGTACACTGCTAGATTACAGCTTGAAATAACACAAGTTAAAAGGTTCCCATGGTTCCCATAGGCACCAGTTAGGATATTAATAAATCAATTTTGTGTTTCATCTTGTGTTCAAAGAGCAAACAAAGAAATCAGTTTATTTAGTAATGTATTTATTTAAAAGCACACCTTGTCTTCTACGTGACCTGACGTTTAACATTTGATAATAATACTACATAATTTCCTTCTATGTAAAATAGTTTCATTGAATGTTACTTTGATAGATAAACTAAATGTGTTAGAACAATCTCCTAAAGGACTTTGAGATCAATTCCTTCAAACTAAACATAAATATGTTAAAATATTTGAATATCCTTGAATTTTGTTCGACTTTGATCGCAAAGCACTAGAATTTTGTCACTATAGTTATATTTGATATTTTACTGCCAGTTACTCTTCACTCCATGGCTGATAAAGAATCGGGGGTAATCTCCTCAGAAACACCAGCAATCCAACTTATATGGATGTGGTTTTGCGGATGGATGAAAACTGGGATGTCATTTTCTTGCGGTCAAGATTCTGGCAAATAGATGATGTCAATTACAACTTGGTTCAGTTAAGACAAAGCCCGCTCGTCATCTTACGAACCTGCGCTCAGCAGACTCTCGATGTCATATCTAGGCACCATTGAAGGATCACTTTCTTTAAGTGTATAGCATCAATCATTTAGCCCACCACAGTCCACTGCTGGACATAATGACATAAGCCTCTTCCAAAGTACGCAATTTCACCCGATCCGCATCCAGTCGGTCCCAGTCACCTTTGACTGGTCATCAGTCCATCTGGTTATGGGGTGTCCTACCTTCCGTTTGCCTTCTCGCTGTGTCCACTCTAGGACTCATCTGTTCCAACGGCCATCGGTCCTTCAACAGATGTGGCCAGCCCATTGCCTTGAGTTTGCTTCATGGAGAAGGAAATGATATCGGAGTTGTTGCAGGGCAATCCAGTCGCGTGCCATCCAAACGTCAAATGGACTCATTCGGTAGGAACGTTATACCTATGACGTCCTTCGAGTTTTGACACCCCGCGCATCTCTCTTCCCACCCGCATTCGGCGACGTGTTTTTATTAGGAGAATTATCAATGGGGCATCTCCGTTACTTAATCATATTCTGTCCTCCGTGGTTTGCTTATTTTGCGAACCGAGTCGGTAACTTTGATCCTGTGTCGGATGACCTCATTCTATAATTTTGGTGTCGCAGGGTATATCTGTAGCAGTTTCAGTAATTTCTCCACACAAAGACTGTTGTACAACGTCTTTAAGATTAACTCTTAACCTAAATTGTACACCATTGTTCTGAATATACATTTTATTTTTCTTAAATACAACAATAAGTGACATTTGTGGAAGTGAAGTAATAAACAAAACAGAGCGGACTGTCCTTGAGAATATCGAACGTGTGGTTGCCCCACAGTAATTAGCATAACTGACAAGTCTGATGACACATACGTCATTTCAACAGTTGGTCAAGTGCATGTTAAATGGAACAATATATGTCATTTTATCTCAATTTTAACTAAACTAGGTCAGTATGTTTCATTATTTTTTTTAAATTAACCTGTGCATACATGTGTCAAAACCTAACTCTGGTGTAACTACAATACTGCGGTATCACTAATGGGTGGTGGAGGTCAGATGGCAGTCGTTTCATGGAAAATAACGAAGCTCAACTAAACCCTCAGTCCGCAGTTAGACTGGAAAGGTGGACCTCAGACTCTGAGGTGAAAATGGATGGATGGATGTGACCGGGATTAATGCTAGGATGAAGAAGATTTTATGAGTCCAAATTGTCGTCGTGGTCTTGCCGTTGTCGGATAAGAAATTAACCAATCTATTTATAAGACCTTGAACCAGTCAGGACGGACCTTGAACTCACGATACTCATTGAAATAAAACCACTTTTTACGGATGCTATCGCGATATATTTGTTCGCGTAAACTTTAGAAAATATCATCACGATACTCATATTGAGATTCTTACCAGGTTTATTCATTTTATAGTGAAAACCATCCCCGTGAAAATACTGTTCCCGTACCCGCGCTTGGTATTATATTATATTCTTGGAGTGTCTGTAAGCCACCTATTCTAAGAACCAAGAATATTTAGATGATAAACAAGCTTGAAAATGAGCTGTTCGCTTAGCTATGCTACTCAAGCAAATCACTGTATATGTATCTAGACTATAAGTATTAGACTAAGTGAATGTTTGTAAACAGACCAAAAAAATGAATTTTAAATTTTGCCTTCTCAGGTCTGAGCCCCGTTTCGAGACCCGGTGCAGGTGGTCCATTTGCTAAATTAGTCTTTAACATATATTTTTATATTGACATTTTGTAAGTGCCAATTTAATGGTCTATGCAAAATAAATGATTTTCGAGCTAGAATTTTTGAATTTTAAGAATGAAATGTTGTCTCTTTCTCTTCCTTTTAATTTGTCTTATGGCTTTTGTAGGAGCAGCTGCCATTTATGAGAAAGAAAGAAAGAAAATACGTTTATTATACACTTACACTACACACTGAACAAAAGTAAATATAACAAGAAAAAAGAAATACAAAACAAAACAAACAAAATAAATAAAAGAACCCGGAAAAAAAAAAACATTTGTACGATTAGTCCCGTTACACTCCGTATTATGTCAGTGTGGAGTGTGTGTCTAAAAGGCCGCAGTTCAGCTGATGCTACAGATGGGGTAGGTATGTTCTCCCAAGTCTGCACAACAGACTTGTCTATGAAGTTCCTTCAAGCCCCGAAAGCTCTGTTGGGTCAGGCATACAGGTGCACCCAAACTAGCCTATCATTCAAACTAAAATCTACCTTTTTTTTCTTGCGGATACCTCCCTCGCCGGAGCCGGAAGGGGAGGTTATGTCGTACTCGAACCGAATAAAACCGCACGCCGACTGTGGATCGTGGTACTAGGCCGGAGGTGAGGTTGTCTTCGACATATCCCTCGCACTCCGGCCGACCCACCGGACTAGACTCCGGGCCCGGGAAGCCCGTGAAGAGCGAAGGCGAACCGGACGGCTGAGGTCGCAGAACGACCTCCGTCCTCCATGAGCGCTGGCCTGGGGGTGACCGGTGGAGCCGCCTGTCACCCTAGCAGAAGCTGGCCGTGGCGATGGCGCAAAGTGCGCCTCCCCGTACCCGGGGCTAGTTGGGGACACCGAGGCCTCCACAACCCGAAGGGGACCATCTCGAAAGAGATGGTCCTGGGTCTGCCGGGGTGCGAGAGATATGCTTTCGGCAATCTCACCTCCGGCAACCAAATACCCAAGACGGCGCGCGTTTTAGTCGGTTCGAGTCCAACATAACCGCCTCCACCGGCTCCGTGGGGGTGGTATCCGAGGGGATTTTGCGCACGATAAAAAAAACCCCCCGGATGACCCAGGGCCATGCCCTAACGGTCAGGCCCTCCTCGAGAACTAAAGCCTACCATACAAATTCACAAAATTTCAATAAAATCGGTCGAAATATTTCAAAGATCAGCACTAACAAGTAGTTTTTATCCATCAAGATTACCGAACACATGATAAGGTACATCGTTCATATGTCATGCGGGCGTGTCCAGACTGTCAACAGACGATCACCTTCGTGTGACCTCACCTTATCACTACCCACATACGAACACGAATCTTTTCCGCAACTGCAGTTCCGACTTTGACTGACTATTTTTAGTAGAAGGACGTTGATTCACCGATTGTTTACTTTTTAGATAACGTGTATAAAGATTTATTGTGGGAACGCCTTTATTTTTGTTTAGTGTAAAGACTGTACAGTCATCTACAAAATTGTTAGAGGATAATAAATTAAATAATCTTTACTTAGAGGTACAAAATATATTTTATACAATTTTGATGGTTTCGTACTTCAAAAGGAAAAAGAAACGGAACCCTTAAAGGATCAATTCTTCTCTCGTCCGTCTGTCTGTTTCTCAAGCCCTCGTTAGCAAGTTGAAATTTATACCTCACTAGCTTTCACCCGCGGCTCCGCCCGCGTGGATGTCGGTTATCGCGACCAAACATAGCCTGTATCTTTTCTCAATGTCTAATCTACCCCTATACCAAATTTAATATCAATATATCAAAATCAGTTCAGTGGTTTAGGCGTGAAAGCGTACAGACAGAGTTACTTTCGCATTAAAATATTAGTACGGATACACAGGTCAATAACGTCTTCATATATGAGAAAAATATATTTCTAAGTCAACGCAATCAAAATATATTGCAGTTTATGTACCATAAGTTACGGAACCATCGGTGCACGAATCCAACTCGCACTTGGCCGGCTTTTTAATTAAAAATGTCAAATACAGCAATATCAAATAGCCAGCCAAGCTTTTGTCATGCAATTATCCCGCCACGGGTCGTGTTCTGTGCAAAAGAGCCAAGAACACTGGCCGCATTTCCTCGTTGGATCACAATGGCTAGCCTTTGTACCAAGTACAGTCGGCCTCATAAATATCTTGACGACGAAGTCTCAAAATGATCTTAAAACTCTCGTATTAAGAGCAAATCAAACTTTTTTTATTGATTTATATGGTATTAATGTCCGAATTAAAGGTGTGTGCCAAATATCAAAATAATCGATCAACTGGAATCATTTTGACTACTTTGTTTGTCATCTTTCTGATGCTGACTGTACGATCGGCAGCGAGAGTCACCAGATTTTTCACTTATTCACTTATTTTTTTAATAGTAAGATGGGGAAGATATTCTCACGTAGGGCCCATATACCAACCATAGACAACTGACAACTGTATAAAATTGTTTAATAAAATTCCTCAGGATCTGATAGACATGCCACTTAATAAATTTAAAATTGAAGTAAAAAATTGCTTAATAAAAAAAGGTTATTATTATAAAATAGACGAATATTTAAATGATAAAGATCCATGGACATCCTAATCTCATCTCTTGCTCGCACTGTATAAATTTGTTATAAATAAAACCATATTAAAAAAAAAGAAGGATAATCGAGTTCACTGAGTTTCTTGCTGGTATCTTCTCAGTAGAACCAACCTACCGAACCAGCGAAAGAATCATTTTCCAATGATTTATTTTATTTATTTTTAATATGACTGATATTGTACAATTCTGACGTTCATATGTGCTCTTTATGTGCCTAAATTGAATAAATGAAATCGATTCTTTGACTCTTTGATTCTTTGACTAGTTATGTGATCAAGTTGATCTACGGGTCCTGAGAACTAATCTCACCTGTACTGTAAGTCAGTAGGTACACACCTCCTGGCCCTCGATTCTACTAAAGCTAAACCATTGTGGTACCGCAGTCACTGTAAAAAATGACATTAAATTTTAGACTTTATCTCTATACGCCTAAAGTCCAAAATGAAATGAATTTTCTTTTCACTTTTTCAAAAACTCTACTGAAAGTCATTTAATTTTGAACTTTAACCGCATCGCTGTAAAGTCTATTATTTAATGCTATTTTTTGCAGTGGGGGTCGCACCACTATGGTTGGGGTTTTAGCAGAATCGAGGCCCTGCTGTTCTTCTACCTGGCCTTGTCCTATGGGTTCGGTGCAACATGTCATTATCCTTCATACATTTCTATCAGTTGTCATTTTCTCAGTCACTCCCTTTTAACCATAATCCTGTTTCACTCGATCCATCTATCTTTTCTTGGGCCTAAATCTGCTTCTAAAGTCCTCTGTATTCATACTTTGAACTCTTTTATAACTTTATTCTCATCTTTTCTATTAGGTATGTCAGGCAGAATAATTTACATAGCTCTTAAAAAAAAGTTCAATAATGCCTATAACATTTCATGCTTTGTTCATTATTTTTTGAAACGTGGTGGTGTGTAAATTGTAATGCTATTTTAAACCCCCGATGGAAAGAGAGGGGTGTTATAAGTTTGACGACATACGAATAAGTCTGTCAGTCATTCTGTGGCATCATAGCTCCCGAACGGATAAAGCGATTTCAATGTAGTTTTTTTGTATTAAAGGTGACTTATGTACCAGTGTACTTGGACATGTTTGATGAAAATCGGTTGTGCCGTTTAAAACTTATGGGAGTTATAGTGGGGATGGGGAGTGTCGGGAGTTTTTTAAAAATTAACTATTATGTTTATGTTTCTTTATGTATAAAGGAGATACGGTGAGACCTTTACATACAACTTTATATTAGAAAATGCAACCATATCTCCTTTGTCGACTGTACTAATGTAGTAAAATTTTTTTTTTCCTGTACTTTACAAATAAACAACGAAATCTGTTCTCAGAACGGTTATCTGTGAAACTTTTTGCTTATACGAGTATGGTAGTAAACAGGCACTGAACCCGCATCATGGCAAGCGGTTACTATAACCTATGTGCAATGCAGAGAACAAAGGGGAGTTAATAGGGCGTTGGATATCATAGTGGTACCTAGTTTGACCTTTGTACTTGGTATAAGGTGCAAAATACTTACCACTTATACAGAGTCTAGAGAACTGACCAAGTGATGGTAATTGGAACGTTCCGTATTACTTACCTAGAACCGAAAATGGAGAAATACTGACATTATTCTCTGCGGGGTTAGATGGGCATGACTAATTTGATCTGATCTGACAGCCTCTATGGCGCGGCCGCTAAACAGGAGGTGCGGGTTCAATCCATGCTCAGTGCAAATATTTGTATCCATGAATATGGATTTGCACTGGTCTGGGCGTTTTCTATGTTTAATATGAATGTATTTACAAAAAAATATTGTATCGATGTATGTTTATCCGCATTCTAGATTCCATAACACTAGCTATGCTTACCGTGGGTCTGGTTAAGCTATGCTTGCCATGGGTTTAGATAACATTGTGTAGAATGTTGTGGAATATTTATTTATTATTATTATTTAATCATGACCGTTCAATTTGCAAAATTTCAATCACGTTCCACAACCCTCTGTTCGTTCAGAAGTATTGCGCGTAGAATTAGAATAAATTAGATAAATCTTTATTGTAAACCAATAATAACAGTAAATGTATGGACAATGTATGAAATATGTACAAATGGCGGCCTTATCGCTAAGAGCGATCTCTTACAGGCAACCTTTACAGGCTGAAGCGTAGGTACGAATGGGTTTCGTACATAATAATAGTACACAGTCCACTTCCTCATATTGAAATTATCTGGTATTCGAACACATACAGGAAGATGAGAGTGTTTGATAGATACATAGATGTAATTAAAATACCGACACAAAAACTTACATTTCAGTGATTCTTTTACACAGGTACACTATTACATATTATTGATCTCTCAGACTGTACGAATAATGTACTTATGAATCTGACAGTCCCGGGTACATAATACGACAAGTCAATCCCGGAATCGAGATCTTTACAATTCCCCTGCATCTTATGTGTAATTTTTACAACTTTTTTTTTCGTGCGGATATCCCCATGGATACCTCCCCCGCTGGAGCCGGAAGGGGAGGTTATGTCGAACTCGGACCGACTACAAACGCACGCCGACTGACTAGGGTCGTGTTACTAGGCTGGACGTGAGGTTGTCTTCGACATATCCCTCGCATCCCTGCTGACCCAGGTCCATCCCTTACGGTCTGGCCCTCCTCGGGGTAATTTTTACTACATTACCAATTCTTATTCACTATTGGTTCACCATTAAAGCAGTCATACATAATAACAAAAGCTATATATAACCATTACACGTGTAAAACATATTCCCGATGACGTTTTTACTTGAACCCAATAAATATTTCATCAGGATTTGAAATATATTCGGAGTGAGCCAAGTGTTCAAATGCATAAAATATTACAGGTATATGTGATGGATTAGATGTGAATGACGATCAAAAGATTATTCCAGAACAGGTACATGCGCATAACTTACATCTGTCATCGGAGTCATTACAGTGTTAGTCTCGAGTTGTATTAATACAGCTTGTATTTTGGAGTTCACTTTCCTACGGTTTCTCATTTATGTACCTACCTATTTTATATTACCTATACAGGTACATGCATAACAGTTACATACGCATAACTTATGTTAACTTATGTTTGTTATTAGCGTCATTGCTTGTATTTTAGTCTGGGGTTCACTCTCCTACTGATTCTCAATGATTTATGTATTTTATATCATACATACAGGTACATGCGCATAACAGACATTCGCATACTTTATATCTGTTATTAGTGTCATTGCAGTGTTAGTCCCGAGTAGCATTTAAAGCTTGTATTTTGGAGTCTGTGTTCACTTTCCTTCTGTTGCTCATCTATTTATTTATATTATACAGGTACATGCACATTACAGTTACATACGCATAACTTATGCCTGTTATTAGCGTCATCTACTATATAAAAATAAGTCGGGTTTTCCTTCCTGACGATATAACTCCAGAACGCCTTTACCGATTTGGCTAATTTTGGTCTTGAATTATTCGTGGAAGTCCAGGGAAGGTTTTTACGGCGAAAAAAATTCGAATAATTGCCGGGAACCGACATCCCCGCTGGCGGAGCCGCGGGCAAAAGCTAGTTGCTTATATTTTCGAGTCTGTGGTTCATTCTCCTACTGTTTCTCATTTATATTATATTATACAGGTACATGAGCATAACAGTTACATACGCAAACTGTCTGTTATTAGCGTCATTGCTTGTATTTTCGAGTTAGACTCGAAAATACAAGCAATGACGCTAATAACAGGTTCATCCATTCGGGAGCTATCATGCCACAGACAGACACGTCATACCTATAACACCCCTCTCTTTGCGTCGGAGGTTAATGAAGGACCGTTTTCTTCAAGACAACTTCAGACACACCGGCAAATATCCCCATTATCACTTTGTTAGGGTTTAGAATAAGCTCCTAACATTGTTTTGGTCCTTCGAGCCGGGGTACTTTCGAACCTGGGGTTCAATGTCTCACAATGTTTCTCATTTATTTATTTATGCCTACATAATTATGCTTACCATTCATAGACCATTCATGCTTTTTTTAAGAATATTAGAACCGAAATTACTAATATCTAACCCCTTCAACTAAGTTAAATTGCTTGTGCTAGGAATGGGTTCACGTCGGTAGTGTATTGGCCAGGATTCGAACCGAGACCTCTCGATCATAAGGCCGATCCCTTAACCACTAAGCTACCGACACTTCTAAATTCCGTTTTCGGCCAGCTTCGTACATTTTCGTTGGGGCAATTTTCTATGTTTCCATAGACTTTCCTTCGAAACTTGATTCCTTGTTGACCCCTAGAAAAAGATTGTTTTCGTTTCAAGTTACGTCCTAATCGTTGACATTTCAATCATTCATGATCAAAATATATTTTAAATTTTTTCAATTTCAATTTATTCAAGATTTACAATAATTTGCTCACAGAATCACTATCTTATAATAAAACTACATTACAAATATATATATTACCTAGTTTTAAAAAAAAACCTTCCGTTTTATGTACTCAGTAACTAATAAATTCTTAAAAAATTAACAACATGACTTCGGTAATGACACAACCATTTTCAGTAAAACATTGAATACAATGTTTTTAAACGAGGTTATACTAAACAATACGTAAGACCTTTTCGTCCATTTTTAGTTTGCACGATCATAAATTTATAAAGCTACAACACTGCCAAATATATTATACGAAAAATTAGGTTAATCTCCACATCAAGGAAATAAATTTAATCATAATTTAGTGCCAAATTATAGTGCCTCTTAAGCACGTTACCAGTCGACATCGATGGAGAGGAATTTATTGAAGCCTGATTTTTATCCCCTACTTTTACCCCTCTCTTTTATTCTTGTAAATGTTTTAGTTTTTAAACTATCGCGGCGTATATTCACGGTTTATAAGTTCGGGACTTCACGCGAGAATATTTTGAAAACTTACTATTGCGCGTGAAGTTCCGAACTATTATAAAACATGTTTTAGTTTGAATGAATTTTTTATAGCATTTATTATGCTAACTGTCAAGTTCGAAAAACATTGGAAAAAATGAAATGCTCAAGTGAGACTCGAACTCACGACCTTTCGCTTACAGGGCGACTTTGTTTAGTTTAAGTAAATATAAAGTTTAATAATGTGCATAAAATGGATAAGGACAAATAAAAAAAAATAGTAGGTACAGTCAGTATCAGAAATTTATTATGAGATCTAGGACCCGATTAAATTTAACCTTACCTGCAAACAGGAACACTTGCTGACTGACAGATGAAGCTTTAACGCAGACCATACTCTCCAGATTGAGAGATCCGACAGCAGTCGCTCTCGTAAAAACGAAGCCAAAATTTAAATTAAGATGAAGGAGAAAAAGAAGCGGATCGCTGTAGATGCAATCGGGATTATCGCTCGAATGATGATAATGATTTCATGAATTTGACCTTGACTTTGATTATTCGCATAATAATCGGAATCGAAACGGCTCAACGTGTTCTGTGAGGCTCTTTGCATCCAGCCATATCTTTTTTGTGCAGAAATTCTTGGAGGTTCCGAAGCACTCCAAATAGTCATAACTCTTTTTTCATCTATGTAAGACACGACAACATGACTTCATCTCACCTGATCGTTAACTGAAGACCAATTCTCAGGTAAGAGGTTCACTATTACAGACACCAACAGATTTACAGTGGTGGCCCTCAGCTTGACGAACTCATCAAATGTTTTTTCACACCTTGCTGGACCAGGGAATGTAGGAAGAGGGAAAAAGGTTATCTTATCAGCCTATTAGAGATCCAGTTACTTGTTACGAAAGCAACCAAGACCGAGGTCTGAGAGGCTCTATGCAACCTCCCATACTTGATAAATCGCATCACTCTTAAAAGTTAATTTTTCAGACTCGTATAATAAATATGTGAAGTTAATTATTTCTGAATAGTTATTTGAACAAGAATAATATTGAACACGTTCATTGAAAGGAAAGTAATGAAAGCCTATGAAAGATATGTTTACTTAGGATTGTAAATTAATTTTCGCGTATACATAAATACAAAAGATATTTGATTCGGTTTAAATAGTTTAAAATCATAGTAATAATATGTGTTCAGTGTATTTATTCAGTGAACCATCACGGCTGAGTAGAATATATTGGCAAACCTTATATTGTCTGCTTATAGGAATATGAATACCACACGTTTGTAGATTTTTCATGATTTGGGGGGGAACAGCAAGGGGGGAAAATCAATCAATCAATAATTTTGTCTGTCAAGATCGATTTGATGCTGACTGTACCTACATCCTTGTTGATGTGACTGATCTGTCGTAGTTCCCGCTGTAAATCTACGTCAATTTTTTTAAACACATATAAACATAAGTTTATAAGTGCCCGGTTAATGGCAATAGGCTCGCCACCATTGGGACCTAAACATAAACTGGCGAAATGTGGGTGCTAGCACCTCTGCCTAACCCCTTCGGGGAATACAGGCGTGAGCTTATGTTATGTTATGTTACATATAAACATGATCGCCAGATATTATGTGACTGTCACAGGACTTTACGTCAAGTAGGTAAGTCATACTTGACTTAAGGTCCTGTGACCCCTGGATGGGGCAGAAGGCGTCCACAGTGCTTTGCCATCCCTGTCGGTGTTGAGCTCTTCCCGAAGCTCGCCGCTTCTGCAACAATAGTCTGGCTCCAGGTCTGTTTGGGGTGGCCACGCTTGCGCTTTCCTTGCGGGTTCCAGTTTAGAGCTGGAGTCAGATATGATGTGCTCATCCTAAAAGTATCAAGATTTAAGTGTTATTCACTTTTCATTAGACATACAGTACCTACTTAAAATGTCAACTGAGGTCTATTATATAGGGTTCATAAATAGAGCTATAAAATTACTACAAAAGACGAATCGGCCACGACGAAGGATTAGAACTGCAGGATTAAGTAAGATTACGTTTAGTAAGAACGACTAGTTTTTAATCCATACTCTATACTTAATATTATAATGCGAAAGTAACTCTGTCTGTCGTTCGGTATGTCTGTTACGCTTCCACGCCTAAACCACTGAACCGATCTCGATGGAATTTGGTAGGTACAGGAATGGACTAGATCTTGTAAAAGAAAACAGGCTACCTTGGGATGAAAGTCTTTTTTCATGAAGGCAGAAGGACACGTCAATTTGACTTCACCTCGCCTGATGTTAAGCTATAGGCAAAGCCTCGGAAAGAGGGTCACCATCGTAAGCATGTATCATGTTAACAGTGGTGGCACTTAGCTTGACGGTCTCATTAGATGCCTATTCACGCCCTGCATAGGTAAAGGACTCGGGACTGTAGGAAGAAGGAAACACGTGAGTTGGCCGGGAGTTCCAGGTCTTAGTGGTTTGTCATTTTCGAAGGTGACCTGGTGAAATTTGGTACACAGATAAATTGAAGCTTGAGAAATTACACGGGCTATGTTTAGTCGTGATAACTGATAACCAACATCCACACAGGCCGAACCACGAGCAGCAACTAGTGTCAAATATCAGTAGGTTTACTTAATTTTTTGTAAAGATATTAAATGAAATATTTACTTTCGATAATACTTACTTTATTAAGTTCTCGTAAATAATCGTAGTTTTAGCACAGAAGGGAACAAAGTCGTTTGATTACTTTGTTGTTTTACTGCCAGATATTTACATCAGATAGGTGTATGGGGTCGTGCTGAGATCTATGCATTATTAATTTACTAAATTTGTATCTAGTAGGTATCTGTTAGTATACAAAAAGTAGAGAGGGGATGCTAAGATGTTCGAATTCCTAGAGAGGATGGATGAAATTTAATTTAATCCTGGTAAAGTACTTTTTTTATGTAGACAGGTAAAATCCAAACGTACAGAACGAACTGAAACTAAAAGACAGAGGACCTCGTCTTAAGAATGACATAAATCCTCTAAAGACATTGAGAAAATCGAAGGACTATAATATTTTGGGCATCAGGATGGTATAACTTCATTTCCTGAGGAGGGCCAGACCGCAAGGGATGGCCCTGGGTAAGCCGGGGTGCGAGGGATATGTCTATAACAACCTCACCTCCGGCCTAGCACCAAGACCCACAGTCGGCGTGCGGTTTTAGTCGGTTCGAGTCCGACATAACCTCCCCTTCCGGCTCCGGCAGGGGGGGTATCCGAGGGGATTTCCGCACGAAAAAAAAAAAAAAAAAGGTATAACTTCATTAGTCATCATAACAAGCCGACCTTGTTTTTGGTCGCCTTCGAAATCAATTTCATTTTGCTAATTCACTTTCGTGCACAGAAATATTCAATCAGACTGAAGACAGAAATTGCCTGATTGTCTATACAATCCGTCCTCAGATAAGTCGTGATTCAGAACAAATTAAAGACGAAAATATAGATCTAAAGATCATCGCGTAAGGATGGCGCAATACATACTTTTTTTTTATAAGGACACGTCAATTTGACTTCACCTCGCCTGATGTTAGGCTAAAGGCAAAGTCTCGGAAAGAGGGTCAGCATGGTAAACATGTACCATGTTAACCAGTGGTGGCACTCAGCCTCATCAAATGCTTTTTCACGCCCCGCTTAACCCGGGACTGTAGGAAGAAGGAAACACGTGAGCTGGCAGGGAGCTCCAGGTCTTAGTGGTGCGGCATAGGAATGAGTCACTGAAACGCTTGGTTCTAGCTGGTATACTCTGCATCGTATATGGATGGCATCTTAGCCCTGCACGTTTCGTCCTGTGAAGGAAAGGAGAGGATGGGACTAATTGGAAGAGCTCATTTCATTTCTATAAAATTAAAATCATAGAACAAAGTTTGGCGTAAGGATTTTTTATTTCAGCGACAAAATTATTATTGAAGTAAACCTATCAGAGTTCACGTGCAATTACCTAATTTTATAAATAGGCTCTTAAAGCTGCGTGTTTGTTATCACAGTTAATTTGCTAGCATAAACTTGGAGTAATCTAATGTTAATGTATGTTTTACTATGGTTACATATAATTTTATTGCCGGTGAAAGTGTTTCGTAATTGAAAGTTATTAAATATTGCCTTTTTACATAAATATTGTATTAGCCAACTTTAAAAAGGGAGAAGGTTCACAATTTAGGTTTTTTATTTACCAGTTTCTTACTTCTTACTGCGTGGTTCCCGGCAGAGTAGAATTTGGTCCACCCCATCTCTCCCCAAGCGGTGTCGTACAAGACGACTAGGGGATAGGGCTGTTTAACATTAGACAAATATATACAGCCCAGACTCAGCCTGGGATGCACGGCTTGAGTCTACAATAGTGCCTGAAAAGCGGCAATAGGCTCACCCCCTATGACGTGGGACCGAATCCAATGATTGGTGAAATGAGGGTGTTAATTCACCTCTGCCTAACCCTCCGGGGATAAAGGCGTGATTGTATGTATGTATGTATGTTAGCCAATTAATGAAGAAAACCAAATAGGCCAATATGCGTGCGGTCAACGAAGCCCACACGGACAGAGGTTGGTTGAATTTGCCTTAGAAAAAGACTTCTGCATCATTAATAGTATATTCAAATGTAAACCACATAAAAAATGGACATGGCAGTCTCCCAATGGGAAAATATTTAACGAGATCGATTATATTCTAACAAACAAGCCGAGGTATGTTAAAAATTTTGACATCATTAAGAAATTAAACTTTAATACTGACCATAGGATGATACGATGCAATTTATCTCTAGATTACAAACCCCCTAGAAAGAAAATAAAACTAGTACCACGCTTGAGAGACCTGCCAATCGTTTCAGAAGCAACTGCTAGAGACTGGGAGAGTAAATTCTTCGGAGCTGTTCAATCATCTACAGAAGTGCAAGAACAATATGATAAGCTCGAAAAGGAACTAAAAGGGTTTTTAAACCAGCTGCCAGAGAGGAAAAAGACCAAAAGCAACAATATCAATGAGGAAACCAAGTCTCTTCTTGAGTACAGGAAAGAATTATACAACAAAAAAACAACAAAAGAAATAAAATTCCAAATAACAGAAATAAGTAAAAAGATCAACAGAAATATTGCACAGCAGAAAAAAATAGGAAGGCAGGAAACCTCCGAAATGTTTATAAAAAAAGCGGGAGCCCTGCGAAAGGCTTATAAAGAGCTAAGTAATAAATCTGTGTGGACCGAAAAAGTGAAAAGTAAACAAGGCGAGATGCAGTCAAGACGTCCAGATATTATAAAGGAAGCCACACTATTCTACGAGACTCTCTACACTGAGGTACCCGGTCACTCGAACACACACATGTGCGAATATAATGTACTGACCCCAAATATAGAGCCACCAAGCATTCTAGAGTCAGAGATTGAACATGTTATAAAATCGCAAAAGAACGACAAGGCACCAGGAAGTGACAGCATCACCAATGAAGTGTTAAAATCACTATCTTCATCATTGTACAAACCTCTCCAAGTACTTTTTAACAACATCCTGAAAACAGAAACCACACCAGACCAGTGGTCACAGTCGACAATTATACTACTACACAAAAAAGGAGACCGGAGTGACTTGAACAACTATAGACCCATAAGTCTCATGTCAAATTTGTATAAAGTTTTCTCCAAAATAATCTTAAACAGGAATACAATAATCTTAGACGAAAATCAACCCCGCGAACAGGCGGGTTTCCGGAAGACATACTCTACAATGGACCACTTACAAGTCATAACCCAACTAATAGAAAAGGTAAAAGAGTACAGAATAATTTTATACATGTGCTTCATAGACTATAAAAAGGCTTTTGACTCTCTACACTTTCAAGCTATATGGTCATCACTAGCAGAACAGGGTGTCCACCCGACATATATAAATATAATATCTAATATATATTCCAAATGCAGTGCTAAGATAAGACTAGAACGAGACGGCCCAGAATTTCCTGTGCAAAAAGGAGTAAGACAGGGAGATCCGCTATCTCCAAAGATATTTTCAGCTGTACTTGAATATGTTTTCAGAGGTTTGAATTGGGAAAAGAAGGGATTGAACATAGATGGAGAGATACTAAGTCATCTACGCTTTGCGGACGATATTGTGGTGTTTGCAGAAAGCGCCACACAACTAGAGAGCATGGCAAACGAGTTGGCAGTAGAGAGCCAAAAGGTAGGGTTATCATTAAACGCATCAAAAACTAAAATACTAACCAATGGAGAACCTCTAGATATTTATATAGGAACGGAGAAAATAGAATATGTGAGCGAGTATATATATCTGGGCCAACTGGTCTCATTCGAAAACAGTACAGAAAAAGAAATTCAGCGAAGGATTACGTTAGCATGGAAGAAATACTGGGGGCTAAAGGAAATCATGAAAAATAGCACTACCAATATACAAATAAAGAAAAGAGTGTACGAAGTTGCAGTACTACCATCATTAACATATGGCTGCCAGACGTGGTCTCTAAAAAATGCGGAAGAGGAAAGAATTGCTGTCTGTCAACGTAAGATGGAAAGAAGTATGTTGGGGATAAAACTGTCAGATAGGGTTAGCAACAGCAATATAAGAAATAAAACAAAAGTAACAGACGCACGGAAGAGAATTAGGCTGCTTAAATGGCATTGGGCAGGACACATATGCAGAATGAGAAGCAATCGTTGGACTAAACGCTTAACTGAATGGCTACCGAGAGACAGAAAGAGAAAAAAAGGTAGACCATATAAAAGATGGAGAGACATATTTAGCCAAGAATGTGGATTCGGATGGATGCAGGTGGCTCGCGACAGAGAAGCGTGGAAAGGGTTAGGGGAGGCCTACGCCGAAGAGGCGACTACTATCTTTATTTAATGTTATTTTATAGTTTAATTTTAATCTTAAGATTTAGCATGTAGTAGAAAATAAAGGCTATTTTTATTTTTATTTTTATTTTTATTTATGTATGTACCAGTTATGTACAGTTATAAACCGATTTTGAAAATTCGCTTCTCACAGGTCTAAGTAGACTTTATAAATTCATTTCATTGACTTTTTCCGTTTTTCCTTAAGTCTGAAGATGGTTTTGTTTGTTAAATTTTGTATGTTTATTTTGTTAAGTTGATGATTTAAACAAATTAATTAAGCAATGTTCCGATTGATGTAAAGAGGTGTACATATCGATCGAAAGTAAGTATTACTCGTACTGTTGTCATGCTGTTCTCCCAATTTACGCAATAAACAAATAATTTTCTTATGTTTCAACGAGCACGTGCTTTTCCTAGCTCTTGGAAGTCTTACATAAAAAGACGCATTCGTACGGCATTTGTCTGATGTGTACACACCCTATTAAATATCGAGATTAACTGCAATATATTCACTCTTTCATTGCTCTTACAGCACTTAAAATGTCAAGTAATTTCTATTATATAGGGCTCATAAACGTAGACATAAAATGGTAACAAAAGACAACTGCAAAGGATTAGGAGAAGGATTATCTTGGGTAATAACGACGGGTTATTTGGTTTAAATACCGTTTTACTACCGATTGATAAGTTTTAACCCTTGAGGTACTTCAGTAACTATATTATATCAACTAACAGAGCTTGTGCCCGCGGCTGCGCTCGCCTGGATGACGGATATCTAGACTAAACATAGACTATATCCTTTCTAAAGGTTTAATTTACCCCTATGCCAAATTTCATTAAACTCGGTTTAGTGGCTTATGCGAGAAAGACAGACAGGCGCATTCATAATATTCAGATTCATTCATTTATCTGAAATTAGTAATAGTTTATTCTGAAATTGAGTGTTTCCATTTCGTACGCACGAATTTTCAGCCACATGTGTTTCCAGAGTCTACGCACAAAAATAAATTTATTTATTATTTCCATAGTCTACCCAATTGAGCGAATTTAAAAAAGTAGCTTGAGGTGGAGGGTATACGGGACTCCTGCCAAGACCTTCGTGGCCAAGGCAACAAGTCTTATTAATTGATGAATGAAACTCGGGCACAGAATACCTCTCTAGGGTTTGTAGGTCATGTGGCAGACGCTCTTATAAAATTAAACATACGTTAGATCACTTTTTCTAAAGGTTTAACTTACCCCTATGCCAAACTTCATTAAACTCGGTTTAGTGGCTTATGCGAGAAAGACAGATAGGCGCATTCATAATATTCAGATTCATTCATTTATCGAACAATGTAACATTGTATTGAAAATGTTAAGCTAAAAACAATATAAAAATCATTCAAACAATATGTAAATTACTGACTGACAGATATTAAATAAAATACTTATGTACTAATCAAAGTTGCATTAGTATGGATGCTCTGAGGTAAGAGAGCAATTTTATTGAGATGGTTTCTTTTTAATATTTGTTCAACAGTTTGAATGTTAGCCCACGAGTAGCTAGTGTTGTTTTTGTAATGAATGGATCTATGAAATTTTATTCAGTTTATTATCTGAGATCTAAGATCTGCGGTAGCCTAGTGGTATGGGTAATGGACTGCTGAGACGAGGTCTCGAGTTCGATCCAAGGTTTACCATGGCACACACCAATGACTTATCGATGCTTTTCGAAGTTATGTGTGTATTTATCGCCGGTTTATAAGTGCCCGGTTAATGGCAATAGGCTCGCCACCTATTACATTGGGACCTAAACATAAACTGGCGAAATGTGGGTGCTAGCACCTCTGCCTACCCCTTCGGGGAATACAGGCGTGAGTTTATGTTAGTTATGTTATGTATGTTATCTCGATTTTTAAAGAGTACAAGCCAGAATTTGAACTCGGGACATCTTGATCGTCAGGCCAACTTAACTACTAAGCTACTATAACGCCTCGAATGCTCCCGTTGGCTTCACGTAAAATACTAATGCCAGTCTCAACCCATAGAAATTTATTTCCTTGTTTAAAAGTACCCTATAATAACTCTCAGGAACTAACATAAAACTGTCTGAGGTTTACGCAAATAGGTATCACTCATTAAAATAAAATCTTTTTTTTTTAAACTGCCATGTTACTGCATGCCATGTATATATATACCTATATAATAACACGTCATTGCATAGAATCCGTTAATATAAATAGTTTTAATTCAACTAACATAAAATTACATAGGTACATATTACATATACTGTCGTGTGTAAAATCCCAAAGAGGTAGGCAGAGGTGTATTAGCACCCACGTTTAGCCAATTATGATATTCGGTCCCACCACGTAATAGGGGGCGAGCCTATTGCCGTCTAGCGGGCCCTTTGTCTTGGGCTGTATATTCACTGTCTGATGAAGAACAGCCCTATCCCTTAGACATAAAATTAAAATGAAATAAAACCAGTTTCAACTGCATTTCATGGTATAACGCAGCATGTGCATCCAAACAACACTTAATTGCATTGTTAGTTACATAATAAGGTGGCATCCAAGGCGCATGCGCGTTGTGAATAATATATCTTACAAACGAATGTATTACAATGTCACGGTTGAGGCCGCCGTAATTAGGACAATGTCACTCGCATGCATTGTGCATCGGTGTATTTATAACCAATATTAGGTTAGATAAGAAAATTTTCCATGCTTTGTGAAAAAAAATCAGCGTTGAATTTTTTTTGAAAAATTTTCAAAAAAAATTCATTGGTGAATATTTTTTTGAAGTACCTACTATAAAATTATTTTTAAAGTATTTTGTCACGATTTACTTGGTATTATTAAATTACTATATACTTAAAAAATAAGTCGGGTTTTCCTTCCTGACGATATAACTCAAGAACGCCTTTACCGATTTGGCTAATTTTGGTCTTGAATTATTTGTGGAAGTCCAGGGAAGGTTTTTACGGTGAGAAAAATTCGAATAATTGCCGGGAACCGACATCCACGCGGGTCTAGTTATTTATAGTTTACGCTGTGGTTCTAAGTTCAAAAGTTTATTCTGAAATTGAGTGTTTCCATTTCGTACGCACGAATTTTTAGCCACAGGTGTTTCCAGAGTCTACTCACAAAAATAAATTTAATTATTATTTCCATAGTCTACCCAATTGAGCGAATTTAAAAAAGTAGCTTGAGGTGGAGGGTATACGGGACTCCTACCAAGACCTTCGTGGCCAAGGCAACAAGTCTTATTATTTGATGAATGAAACTCGGGCACAGAATACCTCTCTAGGGTTTGTAGGTCATGTGGCAGACGCTCTTATAAAATTAAACATACGTTAGATCACTTTTTGGAAAAAAAAAATGAGTTCGTAATGAATTTTTCAAACTTAGAAACTTCCACCAATGTGTTAAGTGACCAAAAGTCTCTTTTCTGATTCACGCAACATTGTATCTGAATTAATTTCATATAAGTGTCTAAATAACATCCAATCTCCTTGTTTCCAAAAACGAATACGAAAAATAAAGCACAGCGTAATAAGCATGAACTGCGCAATTATGTTAATATCGCAACAACATTATCGATTATGGCAACATCTTTATAAAAGTATAATAATTTTCTCAATTAAGGGCGTGAAATAAAAATCCCGTTTTGGAACTCGCTTAGCAATATTATAGCAGAAATGCGACCCTAAATTATGTACATAATAACATATAATTTTTTCATGATATGTGCCTCCATTGATATAATATATTGTTACTTTATCTCAATGGATACGCAGCCAAGTTAGCCGTTCAATTATTCGCCAAGCCTGTTAACTAAACAAACCAGGCAAAAGTCACTTTTGACTGCAAAGTTATAAAAAAATAACCACAAGGGCTGATGCCTTTTAACCTTACCTATCCAAATCGGATTGCACTGCCTTTCTCAATAAACTTATCACTAAATTTCTGTCTAATTTTTGGGTGGTACCTTATCGTACAAATAGCCTAAACATGAGCCAGCCAGTTTATTAAATATTGGAACCAACGTTACGGCTAAATATAATTCAGGCCGTTAATTAAATGACAACGTTTGATAATAGCCGCGTGGTTCTCGGCAGAGCATAATTTGGGCCACCCCATTTCTTCCCAAGCGGTATCGTATAAGGCGACTAAGGGTAGGGCTGTTTAACATCAAATAGATATATACAGCCCAGACTCAGCCTCAAATGCATGGCTTGAGTTAACAATAGTGCCCGAAATACAGCAATTGGCTTACCCCCTATTACGTGGGACCGAATAAAACGACTGGCGAAATGTGGGTGTTAAGTCACCTCTGCCTAACCCTCCGGGGATAAAGGCGTGATTGTATGTATGTATGTTTATAAAACAGGGCTAGTTGAAACTTAAACTATATGAAATTTATGACATCCAACAACTACTGAAATGTGAATGGTACTTACATACATACATACATACATAAACTCACGCCCGTATTCCCCGAAGGTGAAGGCAGAGGTGCTAGCACCCACGTTTCGCCAGTTTATGTTTAGGTCCCAATGTAATTTATTGCCATTTGCGAGCCTATTGCCATTAACCGCGCACTTATAAACCTGCGATAAATACACACATAACTTCGTAAAGCATCGAAACGTCATTGGTGTGTGCCATGGTAAACCTGGGAACGAACCCGAGACCTCGTCTCAGCAGTCCATTACCCATACCACTAGGCTACCGCGTGGTATTAGGGAAAAAATTCAATGGGATTGCAATTTTAAAAAAATCTTATAATTAAATAAAACTGATACTACTGTATAGGAAGGAGAAAGTGGAAGAAAATTAGTAAGAACAAGGACAGAATTACCTGTAGGTAGAAATGCATAAAGTAGTTCATTACCCAAACATTCAATGTCCATACTAATAATATAAATGCGTAAAAAAACTCTGTCTGTATGTTACTCTTTCAAACCTAAACGACTTAACCGAATTTCATTAAATTTGATATAGGGTAGATTAGACCTTGAGAATACTCAGCGATATCGAATACAGAGCGATAACTGAAATCCACGCGGGTGGAGCCGCGGGCTAGAAAATAATAAGTCACAAACCCGGATTCAAAAATATCGTAACATTTAAATCACACCTCATATTTCAATATCCAAAAAATAAAATCATAAGAATCCTGAAACTATACAATTGTGTTAAAATCTCTAATAACATATTCGTTATGGATAAAATTATGAAAACGTTTACATAAGAGCGTGGTTATTTTGCATTAAAATAGTGACTAAAATCACCATCATAAATGATTATCAGAATTATTCTTTAACAAAGTACTAGCATTTATCTTGGATGCAATATAATTATATTCGTTGATAATAAATTACCTAAGTATTCGCGGAATACCATCATGAGATAGTTAATAGGTTTATATTTGTCGTCTTGTTGTGCAATATGCCTAAGTTATTAGTAGTAAGTATCTAGGAAAATAATTGTAAGTATTGGCCTACCTAATGGGTTAGTAGGTGTGACTCAACAGAACTGTGACAGTCAACGTCAAAAGAATAAATATCTTGACGACGAACTCTCAGAATGATCTTAAAACTCTCCACAGTGTTTTATGGAACCAAAAAAAATTCCCTCTGCTGATTAGAGCATTAACCGATTAAGGTATGCGTTTCAAATGCAAGAGTAGAACACCCACGTGTCAAAATCAAATACTTTTTTTTATAAAAAATAATGAAGTTTACGTGACCTTAGAGTTCAAAAATTTTAAGTAATAAAAAAAGCAAGTTCCACAATGGCGGCCTTTGAGAGAAATTGAATTTTAAAAAATAGTATTAGGGTTGTCACTCTACTTGACCTTAAATAATTTTATTATGAATAATTTTACTTTGATTTCAACTATTGAACATAATATTATATTTTAAAGAATTATTATTAATTAATAAAATATTAGCAGTTTTGGTAAGCCCTTCAGCCAAGCTAACAATGTTCTTATGCTAGGAGTGGGTTTACGTTTATAATGTAATTATTGCAATTTGATCCTTAGACCTCACGATCGTATTAAGTAATCCATACTAATATTATAAATGCGAAAGTAACTCTGTCTGTCTGTCTGTCTGTCTGTCTGTATGTTACGCTTTCACGCCTGAACCACTGAACCGATTTTGATGAAATTTGGTATAGGGGTAGATTACACCATGAGAAAGGACATAGGCTATGTTTGGTCGCGATAACCAACTTCCACGCGGGCGGAGCCGCGGGCAAAAGCTAGTATAACATAAGCTGGGAGTACCTCCACGCGGTGAAAGAGGTAACAGTTTTTACTGGCGGAAAAAAAAAATGGTCGACCTGTTTCATCGTGCATTAGAATCATCTGATCCATTCATCTCTATGCTACATATTAATCAACGTCGAAGATTCTCTAAGCAACTACGTTTGCCAGAAGCTGTACGTAATCTCTTAAAAGCAGCTCACGAAGAAAACGTGCAGTTGACAGAGGTGGCTGATGAAGATCCAGACGAAAATATAACAAATGACGATGATGACTCTACGTTAACACTAAGAAACGAAAACGATTTATATGAATAAACTTAGTGTTCATCCACAACTTTATTCATGTAGCATCATTCTATTTTTTTGAAAATTAATATTATTTTACACATTATATATGTATATAATAATAATAAATAAGTTACTTTTGTGATAATATATATATATTGTCACTAACAAGAAATTACTTATTTATATTATTTTTTACATTAAAAATAAATATTGTGACCTTTTGTGTCAACCCTATGTTACATAATTTGACCTTAGAACAAAATAATCTATATCTTCCAAAGGCCGCGATAGTAGAACTTGCTTTTTTTATTACTGATAGGCCTTCATAAGTACTATTTTTCGGTGGTAGTCACAAGTCCCACTTTTGAGTTTTTAGAGAGAAAAAAAAATAAAAACGAAAATCTGAAAATAATTAATACCACCGTATTCTGTGGTGATTTTATAAAAATAAAAACTCGAAAACATGCACCAAAGTATGCTTTATCAGGCTACATTTATCAAAAATAAATATCTTAGACAGTTCATTTTCCAGAATTAATTTAAAAATTTTGAACTCTAAGGTCACGTAAACTTCATTATTTTTATTAAAAAAAGTATTTGATTTTGACACGTGGGTGTTCTACTCTTGCATTTGAAATGCATACCTTAATCGGTTAATGCTCTAATCAGCAGAGGGAATTTTTTTTGGTTCCATAAAACACTGTGCTCTCGTATTAAGAGCAAATCAAACTGTTTTATTGATTTACTAGCTTTTGCCCACGACTCCGCTACACTAGCTTCTTCCCGCGTGGATGTCGGTTATCGCGACCAAACATAACCCATGTCCTTTCTCGAGGTCTAATTTACCCCTATTACAAATTTCATCAAAATCGTTTCAGTCGTTTAGGCGTGAAGGCGTAACATACAGACAGACACACAGATAGACAGACAGAAAGAGTTTCTTTCGCATTTATATGGTATTCCAAATTTCATCAAAGTCGTTTAGGCGTGAAAGCGTAACATACAGACAGACAGATAGACAGACAGACAGAGTTACTTTCGCATTTATTATATTAGCACGGATTATTGTCCGAACTAGAGCTCTGTACCAAATATCAGAACGTTCGGTCAACTGAAAGGGGTAAAAGTAAAACACGAAATCAAGATCATTTTGAGTACTTCCCTCGTCAATTCCTTTCTGATACTGACTGTACCCTATACAATACAATTAGTTGAATTATGATTCTGTACAATATGATTCATTGAATTCATACCTTAATTTAATTTCTGAGGTCGCCTCAATAAATATGTATGTTATGTAACTAAGAATATTTTAATAAGCAAATGTTATTACACTGTAAATGATTTAAATGACAAAACAGTGGATGTGAAGTAAATGATTAGTATCTATCATAACTTTGACATTGTTTAGGTATATTAATTGTTTTTACAATTTGACTAATTTAACGTTTTATGTTGCATGAAGGTGATTAGAGCTGGGCTGAGTATTCGGTTGATACTCGGTACTCGGCGTACTCGGCGGGTTTTTTGATACTCGTACTCGGCCGAATAACTCGGTTCGAATGCCGAGTATACTTTGTTCAAGAAAGGCAATATGTTAATCAAAAAGTCAAATTATAAGTATTTATTAAAGTAAATGACTCGAAAAGGGTTTGCAGTATTTTCATTGCATTCAATTGTGACGACAAAGTTGATGCTACTGGAACCTCAATGTATTACCTGTATAACCTCTTTGTACCCATATATCGCAATAAACAAAAAGAATGTACGAGTTCGAAAAACCCCTCCTAAATTGCAGTAACTACGGCATAATGTTTAAATAGGAACGCGAACTTCTTTTTTTTTATTTATTTTTGTTAACTTAGGTTAATTATTTTATTATAAGTTTTTTTTTATATACTTTAATTATCTTGACACGAGACATATTATGTACATTCGTCCATATTTAGTCTTAAGAACTTACTTTTATTTTTGTAAATTGACGTCCAAAAAAGGCTACAGCGGAGTTTGTTGCGCCGTTTCTTCTCCACTGGTGCCTAGGAAGCGGTGGTAAACTTAGCTTCAAGCAGAATTTGACGTCAAAAAGCTGTAGTAGTGCTACACAATTTTGAATAAATGAGTTTGAGTTTGAGTTTGAGATTGGAAAAAATGAAATGCTCAATTAGTGAGACTCGAACTCACGACCTTTCCCTTACAGGGGGACTGCTATTCCAACTGAGCTATTGAGCCACACTTGATTCATTCCAAATTTTCCTTCTCTTTATATCCGTCTATAAGGGCGACGGTGCAGCCATCTACCAACATTCTTACGAACTGTTGGAAACAATGAATGATTTTTCAACCATTTTTAAACATTGAATTTTGATGACAGCGCCCAAATATTTGAATGAATTTTTTATAGCATTTATTATGCTAACTTTTAAGTTCGAAAAACATTGGAAAAAATGAAATGCTCAAGTGAGACTCGAACTCACGACCTTTCCCTTACAGGGGGACTGCTCTTCCAACTGAGCTATTGAGCCACACTTGATTCATTTCAAATTTTCCTTCTCTTTATATCCGTCTATAAGGGCGACGGTTAGCATAATAAATGCTATAAAAAATTCATTCAAATGTACGAGTTGAAAAATAAACATTATGATTTGATTTGATTTGACTTCAGATTGAATGAGTGAGGAAAACTTTTGTTAGGTGCAGGTGGGATTCAGTCCCGCGATCCATCTCTTACAGGACTAACCCAAATCTTTTTAATTATATATTCCAAATATTCCACAACATTCTACACAACGCTATTAGACCCATGGCAAGCTTTTATTATAGCTTGTGTTATGGAATCTAGAATGCGGGATAAACATACCTACATATATACTTTTTTTGTAAATACATACATATTGTACATATACTAGCAGTCCCGGCAAACTTCGTTTCGCCTTAGAAATTAGAATCAATTAGCTGTTCTGTTCTGTGATTCTAAATAGTTTCGGCAGCGCATTCGACGAAAGACATTTTAAGACTCATTTTTCTACACCTTCGGTTACATTGTTCAAATTTTACCAAGGATCCCTAATTTGTTTCAAAATGAAATGTATTCTATTGGTGAAAGAATTTTTTAAATCGGCCCAGTACTTTTTGAGCCTATTCATTACAAACATACAAAAATAGGTACAAATCTTTCCTCTTTATAACATTAGTGTAGATATAGAAACACCCAGACCAATGCAAATACCCATATTCATGCATACAAATATTTGCACTAAGCGGGGATCGAATCGAACCTGCGCCTCCTACGTGGCAGTCGCGTTCAATAATTTTGACTCCGCCCAAACATTTGAATGAAAAATCATTTATTGATTCCGATAGTACGTAAAAGTGTCGGTAGCCTCCACCATCGCCTTAAAGACGGAAAAAGACTTCGATTAGGGGTCTAGTAGCATTCTCCCTGTACGAGAAGCATCGTGGGTTCGAATCCCGCCAGAACCGATCAAAAATTAGTCGTATCATTAAATTAGAATAGTTAGCTTTAAATGTTTCAAAGGTTTTTCGTTTTAGTATCGTTCCAGACTTCCACCCTGTGTACCCATAGCTTTTATTCTGTGATGAAATTTCATATATCAGAAATTGCTAACAATTTATTTCCCGTGCTCGGATTTATTTTGACTTTTACGGGAGTGTAGAGCCCCTCTAGATAAGTGGCAATTCGCTGGACGGCGTTTGGTAGAATAGATTGACGAAGAGTTATCGACTGTCAAATCATGTCTTAATGTCAAATCCCATACATTCGTCATTCTTTTAATCCAAACGCTGGCCAACGAATTGCCATTTGTCTTGATAGAGAAGCCTGCCACAGATCCTCCACTTTTGTTGAATTTATTATGGCATGCCTGCTGACCTTCACGAAAAACATTAAAAAGAGTAAAAATGTTAAGAAGTCATATAAGTTAACAAAGTACCTATACTTTGAAAAAAGAACCACCCTCATTAAATACATTATTAAAAAAAATCTACTTAAAATGAAGTTCTATTAATTTATAACTCAACTTCGAATAACCATAAAAATCTACAACACACACGCTGTTTTACCTCAATATTAAGTAAAAACGTTTAAAATAATTATAGGATACTTTAGTTCGGCCGCTGTTCCAATGACACAGATGCTATGCTCAAAATATGCTACATTTAATATTTTACTCAATATATACTTTCATAATATATTCACGCCTATTTCCCTGTGGGGTAGGCAGGGGCAGAAAACCGCCATGTACTTGTATTCTTACATACTTACTTCACAAGCTTCGTCTACAGCTACCTATCATGCAAATTTTCCGGTCTCAAACGCTTCTGACCTGTCCTTTTTACCTAATGACTAGGTATTTTTTTTATAAAGGATACGTCAATTTGACTTCACCTCGCCTGATTGTAAGCTAAAGGCAAAGACTCGGAAAGAGGGTCCCCATCGTAAACATGTACCATGTTAACAGCGGTGGCACTCAGCTTGACGGCCTCATCAGATGCCTTTTCACGCCCGCTGAAAGGACCCAGGACTGTAGGAAGAAGGAAACATGTGAACTGGCAGGGAGTTCCAGGTTTTAATAATAGTAAGTAGGTATATAAATCTATTATGCTGCTACAATAGCGAACAAACAACAAAGTAAAGTGGGCACTAACTTGAATTTCAGGGCAATTTATAATATACTTCAATGAGCAGAGAAGAAAAAAGAAAGTTGTGATTTGTGATTCAATAGTATTTTATTCCTGTCGCTGACAATGAATCCGGCAAATATCTCAGAATATTCCCACAAACTCTATACTATGTACCTACCACCAAACACTAGTATTAATATTAGTAGTATACAAAACACCGAGCAAGTGTCATCACAAGAAGTTCCAAAGAAATTAAACAGACTTGAAATGTATAGTAAAATACTCGCCGGGATATTTACTATGTTTTTTAAAGTTTTTGAGGATTCGATATTTAGGGAGTGTTACAAGTGCCATGATCACGGATGCACTGGTGACCGCCGAGTTAGTTGTTATTGAGCAGACCGTATCTGTCTACCCTATTCCCTACCATTGTCCGCGTTCTTAACTGCACTCGAATACGTTCGCGACACACAACACTCACAGAGTCGACTCGCATGGTTTTGGACATGTATTTTGTTCAGGTTTTGCGAATATACGGATCACTGGATGCCAGACACTCGACAGTTGAAACCCAACTTCCCGTTGAAGTTTTTGTACTTTTTACTTTCAATGATTCTGAAGTTCTATTGAGAGAATCTGAGGGTTGTGTAACTCAATCCAGTGATTCGTCTCTTCGCCCAAGAGATGTTGAGCGATAGCCGATTTCTGTGGTTCGTTATTTTTGACCGCCCGTATGTGCGCCTTGATCCGGCATGAGACAGTGCGTTTGGTCTGGCCTATGTAGGAGCTACCACAGCTGCAGTCAACTTTGTAGACACCTGAATGTTCTAAAGGAAAATGATCTTTAGGCGTGGGTAGGTACTGTGACAGCTTTTTGAATGGAGTGAAGATAATTTTTACTGAGAACTTCTTTAAAATATTAGCGACCTTATCTGTCACTCCTTTCACGTATGGTAAGTACGCAGGTTGTCGTTCGCCCTTACAGACCAGGCGCTTACGTGTCGACGAGCATCTCGTTGCCCTGATCCGCCGCTTGTAACCGTACCTCCATACCCCCTTAAATGTTTCATTTCGGCATCTTAATATTCCTCGTCGGATAAGTTATATGCCCTTGGAGGCTTTCCAGACTCCGATCAGAAAATCACATCCCAAAATTAGGTGATGCCAGAATGAAAACTTACGTAACAAAATCCTGTATAAAAAAAAAAAACTTAATTCAAAATTGCTAGAGCCAGCTTCAGAACGAATTTAAATAAGAAGTCACATGGTATTACAGATACAATATGAACAAAGGAAATCAAGGTAATTCCCACGAACGATTTCATTGATGTCCATCAAAATGATACTGATAAAATAAAATATATTTTATGTTATATCTCTTGCTAAAGAAGTTCAGGCTTAAATGTATATAGGGTTGATCGGTGGTATCGCAAAAATTGCGTTTCTCGCGATCAGAGCTCGGTAGAATGTCATTAAATTTTACGAGCTTTTTGCGAGGCGGCAAAATAGCTGTTAAATTTGCGCAGATTGAATGGCAATATGCTCTACTTCAGGGCAGTACCGCTCCTGTACATGGAAGGTTCCGAATGTGGCGATCGATTATATTAATATTCAATTTGCTGGTTCTCATCTATAATTTGTATATTTATTAATACTTATAGGTGTCACAAATGTATTAATACAACTTCTCTGTCCTGTTATTGGTAAATGATTATACACTTGATGTAATCTATATAATTATACTATTTTAAAAATAGTACTAACAGGCGAATTAAAGATATTTATGTAGTTACTATCATAAAGATAGTTGTTAGAATAAATAAATGTGAGTAAAGTAATACCTAAAAAATAATTGAAACAGCATTAGATAAATTGAAAAAAGTGAGTTAAAAATTAAAAAAAACTCCTGACAAAAATATTCCTTCCAAAAAGCTAAAATTAAATCGTGTTGGATAGCCCTTTAACTTTGATAAAGGGACCCCTAACCGGCAAAGCACACCCACATGTTCTCAGGTTGATCCAGGGTCCCCCGATTTCGGAGAAAATGGCAACATGGATTTGCACAATCAAACGAACACACAAACGCATATACCGTCTCCTTTCCGTCGTGGGTAAAAATAGCAGTATTTAAGCAGATTGGAACCACACAGTACTTAGGGAGAATGGAACTTTGTGGTTCCTTTTTGCTTAAATACAGTCAATTATGAATAATTCACCAACTGTACCAAAAAAATAAAGACGATTAGATATAATCTATATGTGTAGACTGTAGAATATTGTAGAAATAATTAAAACCCGACTTCCAAAAAATCCTCATTAAAAACGCAATATGTCCCGTGACCATTGTTAACTTCCAGAAATCCAGCTTGATATACTTGAAGAGTATGACAGTATACTCGGGATAAATCCTTGACCAAGTAAGTAAACGATCGTTACAAAAGTGGTCCTCAGTCCAGCAATAGGATCATAATTAATTATGACAAATACGAAGAAGCTCACAGTCATTATGTTAATACTAAGATTTAATGGCGTCATAAGCCATCGTTAGCCTCACACGCAGAATATTTAAAACCTGCTTATTGCATAGTTAAGCGATAATATCCTTAATCCGCAAACAGATCCTCCAGTTTTGCATCTGCTGTTAGGAACTATAAATATGATAATTATTCATGAGCTTAATTGAACAACTAGCACAATTTACAATTCTTCTAACATCACACTCGTATTGACGTTCTCGTCTCTCGTCCCACCTTAAAATTAAAAAAAATTGAAGTAACCCCATGCTAGTTTTCACTTTATCACATCAAATATTATAAGATTCTTCTGTCACATTGTTTATTAGGAAACTCGTTCGATACGGCTTGACCAATAGTTATGAAATGTGCATATTTTGGTACATTCAGCATCAGAAAGATGTTGACGAACAAAGTACCCAAAATGATTTTCCTTTCGTTTTTAGCCCCTTCCAGCCGTTGACCGATTGTTCTGGTATTTGGTACACAGTGTACACACCTTCAGTTCGGACAATAAATCCATACTAATATTATAAATGCGAAAGTAACTCTGTCTGTCTGTCTGTATGTTACGCTTTCACGCCTAAACCACTGAACCGATTTTGATGAAATTTGGTATAGGGATAGATTAAAACTTGAGAAAGGACATATGCTATGTTTTGTCGCGATAACCGACTTCAACGCGGGCGGAGCCGCGGGCAAAAGCTAGTACCATATAAATCAATCAAACAATCAAATGTCAATCAATCAAATAAACTGTTTTACAGTTTGATTTGTTAATTATCTTAGTTTAAACAAAAGCTAACTGTCGTCAAAAAGGCTGCATCAGAAATAATCCATGAAATTCTTTTATTTTAGCATAATTATGATATTAATAAAATTTTCAAAAGTATATCCACATAGAATCTACAACATCGCTAAAGCAGGCATAACTACACTATCCATTACACGTTATTAAAAATAAATGTGTCACATAAATTAGTTCTCTTACTAAATGGTTTTCAAGCAGAGCTTGTGTTTAAAAAGCTATTACTCACGAAAATCCTTCCAAACGAATGCGTTGCCATAAAACAAAATTATTAAAACTTATTTTTCATTCATGCTGGAGTTGTTGTTTTCTACAATTTATTGAATGGTAAGACCACACACTGATCTATCTGAATGAATTTTTCGTTAACTTAAATCTCAAAAAAAATATGGCAATTTTTTTATTACATTTCGGATAAAGAAAAAATCAACGTTTATTTATTGAAATTTGATGTATCATTGACTTCAGTTAACAGAAGCAATAACAAAGTAAGACATCAAAATTACGCTTGTAAAATTGATATTTTGCAATTTCCTAACCTGCTGTGGTAACTGTATGGGCCAACTCGAGCATTTGTCACATGATTTGTAGTGCACTTAGCATGAAAAATTGCTAAATTTTAGAACTGAATAAAATGCATAATAACCTTTCCACGTAATTTGTTGTTTGTTCCCACTTTAACGGAACATGGGTTTAAAAAATTGTGCATTTATAAAACGGTTTATGTATGTTCATCTATGACATCAATAGCATCCATAAATGTGAAATCTGTATATATTTACAGATATTAGACTGCTAATAATTTAGAATTCAGATTGCAAGTTGACGTGAAACCTATTCATTTTTGTGACACGTTTGAAATGTTTAGGACTTGAGTACATTACGCAGTTTTGTATTAATTGATTGGTGTCCGATTTCTTATATTTTTAACAGCGGGCCGTTTCGTGAAAGGAACGTTACCAGCCTAATCCAAAAATTGCACATTTTAATTATTAAGTGTTTAAAACGATAAGTAATTACTGACTTGATTAAAATACAAATAAATTACAAAAATGAGATAATTACTTGTATCGTTAACTCTTACATAACAGACTTTAGGTGAGTAGGGGCAAGAAAGAAAACGGGGCAAGACAATCAATCCCACATAACATCTATTTAAGTATTTATTTTACAGTATACGCATGAAATTGCTATGCCGCCATGTCCTTACGTCCCTCACCTTGGTCAACGTTTGTCGCTGGGAGAGAGTGGTTGTGCGCAGTGAGCCATTTTGAGGACACGATCTTCTTGCAAAATATTTGAGTTATTAGCTCTTACCCCATAATCTGTAACTTCTATAAAATGGTAGATACGAGTGTTCTTTTAGAATATCTACTTACTATTTTTAACTCTTATAAATTTCATTGAACCTAAATATTATATACCTAGCTGTCGTGTGTAGTTTAGAATTTATTCATACTTACCGTCTTAACCTGGTAAAATTTACGGGGGTAAGATTTTGAATGAGAAGAATATTAAATTTTAATATGTTGATCTTACCCAGGTGGGGGAAGATGGGAGTGGAGACGATCATGATGGTTCACGCCATACGTCTTACATTCATTGGAACGAATTTGGAAACTATGTTGAGCTTACCCCGTCACCCTTTTATCTTTTCCCTCCTTTTTATGTCATACCAATTTCCTAGCATGTATTTTTTATTTTGGGACAGTTTTAGCAGGATTTTATCTACCCCATAAAAATATAAACTCTTTGCTCTTCACTCACTACATTTACAATTTTAGTTTGAGTCAATATTTATTGTTCTGCAAGCGTTCAAACACAAGACTAGTCATCTCATCAAAAACTCATTCCGTCTTGTCCCTACTCACCTTACATAGATTTTTAATTATTCATGGGAAATATTCAAATATAAGAATTTAGCCTAGTGGTATGGGTAATGGGTCTGCGGTAGCCTAGTGGCATGGGTAATGGACTGCTGAGACGAGGTCTCCGGTTCGATCCCAGGTTTGCCATGGCACACACCAATGACTTTTCGATGCTTTTCGAAGTTATGTGTGTATTTATCGCAGGTTTATAAGTGCCCGGTTGATGGCAATAGGCTCGCCACCTATTACATTGGGACCTAAACATAAACTGGCGAAATGTGGGTGCTAGCACCTCTGCCTACCCCTTCGGGGAATACAGGCGTGAGTTTATGTTTATATGTAAGAATTTAATTTTGATTGATTTTTTTATTGTCTTACAACTTAAACATTACTTGAATATAGAAAGCACCATAAATAGCTGAAGTAAAAAATGATCAAAAGCTAATTAACAAAAAGGCTTGCCAAATACTTCCCCGTGGAACACTGCCTTACCACTAATACATTCGACCTATCGTAAATACGATGCCGCTACTTTAAAATGATTCCAAAATCTGTAGCTAATATAAAATACAGGATCCACCTGCCAATAACATTTCTTTGTCCAGTAGACGTTATACGAGAAAAAGTACATTTTACATCAGTTCATCGAATCGAAGCTATAGGAGCACCACATAAACTTTAACACTGCTTAAAACAAGTATAAAGAACATTCAACCTTATTTTCAAAAGCATATAACTGAAAATAGGTACAGATGATAGCAAAACTAATTTTGCAAAGCATAACATTGATGAATCTCCAGCCGTTTTAGGAACAGTCGAAACTGACATAAACATGAAGCAAATTAACATTTCAAATAACAAGTCATTGTTGTCAACCGAACGCAGGAAAAACGTCGGAATAAAATCAACCTGTTCACAAAAGCTGCATTTTGTATTCCGTCCGAAAAAAATATGTTATCCATGTTTCGCATGAAAAAGTGACGAATGTATACATAATTTTGATAAACTGAAACGGTCGTTCTATTTTGGATTTGAATCTGTTAGTATTTCATCTATCCTTGTCCAGCGTCCAAGATTCGTCAAGTACTTACCTACCTATTTATTAAGTTTGTGAGGAGATTCATAACTGTCAACACACAGTTTATTATCTGTCTCGTTTTTATTTGCATCTAGCAATAATATTACTCGCGGTTTGATTCGTGCGGAAATACGTTTTAAGAACATATATGTGGATTTTTTAGTCTCTGTCCATTTCCCCTCAGGTGTAAAAGTTGTTATACGTCATTAAAGGTTCTATTCCATGTAATATTTGTATGTTCTTGCCATAACGAGAAGATCTGTGCAGTGGGTATACTACATAACATGATAACTACGGAATTATGAAATGAATTTCATAAATCTTATATTTTTGATATTGTTGTCCTCAGTTTACCAGATCCAGTTTACATAAATCAAACTGAAATATAGTTTATAATAATAGGTGCAAAACAATTACGGGCAAGAAAAATAGACTTAAATCGTATAATCATGTCCAAAATCAAAAACTATCCAATCGTATTGGAAACATAAAACTGGCCACTTAAGCCAAGAATAGTACCTGGTTTACACGCGAAGCAAAGAATCCAATCTTAGCACGCATTATTTCACCTTTACAATCCCCTATTACTACCGTCAAATTAAACCAGAGCTCCCATGCCGCCCTACATTCAAAGAAATGCAGAACATTTTCTCGAAGCTCAGGGGTCGAGTAAAAATTGTTTGCTCATAAGTGGCGGCGTCTTACAAAAGCTGGAAATTGAAGTACACTTCGACGCTTGCGCATGTTAAATAATCGAGGTAAGCATGTCAGCAGTCGATTGCGTCAAATTATTTAAGCTAACCATGACATCTGGAGTATTTGAATGAATATTTGTCAGCAATGTTAGCTGCTTTGTTGCTTATTTGAATGTTGTAAAATCTCTAGGCTTTAAAAATACTTTATTGGACTATTACTTTGAGAATTTAATAGGAACCGAAACACCCCGGGTGTTTCGGTTTTTCCCATTGGTCAGTTTAACAAAAGGTATACAATAAAGAGTTGGCTATCTATTTATGATACGCACAGTAGTAGGTACTCAAGATGGATTACAATTAAATATTCCCAGGTGACCTGTCTATGAATAACACACAAATTATTACGCATTCTAAAAACATCGACCCGGTACATATAGACCAACTTGATCGCACAACTAGTTAGTCAATCGGGACGTGCTTAGTTGGACTTGTACTGTCTTCTCTGTGGTTAACCATTCATTGAAAACTATTACCAACAAGGCAAATCGACTTATTAAGGAAGTCGTCCGATGTAAAATGATCACCTGCAACTGGAAAGGAGAAGTGATAAAAGGAAAGTGTGAATAGGAAATAAAGTAAGATTAAGTCCTTGATACCATTACTAACCATACACAATGGTTAATTGTAAGGTAAGTTTTACACTAAGAGGCGCGGATGTTCTGCTTCCTTGAAAGGCCAGAGTCTTATGAACCCGAGGTAATAGTAAAAGAATTACTTAGATACTAAAAAGGCACGAAGATTACTAAAAATGAGAATGAACATTGATGGACCAAGTAAGGAACTACGTGAGTGACAAAAGAACTTTGCGAAATGGTTGAAGACAGTGACTAAAATAGAGAAAGGGATGCTTAATTGAATCAGACACGTAAACATAATGGTTGAAAAAATTGACGAAAAGAAATTATGAGGAAGTATAGTAATTGTAGACCAAGGCACACTTATGGTAATCAGTTCGAAGACATTTTATTGAAAAGCCAGGTCAAGAATACCCGCAGTTGATGTGTAATATAAAACAATTATGAAAGTAGATGTATAGTAGAATGTGGTAGATGAAGGAGTGGGAAATCATTGTATCTAAGTACAGCAAAGACATTATTATATGTATGTAATTATCTGATTAACAGATGAATCATGGCTTGAGCAATATGTCCAGAAAAGGTCACATGTCACAGGATATCCAGTATTTTAATCACTTACCTCGTTAATATGACTGGTAATTTGTATTTGCTTTAGACTGCCGCAATAACATATTACTGCATTAACAAAGTAGTTAAAAACTCATAACCCGATGGTATACCGGCTTTAAATATCTTCTTACCTTACATTGTTAGATAAGCAGTGTATTTTGAACTGTAGTTTCCTGTGGAGATATCACCGCTTATGTAGCCAGCAATGCCAGCATAACTATTATCGTGCTGTTAAAGATTTGATGCTGATTATACTCGTAAATGGACAGATCTGGCTCTCGATTCTGCTAAGGGCTCGTGTACACGATGTCACTGCCGTGCCACAGAATACATAAGCCGTGCCGTAGCCTAGCCGTTTTACCACCACACCCCTATGCTTGGGTGGGCGATGGAGTACAAATAATAGCTGCTCCCTGTGATAAAACCTTTAAAAAACACTTTTTCAACAAAAAATACCAAATCATAACGCAAGCCGAGGAAAAGGACTACTCCAGTACTAAAGAGTTTACACCGACGGCTCCAAAGCAAAGAATGGCTCAAGAACCGGCATACACTCCTTGGACCTTGGCTTAAATATCCACCTTCCACTAGGCGAACACAGCTCGATCTTCCAATGCGAGTGTGTCGCCATAACAACAGCAGCGACGGCAATAAGCGAAAAGCAGGTTAAGGGTTTTATCATAAAGCTCATCAAAGCGCTAGACCACCAAATAACCAACAGCACACTAATAGCAGAATACCAAACTGCTTTGAACCAGCTATGCACCCATAATGTAGTAACACTACAGTGGATAAAAGGGCACAGTGGGTCCTACGGCAACGATGCTGTGGACGAACTCGCAAGGAGGGGCTCCGATATGACCACTACTGGCCTACTACCACTACTGCCGATCCCTTTTTCACAGATCCGTACCTGGATACGCCAGAGATCTGTGGAACTACATAACCAAAGATGAGTACAAGCCATCGACTGCAGGCAATCAAAACAGGCTGTGCCGTCGATAAATAAACGGCTAACGAAACGTCTCCTAAGACTAGACAGAACAAGTCTAAGGACAATTATGGGGACAATAACGGGCCACTGTCCCCTCAACAAGCACCTACATACCATAGTGTTTCAGCGCCGAGGAAACGGCCGCCCCCGTAATACTGGAATGCGAGGCAGTGGCCGCCCAACGATCCCAGATCCTCGGCACAATAAGGTCGCTCCGCGAAGCCTGTGAAGCCCCCAGTAAGCTTCTGCGTTTCTGGGCGGAGCTAGGCTGGCTGCTCTAGCCAGCACTATTTACGCACAATGGCCCAAGAGAGAGGCTAAGTGCGGACAAAAAGAGTCCCCTATCCTATCCTATCCATCCTATCCTCCTATGCTGTGTATACTTACCGGTCGCGATCGTACTCTCCACCACGCCACCACCACACCGCAATCGCGTCCGCAACCTTTGATTTTTTACCACGTTGTTAGTAATACATTACTAGATTATTTAAAAGTTAATATTATGTTAATGTTAATATTATGTAATGTGAGCAAACATTGGCGAATAGAGGCACGGTGGCGGCGCGAGGTCGGAGCGTCTACACAGCTGAGAGACGCGGTGACGAGACGAAGCGGTGTTGGAGCGGCGTTGGCATCGTGTGCACGAGCCCTAAAGCAATACCACTGTCATACCACAGTCATTTATTGCAATGGGGACAATATCTAAATGGCTTATAGTTAAATGGCTTATAGTGTTAAAAAGAGCGTTGTGAAACTCTTTGCATTTAAATTTACACCTAAAGAATATAGCAATAAATTATATTTATTGCCATTTTTTGCACTGTCTGTATGACAGTAGTTTTGCGTTGGAATCGAAATTTAGTCCAGGAATAGGTTATACGTTGTCGAGAATAAAAAGCTACTTTTCTACCTATAAGTTAGCTAGGTTACTTTGGGTTATGGGAATGGGATTAAAATTGTGCACGAACTAGCGGCAACAAATATTTGAAATACAAAACATTTCAACTTTTGGACTTTGGCTCACCAAAATGTGCTTCCTTCTTTCACTCTCGAGCCAAATGAAACGATTGTGAAAAGAATAACTGTTGTAGTTTTGGTTTTTTATATCAATGTCAATTTTAAAATATTCGTATATAGAACAATCAGCTGTTACTGTGACAATTACTTCATTAAAATTCTTCACAACGTAAACAACTAATCTTATTATTTACAATTTTCTACAACATGTTATTAGCACGAAGCTCTGTAAAAGTGAGCAATAAGTTGTATATAAGTGTGGTGTTGTTGTGAGTGAAGTCAAAATTTAAATTGAATTTTTCCGATATTTTTGTGAACAGTGTGAAATATGTCAAATCACAATAAAGGATCGGGACTACGTTCCCTTGCTGGAATTTTGCTAAGCGGTAGGCAAGACTATCCTATTTGGAAGTTCAAAATGAGGATGTACCTCATACACGAAGGTTTGTGGAGTAATATAACAGGCTACATAAACGAAGTTCCTGATAGTTCTACTAAGGATAGAAGTGACGAAGTTACGTTAGCCAAAATATGCTTAACTTTAGACGGTCCAGCAATCACACATGTTCGAAATAGTAAGTCAGCAAAAGAAGCGTGGGAAGCTTTAGCGGCGGCTTATGAAGATAAGTCAATGGGTCGTCGTCTAGCCCTGGAGCGTAAGCTATACAGGTACAGTTTGACTGATTTCGATAACAAAGAGTTGTACATTAATGCCGTGATGTCGACTGTCCAAGACTTGGCGGACATAGGGAAAATGATTAAAGATGCCTCAGTCGCAGCGATTCTTCTAGGAGGATTGACGGCTCGCTTTGATCCTCTTATAATGGCTTTAGAGAACTCTACAAGTATGGTTACAAGTGAGTTCGTTAAAACGAAACTTTTATCAGAATTTTCAAGATCATCTGTAAATGATGAAGGTTCTAGTTCTGACGCAGCTTTACGCGTACAGATGAAGAAAAATGATAAGAAGAAACGAGGAGTAGTTTGCTACAACTGCAAGAAGCCTGGACACGTCAAACCGGACTGTCCACTCAACAGAAAGTCCAATGAAGAAGGCTCAAGCAAAGAGAAGAACAAACTCTCAAGTTTATTTGGCACACTAAATGCGGGTACTGAAGAAATCTCGTCTGATAAATGGTATGTAGATTCTGGAGCCAGTGCACACATGTCTGGAAGATCTGACTGGTTAGTAAATTGTAAGGAATTTTCCACTGGTCAGATAAAGATTGCCAACGGAGACATATTGTCAAGTGCAGGAATAGGTAATGTGCCTATAGTAAATGATTTTAAAACGGAAAGTAGCAGTAATGTTACGAAGATTTCAAATGTAGTGTTTGTTCCTAATTTAAATACTAATTTGATTTCTGTTAAGAAAGCTACTGAAAATGGTTTTAGTGTTGTTTTTGATACGAAAGGTTGTACATTTTTTAATTCTGAAAATTTTACTTGTACAGGTGATGCAGTGTTACATGGATCCTGTTGTGGTGGATTGTATTCGCTGGATTGTACAGTTAGTCCCCCAAACACCTTATCAGCGTTCGAAGTACAGAGTGATGTAGCAAGTTTTCGTTTATGGCATAAACGGCTTGGTCACTTATGCCGTATAGGATTAGACAAACTTAAAAAGGATAATCTAGGCGTAGTGTACACCGAAGTAGATAAAGATCCTTGCATCGCGTGCATAGAAGGTAAGCAGGCGAAAAAACCTTTTAAATCTGTATCGCACAAAAAGACAACATCCAAATTAGAACTTATACATTCGGATCTTTGTGGTCCAATGTCTGAAAATTCTTTTCAGGGAAATAAATATGCTTTGACTTTTATAGATGATTTTAGCCGTATGATTTTTATATACTTTATTTCATCTAAGAATGAGGTTTTTAGCAGGTTTTGTATGTTCAAGTCCATGGTCGAGAGGGAAACAGGATTGAAAGTTAAAACTTTGCGTTCCGATAATGGAACTGAGTATATAAATAAAGAGTTTTCTGAATACTTAGGCAAAGAAGGCATTAAGCATCAAACTACAGTGCCATATAACGCACAACAGAATGCTATTTCTGAAAGAACTAATAGATCGGTAGTTGAAAAGGCCCGTTGTATGCTTTCAGACAGTTCTCTTTCAAAAGCATATTGGCAAGATGCTGTGGAAACAGCTGTGTTCTTAAAGAACAGATGTCCACATCGAGCTCTCGACGGGAAGACGCCTTATGAACTATGGCACAACGGAAAACCAAACCTGTCTCATTTGAAAGTCTTTGGCTGTCGCGCGATGGTGAAGATACCAGATCCTCTAAGGAAGAAGTTGGATCCAAAAGCCGCGCAGTATGTTTTTGTCGGATATTCAGACGATCGACAAAGTTATTTATTTCGCGAACCAAGTTGTCCAAGAAGGTTAGTGAAAGGACGAGATGTGGTGTTCTTTGAACAATCTTTTACCGACATAAAAGCTAAAACCACACAATCAGTTCCTTTAGCTGTCCATGATGAATCCTTTTTAGACATGGTTCATAGGAAGGAGCAGGATCCGATGCCGTCCATTGCTTCGACTTCTCAGGAGAGCAGTCACACGGTCTCAGCCGAAAACGAAGAAGAAGTTAATGACTTGGAGCCAGTAACAGAACAAGTTCACAATACTTCAGAGTTCCTTAGCGCCGAAGATATTTCTGACGAAGAAAGTATAACCGAACAGACTGTGATAGAGCCTGAAGAACGGTATCCTCTTCGAAACAGGGTAGCTAAGAAAAACTAAAGTACTTTTTATGGCAATACTGCTATTACAAGTGAACCTGATGAGCCCCAAAGCTTTGCTGAAGCTATCAAAGCAGAAGATAGTGCGAGCTGGCAGTCTGCTATGCAAGACGAGTTTAACTCATTGACTAAAAACAAGACTTGGACGCTGGTTGAAAAACCTAACAAAAAGGTTATACCATGTAAGTGGGTGTATAAAATAAAAAAGGATGCCGAAGGTAGAGTGGTGAAGTATAAAGCAAGACTTGTTGCGAAAGGCTTTAGTCAAGTTTCAGGTGTTGATTATTATGAAACTTTTTCACCAGTTGTAAGAAATTCATCCTTGCGAACACTAATTGCTTTAGCAGCAGAAATGGATTGGAAAATGCAACACTTGGACGTGGATACAGCGTTCCTCAACGGTGACCTGGAAGAGGAAGTCTACATGCAACAACCTCAAGGTTTTATTAAACAAGGCGAAGAAGGAAAAGTTTGCCTGTTGAAGAAATCACTCTATGGTTTAAAGCAAGCAGCTCGAGCCTGGAATAATAAATTAAATCAAACCTTATCTTCTATAGGTTTTATACAAACCTCTTCGGAACCATGTATTTATTTAAAAAAGTTTGGTGATGAAACTGTCATCCTGGCAATTTATGTTGATGACATCGTCATTTTTTATAAAAAAGAAACGTCATTTGTCACCGTCAAAACAGAATTACAAAAATATTTCTCTTTAAAAGACTTAGGAAAATTAGATTTCTGTTTAGGTTTGAATGTGAAACGTACGGACCGGAAAATATGCGTTAGTCAAAAGACGTACATTCATACAGTTTTGACTCGGTTTGATATGCAGGATTGTAAGCATATGTCAACTCCGCTGGAAAATAATAAATACGAAAAAGGTAAAGAATCCGATGAGTCTTATCCTTACCAAAGTTTAATTGGCTGTTTGATGTTCCTAGCGGTAAATACCAGGCCAGACATAGCTTATGCTACGAGCTATTTAAGCCAGTTTAATAATTGTTTTGCAAAGAAACATTGGTCGGCCGCAAAAAGGATTTTGCAGTATCTTAAAGGTACTATTGATTACTGCATTACTTACAGGAAAACGGGTACCTATTTGTGTGGCTACACGGATGCAGATTGGGCGAATTGCATGTATGACAGGCGGCCATACACAGGTTTCTTCTTCACGCTAGCAGGCGGTCCCATTAGTTGGGAATGTAAAAAGCAACCAACGGTAGCGTTATCTTCCACTGAAGCCGAATACATGGCGTTAACTAGCGCTGCAAAGGAAGCTACGTTCCTTAGGAGGTTAGTGTTTGAAATTACTGGTAACGCTGATAAGGTTGTACTTTTTAACGATAGCCAAAGTGCACAGAAAATAGCGCACAATCCAATCCACCACAATAGGACGAAACCGTTTCGTCGCATTTGGTCCACTTCGCATTTGGTGCACTAGACGAAAACGTGCCTATTTCGCATTTGGTCCATTACGCACTTAGTCCTTTTCGCATTTGGTCCACTTCGCGAAACGTCCATTTCGCATTTGGTCCACTTTTGGGGATTTTATTTATAAATTCCAAAAAGATAGATTTATAGATTTAGGTATTTATCAGTGTTTCCTTGCACCATGAATTTGTAGTGGATTTATAAACTTTTTCTGGAGTTTTTTTTATTTAGGCTAATTGACTAATTTTTTTTTATTTTCGAAAAATGACCACTTTCTTATAGTACAATGAACTGTAAAAGTAAAATTTCGTACGACAAAGTTTCAGTTCAGATATGCAATATTTTATTTTGCAAGACCATTATATTATTATTGTATTACTTCTTAATGATCCTTAATGTTTAATTTTATATTCTAAAATCATAAAAACAACGAAGCATGTTCTGAGATGGCGTTAAACGTGGCTAGGAAAGCAAATTTCACTTAACGCACTCATTTTGTCAAAAGTGGACCAAATGCGAAATGGACGTTTCGCGAAGTGGACCATTTGCGAAATGGACGTTCTGAGAACTGGACCAAATGCGAAATGGACCAAGTGGACCAAATGCGAAATGGACCAAATGCGACGAAACGGACGAAACACATCGATACCAAATATCTTTTTATAAGGGAGAAAATTAGCGATGGTGTTATTGATGTTAAATATCTACAGTCAGATAGGATGACAGCTGATGTTCTTACTAAGCCCTTAAGGCGAACAGCTCACCTAAGATGTGTCATAGGTATGGGCTTAACTAATACTTAGTTTTTTGTTTCTTTTATGTTCTATATAAGTATTAGTGTATTTTCGTTTATCTCCATTGAGGGGAGGGTGTTGTAGTTTTGGTTTTTTATATCAATGTCAATTTTAAAATATTCGTATATAGAACAATCAGCTGTTACTGTGACAATTACTTCATTAAAATTCTTCACAACGTAAACAACTAATCTTATTATTTACAATTTTCTACAACAATAACTTAGCAATAACAACTGCGGAAAGACACGGGGAGACTTTTGTCGACTATTAAATCATATTTTTTCTTCCCGTGGGTGTTATACAATTTGATGAGTGAGAGAGGTTCTATTCAGTCAATGAAATACTTCCAGTTCAACGGCAATAAACTTGAAGCGATCAATTAAATGAAAGCCGAATATCAGGCGAAATGTAGGTGTTTATTGCATCAAAACTGCTCTTTTCTTTAGATGATATAGTCAATAGTCATGAGTCTATCAAAAAATAGAAGAATTGATAGGTCTACTAATTCTTATTTACTGCCTACAATAAAAAAAACTATAAATCGAAACTACCACACGCGATCGTAAACAAAAGGTATTAATTGTTTGTCTATCATTAAGCCTACGCACTTATATTGCAAGTGCCTTGTCTAAATATAATGCAGAAACAAACAAAACTCTAACAACACCATAAATACTAACCTATAAACTTTTACCAACGTTATATACCTTTCGAAAACACTTAAAAGAACTTACTACTTTACATTAAAGTATAATTTTGCTCAAACTGACGGTAAATATTAAAATTGCCCGATTTGCAGAATGAGTCGATATCGAGATCTGCCTATTAACGCGAAGAGCTTAGGGCGTGGTCACACTGACGTGATGATTACAACTTTTGGTACCAAAAAACTTGGTCCCGATTATATCACGGTTAGCAGACGGGTACTTCAGGGCTAATGAAATAATTTCATATGTAATTTAAGACTGTTTAAGACGTCAAATTTTAAATTGGATGCGCGAAAAGGATGCTTTAAAATAATAAATTGATCGTTTCTCTGAAAGCGTGAGCTGTAAGTGACTGTGGAAGTAAATGAATTTTGAGTTCGGGCGGCATCTTTGGTTCTTTTTTATTTTGGTGGTGTTAAAATTATTGATGGAATGACATGAAGACGAATTTTTGTGTTTATTTGTTTTGCTTCCTCAATCAAACTGTGTTCAAATTCAACTTTACTGATTTTTTTTCTTTTTTGTTCTATATGGCTTATTATTAATGGCCACCACTGAACTGCCCAGTAGTTGACGTTGCTGAGACAAGAATCTTAAGTGATTCCTACCACCACCAGTATCCATGTTGGTGGTTGTAACGAAATAAAAAATCTATCGAATATAAGTTGTCAAAGTTTTTTTTTACATTCCGTTTTATCCTGTAAACCCAGATAAGTGAGGATAGGGCAGGATTACGGCAGATTCATCATTCTGAGTACCAACATTTTTATGAACATAATATGAACACTTTCCCCAAAAAATTAAGACCCCCGATTGTAGTCCAGGCAGTTGCGGGTACAGCTACTTTTTATGACTGATGAGATACGAGCGAGACACAATTAAACATTCAGGAACTAACAATTAAGGGAAAAAATATAATGAAAATCGATCAAAGACGTTTGTCATTACACAGGGGTTTCTTACATAGCAACACTTCTCTGCCAGATACAATTCAACAGTCTAATGTTATTGCAAAACGTTTTCTCAAATATTTCGTAATCAACTTACAACCTTACAGCTAAAAGGTGACAGCTTCATAACGTATATTATAGACAAGTAATCTCTCTAATCATAATGCCGTTAATAAATGCCATCAAGTTTGACTTTTCGTATTGATTGACATTTTAGCTCGGCCGGTACCTGTTATAAACAGCTCTTTGTACCTCTTGCCACTACAGCCATTGCTGATAATACTAATTAAATATACTAGGTATATCGCTACTAGGTGTACTTCGTGAACTAGGCTAAGTGTTTTTGTGCAAGTGCGAGTTAGCTGATTGCTCTGAATGGACTTTGTCGAGAGGATTTTGTCACTATAAACGTTTTTCTTTCGTCATATCACTTAACCAAAGAGATTCTAGAATCTTTCTTATAAGTACCAAACCCTTTGTGGATACTTTTGGGTGGAACCTCGCCAAAGGCACAACGAACTTCGTAAAACCGCAAGATGACTCCAGCATCTCAAAAATAAGCCACCTTACCAGCTTACTCCTTGGCCTCTCCCAAATTAATGATGAGACATTTTACAGATATTCTTGCCCAGAGTCAGGTCCAAGTGTTGTATTTACCATTATTATGAATTCGAAATACATCGGGAAAAAGAAGCGCTTGGGACTTGAACCCACGACATTTCCCTTACAGGGGAATGCTCTTCTAACTGCGCTATTGAGCCACACCTGAATGACTTCAAATTTCCCTTCTCTTTATATTCGTCTTTTAACGACTTTCTTACGAACTGTTGGAACCAATGAATGATTTTTCAAGCATAATAAAAGCTATTAAATTTCATTCATTATTATGAACTCGGCTTTTAAATAAAATATTCTCGATGAGAGACGATACGATGATCTGTTTCACTTAATAACTGTCGATTAAGGTTGATAAACAACACGCACCAGTCTGCGATGGTAAGTCAAGTTACTTTAGAATAAAATACGGATGTATAAGATTGAACATCAAAAGATGCAACCAATCGGAAAGTAAACTTAATTTTTTTTCTCTTTATCTTAATTATTTCCTTTGATTTGTCGATATTGAGATCGATTCTCAAAAGCGTAGTTTCAATACCCTTTCAATGGGTCCGGCCGTTATGCTTCCATTCCGGGTTTGCCCCCACATAGAAAAATTTGTTATTCCGGTTTGCCCCCGGCCGTGTTGCCCCAATTTTCTTTGCAACAAAACTCTTGAGCAAATACTGTTGAGAACAAAAGTGTTTTAGAATTTAATTTATATTTATTTTATACTATGTATCATCGTTTTAGACATTAATAGGGATAGTTTTTGAGTATATTCAAAAGGATTTAAAAACGAAACATAAAAAAACTAAAAAGCTTTCTGGATAAAAACATTTAAGTACTATGTTTTGGTGCGGTTATAAAATTTTCTTTCTTTATTTGTTTATTGAAAATATTCTTTAAAAAATATAGTCACTGAAATTACTAAGTGCAATAGAAACTACTATATTCTCTGTAACCCCTCCAACTAAGCTAATCTTCAATATCATTAATAGCTTGATTCGTTTTCAAATTAACTTTAAAATAAATCTCATATGTTTGTTTTCAAATCACACGTTTCACAAACTTAATTTTACAGAATCGGGTTCCTAATCACGGGAAGAGTGATGTCTGTTCAACATCGCTTCCGTGAACGTTTACGACATATCCTTGCTTCTTTTTCTATTTTGTATAAATGCATGAACATGAAATAAAACCTTTTGTTATGAAGGTACGAGTGTAATTTTACTTAATTAATCCAAACCTAAATCACTATCTGATTAACCATGAAATCTCAGCAAGTATAACACCTACAAACTTCAAATAAATGGTGGGTATATATGGTATAGATATCTTTTCTTTTTTCATGCGAAAAACCTCCCCTGCACAATATAAATAGGTACCAGAAATAAAAACAATCTTGTAGTTTGTCATAGCAGACTCCATAAAATAAGTAATTCTTTCCAGGGCAACTGTATACGCTTTTTCAACAAGCTTCCTAATGAAATCAGAGATTTACCTGTTAATCAATTTAAAAATACAGTAAAGAGTAAACTGTGCCAGAAAGGCTATTATAAAATCCAAGAATATTTAAACGATAAACAAGCTTGGAAATGAGCTGTTAGCTCAGCTATGCTACTCAAGCAAAACATTGTTAAGACCATAAGTTTTAGGCTAAGTAAGTAAATGTTTTGTAAATAGACCAAAAAAAAATGCCGTGTTTCGAACCGGTGGTCCATTTATTAGTATTAGTTAGTACTAGCTTTTGCCCGCGGCTCCGCCCGCGTGGATGTCGGTTATCGCAACCAAACATAGCCTATGTCCTTTCTCAAGGTCTAATCTACCCCTACACCAAATTTCATCAAAATCGCTTCAGTGGTTTAGGCGTGAAAGCGTAACATACAGACAGACACACAGACAGACAGAGTTTCTTTCGCATTCATAATATTAGTATGGATTTAATATTTACTTTATGTTGACGTTTTTCAAGGGCCGATTTAATGGTCTATGCAGAATAAACTATTTTTGAATTTGAATTTGAATTTGCCGGAGCCGGAAGGGGAGGTATTGTCGGACTCGAACCGACTAAAACCACACGCCGACTGTGGGTCGTGGTGCTAGGCCGGATGTGAGGTTGTCATCGACATATCCCTCGCACCCGGCTGACCCAGGGCCATCCCTTACGGTTTGGCCCTCTTCGGGCGGATATCTAGGTATACCACATAAAGAAACCTGCTAAACAATTGCAGGCTTTTTCCTGATTCTGGAATAGATCTTTGAGGTAAGTAAATAATAACTAAATGTAATATACTCCATTCGGTTACGTACTTAATAAACGTAAATAATTTTGATGTGTCTTTGTAATGTTTTATTTAAAAAAATAGTTTATAATTTTTTTCAATTTAGGAACGCATTTGAAGGACTAAAAACCGAAATTGAGCCAGTAATTTTTTTTTTTTTATATTTGGTCCGTCAATTGACTGCACCCCGCTAGATGGCAACAAAGCTGAAGTGCAGTCCAGAAGATACAGACCACAATTCCCGGTGCCATTGGACGTATAATGGTGGTCCCTAACTTGACGGCCTTGATTGATGCCTTTTCACGTTAGTTAGAATGGTAGTCAGTTAGTTGGCCCAGTTTATTTATTTATTATGTGTTTTTATGAAAAGACGCTACAAAATTGTTTAACCTACCTAACGAACATTCTTAGCTAATTATGATTAAGCTTGTCCAGCGTATAAGATCGCAGACATTTTGAAGAAACGACATGTATTGTCAAGAATACCCAAAACCAGCGAGCGTGTATGAAAACAATTATGAAAGTAGAAGAAGCGAAATCTGATCTCCAGAGGAAGTGCATTCCACAGACGAACAGCCTCAACAAAGAAAGAGGAGCCTAAAAAGTTATATCTATGAGAAGGAAATGCGAGGAGCCGGTTGTCAGTAGAACGAAAATTCCTAACATTATTGGAACTTAGAATTTTGGATAGTGGGAGAGTTGAGGATATTGTAAAGAGTAATAAGTGCGCGCAACTTACGGCGAGGACGAATAGTTAACCAACTAAGCTGCGAGCGGAAAGAAGACACGTGGTCATATTTACGAAGGTTAAAGATGAATCGAATGCAGTTATTGAGAAGACGGTCTAATTTACCGAGGAGGTCTGTATTCAGGTCAAAATAGCACACATCACCATAGTCTATTAGAGGAAAAATTGAACTTTGAGCCAACGTAACTTTTGTCATGTATGTATGGAAAATGAACTCACCTCACCTGCTTCATAGGTTATGCAATCCGGTAAAGTATTAAGGAACGAATTTATAACCTCATCTTTTATTACAGTCGGTTAAATTCCAACCATCTTATTCATAGCTCCTCGTCGCGTGCAACTTCAACATTTATCAAAATAATCTTTTTATCATTTATCTGTAATGGCGATGCGCTGAAATTCCTAAACTATTTATAACGACACGATGAATGTCGTTTTCTATCGTTCGTATCGTACCTATCGATTTTATACGTATGTGAAATTCATGAAGATTCGATAACTTAGTAATTATAGATTCAGTTTTGCGATCGAGATGTCTTAGGTTCAAATCCTGGTCACTACAATATCGACGTGAACACACTCCCAACATAGATAATTTATCTTAGCTGAAGGGGCTCATGGGAATATTAGTAATTTATGTCTATTTCCAATATCAATATTTATTTTGGAACATTATACAATTATTTCTAAATTAAAACTAAAATAATGATTAAATTAAAACTAACATAATAACAAACATAATAATAATAATAAAGTACAATATTTACAAGAAAATAAAAAAAGTCGAAGAAGGGGGAGGGAGGGCAGTTCAGGCGTCGAAGAATTCCTCCCCATCGATGTCGACTGGTAACGTGCCCAAAAGGCTGGCGGCATTGCCCCGTTGGATGGCAATGCCAATCCGTTGTGCAAAAAAGAAGCCAGCCCTTTGGTCACGCGAAGCATCGACCAGTCGCTTTGCTATTTCTTTGTAGCGCGCCGCCCGCGCGCGCAGGCAACTCGGGCGTCGGAGGGCACTGACTGACCTCCGTCCCCCATGAGCGCGGGCCTGGGAAAGAGGTTCCCGGTGGAGTAAAATAGGGCCATCCCTCTCTTCCTGTATCTAGGTCTCCTAGGTGTCGAGCAGGTAACGGTCGTGAAGGAAACGGCGGGAACGGGAGAGGCGGAGCGAGCGAGAGAGACTCACAGATCGCACTGCCCGAGCGCGCAGGAACTCGGGCGTCGGAGGGCACTGACTGACCTCCGTCCCCCATGAGCGCGGGCCTGGGGGTGACGGATGGAGCCGCCTGTCACCCCAGCAGAAGCAGGCCACGGCGGCGGCACGCAGAAAAGCGCGCCTCCCCATTCCGGGGGTGAGTCGGGGACACCGTTGTCCCCCCTGCTGAGGGGGACCAGACCGTAAGACAAATACGTCGATGACAACCTCACCTCCGGCCTAGCACCACGACCCACAGTTGGCGTACGGTTTTAGTCGGTTCGAGTCCGACATTACCTCCCCTTCCGGCTCCGGTAGGGGAGGTATCCGAGGGGATTTCCGCAAGAAAAAAAAACAGGTCACCTAGGTGTCGTAGAAGGCGAGTAAGACAATATACCTACTTGACAAACACGACTACATTTTTTTAAAAAAGAACACTAGAACCGAAGTTACTAATATTCCAGCTAAGCTAAATTGCTTGTGTTAGGAGTGGGTTCACGTCGGTAGTGTAATGGCCAGGATTCGAACTCGGGACCTCTTGATGGTAAGGCCGACTCCTTAACCACTAAGCTACTGACGAAACTTTTACATAGTAGTAAACCTAGATGACGACGTACATTAAGGACTATTATCCCTACCCTTACAGGCAATTTTCGGTTTTATTTCTTGGTGGTGCTTTACCTTAGGAATGGTGTAGGTAATGTTTAGGCTAAATGCCTAGGCCCTAAACATATACCTACCAGCCAGTGTATTAAATGTTGAAACAAACGCTACGGTCGAATGTCGTTCAGGAAGCTCGTTGAACGGTGCTGTTTAGTAAATAACTAGGTTCGAATGTTTTTTTAAGGCATTCAGAAAGCTAATTATTCATTCGATTTGGAAAGGCAAAATTTTTGATCGAGATTTTAACTCGTGATCCTTCTCTTACAGAGAGAATGCTTTGACCACAAAGCTACCAGACCACGCCCGAACTAATTCAAATCTATCCTCTCTTCATAATCCGTCTTTGAGATGACGGTGGAGCCATCTACCAACACTCTTACAAGCTATCAGAAAAAAATGATAGCTTATTAAGCTAGCTGGCTTTTTTTTTATCGTGCGAAAAATCCCCACGGATACCACCCCCGCGGAGCCGGTGGAGGCGGTTATGTCGGACTCGAACCGACTAAAACGCACGCCGTCTTGGGTCCTTGGTTGCCGGAGGTGAGATTGCCAAAAGCATATCTCTCGCACCCCGGCAGACCCTGGACCATCTCTTTCGAGATGGCCCCTTCGAGTTGTGGGGACCACAGTGTCCCCATCTAGCCCCTGTTACGGGGAGGTGCATTTTGCGCCGCCAAGCTAGCTTGCTGCGACAAATACATTATTATGATTGTTTTATATGACAATTTTCTTAATAATATATAGTTCAGGCTTCTACTAGTTATGTGGTTCGTAAATCTATGAAGATAAGGTCAAGTAGAGTTTTCAGAAGAATGAATTGTAGAAGGGGAGCCGTAGAAGGAAATACTTAGCTAAATATTTAGCTGCGTGGCCTCCCTAACTATTGTATTTTACCCCCGACGCATAGACCCCTCTCTTTGCTTGTTTTAAGTTTGTCGTGTCTGTTTATCTGTCTGTCTGTGACTTCATAGCTCCTGAACGGATGAAGTTAATTCAATTTAGTTTTTTTTGTATTAAAGGTGACTTATGTACGAGCGTTCTTAGAAATGTTAGACGAAAATCGGTTGTGCCGTTTTAAAATTATAGGGGTTAAAGTGGGGATGGAGAGTGTCGGGGGTTTTTCAAATTTTTAATTTTATGACTATACTAGCTATTGCCCGCGGCTCCGCCCGCGTGGATGTCGGTTATCGCGACCAAATATAGCCTATGTCCTTTCTCAAGGTCTAATCCACCTCTATACCAAATTTCATCAAAATCGGTTCAGTGGTTTAGGCGTGAAAGCGTAACATACAGACAGACAGACAGATAGAGTTACTTTCGCATTTATAATATTATTAGTATATTAGTATGGATATTATTTCAATACAGATGACTAAGATCTAGAAAAATAAATAGATATTGACGAGCATAAAACCTCCCCTTTTTGGAATTATCTTGATAAGGTAAGGTTGTGGGAGTCTTGTCCAACTGCAAGCCTACTTTTTTCTCGGAGTTAGAAGGTTGCTTCAATAAAAACCATATAAGCCACAACAAAAGAAGGAGAAGACTGCTTCTCCTTCTTTTTGCATAATTTTTTTATAGCATTTATTATGTTAACTTCAAAATTCGAATAGGGTACATCGGGAAAAATGAAATGCTCAAATGGGACTTGAACCCACGACCTTTCCCTTACAGGGAAATGCTCTTCCAACTAAGCTATTGAGCCACTCCTGAATCACTTCAAATTTTCCCTTCTGTTTATATCCGTTTTTAAGGGCGACGGTGGAGCCATCTACCAACTTTCTTACAAACTGTTGGAACCAATGGATGATTTTTCAACCATTCTGAAACATTGATTTTCGATGACTCAGCCCAAATATTTGCATCAACATTTCATTTTTCCCTATGTATTCTCCTTCTTTTGTTTTGGCTTATATGCTATTACTGAAATTGATTCCAGGATCCGAAATGAAAAATGCAGGTATTTAAAAAAATCTTGGTATGTTATATTGATGATACTGAACACATTTATTTTTTGGAATTTATCCGATTTTTAACACATTTAGAGTTTTGAAGGTTCGATCAAGTTTAAAAAAATGTTTGATCGCAATCAGTTCAATAGAACCGCAGCCGCGCAGGGATCAAAAATCGCGCTGACCGACATCCGCACGGGGAAAACCGTGGGCTATGCTACTATCTCCTACTATACTATCTACTATATATATTCTATCCTCCTTACTATATATATACTATACTATCTATAAAATACTATACTATCCTCCTACTATCTATAAAAGTCCTTTAAATGATAAGTGAAAACGATCGTATGACACATTCGTGTCCGAGCACGTGTAATTCGTATCCTTGATTTAGACCGAGTGACAGACTGTCCATTGTCACCGCGCCGGTTTATATTTAAAACCGAACGCGCACACCGCATTCTGCGCGCGCGCAATGTTTTTCTTTCTTTCTTCTACACTATTAATTAACTGGCACATTAAAAGGGCGATGAGAGGAACTGATTATAGTAAGTAGATAGTTAGCATAATAATTGCTTTAAAATTTCATTCAAAATTCTGAAGTGGTGCGTGAACGCGGCCGCTATACAGGAAGCGCGAGTTCGATCCCCGTTCAGTACAAAATATTTGTATGCATGAATTTTCATTGGTTTGGTCATGCCTCGGAGAGCACATTCAGCTGATCCCGGTTGGCAGATGAACATCTATGGCGGTCGTTACGGGTAGCAGTAGAGCCTAAAGAGTCCAACATCTAGTCTAACTGCAATGCTTCGATAAGTATGGCCTTTGGGTTGTGGAGGTCATATAGCATTCGCTTCATGGAAAATATTGAAGTTAAGCCAAATCCACAGTTGGAATGGTAATGCGGACTCCAGACTCCGATGTAGAAAGAATGAAAGAGACTAGTACCTATCTCACAACACAGGGAATCCTAGTGTGGGATCTAGGGCTACACCCATGTAATTCATTGATTTCTTGAGACAATAAACATTAAACATAACAATGTGTGAAAGCTTCGGAAGAAGAAGAAGATACTATCCCTACTCTAATGTATAGATTGGTTAGTGGGTCAGCTGTCGTTTAATTTTTTTATTGTTAATTTTAATTTGATTTGTACGTATAGACAGTCTTATTATATACCAGCTTTGCTTGTGGTTCCGCCTGTGTGAATGCGTCTCACAACTCACAAGAACCAAGAATAAAAAATAGCCACATCACTATTCCAAATCTCTAAGCCAAAACTCATCCCTATCTGTTTAGACTAGACAGTTCGCGTTTAACATTCACAAACATCCATCCATCCTCATAAACTTTCACAAATGTACAATATTTAGTAGGATATGTAGGTACCTACACTAAAAACTTCTTCGTCTTTACTTTACACATTCTTTACACTTTACTGCCACATCAAAAAAAGAAATACAATATGGAATTTACTGACGTATAAAAATCATAAAGACATCATCACAATGAATACACAAAACAATCAAATTAAAACCGAGTATCGGTGAGTGAAAAACGAATCAAAACGATCGAATAAAATTCAAATAATTATCTCAATCGAACGCGCCGTATCCCCTACATATCGGTATCGCGTAGTCACCTATAAAATGAACACTTCGAAGCTCGCGCCGAGCTTGTGTAGAAGTGCAGTTTTTGTTTATTTGATAGCGTTGCATCGCTAGCTTGCACACGCATGATCCGAGCAGTCGCCCCTCGGCGCGTGCGACACGCACTTCAACCGAAAGCTCGCTTGATACCGATCGCAACTCGATAAGTCCGGAATCGGAACAAAAACTAGTGTGACCGTGCCTTTACGCAATTAAATGACACCGTTTTTTCTTTTGTTTCATAGTGATGAGTGGTATTTTTTACTGTACCAGGAACTGATTTCGTATGAATAAATGATTGAATGTACGTGAGCAGATGAAAAAGTAAAAAGCATTAAAATAGAGTATAATGTGGACTTCATGAAATAAAATTTTCATTATTTATAATAAAAATGCAGCCTTCCACTTGTTAGGCGGAGTGCATAATTCATGTGGATAATTTTGAATTCGGATTTTCAAATCGTTCCTATATTTCACGATCGCATTGAATTTCAAATATGTCTTTATAAGCGTTGGATTTTTCATTTTTGTGAACTATTTCCCGCTGCATGTGGTGGGAAGTTGTTGTGTCGGTTAGTTTCCGTTACAGGAAAATCTTGTGAAAAATACGGAATGGGGTAAGTTTTTTTAAAGTGTTTTTTTTTCCTAATCATAATTTTTATATTTATATTATAAGTATATTTAAGGAAATTTATAATATTTTTTATTTTAGATTGTAAAATAAGTTACACTTGATTCCCAAACTAAGTATTAAAGCCTATACATTTGTCTAACATTCGATGATCATTATAAAGCTAAAATTATGGCCTTAAGCACAGAATAGATAATATGTCTTAAGTACCTACTTATGCTAAAATAAAAAAAATAAAAAAATGTAAAGAATATAAGAATCTTAAGGTATCATGGAATTCCTCTACATCGATCGTAAATCGCTGTAATTCAGGATATAAAAAATTACTTATAAAAAATAAATGCAATTCTTTTAAAACTTAATATCTATAGTACCTACTGTAATAATTTATTGCAAGAAATATTTAAAATATTATAACTTAACAAAAATAATTTTAAGTATATTATATTTCTTACATTTACTTTACAAATAAAATTAAAGGTCAATCAAATTATCAACAAACTATTAATCAATTAATAAAATAAACCCCAATTAATCAACTTAATGGTTTGTGAATGGGTTCAGTAGTTCATTGACTGGGGTTTGAACCATTGCCCTCTCGTAACCTTCTCACGATAACGATCTAGGCTGTTTCGATCCAATTAAAGTTATTCAAAATAAGACCCTTATTTATTTATGAAAACTAAACGTAAACGTATTTGAAAATGTGCTTTCGTGTTCTGCCGTCGTAGTATTACCATCTTACTTAAGTGATACGAGGCTCTGGCGCTGGTTTTTCTCCTAGGATTAGGAGGTCAAACAGCTGCAGTCGTACTCATAAATACCGTAAGAGCCTCTGATTAGATCGGAAACAACGCTAAGATATTGGAGAAGGAATCACAAAACACTAGTAGGTATGAAAGAGTAATTTTTCCGATAAATAAAAAAAAATCCGATGTATCAAATCTTAACCAAGCAAATACTTTAAGTATTTGCTTGGTTAAGATTTGATACTGTAGGTAGGTACTAAAAGTGTCGGTTGGTCGGTAGTTTAGTAGCTAAGCAGCCTTATGACCTAGGGGTTCCGGGTTCCAATCTTGGCCATTACACTACCGACGTGAACACACTGACCACTTCCAGCACAAGCTATTTAGGTTAGCTGGAGGGGCTAATTAGAGTAGTCAATTAAGATTGGAATATAAACAGGAGAATTTGAAATGCTCAAGACATGGCTCGGTAGCTCAGTGCTAAGAGCATTCCTCCTGTAAGGAACTGGTCGCGGGTTCATGTCCCGTCTGAGCATTTCACTTTTTCAAATCTTAATCAATTTGAATACTAATTGCTTTAAAATATCATCCATAAAATAGTAAGTAGGTACCTAAGTAACTTCGGACACTTTTTTTTTCGTGCGGAAATCCCCTCGGATACCCCTGCCGGAGCCGGAAGGGGAGGTTATGGCGGACTCGAACCGACTAGAACCGCTCGCCGACTGTGGGTCGAGGTGCTAGGCCGGAGGTGAGGTTGTCATCGACATATCCCTCGCACCCCGGCTGACTTAGGGCCATCCCTTACGGTCTAACCCTCCTCGGGAGGGGGGACAACGGAGTCCCCGACTCGCCCCCGGAATGGGGAGGCGCGCTTCTCAGCGCGCCGTCGCCGTGGCCTGCTTCTGCTGGGGTGACAGGCGGCTTCACCCGTCACCCGTCAGCCCGCGCTCATGGGGGACGGAGGTCAGTCAGTGCCCTCCGACGCCCGAGTAGCCTGCGCGCGCGGGCAGCGCGGTTCGCGAGTCTCGCTCGCTCGCGCTGCCTCTCCCGTTCCGCCGTCTCCTTCACGACCATAGTAACTTCGGACACTAATATTCTTTAAAAAAATCTTCCTTTACGTTAAAACGAAATAAATAGGCTTAAAGCACACATAAAACGTAAAATACACATACCTACTCACCAATAAAACAACAACATATATAGCACTTAAATGTAGAATAGAATAGAATAGAATAGAATACTCTTTATTGCACACCAAACATAGAACATATACAGAGGAAACATGCATGATAGAAAGTTGTACAATGGGCGGCCTTATCGCGATCTGCGATTTCTTCCAGACAACCAGTTTGGATGGACTGAACTGCAAGAACAGGTAGTTTGTGGTGTACACTAAAATTATTACTTATTTAAATACTTAAGTATTTAAATACCAGAAGGAAGGAAGAAAGTATATATTTCATTATATAATTTCCTACATACAAATACATACATACAGCCATATACATACATGCATACATACATACATATATACATACAAACATACATACATAGATACATACATGAATACATACCTACATAAAACATAGATACTTTATATACATACTACGCGCAATTAAAATTGCTTATCATATAATATTGATCCCAGAAACAATACAGAGTTCTGTTGTCATAAAAACTTATAACGTTAGGTAGTGCTCCCTTACCTGTCTTTGAAATGTAGACAGCGACTGTGCTCGTCTTATCTTTATAGGCAACGCGTTCCAAAGTCGTGCAGCTTGTACTGTAAAGGACTTGTCGTAGAAGCTGGTAGAATGCGTCACCATTGCCAGGGTCAAGTTTTCCGTGGATCTTAGATGTCTTGTATTTTTCTCGTGCAGAAATTGAAAACGCTTTTTTAGATAAAGAGGAGTAGTTGGGTTAAACAATATATTAAAAAGAAGAGAGAGTATATGAGTATTCCGGCGAAGGCGGATGGGTAACCACTTGAGCTTTTTACGAAATTCGGAAACATGATCATATTTGCGCAAGCCAAAAATGAATCGTATACAGAAGTTTTGGAGTCGCTCAAGTTTATCAAGTTGGTCCTCATTAAGATCGAGATAGCTGACATCGGCATAATCCAGAATAGGGAGGAGTATCGATTGCGCCAGCGCAATTTTGGTTTCGGTTGGGAGGAAATTACGTAATCTCCTCAAAGTACCACCGGTGGCGAATATTTTGCGGCTGATGTTTTTCACCTGAGCTGACCATGACATGGTCTTGTCAAGGTATATGCCCAAGTTTTTGACTGTATCACTTATGGGAATGATAGTACCTTCAAAGTGAATTTGAGGTAGAGCCGACCAGTCAACCTTTGGTAAGAGTCTTGAGCTACCAATTACAGTGACTTGAGTCTTACTGGGGTTAATCTTGAGCCCATACATAGCAGTCCAAGTACTAAGATACGCCAGATCGGTGTTAATAGTGGCAATACCCTGAGACAGTCCATCCACATCTGTCTGGCAGTAGATTTGTAAATCATCTGCATACAGGTGGTAGGAAGAGAGAAGTTGACTAGATATAGAGTTAATAAATAATGAGAAGAGCAAGGGAGATAAAACGCCACCCTGCGGCACACCCGCAGCGGTATTAGACCATGATGAATAGGTATCATCCAGTCGCACCCGCTGCCGGCGACCAGACAGGTAACTACGAAAAAAGTCAATAGCCGATGGAGATATGTTGAGAGAGCTTAATATGGCTAGCAGGACATCGAAATCCACAGTATTGAATGCGTTGCTAAAATCAAGTAGGCAGAGTATTGTGAGATTTCCATTCTCCATACCGAGCCGTATGTCGTCAGTAATGTTGATAAGGGAGGTTGTGGTGCTATGCCCCGGGCGGAATCCGGATTGTAACGGGTTTAGTAAATCGTTTTTGCGGATGAATGTATTAAGTTGGTTTTGGATGAGGCGTTCGAGGACTTTAGATAGGAAAGGTAGGATAGAGATAGGACGGTAATCGGTAAAGGATGTAGGTTTAGGGTTTTTGGGTAACGGGATGATTTGAGCATCTTTCCACGTTGTAGGAAATGTACCTTTGGCGATGGAGTGGTTCATTATATGAGTGATAATGGGTACTATGTCGCCAAGGATGGGGAGCACCATCTTGCGACTGATGGAATCAGAGCCAACTGCATTCGATGATATAGATAGAATACCCTTCTCAACATCACAAACGGACAATTGATTGAAACCAAATGGAGAGTAGTCAGGAGTTGGAAGCGATGAGAGATGATTTATTGTGGTAATTTTAGCTGTCCCGCTGAAATTAGACGAAGCTGAGAAATGCTGGTTAAGGGCATTAATATCCAGACGTGTTGGAAGTAGTTCCTGCCGTTGCTTACCAACCCCTAGCGACCTCAGGAATTTCCAGACTTTAGCTGGGTCACTGTTTTGTACAGAATTATGGACATGTTGGCGTTGTGCATTCCTACACACCTTGTTACAGTGATTACGTATTGACAAATAGTTATTTTTATTGCGGTCTGTAGGTCGCATCTTGTACTTAAACTTAGCTGCACCCTTTTTGGCGATCAGATTTCTTATGTCATCGGTGAGCCACGGTGCGGGAGGATGTTTTAGCTTTACAGCTCGAATGGGCGCGTGTATGTCATATAGCGCGATTAGATTATTATTTAAGATATCAACCTTCTCGTCTACGGACTCTGTGGTTAGTAAGGGTGCCCAATCGATCTCTCTTGCATCTTGTCGGAGTAGGTCAACATTCATGGCTCCAAAATTACGCTGCATCAGTATTTTTGGCTTTGCCTTGGGTGGGCGGATTTTATAGGTGAGATAGAGAAGATGATGATAGGAGAAAATATCCGCAGACAATTGCCCATGTTTAGCGACATGGTCTGAGGATGAGACGAGCAAGAGATCAAGAAGAGATGGTGCACAGTCTGGGAAAAAATGAGTAGCATTAAGAGGGAGAACATGGAGATTGGTAGATTCGACAATAGAAAGGAGAGAAGACGAGCGAGAATCTTTTTTTAGTAAACACGTGTTAAAGTCACCCATAATAATAGTGTGCTTGTAAGAAGGGATGTGGTTGTGTAAGAGATTCTCGAAGGATGAAAAAAAGTTTACAAGTAACGAAGGAGAGTAATAAACACCCAGCAAAATTTTTGAGTGATGCAGCTCGACCTCCAGAAACAAATGCTCACCAGCATTCGATGCGGGTGGCTGTGCTGATATATCGACTATCGAGTAGGAAATATAGCAGCGGAGATATATGGCAACACCCCCACAATTCTTACCCGTACGGTCGTTGCGGATAAGTGTGAAACCAGGTAGAGAGTAAGAAACTGAGGGTAGACATGGCTTTAGCCATGACTCGCTAACTAATATAGCGTGTATGTTATTATTTTTACCGAAAACTGTCAGCATCTCAGGGAAGTGGCCAGGAATACTCTGAGCGTTAATATGAACCACATTAAAATTTCTAGGAACATCGGAAAATTGAGCCTGAAGTGCTTCAGCCAGTGCAGGTGCACCCGTGTTACCGCTACTATTACGACTGTCGCTGTCATCATCACTAAGCGAGTAGTATAATAAATCACTGTCACTATCACTACTGCCTGTCATAAACTCGATAAATATAATTTGTAGGTACAATAAATATATATATAAGAATAACGATTAAGAAATATATAATAAATATATATAAATATAAATAAATATAGATAATTTATATGTTATATACAAAATCAATTTCACTCAGACAGCTGTAGGTACTTCCAAGCAGTACAGTCCACCCGCCAGTTGAGCAGTGTCGTGAAAAGTTACACAGAGCAAAGCAAACATTTAAACACAATTTGAATAAGCGAACATAAAAACAAAGGTACAAAAAGCAAACACAAAAATAACAGAAGAGAAAAGCATATTCTGCAGTAACTACCAATAAGCAACATATTAATTAATTACATAGATTAGGTACACAAAGCAAACATAATACCTATAGGTACAGAACTAGAAAAAGAACCTATAAGAAAGAAAGCGGTATCTACATGAACAAAATAATATACTACTATAGAAGGTGCGAGAAGTGCAAGAATGCGGTATCTACACAAAAAAAAAATACAATACATTTATCTACAGACTACACACAGAAATGAACTTCAACTCTTTAACTAGTGACTAGTGGTATGTGACATATGCGAGAATGTCAGTCTATGTACCGCACTGCACATCATCGCCACCTTTTCTCCGACAGAGATCACGATACGAGAATATCGGGGTAGGATTTGACAGACATGTCACTGCCAGACAAATCAATCCTGTCAGATTGATTTGACAGTGACACATCAAGTAAATTTTTAATTGTGATTGAAGTTGAAAAATAAAAAAAATTAAAAGTTTGTGACTAAAAATTAATAGATATCTAATGAGATCGTGACGTCGTACCACAGATAAATTGGATACCCTCGATAATAACATATGCAGTGCGGTACTTACACCGAATGCCCGGGTATAGAACCGCACAACAACAACACAAATAATAACACAAAATGAGGTTACTTCCTGGTAGTTCTCTTGGACTTCGTGGGCCCAAACCTGGATGCAGTGGCTGCGGGTGGATCCGCAGGTCTGACTTCCTGGGCCGCCGCTTCAGGGATATGCTGTAAATCGGCTCCAGTGTTAATTTTCCTACGTTGCCCGTTTTCGCCGAGTACATAAATAATCCCGTCTCGAGTCCAACATTTCGCGACACCATACTTCTCCCGAGCAGCCAAGAACAGTTCATGACGAGGTTTGGTCAGGAATTCAGACAACGTAATGCCTGTACCCTTAAGCTTCGTTTTTGAAAACCAAACCTGATCCCGTACAGACGTCTGCTGAAACTTTACCAGGATAGGCCGATGTCTGTGAGGCGTAGCAGGCCTTCCCATACGATGGCAACGCTTAATGGCACTTACCGTGAAGCCATCCAACTTGAGTGTAGACTTAACCACACCGGCCACTACTTGTGCAAGGTCTTCATTTTTTTCTTCGACAACTCCATGGAACAGAAGTATTTTCCGCCTTCCCTGCATCTCCAAATTGTCAACACTGCGTGCTAAAGACTCCACCTGTTGCTGGAGGCCCTTCACTGCCTCGAGTATAAAAGCCCGAAATGCAGTGAACTCACCAACTAGTTCCGCAGTACTTGATGGGGGGCTTGTACTGTTCTGGAGATCAGCTTGGAACTGGTCCATCCGCTTGTGAAACACACTTGTCAAGCTCTCTATGGTGTTCTGTAGTGATTCCATTTTATTTGTGTTTGTATAGTGAAATTGAAGGAGATAACGCTCACTGGCAGGTAGTGCACTTAGGTTAACTCTAATATAGCATTAGATACGGCTTTAAATAATAATTTGTTATTTATTTAATTAAAAACTTAAGAGGCTAAAATTTTCAGTGTATTACACTCAACTACCCACATCACTTTCTGTACTGAAAGTTATAGTGGCACTATAAGCGTGCGAAGCTCTTGGGTCGCATAAGTTCAACACAACATAGTACTAAGTAACAAGTACTGACAAGTCGATACAGGTAGGTTACAAGACCATTCTGTCGTTAACGACTGTAAATTACTGGTTCCCTCTGATAAGAGTAAAGGGCCACCATCGGTTTTAATCCATACTAATATTATAAATGCGAAAGTAACTCTGTCTGTCTGTCTGTCTGTCTGTCTGTCTGTCTGTCTGTCTGTCTGTCTGTCTGTCTGTATGTAACGCTTTCACGCCTAAACCACTGAACCGATTTTCATGAAATTTGGTATAGGGGTAGATTAGACCTAGAGAAAGGACATAGACTATGTTTTGTCGCGATAACTGACATCCACGCGGGCGGAGCCGCGGGCAAAAGCTAGTGCTAGTTAGCTAGTAGTTTCGACTCGAAACTATCGAATATATGACCATCCTGTATAAGTACTCCAAACTTTCGAGTACTTATACAGGGTGGATATAGAATATAATATATCTTGGACCTAAATCGAGAAATATAAAAGGCCCTGGCGCTCTTACACACGTAGTTTTTTTTTTATTCTATACTTGGTGAATTTGAGCTCGTCCACTGCAAAAGTACCCCTGCAATCTTCAAAATACATGCAACAAACGTGTATTGCTCGTATACAGCACATCTTGAGCACATTAGGTACAAGATGTGAATCGAGCAATACACACAATTTGAACCACGTATGTAGTGTGCTATTTTAAAGATATGCCGATTTAATGGTCTGCGCAGAATAAATGATTTTTGACTTTGACTAGCTCAGCTACCTATTTTTAAGGCCGTCAGTCCATCTTCAGTTTGCCATCTCGCTGTTCCTTGAGGACTCATTTGCTCTAATGGTCCGCGATCCTTCGACAGGGGTAACCAATATTTTGCCACTTCAGTCAGGTTGCTTATGTCTCCTGTCTCAGTGTGCTCATAATATACTTAAAAATTTAACTTTATTTACTTCATTTCATAACTTCATCTTTGGTCCGGTCTTATCATGGTTATTGTGCCATCGGCCACTGGTAAAACCCAATTCCTACAGGCAGGCAGAGATAATTGAGTTTAAATTTGAGAAATTAGATCTAGATAAGAATTTATTTCGGCCTTTATCTTTGAAAAGTTTCGCCTTTTGCCACTGGATTGTACTGAAACTATTTTGCCACAGTATCACAAAGGAATGTATCGCTATTAACATCATGCCATCTTGGAATCGATCCCGGTAGCGCACACACCCATAGTGGCCATGGTTAATTGACATCGTTTGTAGTGATTAAAACGTTTGCTTACAACTACTCAGGTTTCACAGGCACTTCATTCCGAAGTATATTGGAATCGTCTACCCGGCTTAACGATTGCTATCTGATGATAACATATTCCAGTAATAACGTTATTTTGTTGCTAACTAAATCTATTGATTAGGTACCATACTCATACAACTTCAAAGTTGCCTCATGGGTCTTAAAATGAGATAATATGAGTGTTTTTGCGATTAGGTCCATAATAAACTCGCACTGGATTGGTTTTAGGGTTCCTTACCTACCTCAAAAGGAAAAAAATAGAAGGGACTCATTCCTATGCCGCACCATTAAGACCTGGAACTCCCTGCCAGCTCACGTGTTTCCTTCTTCCTACAGTCCCGGGTCCTTTAAGCGGGGCATGAAAAGGCATCTAATAAGGCCGTCAATCTGAGTGCCACCACTGTTAACATGGTACATGGTGGTATTTGCGATGGTGACCCTCTTTCCGAGACTTTACCTTTGATTAATATCAGGCGAGGTGAAGTCAAATTGACGTGTCCTATATAAAAAAAAAACATTATAGGATCATTTGGTTTTACGTAGCGGTGCGGTAGCCTAGTGGTGTGGGTAATGGACTGCTGAGACGAGGTCTCGGGTTCGATCCCAGGTTTACCATGGCACACACCAATGACTTTTCGATGCTTTTCGAAGTTATGTGTGTATTTATCGCAGGTTTATAAGTGCCCGGTTAATGGCAATAGGCTCGCCACCTATTACATTGGGACCTAAACATAAACTGGCGAAATGTGGGTGCTAGCACCTCTGCCTACCCCTTCGGGGAATACAGGCGTGTGTTTATGTTATGTTATGTTATGTTGGTTTTACGTCTGTATGTCAAGACTTATTTCTCAATAATGCGTGGTGATAACGTGGATGTATCAAGTTGATATTCATACCACATACTCAGGTCTATAACGTTTTGAAACTGTACAAAAATCAAGCTTCTTAAGGCTTTGCCAAACAGAACGCGTAATTATCGCGCGTCAGGGCGCTAACCTAACGCGACGCTATGACGCCGAGCTGTGTTGTACTGCGATGGTGATGTACCGCCAAACAGAGTGCCAGCGTCACGCATCACGCAGCGCTCTGTCGCGGCGGCGGTAGGACGTTATAACGTCCAGCGTTGTATTTTTTTACAGATTTCGTCGGCGTGAGTGTATGTCCGAAAATTTTATAGAAAAAAGAAAATACCTATGCTTATTATACAATACAAAGGATAGTACTGATAAGAATATAACAATTAAGACAAAATTGTGGGAAGAAATCGGGAAAGAAATAAAAAAAAATTTTTTTCTCTGTGACCGTGATAGAGCATATAAAGTTAATAATTCTTCCTCATCAGAATCACTCAACATCTCAAATAACGAACAAACTTTCCACACTCTTCTATCGATCTGTAGTGCTCTGGCGAATAGTAGTACCTCGCGTATAGAGGTATTCCTCGAAGCGACATGAAAACAGCGCGACGTTAAAACACGACGCTTACGCGGCGCTAATAACGCCTTCTGTTTGGCAAAGCCTTAAGTCAAGGCAATCTTTTTTTTCCGCGCGGAAATCCCCTTCGGATACCTCCCGTGCTAGGCTGGAGGTGAGGTTGTCTTCGACATATCCCTCGCACCCCGGCTGACCCAGGACCTTACAGTCTGGCTCTCCTCAGGAGAATTCAACGCAATCAAAATATAGTGTTGTTTATGCAGCCAAAATTACGGAACCCTCTCGGTGCGCGTGTCCGACTCATACTTGGCCGGCTTTTTTATTTGTACCTGTAACTGATACTCCTACATAGGACATTGTGCTTGTACAAATGGAATATTTTCACGTTGTGTTATAGAATCAAGAATGCGGATAAATATACATACATTTTTTTGTAAATACGAACTTAATATACATAGAAACACCCAGACCAATTCAAATAGCCATATTCATTCACACAAATATTTGCACTGAGCGGGGATCAAACCCGCGCCTCCTGCGTGGCAGTCGCGTGCACTACCGCCACGCCACAGAGGCTGTGAGAATGCTGCTTTGGCAAATATTTATTTTTTTAAACATTATTAGTAGGTATCCGAACTTACTTTGTGTTCATTTACCTAGTGGCTTCACTGCACTAACCAATAGCCAGGATTCAAACCCAAGAACTATCGATCATAAAACCGATTCCCTATTCACTAAGCTACTGGCCTTTATATTTCTGCCATATCTAAAGGTTTAACGCTCTTCAATGTATTCTTTATTCGAGTTAATTCCAGAACCTACCTGCGTAGGTAACGTATACACTTGCAGAATGTGCAATCCTTTTTGCAGCTCAGGACTTTTTTCACACGTCGAGTACGTACCTACCTAGTCAGATCGATCTCGACTACGAATTCTCAAAATGATCTGAATACCAAGGTATTAAGAGCCAATCAAACTGTATTATTAATTAAAATTGTATTGTAGTTCAAACAAGGCGTGTACCAAATATCGGGAAGGAGAAAATCAAGGTATTATGTGGGTGTATCGCACTATTTCTATTATGTATTTCTATTGATAGAAATACTGGGCCTGATTCAGACACATTGAGTGCTTCATGCTGAAGAGTCTGCCTTTAACGGAGCTTGTTGAACATATTAAAACGTGGCAAATATAAAAAACTATGGGTAGTCTTTATTAAATACATTGCCTATGTTTTTTAAGGTTTGTAAAAAATATTAAAGGAAATGTATTTTCTAATAGTTACGTAGTTCGTGTATTAACTTCAAACATTCACAACGTTTAAAGGATCGACGATGCACCTGTACGAGTCGTATGTTTATCTGTGTCGTTCTTGATTCCAAGAAATATAATTTTATCACAGTATAGTTCGGGATACTTATCTTGGACCTAAATCGCGGAACAAACGACGCTCTGGCGCTCGTGGTTTGTTTTGTAATAATCTATGTGTGTATCCTCAAAAGACGCCGAAGAAACACACGGGTTCGTATAGGGTTTTATTCCAAGTTTTCCTTCTCTCGCAGTGGCATCGTCTCTGTATTTTTACCCGACTACGGCGAAGCCAAAAGGAGAGTTATGATTTTGACAGGCTATGTATGTATGTATGTATGTATGTATGTTCATTCATTTGTTCCCTCATAGCTCCTCAACTACTTATTAGAACTGGACAAATGAGGTATCGTTACAAGCGGCTTTATCGTCCGATGGTTATAGGCTATATGAAGTGTCACTCAATCTTGTGTGGCGCCCTCTAGCGCTCATAAGGTACTGTGTTAAAAAATAAATTTGAGATAAATATGCCGTGTTTGGTATCAAATGAAAGTGCTTAATGAGCACATTTCAAATATGTATATATTATTAGCTTTATCTTGACTCAAAATAATTTAAATAAAAAATAAAGTTTAAAACTAAAACCCGACTACCGAAAAAGTGACAAACAAGAAAATATCAAGGATAGCCGTGGTCGTATGCCACTTTTCCCTAGAATATATTGTTTTGTTAGAGTAAGTGGCATACGACCACGGCTATCCTTGATATTTTCTTGTTTGTCACTTTTTCGGTAGTCGGGTTTTAGTTTTAAACTTTATTTTTTATTGTTAGTCACCTCTTACGAGAGTTTTCGGATGGGATAAGGTGGTGATACTTGTTATTCTTTCTCCGTCACTACACGGCAATAGGTATTAATATGTAATAACTAATAAGTCATTGCTTAGATCATTTTTACCCACGACGGAACGGAGACGGTATATGCGTTTGGGATGAGAGGATGTTTGTGATTTTGTTTGTTTTCTCCAAAAATACTAGTCCGATTTTGATGCAGTTTTCAATTATTGGTTTGGATTTGATTGGTTCATGTTATTAGATAGGTGTTACGGTGACAACCCACTAGAGGGCGCTGCAGTAAATATTTTTTGTATTGTTTTTTATACGTCGTGGGTTTTTCAAAATTTTTAATTTTATTACTTGTTACGTAATCAATTCAACCCTTTCTCTGATAGGGTTGCATTTAGCAGGCATACTAAATAAACACGCGTAACGAATCAATACATTTAACCCTTCGTAACTCGATGACGGGAAGCCCCACAGACCCTAGCTGCAATTTGTGTCCTGTCATATTTACACCATATAGTGATGATACGCTGAAGGAAGGTATCGGTTACGGCTTATGATAACTGTTTAGCGGTTAAAACTAATGATTATAAGATTATTACGTATCATATTGTAATATTTCCTGCTTTAGGTATCATAAAAATATATAATGGAGTCCGCTTTTCGAACACACACCTATGACATTTCGATGCTTTTCGAAGTTATGTGTGTATTTATCGCAGGTATATAAGTGCCCGGTTAATGGCAATAGGCTCACCACCTATTGGGAATATCACATTGGGACCTAAACATAAACTGGCGAAATGTGGATGCTAGCACCTCTGCCTACCCCTTCGGGGAATACAGGCGTGAGTTAATGTTATGTTATGTTATACTTTTTTCGGAAGGAACGGATAGCTTCAGACTTAGACCTGCTAATTGAACTGGACCCATTTGTTTCACAACAGCCGAACTAATATCACGAATATCAAAGTTTACACTCACTCCAGCTCAAACATATTGGGTAAAATATAAACATTCACAAAATACAATACAAACATCGTTACAGAAAGCATTGAAACAATATTTCGCATTATTTATTCTCAAAGTATTTCAACGTACAGCACGTTCGGACCCGTTTAGCTCAAATAACATGCCAACAAACTTACAACAATGCCCATTATATTTGCAAGCCGTATTTGAACTAAATACTATATTTTAAACTTTATTTCAAGTGTCAATCTTACTGGTATAAACGGCAAAGTTTCAATGGTTGAATGTAATGCAGAAACGATTGAACTTAACTAAATGATGTTTGGCACAGAGATGGATTGTCTGATACAGTACCTATCTTGGTTTCTGGGGATCGCGAGAAAGGTGTCAGTACGAGTATTTCACACGTCTACACAGCTACGTGGGTAACAAATGCCTGGCAATGGCGCCCCCACCCGGTCCAGGTAGAAGGGGTAGGCCCAAGAAGTGCTGGCTTGGCGTCGTGGAGGGTGACATGCGTGAAAACGGTCTCACTACCTTGGACGCCCAAGATCGTGCGAAGTGGAGGAGGAAGAGCCGGAAGGCGGACCCTGAGCTCCGAGGGCACCGTGGCCTCGGATGCAATCAGGACTAACGTCTTTATGTGGATGATGATGACACAACCAAGTGGTAACGGAGAAAGTATACAAGTATCACCACCCCATCTCATCCGAAGGCTGTCGTAAGAGGCGACAGGCGACTTACGAAAAATATGAAGACATCACTGCGAGAGAAGTAAAATTTGAAATAAAACTCTGTACCAACCCGTCTAGCCAGCGTGGAAATAGTAGACCAAAGCATTCTAATATTGGGAGAGACTTATATCCAACAGTCGACTGCGATAGGCTAATTGATTGATTGATGCCGTGAGGATACCGTCAGAGAAGAATTTCCCATGCGTTGTTGACTAAGGGATAGTGCTATTTAACATCAGACAGATATATACAGCCCACACTCAGCCTCCGATATAGGTTCGAGTCAACAATACTGCCCGGAATATTATGGCACTAAGCAGAAACGACTAGGCTCACCCCCTATTACATCGGGCGGACTACAATAATTGGTGAAATGGGGGTGTTATTTCACCTCGACCTAACCCTCCGAGGATAAAATCGTGATTATATATTTGTATGTGTATGTATTTCATATGACAGTTACAGGCAACAACAAAAATTTGCGTATCAGATTCTGTCACCTCGAAATCTTGGGTCAACTTTTTCCAGCCTAACTGCGGCTTTGACTAATCTTCGATACTTCGAAAAACATTGGAAAAAATGAAATGCTCAAGTGAGACTCGAACTCACGACCTTTCGCTTACATGGCGACTGCTCTACCAACTGAGCTATTGCAATTGAGCTATAGAGCAGTCGCCCTGTAAGCGAAAGGTCGTGAGTTCGAGTCTCACTTGAGCATTTCATTTTTTCCAATGTTTTTCGAACTTAACAGTTAGCATAATAAATGCTATAAAAAATTCATTCAAATAATCTTCGATATTTTCCGTGAAGTGACTACCACTGACCCCCACAATCCTCACCAATCGAAATATTTCCATGAAACCAGTTGTTGAACTTGTTAAGGCTCTAACTACCCGTAACAACTGCCATAGATGTTCGTATGACAACTGGGACCGAGGGCTTAACGTGTTCTCCGGGGCACGACTTTATCCTTTTTATCCCAGGCAATATTTCCCTGTGGGTTTGAAGGAATTTCTTGTAGCGTAATAAATTCGAATCGAGGTAATACCGCTGGTCTTAAAGGTACATGTTATGAAATTGAGAGCGTCGAAACTTAACACCTCTGAACTAACGACCTACAACTACTTAGAGAAGTGAACCGACTAGTATGATACAAGCTCAATATGTTTTACTAGCTTGTAGAAGTGAACTGTGAAAAAAATTGTACCAACCAATAACTTAGGATAAATTAATATTTAGTTTAAAATTGATATACTTAGGTACCCCTCAGCGAAAGTAGGTTAAAAAATTCTGATTGATCTCATAAACGTTGTATTGAATAATAAAAAATATGAGCTTGAATATTTTTTTATGACTTGAAATTTGACTTGAATCTTGAAATTTATCATGTCGGTATTAAAGAAAATCATTCTGTTTCGGAGCCAGGGGACATCTTAAAATCGAGCAAATATTGTACGCATGGATTTATATCTAAGGTATTTGCTTTGATCTGGGTGTTCCCATGGTATAATAGGTATATAAAAATGTATTTTTTTAAGTATGTTCTAGATTAAGTGAGGTTAGTTATTTATTCTTACTTACTACTACTATATCTAGGTACCGGTGTGTAGAATGTTGTAGAATAATATTACTAGCATAACACACTTAAGATTGTATACAGTTTTATTAATAATACATAAGCCTAGCGTACCATTTCTCTTCTCTTATGGAAGTCTGCCTGTTTGCAAGTTTTTATCTTATGCTTTCTTATAATATAAACACAATTAAACTGATTCGTTGACAGTGCTATTTTCTGTATTCTAGTTTGTTTTTAACGTTTCTTTTCGTACTGAAAAAGTTTAATCAGATTTATCTTCATTCATGAATTTTGGGCTGTTACCAGTAGGTAGGTACTATTGTTTATTCTGTATTATTATAGTCTACTGCTGGACAAAGGCTAAAGCATCCGATCGTCCACCTTCAGCATCCGATCGTCCACCTTCAGCATCCGATCTTCCACCTTCAGCATCCGATCGTCCACCTTCAGCATCCAGTCAAACTCAACTACATTTACAGTTTATTCGGCCAGTTTTCATCCAACCATCCTTTACAGATTCAGGGTTTCCATTCTAGGACTCGTTTGTAGACTTCGGTTGACGTGGCCAACCTCTTTTAACTTTAGTTTGCTGTGAGAAATGATTGATAGCTCCAGTTTTCACGCAATGTATATATGGTCAAAGCATTCTCCCTGTAAGAGAAGGATCGCGGCTTCAAATCCCGCCTGGGCCGATCATAATATTTTTCCTTTCTAAACCGATTTGAGTAATTAGCATACTACAACCTGGGTCAGCCGGGGTGCGAGGGATATGTCGAAGACAACCTCACCTCCGGCCTAGCACCATGACCCCTCAGTCGGCGTGCGGTTTTAGTCGGTTTGAATACGACATCCCGGCGGATAAGGTATCCGTGGAGATTTCCGCACGAAAAAAAAGAGTAAAAAGAAGTATTATACTACTTAAATGCTGTAAATTTTCATTCAAGCAACGTAAAGTTTCTACCTCAATCTAGTTGTGTACAGTTAATAAAGGAGATACGTTTGTACCTTTACATGCAACTTTATAAAAAAGTGCGAGCCTATCTTCTTTACCGACTGTACGGGAACCTCAGTGTATGAGTTCCACTCACATTTGACCAGTTTTTTAACAAGTTAGATAATCGAAGCATACAGCTTGCAACGGCAGTGCGTTGCCGATATCATTACAAGTTTGTATATAAATTTGCGGTCGCTCGCCTTCAATAATTATAATTCTACCATTTTTATAGACCGAGAAGAGATCTGATTGCTAACATTTCAACACATTTACTACTTACTTACGTACTACTTACTTTTGAACCGCAAGCCCACTACGAGGCGCATATAATGATAAGCTTACTGACTTATGCGTCAACGCAGAGACTACACCGCTGTGTCTACAAACTTGCGATGTTGATAGCTGTTGATGCCTTTTACGTTGTTAACATCCAGTTTGGAGCCTTTTTTGGAAATCACACCCCCAAGGTAGTAAAGTACGTAATTTTCAAACTTAGATGCGTATTTCAGAGCGATGCTCAAACATCACATGAACAGGTTGTTCTCAGTTCTAGTAAGTAATAGGTAGGTTAGAACCATTATGTATGAAAACTAAGTACAAGTACAAGTCACAAGTTGTACTTTACCATGGGTCTAGATAGCGTTGTGTAGAATGTGTTGTTATATATGGCCCGAACAATACTTGCTTAACGGAGCGTCTCTTGCAATGAGGAAGGACGGTACTGCGGGAGTCGTACCTGCTGGTCGTCTAGCGCCGCCTGTAGCCTAGTGACGTGTTTAGTCAGCGTGGCCGGCTCGGCCAGCATGACGTCATGCTGGTGCTGCAGAGCACGCAACTCACCTTTCATACATAATGGTTCTAGATAACAATTGAAATTTAGGACTAAGTGCTTATTGTTCAGGAATTAGCCAGGCCATTAAGGCCTTAGATACTTAACCACTACTTACTTTACTGGTGGTAGAAATTTGATGGCACAAATTTGTCACTAATTTCGACCGGGTTGGTACCACCGTGCACAAGTGCGAAAAACCCTCCATAGTAATCCAGTTTCGGCTGGATTGCGTTCAGGGATCAGCAAGTGCATAGCCGGGCCGAGGTGATGGTAGTCGCAGCACTAGTGGGACCGGTGGGTTTTGGCGTAGTCTAGTGGGGTGTGACGCGGGGCGCCGCGCCGAATAGGGAGACCTGTAGAAACGGTGGTGCCGCTGGCCGCCCGCGGCATAGTACAGGGGCCCAACTGGGACTAACCACCCTGGATGGCTGCCCCACCAGGTCGCGCATAATCCCGATATGGCTCGTCGTGCCGGTTGGCGACCGGATGGGAGCCCGGCGACCATATTCGGGGGGGTACGGGGGCCCTTCCGTTCGGCGCGTCGGCTCTCGTCATGCCGTCACAATCATAGACAAAACTAATGTCCCATGTATTGTCACACGGTGCTGCGGCGACAATCACCTCTTTTTCACGCCTTCCCATCCATTCCTTTCCATTTACCATGACAGCGCACCAAAAAGATAGAGTCAGAACAGCGGCTAAGGAGTCTCCCACAACACGACTATTTGAGGTGGAGTCCACGAACATCTGTGGGCTCCATACAAACCTCAACGCCGTCCACCATCACCTGGAGACGGCGAAACCAGCAATGCTGTTTCTGACAGAGACACAAATACGCCGCCCTGACGACACGACCTACCTGCTTTACCCCGGCTATGTTATCGAGGAAAATTTCCGAGCAAAAGCCGGGGTGTGCGTGTTTGTTAGGGCGGATATTTGCTGTCGCCGTTTGCGCTGTCTAGAGGACCCATCCTTCTCCATCCTGTGGGTACACGTAGACCATGGCTCCGCGAGTCAGATCTATGTGTGCCTTTACCGCTCCCATACGGGAGATGCAGAGGTAACTCGACTCTTTGAATACCTGAGTCAGGCGGCAGATGATGCGCAGAAGCGGTTTCCGAACGCCGAATTGGTGTTTTTGGGGGACTTTAACGCCCACCACAAGATCTGGTTGGGCTCCGCCATAACAAACCATGCGGGAAGAGCCACTCACGCATTTGCCCTGGCGCATGACTTGACTCAATTGGTGCACAAGGTCACGAGGATACCAAGAGAGTCCGGCCTAGAGCCCTCTCTGCTAGACCTTCTGTTGACGAGTCGCCCGGACCAGTACAGTGTCTCGGTGAGTGCTGCTTTAGGTAACTCCGACCACTGTCTGGTCCGCTCCACCGTGCCCATTCTAGCGCCCCCACGACCCGTGCAGGGGAAGAGGCGTCTATGGCACTACTCGTCAGCGGACTGGGATGGATTGCGCGACTATTATGCGTCCATCCCGTGGGTTGAACGCTGCTTTGAGGGTAAGAACCCATCTGAGAGCGCTACTGCCGTCGCCGGTGAGATCGGTCTAGGTATGGAATACTATATCCCATACACCGATGTCACCGGAGTCCGCGGAGCGCGTCCATGGTTCGGGCGCGAGTGCGCGGAGGCTGTTGAGCATAAACAGTTTGCGTACCGCGCCTGGGTGCGGGCGCGCGCCACGCGCGATCCCAACGTGGGTCACTTCAAGGCGGCGTACAACAGAGCCACAAAGGTCTGCAAGAGGGCATGCGTTAGAGCGGATGCCCAGCGCATAGCACGGCTGGGCCAAGAGCTAGTGGCGCATCCCACGGGTAGCCGTGGCTACTGGCAACTGGCCAAAGCCGTGCAAGCCAACTTCTGCCAGCCCTCGCTGCCCCCGCTGAGCAATCCCGATGGATCTCTGGCCCATGAGCCGCAAGAGAAAGCAAATTTGCTGGTCAATCTCTTCGCGGCCAACTCCCGAGTCGATGATTGTGGTATGCAACCACGGACAATGCCCACTGGTGACCACGCAATGCCTGATATACGTATCAGGCAACGCGATGTCCGTGCAGTACTGCAATCACTCGATGTCCGGAAAGCCAGTGGTCCTGATGGTATTCCAGCGGTCGTACTTAAAAAATGTGCAGCGGAGTTATCTCCTATGCTAACGCGACTGTACCGACTGTCCTACAGTTCGGGTACAGTGCCTTCGGCTTGGAAGGAGGCGAATGTCCAGCCGATCCCCAAGAAGGGGGATCGCTCGGACCCAGCCAACTATCGACCCATAGCCGTCACCTCAGTGCTGTGTAAGGTGTTCGAGCACATAATTAACACACAGCTCATGCGCCACCTAGAGGATCACTCCTTGCTTAGTGACCGGCAATACGGTTTCAGACCGAAACGGTCAACGGGTGATCTTCTGGCGTACATGACCCACCTTTGGGGTGAGGCTATGGAGAAGCACGGTGAGTCACTGGCAATTAGTCTTGACATCGCCAAAGCTTTCGATAGGGTATGGCACAAATCGCTTCTTTCCAAGCTACCAGCCTTCGGCCTGCCTCCTAGACTGTGTAACTGGGTTGCAAGCTTCCTGCAGGGGCGCCGTATTCGCGTCCTTTGTGATGGACGAGCTTCGGAGTTCTTGCAGGTAAATGCTGGCGTGCCGCAGGGTTCCGTCTTATCTCCCACTCTCTTTCTTCTGCATATCAATGACATGCTCTGTAACGGAAACATTCACTGCTATGCAGACGACAGCACCTTACACGGGAGTTATTACGCACATCCTGCGGCCAAGCAGTCTGATATCGCGGAAAAAAGGCAGCTTCTTGTCACTGACCTGGACCGGATCCTGGACCACATTTCTCAATGGGGCGCTAGAAACCTGGTCGAGTTCAATGCCAAGAAGACCCAGGCATGTGCGTTTACAGCAAAGGTATCTCCTTTCCTTCCCCTTCCCACTCTTCAGAGCACACCACTGCCACTGCAGGATCACCTCACTATCCTCGGTATGGATGTTCGCTGCAAACTGAATAACAAAAACTATATCGAGAGTATCATCAAATCAGCCTCGCGTAAACTCGGAGTCCTGAACAGAGTGAGACGTTTTTTCACGCCGGAGCAGCAGTGTCTTCTATATAAGACCCAAATTCGTTCCTGCGTGGAATACTGCTCACATCTCTGGGACGGCTCCGCAAAGTACTTATTAGATGCTCTCGACAGGTTGCAGCGACGTGCGGTCCGCATTATTGGGGATCCTGAGGTCACGAACACCCTCGAGCCTTTGCAGATGCGTAGAGATGTTGCGTCTTTGGCAGTTTTCTACCGTCTCTACCATGGTGAATGTTCTGACGAGCTCTTCCAATTAGTCCCACCCTCCCCTTTCCTTCACAGGACGACACGTGCAGGGCTAAGATGTCATCCATTTACGGTGCAGAGTATACCTGCTAGAACCAAGCGTTTCAGTGATTCATTCCTATGCCGCACCACTAAGGCCTGGAATTCCCTGCCAGTTCACGTGTTTCCTTCTTCCTACAGTCCTGGGTCCTTTAAGCGGGGCGTGAAAAGGCATCTAATGAGGCCGTCAAGCTGAGTGCCACCACTGTTAACATGGTAAATGTTTACGATGGTGACCCTCTTTCCGAGACTTTGCCTTTAGCTTAACATCAGGCGAGGTGAAGTCAAATTGACGAGTCCTGTATAAAAAAAAAAAAAAAAAAACCATAGTAACTATAAAAAATGGCATGAGTTAATAAAAAAAAATGCAAATAAAAAATAAAAACAAAAATCAGTATGAGTTATATATTTCTAAATTGATATGAGTTTTCGTGGTACGAAGCGAAATAAGCCATTCATTCTGAAGATTTACTTTAATTTATAGCTCGTCAAGCTCAAAAATAAACTTTTTTGCTTGTGACACATCATGCTTGATAAAGTGCACTCGTAATGTTCTCCACTGAACGAAAATGCTAAGAAATAAATCAGTGACCGATCAGAAGACAATTCTAAATATAATGTGCATAATTCAATCCTGTCAGTTTGCTGAACAATTTATATAAATGCACTAAACACCACGTCTGTATGTCGTTGCTAAGCTATTTTTACATTTCTTTAAATTTTTTTTGTTTGTTGTCAAGTGAATGAACAATAGACGATATGCAAACTCTATAGATATCGACCAATGATATTACATACAAAAAAGGGGCAGATATGTTATAAGAGTGCGCCTGGTGAAGACGCGAAAACGTCCCAATTGGGACGTATCGCATTTAGTATATGTCTGGCAAACGCCGAGTTGTCACGTATGTAAGCGCATAATAAAATTGCAATACAATGCCACCGTGTATTTTTTAAAATGTACAAATTACGACACTAAAATCAATAAAACACGAAGGACCTTCTATCACATGTAAGTACATACAATATTACCGATTTTTTAGTGTATTTCATTAAAATTAGTTTAATAATATTTTTAAAATAATGGCGGCAAAGAAAAAAGACAGAAATATTTTTTGATATGAGCACGACAAGGACACAACAACACTGCTTGCATAGATTATCAGTACAGATGCGACATAGGGTAATTTTCAGTTTACTGCCTACTAAAGTAATAATTTTGACCTGCTGTTCAGTTTTATTTGTTATTTAAAATCTTGTCCTTTAAATAATTGTAATAACCTAAAATTTTTTTCAAGGTTTCCGACTAATGAAGTTCGACTTCAAGAGTGGATTGCAATTGTTAAAGAACAACGAAATGAGTTTGACTGGACACCTGCAAAAAGCAGCAAAATTTGTAGCAATCATTTTGAAGCCACTGAGAGATATACTTCGAAAAAAGGAACATTGCTCAGGAAGAATATAAATAACTGACAAATATACCACTGTTCAGCTTCATTCTGCTCATAAAAATAATCCCGAAATAATAAACATTCTAAGAGGCAGAAAAGAAATAAATTAAATTTATTTGAAGGAGTTTAATTTTTGATAATAACGTCAGTACGGCACTATGGTTTTATTTTCGAGAAGTTTCCTAATTATCTTTTTGAATTATTATCATTTTCCGAAATAAATAATTACGTATTATTTTTTCATCGAATTTCATTTCTTGCCTACCAACGAAATACCCCTTCTGTTCAACAAAATCATAATCTATGCTTCGAAACGATCGTAGAATCATTCGTCCGAATCATTCCGAACTAAAGCTATCTTTTTTACTCACGTATCTTACGTATCTTTCGTACTACTTTAACGCTAATTGTCAACTATTGTGCACTGACAGACTGCTGGATCAGATTTGAGGAGTCAGTTACTATGAACGTAACATATCTTGTATAAAATATCATTGATATCGACACATTGGATGCAAACTCTATAGTGACGTCACTTACTGTAAGTGACGGACTACATAATGTACGGCGTAGAAGTTCCAGGTCGATTGTTGTAAGGATACCTGTAAAAATGGTGCTATCTGAATGCAGGTAGAAGTTGTAAGTTGAAACTATTGCCGTAACTGCTGTGCCCCATCACCTGCAAAGTTGGAGATCTGGGACTCAATTAATAAGGAAGCTGTAAATGTCATCGAGATTTGAACTAGAGACATCTAATTTCATTTTTTTTAACTATTGTCATCAATGAAGACATACATACATCAACGTGCGAACACAAAAAATAAAATTACCTAATTAATGTTAATAAATGAAGCTAATTAACCATTACACCACATAAAATATAACTGTTAAAATTAATTACAATGTTAACATAGAAGCTTTACCACTTATAAGCCTTTAGTCGCATTATGTCCAATTCGCAAAATGTCCAGCGGGCTCAAATTGTCCAATTCTCACAACCAGTCAGAGTTCAAATGGGCGCGCGCGCACGGTCGTAAAATGTTTTACGAAATAAAAAAAATAAAGGGCAAAAAGTGGTGAAAGTGAAGTTTAATCTATATCAATAAATGGATAAATAACAGAAAATAAGTGCAAGAATGGATATACAATATAAAAATAAATAAGTGCTATAAATGTAGATGTGTAAATAGAAAAAAAAATAATCAGCCTACATAAGAAATAAACACAAATTAAGAACTAGTTTTGAAGTGAATGGTAAAAACAGTGAACAATAGAATCATTAATGATACTAAATTTGTATATAAAGACCAAAAATAATTTACCTGTAAATTAGTTAAGCCAACTAAGATTTAACCGACATAAAATCAAATGAATACAGCAGTGGCTTGGGGAGGAAATTTTCAAGAGGGAAGCCAGTGGAAAAAAGCTTCTCTCGATCTAGTTTTTCTTGCAACCAACGAAAGATGGTGCAAAAAGTTGGCGCCAAATTAGAATAACCAACAGGTTACAATACTGACTGAACCCTGGCCATGTACAGTAAGCTTCAGAGAAAAGGAACCCCGCTTGAGGATAAAACCATTATCCTTTTCTCTGAAGCTTACTTATAATAAGCTAATTTCATTCATGCATGCCTAATCGGAAAAAGATTCTAGTATTGACACCGTTATTTCGGTGTATATTCAATGTTGCAACGTGTTGATTTTTTGAATTTGACTCTGGCCAACGAAAGATGGCGCAAGAAGTTAGCGCCATCTTTCGTTGGCCAGAGTCTATTAAACGGATTTTAGGGATTGTACATAGAATAAAATACAAAAGGCGTAGAAATGCCTTAGTACGATAACTATCTGAATACGTAATTTATATATTATCTTATTCTAATAATAACGTAAATGAAGCCCACTAGAATACGAACTACAAAAAAAATACAACAAAACATTATACAATTTATAGTTATTTTTTTTTTTTGAAAAAAATATTATTGCTTATGATGATAATGTAAAATGTTATAGTTAATACCATAAAAATAACAATTCCTTAAAAATAAGTTGGTTTGTAAAGACGATTGAAGACGTCGGTTACTATTACTATGAAGATACAAATTCACCAAAGGTAGGAAAAAGTTACTATATTATCTTATTATACTGATAATAAAATAATCAAACGGATTTCTTATCCACAAACAAAAAAAGAGGGTGGAAATGTGCTATAAAAATGATTTAAGGGATGCTTTTGATTATTATTCAATCATTAATAAGTCTATTACAAATATTACAATATATCCACTACTAGGCGATTTTCCACCCGACAGGTAATATACCACCCATGAGTTCTATGACAAAGTGTCCTCTTGACAGCAATAGGATCGTTCCCTATTAAAAAAGGTTGGTTAAATAAGGGTGTTATTAATTGTTAAGCCGCGTGCTTCCCGGTAGAGTAAAATCTTCCCATTCGGTGTCGTACCAGGCGACTAAGGATAGAGCTGTTTAATATCAGACAAATATATTCAGCCCAGACTCAATCTCGGATGCATGGCTTGAGTCAACAATAGTGCCTGGAAGGCTGCAATAGGATCACCCCCTATAACGTGTGACCGAATCCAATGATTGTTGAACGGGTATTAATTCACCTCTGCCTAACCCTCCGGGATAAATACGTGATTGTATTTATGTATGTATTAATTTGTTAATCCCCAATAAATGAATCTTGAACCAAAGTCAATAGCCGCAGCATATAAAAATAGGACATGATATTGCAAAAGAAAATAGAATACTACAATACTAGATACTGCAATGTGAAAATTGTGTTAGTAGGCGTCCATTACACGGTAGGTTTTGCTGTCAGTTTTACCAGAGTTACGGCCGTGACTGATGAATAACATGTCATCTAACGCGGTGACTCATATTTGAATAAAGTATTTTTGTTCTAACCATCATTCATAATGTAATTCATGACTGATGGCATGAATGATGCTTGCATGAGCGTGTAATGGGTATTGAAGCAAGTATGCCATAATCATACATTTATGCCATAGCGCTGATTATGTGGTTACACCCACAGGTTACATCGACGTTGTAAGACTTGTAAGAAAATGAAAGTGGTTTGAGCTGAAATAGCCCGTAATTTGAAGTTTTTGATTTGTTCCTTTTAGGTGCATGAACACTAGATACATACACACAATAACGCCTTTATTCCCGAAGGGTTAGGCAGAGGTGAATTAACACCCTCATTTCATCAATCATTGGATTCGGTCCCACGCAATAGGGGGTGAGCACACACAGCACTATTATTGACCCAAGCCATGCATCTGAGGCTGAGTCTGTTATATTTATCTGTCTGATTTTAAACAGCCCTATCCCTTAGTTGCCTTTTACGACACCGCACTGCTGACCTCCGTCCCCTATAAGCGCGGGCCTGGGGGTGACGGGTGGAGCCGCCTGTCACCCCAGCAGAAGCAGGCCACGGCGGCGGCGCGCTGAAAAGCGCGCCTCCCCATTCCGGGGGCGAGTTGGGGACACCGTTGTCCCCCCTCCTGAGGAGGGCCAGACCGTAAGGGATGGCCCTGGGTCAGCCGGGGTGCGAGGGATATGTCGATGACAACCTCACCTCCGGCCTAGCACCAAGACCCACAGTCGGCGTGCAGTTTTAGTCGGTTCGAGTCCGACATAACCTCCCCTTCCGGCTCCGGCAGGGGGGGTATCCGAGGGGATTTCCGCACGAAAAAAAAAGCCCTCAAAAGCCCGATTAGTTTAACTATAGATCTTGTGGAGGTCAGATGCCAGTCGATTCACGGAGCGACCCTATACTACTCCACCGAAACCAACTCTTGTGAAATGTACAAAATATAATATTCGCATGCTTATGAATAACACAATACCTACTCATAATTATCAACACACATATGTATCTCAATTCCACAAACTTCACGTGAAGGAAACATTTCACCAGATCCGCAAGTTAAAGCGATCGTATCTATAAATACAAGCAGTCTGCCGGTCTGTCTGTTCGCCAATGTTTTGTATTTCTGTCTGTCTGTGTTTTGATGTATTTACTTCATGCAGTACGTTTTTGAAATTTCTCCCAGTATAAATAAACTCAAGGCGTGTATGTAACCGTTTAGCTCTTCCTTAATGAAACAATACGTAGTTTGTTATTTTTGTATGATTCTTCTTGTGAATGGTATATCATGTACTAGCTGACCCAGCGAACTTCGTACCGCCATTTTTTGCCGCCTGCGTGACGTCCGATCCCGTTCTCGCTGCACCCTCTACTATATTAAGCATTTATTATACAAACAAACCTTTTTCTTGAATTACTCCATCTATTAAAAGAAATCGCATTAAAATCAGTAGCGTAATTTTGGAGATATAAGCATACATAAGGACGGACAGATGCGGAAAGTGACTCGCTTTATGCTATGTAGTGAAGATTCTGGCTTTTTAGGGATTCATACCTGACAAGGAAAATAAATGTTTATGTGTCTGACATTTCTCAAGGGTTAGTAGACTTGAACCTATGTTAAAAATGGGGCTTTTCCGTTTTCTACCCACGAATATTGTTCTCGTATGACACATTTATCCTATCTGCTACCATTTTAAGTCGCTGTTTATACTGGCTAGCACACTTGTGCATCGGAGATGTACACCTCTTTTCATTGTTGGTTAGAACTATTGAATTGAAAAAGAAAAATATTGAAATTCCTGCCAGCTCACGTGTTTCCTTCTTCCTACAGTCCCGGGTCCTTTAAGCGGGGCTGGAAAAGGCATCTGATGAGGCCGTCAAGCAAGCAAGTCAAGTAGGCCGGCAGCGTGACGTGAGGGATTCACGCACGCCCCCCCCCCCCCCCTCCCCCTAAGAAGCGGGATAACACCCGAACTACCCCCGAGACGAGGCGGCAATTGTAGCCGTAGGTCTGATGGGAGTCCTGGGACATCCTTCCGAGGGCTTACCCGGGACTCCCATCCATAGGCTTCTGGGCGTTACCGTGGGGGTTTTTAGTCGGTAGGAGTCCGGCATAACATCCATGAAGGATTTTCCCCAACGGTTAAAAAAAAAAAAAAAGATGAGTGCCACCATTGTCAACATGGTACATGTTTACGATAGTAACCTTCTTTCCGAGACTTTGCGTTTAGCTTACCATCAGGCGATGTGAAGACAAATTGACGTGTCCTATTATTAAAAAAACACTATCGCTTCGGTACCGGATTATTCACTTTGGGTCGGAGAAATCTCACACATAAGATTTAAAAAATCATAATAGGGTTAAATTAAACTGTAAAAAAATCCGAAAATTCATAATCCTACTAATTCTACACCCTCATTATTCGTGAGTATTAAAACTAATTGTATTGCCTATATTTTCATTTCAATACACATCATAATTACATGAACTAGTGCAGTTGACAGGTTCATTTCTGTTGGAAGTTATTGACGATTGAGATTTTAATGCTGCCGAGAGATTTACGGGTTACTGCGATTGTAATTTCTGTTGTTTATGATTGCGGGTCATGTAGACTTATTGTTTGAATTGAGCAAACAAGTTCAAATGTGTAATAAATACATACATTTATACCTGAAAATCCCCGTAGGGATATTCATTTCATTCATTTATTTAGTCCTTTGATAAATTTGTGTTCGGTTTTAGCATCTGCTGCTGAACTCGGCCTTCGACCTGTATCTCAGCAACAGCGCCTCCACCCCACGCTGGATATACATATTAAACAATTAGTTACAACTGCATTAAGAAGACTTCATCATTAATAAAGGATCTGGTTAAAACAATAAAAACAATAAAACTAAAATTTGTGTGTGTTTGTGTGTGTGTGTGTGCGTGCGTGCGTGTGTGTGTGTGTGTGTGTGTGTGTGTGTGTGTGTATTTGTGTAAAAATGATACTGTTTTGTTTTTTTTTATGCAGGGATGTATAAACATTTCCAACTATTCGGCTCTACGTAAGGGGGCGAGTATATTACCGATAAGTGGGCATTTGTCATGGGCTGTATGTTTACTGTCTAATGGAGCATTTGTTGAGCACACAGCAAATACTGCTTTGGTACTCTTACACATATTCGATAAGAAGTAGCAACTCCCTGCCAGCTCACGTGTTTGCTTCTTCCTACAGTCCCGGGTCTTTCAAGCGGGGCGTTAAAAGGCATCTGTTGAGGTCGTCCAGCTGAGTGCCACCATTGTTAACATGGTACATTTTCTGAGACTTTGTCTTTAGCTTACCATCAGGCGAAATGAAGTCAAATTGACGTGTCTTTTGATAAAAAAAGTACTTCTTGACATCTCTTGTCAAGAAGTATTTTCCTAGGCATAGGCCGTGTGCGCAGTAAATTGGGTATTCGAGGGCGTTTTCTGGAAACAGTACATCCCCGGGGGAAAAGTTATGCGTAAGACAATGAATTATCGTACTAATTAGAACTAGGGAAAATATAGTTTTTTATGTGATATTTTCTAAAGTTTACGCGAATGTCACTCATTGAAATGAATTTTAATAGAGAGGATGGATGGAACGTACCAGCTTGGGACCCAGTCATCCACTTAATCAAACCCAGTAAGCAGCAAAATCCAGCAAGACTTAACAACACAGCGAGCTCATTCTGCGTAAATACGAACACCAATAATTCACCATGATTCGGGTATTTTGAGATAACTTATACTTCAAACTATGTGACAACTACCATCGTGAGTCACACCGCGAAAATGGCTGCTGCTGCAAAGCAGCCGAAAAGTCGGGTTAAAAAGTAATAACAACAAATATATCGCGATAGAATCCGTAAAAAGTGGTTTTATTTCAATATAGTTTTTTTTTGCTGCTTTCTTTTCTGCACTGATGGTACAGAAACTCTCTGTTCTTACAAGGTCAGCAGCACAAGTATGACTCTCTGTTGCATGTCCATATGCCACGGTAACCTCTTCCAACAAGTGGCCCGTGTGCTTGTCTGCCACCTAAGTGGTATAACAGAAAAATAAGTATAAAATCACACTAATCACAGTATTTAACTACCAGAATACCATTACGTTTTCTTCATATTAAGTACATAAGTAGTGTGTGAACATTTGGTATAGGCACAACATCGAGAAGCTCCCAGGTGGTCGAACTTTATAGTTATTTTATAGCTTTCGTATATTTTTCCTTTTAAGGATTATTACTTGAGCACAACACATGCACTTAAGGTAAACAATTTGCTATTAATCATTAATAATGTTACCTGCAAGTAGTAAAGAAAGGCATCTAATAATAGTAAATTATGATTTTTATTTCTTGCACTGTTCATATGGATGTCCAATTTTACTAATAAACTAATTTTACTTACTTTACTCATTAATATAAATTATCTTTAGTCGTATTATATTTATTTTTAGTCGTATTGTTAGCTCCCTTTCTGAAAATATGAAACACGTTGCTTGGAAGAAAGATAATAAACAGCATTCGTTATTGCCAATTGTCCGGTCACGATTATTTTTATTTATTTACTTATTTATTCTTACAATTGCAAATACGGGTATATTATGTGATTTTATCTATAGTCAACGTCAAATATCTCACGTTTTAAGAGCAAATCACACTGTTTTAATAATTTAAATGGTATTGTACGTACTACTTACCAAACATTAGAAAAATCAATCAACTGGAAGGTTCCAGTTGACTGACAGAAACAGAAATTAAGAACCTTTTTAACGCTCATGCATAGAGAGGGATGTTATAAGTTTGACGTGACTGTCTGTCTGTCTGTCTATGGCATCATAGCTCCTGAACGGATGATGATAAAAAAAATCAAGAGCTTGTGAGCTTTGGCAGCCATGAAAACTTTTTTTAAGGCACACGTTTGTTCACAATTTGACTTCGATTCTGCAACCGTTCTCCTAAGACCGATTCGCCATTGGCAGGATGATTCATTTATTTCCGTTTCCCCAGCAGGGTCTTTCACCACAGGTTCACCTCGCCTGATGGTAAGCTAAAGGTAAAGTCTCGGAAAGAAGGTCACCATTGCAAAAACATGTACCTTCATTGGGTTTCATATTTTATAATGGGGTAGAAAAAACATCGGATAGTTAAAAACTAAATATACCTGGCAACAGTTGCTACTGACACACGTCAAAAAAAAAACAAGTTGTCTTTACGAGCGCTCTTCAGAGATATATTCCCTTCAACTAGGTGAAGTTTAGCAAATAAATCACTTTAGTACCTACAGTGCGCAATGATTTATATGTGTTACGCACGAACTCGTTTGTACAAAGACTCTTTGTCCAAGTTCCTGTATACATTTGTGGGGTTAAACCTGAAAATAGATTTATAAAGTCAATGATGGAATATAATATTAACCCGTTTACTTTAAATTTGGACCTGGTGTCGACGACCTTACATAGACGCCAGGTCCAAACTTAAAGTGTACGGATTGTACACCTCTGCCTACCCCTTCGAGGATTAACAAACGTGAATATTATGTATACATTTATGAATTCCTTGATAGTAATTTTATATTTTTATATTCTGCTCCAAGTAGATATGTGCCATATCCAATCGGATATTCTTTCTCCCTCATCCAGTCAGCCAAAGTCAGCTTTTTAGTCCTCTAGACAAGTGGCAATTCATTGGCTGGCGTATGGTATTATAGAATAGAATGACAAATGTATGAGATTTGACATTTATGATGTTCGTTGACGACTGTCACTTATGTCACATACAACATAATACTATTATGTCAAATATTAGTTTTTCTTCAGTTTTTTAAACCCATATTTTCTATTTGTTGCAGTATACTCAATATCTTCACACTAAGGCTAGCAAGCCTATTAGTTTTGCACGCAGCGGGCGCAGGGCTCGCGTCTCCAGCAGTCCTGGTGACCAGACCAGCCTCCCGGGTTGCACTGGAATGCCTGCCTATTGACAACCAAACAGTATACAGAATAGGTGAAGGGGAGAGCCGTAGGTAAGAGTTTTTGTCACACTCTATATGTGTGTGAGTGTATATTTGTGCGTTTGTACCGCCTCTACTGCCTCTTACTTGTCACCTGGCACCTGCACGTCGTCTAAATTGTATAGATTTCTAGCACAGTTTAACAAAATCAATCAATTAATTAACCTCTCCCGAGGAGGGCCAGACCGTAAGGGATGGCCCTGGGTCAGCTGGGGTGCGAGGGATATGTCGAAGACAACCTCATCTACGGCCTAGCACCACGATCCACAGTCGGCGTGCGGTTTTAGTCGGTTCGAGTCCGACATAACCTCCCCTTCCGGCTCCGGCGGGGAGGTATCCGATTGGATTTCCGCACGAAAAAAAAAGCATTCCACTGCTGGAGGGCTCTCCCAATGTGCGACATTGCTCCCGATCTTTCACCTTCATTTTATCTAAATATTGCAAACTATCTGCACCAAATTAGAACAGTATTGTTTGCACGCAATATGTGCTCGCATCGTAACCTTAAATCTCTTTATATGGCTTCTTATCCTATAGCGTTCTCTGTGTAGCAGACGAACCTACACGCATGCCGAATGAACAAAAGTGTGACCGCACATTAAGATCTATTCTATGCTTAGTTTGACTCTAAATGGCACTGTGTAATTTTGGTCTAAAACACTTATACACTACTAGCTTTTTTTTTTCCCGCGGCTCCGCCCGCGTGGATGTCGGTTATCGCGACCAAACATAGCCTATGTCCTTTCTCAAGGTACAATCTACGCCTATACCAAATTTCATCAGAGTCTGTCTATATGTTACGCTTTCACGCCTAAACCGCTGAACCGATTGTGATGAAATTTGGTATAAGGGTAGATTAGATTTTGAGAAAGGATATAGGCTATGATTGGTCGCGATAACCGACATCCACGCGGGCAGAGCCACGGGCAAAAACTAGTTAAATATAATTTTGTTTCAGTCTGGAACTGAACACCACGTCGATATCGCAATCAGTGGTGTTCATCACCATCAGTCCTTGTTCGAGGGATTTTCACTGGGCACTATATCAGGGGAAAGCTTCTAGCAGCAGTGGTAAGAAATATCAAAGTATTTCTTAGATTTATAATAATAATACATATTTTTCTTTATATATTCACACATATTACTATTGTAGAACTATCGGGCTATTGACCAAGTTGTATTGTTTCGAGTTACTGATATTTTGGTGCTGTTGCATCTCCAGTTGCCCTGTGCTCACGGTGCTTGGTGCAACAACGCCGAAAAATATCAGAAACTCGAAACAATAAAACATGTAAATATCCCGAAATTTAACAGAACGAAAGATAGATGACGCTACCTCTGTTAACAAAACTAAATATACATACAAATACAAAAGAACAGAAAGAAGCAAAGAAATGCATAAAGGTGTGGATTATGGTCTGCAATAAGCATAGAGAATAACACATAGGGCTTAATTTTACACCGGGTACAACAGGTTCCCATGGATTGTAGGAACAGGAATGGAAATCACACAAAGGGGGCGCCGTTGGGACAAGGGAGATGGTAAGATTTATTTAACTAAGTCTTCTTGATGAATATTTTCACTTGCAGAACACCTCACATTACAAAAAGAAAATGGCGACGGGGACTTGAGTACATTTTCTTTAAATGTATCGCCAAAAGAGAAATATGTTTTAGTGGTAAGTAGGACGTGAATTATTATTATCAATTCTACTGATAGAGCAGTGTAACCGGTAGCGGATTTTACAATTACAAAACATTTTGAATCTTATCGACATGGTAAAAAGTTCATAGTCGCAATGATTTTATTTTATTCGATTATTCGATATTTAGGCCCTGTTACAACCGCCGAAATGGCGACATCTGTGATCATGGCGCTTGTAACAGGGCCGAAATATCGGATATTTGAACAAAATGAAAAAGCATGGTATCCTGGCGAGTGTTTTACTGTTGTTGTACTAAATTCTTGAATATAAAATTATTATTTACACACTTGTAAATAATAATTTTACCAGAGTTTTTCCACTTTAACATGCGTCTGCATTAATAACATTACAAAATTACAAACAATGTTTTTGTTCCAAAAAAAAAAATACAGAAAACTTTTGACCTTTTTTGTATCAATTTTCATCTTGATTTTTTTGCTCAACATATTTTTCTATTTTTTATGTTTTCAGTTATCATCGAATCGAGGAGGGGCAGCAGTAGTGAGTGTACGCGGAGAAGCGACTAGGGAGGTGCGCATGCGCCTTCGAGTGCGATCACGAAGAAGGCTCGCAGCTAACTGGGAACCCAGGTAAGCTTTGACTTTTATTTTTAGATTGAAATACAGAATCCCCTTATAAATTCAAAGTAGAATGGACGTTTTGGTGTTCCGTCATTCAAGATGTGTCATACATCGTTGGATAGCTCTTCTATTGTTACAAATAAATACTGTGACGTCCAAACCCAATTATGTATTAGTCCATTTTAAAATACAGTCATCAGAAGAGAAAGGATTTTAGATCGATTTAAAAGAAAAGTTTTATGATCGGTCCAGGCGGGATTTGAACTAGCGATCCTTCTCTTACAGGGAGAATGCTTTGATCACTACGCTACCAGTATGATATAATTAGTATACGTATTAAATGCTGTAAAATTTCATGCAAAATTTAAAGGTCATATCTTTGGTTCAAATTGAACAATTTTAATGACGTACTCTGATCTTAAGTTAATATACTAATTAATTAACGGTGAAATCACTACAACAATGCTTCAAAAGGTTATATAGGTGCATATAAAAGTTAGATGTCTAAGTTACATAACATAACATAATGTTACGAATGAGACGTAACATGCTCCTACTGGGTGCTTCCTCGTGCTCCTACTAAATAGTCCTACTGCTCTACACCCATGTCCTGGTGCTCATACTGAATATAAAAACCAAGAGGAATAAAATAATTTTCTAAATTTAATTATTTTTGCTCCTATTGCATTACATATTGTACAGTCAACCGAAAAATACTTAAGAGGAAATTAAAAGAGGTCCCGCCAAGCTCAGAAATTTAAAATAGTAGTTTAATTTAGTGCTAGTATTTTTTTCCAAGGATCGATATTTTTCGATTTATACCCCAAAAGGTGGTGAATCTTTTTGACATAGGAAAAATTCCTAGTAGTAATTTTCAATCAGAATTCGCTGTAGGATCTCACTGGCAGATGATCTGGGCCTCGATTCTGCTAAAGCCAAAAGACACAATGGTGCCACCGCTACTGAGCGACGAGGTCCAGATGTCCAAAATTCAATGACTTTTTGCAGAGTAATTGAAGAAGTATAATGAAACCGTTTTCATTTCATTTTGGACTTTAGCAGTAGGTACAGGGAGACTAGAGGCAGATTTACATTAAAAAAAACGAATATCTCAAAAAGTTATAAGCGGAGCGGGGAGAGGGTAGTGTCTTTCGAATCACGCGAATCACTGATCGTGCGGATTTCCCAGTCACGATGTCGTAGTGGACGGGTGACCATCGCGCGTAGATACGCTATCGATGCAATTTCCAAAAGCAACGATTCCTACGTACTCGTTCGTCGACAATTTTTTTCACGCTTCAAAATTCGACGGAAGTCGGAGTTCCGTGGCCAATTTAATGGACTATTTTTTTTGTGTGGCTACATCATAGAGAGAGTACGCCAGCAATCCGTGAACTATTGTGGACCTAAAAGACAACATTCGGCAAGAATCGAATTGAACCGAGCTTACTGCAGCGTGTGGTGCGGAATACGATGCTCCGTTTTAAACAATGTGTGCAACTAGGTGGAAGACATTTGGATGACATCATCTTTAAATAAAAAATCCGCATATGTACTTTACATTTAAAAACTTGTATTAAAACTATATGTCAAACAGTACCTTTTTTATTTAAATTTAAGTTAAAAATTGCTTAATAAAAAAAGGTTATTATAAATTAGACGAATATTTAAATGATAAAGATCCATGGGAATCCTAATCTCATCTCTTGCTCGTACAGTATAAACTTGTTATAAATAAAACCATATTAAAAAAAGAAGGATAATCGAGTTCACTGAGTTTCTTGCTGGTATCTTCTCAGTAGAACCAACCTACCGAACCAGCGAAAGAATCATTTTCCAATGATTTATTTTATTTATTTTTAATATGACTGACATTGTACAATTCTGACGTTCATATGTGCTCTTTATGTGCCTAAATTGAATAAATGAAATTGATTCTTTGATTCTTTGATTCTTTGAATTAATTTTGAAAACATAAATCTGCCACCACCATAAAGTCTAAAATGTATTGTCATTTTTTGCAGTGACCGCGGTACCACAGTGGTTTAGCTTTAGTAGAATAGAGGGCCTGGAAGGTTCTTGTGGTAAACCATACTTTGGTTTAGACGAGGATTAGAATATAGACGGATAAAAATAGAAGGCACATTCGAATCACATCGGGCATGTCTCGGTAGCCAAGTCGGTCAAGGCATTCCCCTGTAAGGGAAAGATCGCGGGTTCGAGTCCCGCCCCATTTTTTTCTATGTATTCGATAGAGGAGATTAGTTTTCTTTTTCGTTATAAAAATAATACACATTTTAGAGCTTCAATTTTTGTTATCCTCTGAGTCTTTTTTGCATATTACTTTACACAGTCTATGACTTGAATTTCATACAGAAACCTATTTTCAAATAATGATCCAGGTCGAGTTTCATATAGCTGCACTGTCATATTTCACTACACTTTTGTAAACTCCTTGTTTATATTATTGCTTTCCTTTGAAGAGCAATAGGTACAGTTCCACGTTTCCTTTTAATTAAAACGGGAATAATTTCTTCTGTATTCATTTTAAATTTTAATATAATTTATTATTTAGATAGTTTTTTTCTTGCACGGACAAAATATGCTGTCATTCCCAAGTAATAAGTATGGCCATATACCTAATCAACAAACAATTGGAGATTTCAAAGTGACACTTGTACATCGTGCGGTACAGTCGCGCTGTGAGTGTCGCGAATAAGACTGTAAGTGCAGTAGTGCATCGTGCGGTACAGTTGCGCCGTGAGTGTCGAGTTCATGATTTGGTTGTTGGGGTGTGTCAAAAAAGCGGTCTCACATACGAAGCTGTTTATTTCCAATCCCGTTAACCATCTCCCGTAACAATAACATAAACTCACGCCTGTATTCCCCGAAGGGGTAGGCAGAGGTGCTACATTTCGCCAGTTTATGTTTAGGTCCCAATGTAATAGATGGCGAGCCTATTGCCTTTAACCGGGCACTTATTAACCTGCGATAAATACACACATAACTTCGAAAAGCATCGAAAAGTCATTGGTGTGTGCCATGGTAAACCTGGTATCGAACCCGAGACCTCTCGTCTCAGCAGTCCATTACCCATACCACCAGGCTACCTTACACATTCATATTAAATAACCTAGATATTTATACACACTCGCAAGCGCAACTACTATACCTACCATATAGAATATATAGAATATCAAAACCTTCTCAAACATTCTTACCTCGACAAAAAAAAAACACCAAACAAAAAAGAAACATTAATTACGACCGATCAATAGATCACGGACTTAATTTGATCTCTACGCGTACCTATACTAAGAAAACTAGGCATCGTAGTGAGTGCTAACAGTATTAACGAGATACACCATACAGTGGAATGTAGACTACAGCCCCGACAGGACAAATACTTTATAGACTTGGACGCATAGAAAAGGCGGATGGAATGTTATACCTACTAAACAAAAAGTGCAACGCGATATGTCATCTGCTGATGGACCTTGAATGTCTTGGGCCCTGTGATGCACCTGGAAAACTAAACGTTGTTTTTGATACCAATTTCCCAGTTTCCTCCAAAATTTGCGTTTTGGAGCGCACTTTTGTCGTCTTTTCGGGAGTGATTGCTGTTTGACCTGCTAACCTTGAGAGTAAAGCCTACACCAAAGTCTAACGAACCCGTTGTTGAGTGTTGCTGTGCTCCAAAGGTATTGGTAAGGCCCTGTACACCCCCTAAAGCATCATTTATTAATGAAAATATTATCCTCCCACTAATAAAGTTATATTACCTGCTAGCTAACCCGGTGAATTTCGTGCTGCCAATGTTTTTTTGCCCGCGTGGCGGCTGATCCCATTCATGCTGCACCCTCTACCATATTAAGCTTGCATTATACATATAAATCTTCCTCTTGATTCACTCTATCTATTTAAAAAAATCGTATCAAAATCCTTTGCGTTGTTTTAAAGATCTAAGCATACATAGGGACGGACAGACACGAAAAACGACTTTGCTTTAAACTATTTAGTGATATGTACCTATAAGTTTGTGAAGAAGTTAAGATGTTTGTCACTTAATCACGTTCCCACAAAACTGATATAACTGGATGGCATTCAGTTCAAAAATAGATATAGTCTGCAAGGTTAATTTTTATGCCTGGAATAGAATCAGAATTTTGCGCGAGCGTTTATTTCTGAATTCGCCCCAAATCTATTATCGTTTTCCGAAATTTCTGTTTCCATAGTACCTTCATTCCTAGGTGCTCCAATGATTTAAGTAGTTATATATGAAAAAGTCATATTTACCAATAAAATTTCCTATAACTCCAAAACATTGATCTACCACTTTTGTAATGCTTCGTATCGCAATTGTGAAATTCCGTCCGTCTTTTTTTGTACACCCAGGCTTATGGAGTACCAATTTATCTACAATGTTGTGAGTAAAAGGATGAGCTATCTATTCACAAGTTGACACAGTAAAAACCTTGTTACAGGAACTATTTCTATTTCTGAATATACCTTAAATGGTTTACCTATAACTAACTGATTGGTATAGTTACAATGTCGAGAATAGGATCCTTTTTAAGTGACATCACAGATACCGGCTTACCTACCGGCATATTTTTTCTTCGTCCATGCGCCAGTCAACCCCCGTAGATAAGTGGGAATTCGTTGGTGAGCGTTTTGTAGAATAGAATGGCAAGAATAACTTAAATGGAACGTATAGAACTAGCAAGTGAACCCGCAAAAAGGAATACTAAAGTAATGCCATCTCGCTCGCACTCGCGCGTGCTCACGGATAGTGCGAACAAGATAGCACTAAGTACTTTAGTATTCCTTTTTGCGGCTTTATTTGCTAGTTCTATAAGATCCGTCTATGTTATTCTTTTAGTCTGAGAATGGCAAATGTACAGAATTTGACATTTATGACATGCGTTGACCACTGTCACAAACGTCAAATCCCATACATATGTCAGCCAATGAATTTGTATCAAGCGTCAGGCAGATTTGTTCAGCCGTTTGAGCGCGAATAAGTTAGGAAGTAAGTTTAAGATCATTATTTTCGTTGCCAATCTGTCGATGTATAAAATGCTCTTACTCAATATAAAATCAATTATTATATTGACTAGATGAAGACATTAATTACTAGATAAAATAGATACATCACGAAAATCTTACAACAATTTTTTGTTATATTAGAATTTTTTATTATACATAGTTTTACCGAAGTAAGTTCTGTCTCACAACCCAGTTTCAAATAAATATTCGTACCTACTTCATGTGACATGTAGTTATAAGATTAGCCAACATTTAATTTACTCGGCTCCACATACCTACTTGTTTTATCATTAGTTACAGATTTCGAGTCAATAACATATCGCTTGTGAAACGAGGAGTAGGAATCTAGATTTGTGTTGCGCGGCGGTAGAGCTTTCAACTACTAAGGTCAGGGGTCGTAGGTTTAGGGTACATAATATTCGGCTTTTGGATTTTTCCCTTTACATGTTCTATAAGATCTTACTCAAGCGTTTTATCCGAAGGGGATTTACCCACGGAAAAAAATAAATTAAAAATTTGAAAAACCCCCGTCACAAAAAACACCTCCAAAAAGTTGAAAATAAATGGAGTTTGCCTTTTAACTTTAACGGTTGCATGCATTTGGCATGTCGGGGGACCCTAACTGGTTAAGCTATCCGTCATATTATCGGAACAATTCAAGGTCCCCCGACATGGCAACCGTTAAAGTTAAAAGACAAACACCATTCATTTTCAACTTTTTGAGGTGTTTTTTGTGACGGGGGTTTTTTAAATTTTTAATTTAATTTTTATTTTATACTTTTTAAAGTGATCTACTAGTCAAGCTCTTTCATTTGATACCCATATTGAGGAAGTTATGAAGAAATATGTATTCCGACATGTTGTGATGGCGGCCATCTTGGACCGATTTTTTTCAAACACTCCCGACTAATATACCTTTCAAACAAAAAAACTACATCCAAATCGGTTCATCCGTTTGGGTGCTACGATGTCACAGACAGACACACACACACACACACACACAGAGAGACACGTCAAACTTATAACACCCCGTCGTTTTTGCGTCGGGGGTTAAAAAAGAAGGTCTTAAGTACTTATTTCCAAATATGATTTCAACTCCACGGGAAATAAAATTTTATAGCGGTTGTCTAAATAAGCTGAATTGTAGTTCGGATCATATTGATGATAGTATCCTTCGAGGCTTTCTAGGCTCGTTTGTTACTATCGTCATCGTTCAACCCTTGGTACAGTCAGCGTCATAAATATCTTGACAACGCACTCAAAATGATCTTGAAACTCCCGTATCAAGAATAAATCAAACTGTAATATTGATTTATATGGTATTATTGATCGAACTAGAGGTTTGTACCAAATATCAGAACATGGGAAAGGTCGTGAGTTTATATCTCACTGGAGCGTTTCATTTTTTCCGATGTTTTTTTCGAATCAGAACAATCGGTCAAAAAATGAAATTAAGATCGTTTTGAGTAATGTTTTGAGTATTTTCTGGTCGTCAACATCTTTTTGATGCTGACTGTACATAGCTGTTAGGTTAGGTTGACGGTTTCTTGCCGGGGCTAGCCCGACGGCGTGCAAAGGCAACCACTACAGATTAAAAGAAGTACAGCGCTACGCCAATCAGTCTTGTATGGGTGAGTGACTGAGTCGTCTATATATATCTCTTTATACGACGCCGTCATTACTAACCCTAGTTTACAACCCTACCGTTGCACTGCCGGGTGGCTTATGTCGGTGTATATAGGTACAGAACAAAATGAGGGGCAGACCCAAGATTGGCTTGGCATCGTGCCAGAACGTAAGGGATAGCCCTGGGTCAGCCGGAGTGCGAGGGATATGTCGATGACAACCTCACCTCCAGCCTAGCACCACGACCCACAGTCGGCATGCGGTTTTAGTCGGTTCGAGTCCGACATAAGCTCCCCTTCCGGCTCCGGCAGGGGAGGTATCCGAGGGGATATCCGCACGAAAAAAAAAATTCCGGCATCCGTCATTAATCTTGTGAGTATGCAGCCTAAGAATAGCAGAACGTGTAGATATTTTAATTAAGACCTTATCCTACTATTAATTACGTTTAAGTCCAGATTAGACACAATGGCATACCAGAGTTTTTCATAGAAGTAATTATATATGTCGTACGTATTGAATATGACAGTGTTGTGAGTTATGGGCATGACCAAAATTAATGTTTTTTATATGATGATTGATGAGATTAAGTATCTATGTAGGTATATTTATCATCATATGCGACTGCCAAACGCGGTAGCATAAAAAAGCTTGGAATTTGGAGCATAAGATTTGGCTCTCTTTACCTACCGTCTCTTTACCGGCTCTCGAGAGCTGCTCGGAGGCCACCTATAGGAGTGGAACAAAATTGGAGGTAACAAATTGTACCACCGTATTCTTATTACGACTTCGTTTGATACTGAATGTCATTCTAATAATGCCTCTGCCTTGTAGATTAATTGAGTGAAGACGAATAGGCAATAGTCTTTTAACTTATGATTTGCAGTATTGTGTTTCATACTGGAGGTATTGAGGTAGTATCATCGCCATTACGTACTTTTCAGGATAGCTTCTTGATTAGCGATACTATCAAAATGCATTCAAAACAAGGTTCTTTTTTTTAAATCAAGAATCTGAATCCCGACTGGGAATATTAACTTTTTAAATATTCAATGATTGCAGTTTCATTTTTATCAAAATCACACCCATGATTCTTTTGGGTGATTATCGAAATTACACATTGGTACTTTCTCACTTCTTGGGGGACATTATTGAACATGTAATATAACAATATTATGCCAGCCTCGGTGGCGCGGGCATAGCGGTAGAACATTCGATTGCTACGCAGTGGGCGTGGGTTCAATTTCCGTTCCCGATCCAATATCAGAGAGAAATAGGGAGAGTATGATGATGATAATGATTATTTTACTTTGTTTCAGTCCAATTGATCCTCAAGCTACTACATACTGCGTCGTAGCTTCGCACAGAAAACACTACACCTCGCTATGTGCAGCTCAACACGACATTAAAATACATCGCCAGGAAAATAAGTCCAATCGCTTGAAACCCGACTCTGAAAGGGCGAAGGAGAAAATTAACGTAACTCTCTTGGAGCCTGAAGTTGATAACAAAATCAATGTTGATGACCCGTTTAATATATACAAAAGCAGTTACAATAGTGTTTTCAGGAGGAAGAAGTTTGGTGAGTTTGTTTTTTACGTTATTATAGGATATGTTAGGAGTTCGTAGATTCATAACATAACATAAACTCACGCCCATATTCCCCGAAGGGGTAGGCAGAGGTGCTAGCATCCACATTTCGCCAGTTTATGTTTAGGTCCCAATGTAATAGGTGGCGAGCCTATTGCCATTAACCGGGCACTTATAAACCGGCGATAAATACACACATAACTTCGAAAAGCATCGAAAAGTTATTGGTATGTGCCATGGTAAACCTGGGATCGAACCCGAGACCTCGCCTCAGCAGTCCCATACCACTAGGCTACCGCAGATTTCATAGATTCGCAATATAAAAAAAGTGAGTAGACACACAAACGTGTCCTTTACATTTTATTTATTTTGATTACACTTTACAACAAGGAACACAATCAACACAATTAGCAGTTCTATTACAGTAATTACTAATTAGTGATAAATTAACAAAGTCTCACGACATGGATTGCATCGAACGTCACAGGAGATCCGCACGGTGGCGCGCGGCGCGCGGCGCGACGACTGTCAAGCAAAAAAGGCTAGGGGGTAGTTCGCGCTCGTTTATATACCCTTCTGGAAGCCTAGGAGCCTACAACATATATATGAGTATGTATATGGGGTGTGTGAGGCCTAGCCATGATTGTCGGACCCAGGTTAACTGTAGATACCTAGGAGCCGGTTCACATACTGATTGACCGACGAGACACTGGTGCGAGCTTATCAGGGTTGAGGTTTCGTTATCAGTCATTCCTGTCAAGTCAGCAACAGGTATGCGAAGGGTTGGCAGTACGAGTATAATGCGGTAACGCCCCTGATGTTATAAATGGGCCACGTTAAACGGGTTGGGGAGGCACTCGTCAGTTTCCCTAGCTCGCCAGTTTCTATAACTGGTCAGTTTCATAGATTACTTCCCATCAGGTGGATCGTGTGCTCTGCCATCTCTGCCATCCTGGAATACTGAGGTAGGAGAGCAGTCACTGGCTTTTAATACAACCGTAATTGACATACAAAACAAAAAACCAAAATCAAACAGTGTCTTTATAAGAAAATCTGCAAGAATCCCTTTTCGTACTATGCAATTCCGGGTTCTTGAAAGAGTATTAACAAGGCTGTCAAGTTAGGTACCACTATTTTAAGGTCAATAACATCAGAAATGGTAGTCCGTATCTTCTATAGGCTGCGCATCTCACTCAGTTTTTCACCATCAACCATCAAACGGGTATATTCCCGGTGTCCACCACCAATTTGTCCACCACTGCTGGACAGAGAGACAAATTATGAAATTATGTCCCGCTGTCTCCCAGAGGTGGATAGAGCAACATATTTGGAAATGGTGCGTCAATTGACGGAAAAGATTCAGGTCACAAATATGAGAGCATTTTATTATTACCTCATAAATTAATGGTATATCTAATCTTGTGTTTAAAGTAGGTACTGCAAATTCATTCACAGGTCGGAGTACAAAAGTGACGGACGAAGACCCTGTAATTGCATGCGTTGGGAGCAGAACTCACCATCTTATTGAAAATTTGGATCCGAGCATCGTAAGACCGCTTTTATAGAAGCTATATCTACTTACATACTTGGCTACTGAATTTAGGCTACGGATAACAGCTAATCCATAGAACATGACATCGAGGAATAATATAAGTTCCTACTCTTATAGGTACCTACTATAACAAGCTTTTGCCCGAGACTCTGCCCGCGTGGGATATCGATTACTTAACACAAACTACGTAGCCTATGTCCTTTCCCAAGATGGAATCTATCTAAATTCAGCAGGTCATACGTGACAGAGTAACAGACGATAGATAGACAGACAGTCAGTTACTTTCGTCGTAGTATGTTCTTTTTAAACTATTGCGGCGTATACTCATGTTTTATAATAGTTCGGGACTTCACGCGATAAACTTTGGAAAACTTACTTTTGCCGACGTTTCGGGTGCGTTACAGCCAAATATAATTTCGTAGTATATTAGGAATTTTGGAAGCGCCGCATCGCTTATGTTAGCAAACCGCTTGTCATCTTTTTTAGTTATAAAAATAACAGATAAAAATATAAAAATATAAAAAATAACAGATAAAGATAACTGGTGGTATGCTTCTTCAGTTCTTCCAATCCGAGGAAAAGGGAGCTGAGGGGAAATAATTCCCTGTTTCTTTTTCAACTATTGGTTTTTTTTTCTTCCCAGACGTATTTTGTCAGCATATTCGGAGTAGCAAATGATCGCCGTTCCGGATCACTATTGGCTACAGGCAGTGTTCGTTCTCGAACATCTACCGCTAAGCGACTCCGAGAAAATGTGCCCATCAAAGTCGATATCAGGGGACGAAATGTGTTTTATTTTAAGGTAAGTTCGTTTTAACCGACTGTGACGAAGCTAAAAAATATTGGTTTACATGGTTACCTACATGTTTATATTTGTATAGTATGAACCTACTTATATTTTTTTAAACTATTGATTGATGGCACTTGGTGGAATTCATTGTTACACATATTGAGAACACTTGTACTTTTTCCACTGTATTTATTATATTACACCTGACCGGTTTCGCCTTACGGCATTCTCAAAGGTTTACATTTACTTTATTTTTGTTTACCTTTGAGAATGCAAGTGTTCTCTATATGTGGAACCTAACTATCTATGTTTATAATAGAACTGCAGTTGGATTTTTAAATGAAACATTTTTTTCCTTCTTCATCATCCTAGTGGTATCTAATCCCGGTCGCATCTGAAGTCCAGGGTTCACTTTTTTTAGAATAACTACGGGTTAGGTTGACCTACGATATTTTCCGTGAAATATTTAGATAAGTACTTAGACCAGCTGTTGGACTTTTTAGGGCTTACAACTACCCATAACGATTGCCATAGATGTCCATATATGACAAGGGGGCACGGAGGAGGTTTCAGGCGACTGGGACTACTACATAACTGGGAACGTGGTGTCACTTGTCTGATTAGTTTTATTTATTTTATTTCGTCAGGCGAGTCGGACCACTCGTAATTTTAACTACAAATCCATTGTTTAAGTACCAAATTTAGTGTAGTTAGTAGAAAAAGTGCTACAAATAAAAAAAAGTTTTTCATTAGTTAAAAAATTGGTGGTGTGGCAATACCCAAACAAAAACTAGACTATTTGCACTGAGCGAGAATCAAGCCCACGCCTCCTGCTTAGCATTCGCGTTCAGTACCGCCACGCCACAGAGGCTGTCAAAATTTTTTGGTCCACAAGCAGTTTTGGTAGTAATAGGTACCTACTACTTTTTTATCTATTGCAGACCACTCTTGGCTCCGGAGGTGGAGTATGGCTGACTTTATCGACATGTGGTGGAGCTGTCGATGTGGAAGTCCTGGTTAGCGGGAAAAGACTTCATTTGGTCAGAAATATAGGCAAGTAAATAAAACAAGTTTCTCAAGTGTGTAGGTTTTTTTTTTTTTATATATACAGGACACGTCAATTTGACTTCACCTCGCCTGATGTTAAGCTAAAGGCAAAGTCTCGGAAAGAGGGTCACCATCGTAAACAATTACCATGTTAACAGTGGTGGCACTCAGCTTGACGGCCTCATTAGATGCCTTTTCACGCCCCGCTTAAAGGACCCGGGACTGTAGGAAGAAGGAAACACGTGAGCTGGCAGGGAATTCCAGGTCTTAGTGGTGCGGCATAGGAATGAATCTCTGAAACGCTTGGTTCTAGCAGGTATACTCTGCACCGTAAATGGATGACATCTTACCCCTGCACGTGTCGTCCTGTGAAGGAAAGGGGAGTAATTGGAAGAGCTCGTCAGAACATTCACCATGGTAGAGACGGTAGAAAACTGCCAAAGACGCAACATCTCTACGCATCTGCAAAGGCTCGAGGGTGTTCGTGACCTCAGGATCCCCAATAATGCGGACCGCGCGTCGCTGCAACCTGTCGAGAGCATCTAATAAGTACTTTGCGGAGCCGTCCCAGAGATGTGAGCAGTATTCCACGCAGGAACGAATTTGGGTCTTGTATAGAAGACACCGCTGCTCCGGCGTGAAAAAACGTCTCACTCTGTTCAGGACTCCGAGTTTACGCGAGGCTGATTAAAAAGCCCACAACTTTTCTAAAGCTCATCCGATTTTCATCAAACATGTCTAAGAACACGCGCACACACACCTTTAATAAAAACAATAACTTGAAATCGCTTCATCCGTTCAGGAGCTATGATGACACAGACAGACAACATGTAAACTTAAAAAATCTCATCGTTTTTTTGCGTCAGAGTTTAAAAACCATAGGTAGGTACGTGAAACCATACCCGAGCGTATGTGGGATGCAACCCACTCACCGTTTCCGCTCGTGAATTGTGAGGATGAATTCCCTACCTATGGCAAACGGTGCGATGATTAATTCTTAAATGCTCTTTTATTCAGATCCTTATTCCAAATTCTTCGTATCCGCACCAATACCGAGTTCTTCCATTCAAGAAACAAGTGACGAAGGCTCTATCCAGTTCGACTCCAGTTCCGAAGAAGCGAGAATCAGATACGTCATCAAAGTAACACCGAGCAGAAGAGACAGGGTCAGTGCTGTTGGTATCGAGGTGATTATATATTTATGTTTATTTTATTTTCAGAAAAAAAAAGGTGAAAACCGCCTAAAACCGCACGTTAGAAAGGATGTCCTAAAGACGACGATCGGCCAGTTGGAGCTCGGAGCTCGGAGCTCTAAGTATTGGATAATTGTCAAATTATCGTACGTCGTACTTGTCAACGTGTTGTAACGTTTTTTTGCGCTGTCAGTAGTATTACTGGCAGTACAAAAAATGCCATTAAATTTTGAACTTTATTAATACAGGCTTAAAGTTCACCATGAAATGAAATATAATAGTGAAGTCTAATACTAAATATATTTTTTGCAGAATTATTGTGTATGGATAGCTAGTGGGTTTCGGATGTGTGATGGCAGTCGCTTCACGGATAATGTCAAAGTTCAGTCGTTTCGAATTTAAACTGAGAGCTCAACTGAGTTGAGAAAAGGCTCAGAGGATGATGGGCTTTACAGCATGTTCTTTTCGGTGCTAATTAACGTACATTGTTTTTCCAGCTAACAGCATCGACGACCAGGTGGGGGGTGTCAGCTCCAGAACTCTCTCAAGACGGGTCCGTCGTAAGAGAACTAAAACCGCGCAGATCCTGCAGATCTGTGGACGTAGCATTCTTGCCAGCGTCTCATAATGCTACAGATGTAATCAGGTACTTAGTTTTTTTGGATCTCCATCGAAATCTCTGATGCCTAACAAAGCTATGTCGCAGTTGGGAGTCAAACCTAAACGGAGACACGTGGTACGCGAACCCGGGCCATCTAGGTCTCTCTACGTCAGCTGGGACGCGAGGGATTCATTTCAGGTAATATTACACACTGGCTGAAGAAAAAAAAAGACTGACGACCTGAAGACCTAAGACAGCGTACGGTTTTAATAGGTTCATGTTCTACATAACCGTCTCCGCCTTGTGTTGGGGGGATACTCGCATGAAAAAAAAATGGGTAGGTAAACGAACACCGGGCTCCCGAGGTGAGAGTCTCTATTGCAACCGGGAACAACGCTATAGAGGTGATGTTCGGATAAATTTACATAACATAACATAAACTCACGCCTGTATTCCCCGAAGGGGTAGGCAGAGGTGCTAGCACCCACATTTCGCCAGTTTATGTTTAGGTCCCAATGTAATAGGTGGCGAGCCTATTGCCATTAACCGGGCACTTATAAACCTGCGATAAATACAAACATAACTTCGAAAAGCATCGAAAAGTCATTGGTGTGTGCCATGGTAAACCTGGGATCGAACCCGAGACCTCGTCTCAGCAGTCCATTACCCATACCACTAGGTTCCTTATTAGTCCTCGATTTCAGAGGAGATAGGTACATTTCAAAAAGTTTTTAAGTCATTCCATCCAAACGGTTACACCTCGTCTGTCTGAGCCAGCGGGCACGGCCGGGCATCCCGACTGACCCAGGGCAGTAGAAGGCCCCTCGAGTGTAGGATTAAGGCGTCCCCATTTGGTTAGTTCGAAATTCGAAAAGTTCATAACATCTTTTTTTTTTCAGATATTGTATCATGGCACGAGAAATTGTTACCGGAGCTAGCTTCACATGTTGGTCAGCCAGAAAAACATCTTTAAAAGGACAATGCATAGATAACGTGCAGAACACGTAAGTTTTTTAAGTTTAAGTGTAAGTTTTCTTTTATAGGGTTTTGTATCCAAAGGGTAAAAACGGAACCTTGTAACTAGGATTACACTATCTGTCTATCTGTGACCATGATAGCTAGACAGCCGATGACGTATTTATATTGCCGCCAACAACAAAATTACTAAAACACAGAATAATGTTGTATAGACAATATAGAAATCCCCTCGGATACCCCCCTGCCGGAGCCGGAAGGGGAGGTTATGTCGGACTCGAATCGACTAAAACCGCACGCCGACTGTGGGTCGTGGTGCTAGGCCGGAGTTGAGGTTGTCATCGACATATCACTCGCACCCCGGCTGACCCAGGGACATCCCTTACGGTCTAGCTCTCCTCGGGAGGGGGGACAACGGTGTCCCCGACTCGCCCCCGGAATGGGGAGGCACGCTTCTCAGCGCGCCGTCGCCGTGGCCTGCTTCTGCTGGCCAGGCCAGGCCAGGCCCGCGCTCATGGGGGACGGAGGTCAGTCAGTGCCCTGCGACACCCGAGTTGCCTGCGCGCGCCGTCTCGCTCGCTCGCGCTGCCTCTCCCGTTCCGGCGTCTCCTTCACGACCATTACCTGCTCGCTGAAGGAGACGCCGGCCGCCCACGCATCCGCACAGCGGACCATTGCTGTGAGCAGGGAGGCGAGGGTTAGAACTCTCACTCCCAGAGCCGCCACTAGCGTATAGACAATACCCAATGGTTAGGAACCCTTTGTGCGGAGCCCCATTCACATTTGGTCTGTTTTTCTGTCATACATTCTACTTATCTGGCAACATGAACTCTTTTTTTTTAAATATTAGAACCGAAATTACCCTCCAACAGTCTAACCCCTCCGACTAAGCTAAATTGCTTATGCTAGGAGTGGGCTCACGTCGGTAGTGTAATGGCCAGGATTCGAACTTTCAAGTTAATCCGACTCCTTAACCACTAAGCCACCGACGCTTCTTTCAATCTTCTTCAATTCAATTTTTAATTTTCAGGGCCCGCGTGATAATGCATAAAATCGTTGGATTAAAGGCGGGAAGGAAGTATGCAGTCCAAGTGGTAGCTGTAAATAGAGGAAATTCGGTTCCGTACGATATATTATATGTGGATACCAATGCTACCTGTAAAGATGAAAAATAAACTTAAACGCTTTAATTTAATAAGTAGATGTCAAACGATGGTTTAAAAGTGATCAAACGCCTAATAGAGATGTCTAATTGGATATTTTGGAAAGCAATATTAGTTATATAGTTATGTTATTAGTTATGAACTAATTATCACTTCAATAATGATACTATTATCACTTCAATTAGGATACAGGAATTTTAAGAAATAGTGAAAATGGTAGAAAAAATGTCCAAGACAAGATTATACATACTTATATACATATACATACAAAATGGACAGGGGTAACTGTCTTAACAGTGACGACGTAAGTAATTTTTTTACATAGTGAGTCCCATGGAATTCCCAATTACGGAATGAGTCCCATTTCATTCAACGCAGTATTTTTTTCTGATTCTAATGCTATTTGAAACCTACTTACGCCATTTTAGCTACTTACAGCAATTACGATTTCTGCCATCGAATTAAGTATAATAAAGAACGAACCATAAAAAAAGAACCATGCAGTTTTGCAAATCATCTTATAGACAATCTGTATGCATTAAAATTATTTGCTACCAAAAGTTTTTGTAGATTTAAAAGAACCCTAAAAGCGTTATATTAATAGAGACAAATTAATCTATCATCTTTATATAAATGAAATATATAAATTTGTATAGTTATACATTGTAAGATCAAATAAAATAATGTAAATATTTACAACACGTTATAATAATGGTTTACATTATTTGTATAAGCAAAACATTTTTTTAATTTATATTGTTTTATTGTGTTAATTTGTATAAAATTTGCTAGAGGTTAAGTACCTATGGATGAAATATTCTGATACTTACTAAACGAAGTTACTCCTCATGAGTTGTTGAACACTAAATAACCATCTTTACATTAGAATAAATTGATATGCCTATGTGCTATCCTCAAAAGATACCTAAAATAGGGCCCCTAAAACCCGATTCTTGCCGGCTTTCTTTGCAAATGCAGCCAGAGATGCATATTATAATAATAACTTTTCCACCGTCTTCCCGATGAAAATTTTCATTCGTCGCTGTCGCTACTGGCATATAGGGTATATTTTATGATGGGACTGTGGTCAACATACCTATGAGTGGGTACAGTCAGCGCCATAAGTAGCTTAACAAGTGGTAATTTATTGATTACCATAACTGTTAAACTGATTATAAAATTATAAACGTGCAATATAAGAACTTTGCCCTTAGAGGATTTTTAAACTATATACCTAAACCTCTGTGGGCACACGCACTCCAATGTAAGAAGGATTTTAAATATTTTTGGGTTAATCAACTTTTGGCGTTGACTGTACATGCCGGCAACTATCTAACTAGCCTTCGATATTTTTGTTCCTAAGCTAACTTTATTTGTTGGAACGGTAAAACAACTTTTAAACTTTCAAACCAACCGTAGTTAGGAACTCCATCATGTTTACTTAGGGCGTAAGGCGAAACCGGTCAGGTCTAGAACTGTAATAAATTAAACTCAGTGGAAAAGTACAAGTGTGTTATTCAATATGTGTAGCAGATTCCACCAAGCGCCATCAATCTTCAGTATAAACAGTCCATCATGTTTAATGTATCAAAAATGTAAAATTGAAAAATCGAAAACTAGCTTTATATGTGTTATTGTTAGAAACTCCTTCATCTTAATTCATTTGTACACGCGTTCTTGTGGAATGCAACCTGGACTCTAATCCTATTGCTTCGTATTATTATTATATTTCTTATTGGTTGTAATCTGTTACGTGTGATAAATAAATAAAATAAAAAAAATAAAAAATAACTATAAGAATAAGAATAAGAATAATTCATTTGCCTTTAAACATGGTAACATGGATCTTACAATATGTATAAGCACAGCATGTTTAGCAGCCTACTGCAGCATGCAAATTTTCAATTAACAATTTAATTTGTTATTAAAACTATTACAATAATATAAGAAATTTGACAAGCAATAATAAAATAGTGATGTATGTCAAATAAAAGAGTTATTATAATCGTAAATGTTTTATGGTCATAATCACATCTATCATAACATAACATAAACTCACGCCTATATTCCCCGAAGGGGTAGGCAGAGGTGTTAGCACCCACATTTCGCCAGTTTATGTTTAGGTCCCAATCAATACACATCTATCAATTTAATTTATTATAATTGAATTAGTTACTGTTATTTAAATGTCATGAACTCTTTTATTGTGTAAAAGCATTTATCGGTAAGCCATTTTTTTAAAGATTGTGAAAAGCGTGTGTGAGATAACTCTCTTTTCTCTTCTATAATGTCAAATGTATGTAGTTTTGATGAATTGAATAGATATGGATGGATAAGTGTAAGTATAACGGTTTAGTCAGCACCAGAAAGAAGAAAGAGAGCTCAAAATGATCTTTTTTAGTTTTTGCCTTTAGTTTTAAGATCATTTTGGGACCTTCTTCGTCAAGATATTTATGACGCTAAATGAACCTGCCTTTACTTACTGCCCCGTTTCACAAATACACCTGTATTATTAATGTATTACACCTCTGTGGCGTGGCGGTAGTGCACGCGACTGCCACGCAGGAGGCGCGGGTTCGATTCCCGCTCAGTGCAAATATTTGTATGCATGAATATGGCTATTTGCATTGGTCTGGGTGTTTCTATGTATAATATGTATATATTTACAAAAAAAAAGTATATAAGTATGTTTATCCGCATTCTAGATTCCATAACACAAGCTATAAAAGCTTACCATGGGTCTAGATAGCGTTGTGTAGAATGTTGTAAAATATTTATTTATTTATTTATTTATTAATATAACTGCCCTCTTTGACATTTTTAGCTGGACAATATTTTACAGGAATATCATTTTTTTTTACTTTTAAGTATTCCGTATGTTCTCCCACACAACATTTGCTATGTTTATGTCCCATTAAGACTCAAACTCTAAGCTAATTTCTACTATTTCATCTGTACATGGTACGAACCTATATAATTAATATTTAGAAATAGTTGACAAAATGTATAAGTTCCTATTATAATTGTCTGTAAATAAAATTAAATAATATTGTTTAGAAATTAAATGAATATAAATTATAAATTTATCATAACATCGAACTTGTTTCATTTATTTCATAATTTATTGTTTTTGAGGCCACGCCAAAAACTTTAGTGCCTAGCTAACTTCATCTTGCCGGGGTGCGAGAGATATGCTTTCGGCAATCTCACCTCCGGCAACCAAAGACCCAAGATGGCGTGCGTTTTAGTCGATTCGAGTCCGACATAACCACCCCCACCGGCCCCGGGGAGGGGGAGGGGGGGGGGGTAGGTGGAATCCGTGGGGACTTTTCGCACGCAAAAAAAACCAACCTCATCTGCAAGCTGATAGATGAGGAAGAGTCTACTATACTATCATCGAATACCGAGACACGCCCGATGTGATTCAAATTACCCATCTTATACATCTTGACGGCGACAGTGGAGTCATCTACCGATTTTCTTACGAACTATCGGAATCAATGAATGATGAGTGATGAGTGATTCCCCCCTGTAAGGGAAAGACTGTGGGTTCGAGTCCAGCCCGAGAAGATTCTTTTCAACAATAGTATTCAATTGATTATATTAATGAAATTAAAACATTAGAAAGAGCTTATTAAACTTATTGACAGCCTCCGTGGCGCAGCGGTAGTGAACGCAGCCGCTACCCAGAAGGCGCCGCCGCCCGATCGGGCTGGTTCGATCCCCGCTCAGTGCAAATATTTTTATGCATTTTGATGTATTTGCATTGGTGCCGGTTGCTAACTGCGGAGTGCGGATTTCGCTGAACTTCGATATTTTCTGTGAAGCGACTGCCATATGACCTCCACAACCCAAAGGCGATATCGAAGCATTGCAGTTAAACCAGTTGTTGGACTTTTGAGGGCTCCAACTACCCGTAACGACTGCCATAGATTTTCGTATGGTAACCGGGACCGACGGTTTAACGTGTTCTCCTAAGCACGACCAGACCAATGCAAATATCCATATTCATGCATACTAATATTTGCACTGAGTGGGGATCGTGGGGGCTTCACTTAACATTTAGTGTTTGTTTTATTGAAATCGGTTCATAAATAAAAAAGTTAATGTCATTATTAGCAAATCACGGTTTAACAATTTGTGATTGTGTGAATAGATCGAACCAATAAAACAGTACCTAACTGACAGTGAAGTGAAGAACTTCGAGGGGCAAGAGTTACTACATTGAGATGTAGTAACTCAGTAGTAGCCAAGTCAGGTCAGGTTACTGCAGATTCTTCGGCACAGCCAGATCTCGACAGAATTCACATTGTTCTCGAACGATGTTCTCTCGAATCCAACAGATTAGTGAGCAGCCGGTTCGGTAAAAAGACTCCTAAGACTCAAGTCTTTCTTAATTAATATCATCGCGCTATTATAATAAGGAATGGGGTAGAATGTTTTTATGACATTGAAGTTTATACGTCTATTTCACACTATGATTCCATGGTAACTGTTCAGGGGAAGTGCCTGAATGTTTATATTTAGCAACCTAGCGATGCACTGAGTGCAATTATTTTTAATGCGGCACTACCGCACTGTCGTCGGTAGATTTTAATTTTAATTTTGTAATCGTTTTCACTTGCCTTTGATCTAAACTGAAAAACGGATTATACACGTATAGTTCCAATTGCTGCAGTTTTATTTAATTTAAATTCGGAGTCTAATCCTAAACAGGTAACTGTGGCTAATGGTACCTAACCTTATTTCTGAGTCTTTGCCTTTAGCCTACCATCAGGCAAGGTGAAGTTAAATAGACGTGTTCTATATAAAAAATCTCCAGATCGTAAAAAGAAGAAAACACATGTGTGTGTCGAGCAATACAGTTCTTAACCGCTTGATAAAGAAATAAAGTTCCGAACCGCTTGGTGGGCTTATTTGTACCATATGTGAGTGACGGAAGGAAGGAGAGATTGTGGTGTGGTAGAAATAAAGAAATACAGCCAGAGAGACAACGTCTCTTTCCAACTGCAGACAGTATACAATGTTAGTGACCTGATGACTACCAACGCACGCCGCGTCGCTGCAATCTTATCGATTGAATCTAACAAATGTCTAATAGTATTTATTTATTTATTTATTTGTTGGAACATTAAACAGTTATGCGTTATACATTGGTATTACAAATTTACAGCAAATATCTGTTAGGTAAACGCATAACCCACACCAATGTCCGCAAAGTAATATTATAAAAGTGTGCATACAAGTACGCGAGTTTCTATGAGAAAAAGGTAGTTTGATTATTATACAATTAGTTGTTTACTATGAGGGCTTTAATGTTTTAATTGCTTCTACTCTAAATTTGAAGCGTGAGTTTGCGAATATATCTATATCTGCTAGGTGTGTGTTGTACGTCTCCACGTACAACACACAATCTTTTCCAGAAATGATAACAGTATGCCAGGAGAACCAACCTATGTATTAGGTATAGGATAAATGATATCGCTGCTCCTATTATATAAAAGAGACCAAATTAATATGGGTAGAGAAACACTCATAATTTTATCGGACCAAATAATTCGGCCGCGTGGACATCAACTCCACTGTCAATTTGGAAGTATCTACATCATTTGCTGGACACAAGCTTGCCAATATAAGGAATATATAGCAAAATGAGGCTTTAAGACTCCATCCCAGTCAATGCTGTATTTGCTCTCTTCACCACTGCGCCCCGCTCCTGTACCTGTGTGTAAGGCAACGAACAACGATGTGACTGTGGTCGATGGAATTTATCATAATCTGGAACTAACCACCATTGGCTCGGCAAAGAAGAGGACCACTGCTCACTGCTCAGGGCGTGCAAGGCTCCGAGTTTTCTTGAAACTATTTTGTGTGATACGTGACGTATTTTAATTTGTTCAGTTCGTAAGTGGTATCAGCATGTTGTAAGAATTTGGGAGGAAGGAAGAATATTTAAACCATTATAACTGATGAACATTGCTAGTCATCATAGAGTATAGTAACATTTAGCAATGCCTGTCGTGAGGTAAGTTGGTATAAATACCTGATAAAAACCGAATAAGAAAATAGAGCGTACCAAATAATTTTAGGGAATGACACTATAATCACACCCTAAAATTATTCGGTACGCTTTCTCCACACAACGTTGCTCTAATAATACCTACACCTACTGAGTCTTTCACTGCACTACCTTTGGTTGACTGGTAGAGAATGCCTATGGCATTAAGTACGCCTATGTACTTGTGCACGAAGTTTTATAAATAAATAAATAAATTATTGGAGTTTTAGTAAGGATCCCTATTTTTTGAAATTATAAAATACATAAATTATCAATGATAAAGCAGCATTTTAATGCCAAAATATTTTTGGCAAACGTACTGGTAGTTTTTGAGTTTCTTTTTTCGTTTATAAAAATACAAATGTTTCCTCGTATTAAACAACAAATATCATTTAGTATTTTGATGTATGGGAATACCGGATTTCTTGACATTTATGATAAGCTTTTGTAGTAGCGTGACGTAATAGCCAATAGCCTATAATCTTCGTCATTAAATGGACCATTCCACGGAAAAGAATTTTTCAATTCGAACCCGTAGTGCCTGAGATTAGCGCGTTCAAACAAAGAAACAAACTCCTCAGCTTTTTAATATACTAAAAATAAAGACAAAAGTACCTAATATATTTTTTTGTAATAAATATAAACTACTGAAACGTGTTCTTATTATAATTTTGCTAACATTATTTACCTAATAAAAGTTGCAATTTTGACATCCTAATTCACTTTGGTATTGACACCCGTGACGATAGGTTGGTGATTGCGTAGGAGTGAAATATAGGTATTCTTCAACGATAGTCACGGCACTAGGTACATCTCAAATGTAAGTATTTTTGTTGAATTTATGTTACATTTCATTAATTACTTGTTTAAATAATGTGTGTGTGAATTACTTAATCCAAAAAATTACAAATTCTGATTATTGTTGCATGAGAATGAGATACTTAGAGTCACGTCTGTTTTGTCACGAGATTTGTATGATAATTTTTTCTGAGATTCCTAAAATTCCATATCGTCACGGCAGCAATATTTTACGAAAATGCCCTTCTAATTAAATTATAGTAGGTAACTTTAGTCTTTATCAGGGGAAGTTTATCAAAAATATACGTTTTCAGTATTACATAGGCGTATTTTAAGTACATGAGCACTACTTACGTATTTTTCCTGGTATTTTATTTATTTTATATCCTTTATTTTATATTTATTTCATTTTTATAATCAAACGCACCTAAACTGAATTTGAATAATTAATTAAAAGCACTGAACTATTACTGTACAGGTCAGGTTAAAGGTAATCATATCTTGAAATTGGCAACACTGAAAACGATAACATACGGAGTGGCGAACTTAGCCCACCTAGTCAGATAATATTGCATCATTGTGTGTTTATCATAGAGTATAGTAATATACAGTGTTTATGTGTGAACATTAGTACCTACTTAATTTCTATAGTACGAAGCAACGCAATTTTTGTTTATATTAGTGCCGATGGGAAGACGAAAACGAACACATAACAAATAATGTACTCAAGGTCTGTATCATTTTGCCGCTAGCCGCTATTTATGTTCTCGGTCTTGCCGGTCTTGCTTACTCATATAACCTATTTATAGATTCATGACCAAAGCAAGAAAGAATTAACCTCTTCTTGATGTATTATTTTGTGTTTTGTTTCCAATGATTATTTATTTTTACTTCATTGATACTACTACTCGAGTTATCCTACACATATATGTTGCCAAATCAAATTTATTTTGTAATCGTTGTATGTACTTATAGTATTTTACATGGTTTGTTTATTGTGCATGAGTACTTATTTATCTTACGTATGTTTAATATACATTTCTGCGGTTAAATGTCTTACATAGGTCTTTACCTAAGGATATTATCTAAGTTGTGCCTGAACTAGGTACCGTTAACTAAGTCGTGAAAATGTGTAACTATGCAAATTAACACTAATTATATATTTTCATACAGATATTAACTCCTAATCGTAGGACAATTTTTAGAGGAGATTCCTCACGACTCGCCTACAGCACACACAACTTAGAGGTTATATGCTTGCTATAGCGTTTATCTATTTGTACTGTAATAATAAAAAATATAATCTATGTGTATGTGGGTCCCTTGTACGGGCCAATTGTAAATAGAGAAATTATAAAAGGTTACAATTGTAATAGAAAATAATGTCTAGAGTTAAGGTAATGGGTATACATTTGGTATACTTTTTGATCAATAGCGCAAATGTTGTTATCGCAAATAAATATTCAATGAAATGAAAATTATATCAATCGTGATTATGCAAAGGAATTATTTTCTTAAACGTTTAAACGTTGTTCGAATTAGTAATATTTGACCAAACGTTGTTGTGCGAAACAACGGTGAATCAAGGTAATGTAGTAGGATGATTTAAAACACAATAATAAAACAATATAGTACAATTTGGAGTTTATTTTAAGTCATCGGGCGCCACCTGGTTCTATAACCAGGAAATAAATTTGGATAAATTCAATTTAGGTAGAACAATGGAATTAATCTCAAAGGCAGTGAGACTTGAGTTACAAAATTAGGTCAATTTTGTCACTTTCATCTGGTTTAAATTAGGTCAAGGTCAATCTAAATTAAATCATTTTACAAAGAATCTAAGTTATAAGTTTTAGGTTATTAAAAAAAGGTTACGCGGCCACATTTTGCCCGTGAAAATAATAGAACTGTTTTACATAAAATAAAACAGATATTATATGCCGAAAGAAAGACAGTATTAAGTTGAAGAAGCTGTCTGTGATTTTTACCATATTTTACAGTGAATATATTTACAACTCACCTTTTTTAATCTGTCTTTCGTTTTTGTTACCTTACAATCACCACTGGGGGGCGCTGTTTCTTCTTACTAACGATGGTGTGCATCCCTATTGTCATAGTGTCTTCTCGCCAGCAAGGACCTTGCTCGAATACTGTCTTTCTTTCGGCATATAATATCTGTTTTATTTTATGTAAAACAGTTCTATTATTTGCCTACCAGAAAGACAGTATTAAGTTGAAGACCTGTTTGTTTTCTGCTGGTGATGGTAACTATAACGCTATGTGATAACTGTTAATATACAAAACAGTATTATTAAGCATATGATGTAAAAAGGATTAGTTATTAAGTATAACAATTAATCACAATAGAAATTTTAAACCAAACAACAACAAAGATGTCGTATGCTATGTCATATTCATAACATTAAATTGAGTTACCTAATTGAGACTTCCAGTTTTATCGACAAAAGATCGATGCTATAGGCATGTTTATAAACCAACCTTTGAAGGCCACTGCGGTTTGGAAGCTATTTAAAGCCGCATCAATGTGTACTGCATTTAAAATATAATTAATCATTCACCAAACTGAGTCCTGGTAGCAGCCCTTACAGCACCTCAATCTGAAGTAAAACGACTACTTACATTAGTACTTTCCGCTTCTACTAGAAGCATAATAATTGCAAGCATAACAAAGGAGAACTGCTTTATGGTAGGTATACTGAACCTAATCAGTCAAATATTATTTGGGCATCCCATATCTTCTCATCGTATGGGTTACTAAGGGATACAGTTGTTATCCATCTAATAGTATCAGCCCATGAGTATCCTCGAAAGCAACAGGCTGGCCTCACCTGTTATGTGGGCCTAAAAACCTGGCATGAGTGTCAAATAATACACTTCTATATATCCCATTTTGGGGAGTTTATGGCCTGGACTTTAACTAAAGCGGTAGCTTTTAGGATATGTTGAATGAAAAAGTCTTTAGAACAATTGTCTACACTTGTAGCACAAGCACAATATACTGCAGATTTCAATACAAAAAGCTGCAGATCTTACTTGTTAAATCAATAACATAAAGAATGCCATAATAATGTAATATACTATCATGGGTACCCTGAATGCTTAGATTATACATTAACTATTTAGACACAGTAAAGGTCACTACAACACAGAGTAAAAATGGCTACTACTTGAATGAAGTTAGAGATATTTTTATAGATTTCATAACATGCACACAATGACAGTTAATGGGCAATATGAAGCCGTCTTTTGTGCGATGAATTTTGTTAAAATATATAGTCAAAGTATAATTCCTACATACACCTACCAGTCTTAACTGTTACAAATATTTATATTTACTTCTACTTCTACTACTGTAAGGAACGAGAACAAAATATTTTGCTTTCCTTCATACTAGCATATACGTCTAGAGAGTGGTTGTCCGGTAACTACCAACTACAACTCAATGACTCCCTTCACTTGTGAAGGGCCATGTATCTGTTGAGGATCTTCCGCAGATCCTTTATTGGTAGTCAATTAGGGCTCTCAATCTGAGATCGACTAGCCCAATGTACTTATTATTTGTTTGACCCCCCCTCCCCCCCCCTTTTTCAAACAGGATAACCTCTTCATTTGTGAAGGGCATGTCCCTATTGAGGGGTTAGAATCTTCCGCAGATCCTGTATCGGTAAGGGTCTATTAGGGCTCTCAATCTGAGATCGACGGGCCCAAGTACTGATCCCACTGTGGGACTTATTTAGAATGTGTGTTCCCTTGGCATTGTTTAGATGGACTGAGCTATTAAATAGGGTGGGGAAAATCTCCCTCCCAACTGATACTTCCAATTTGACTGAAAGCCTTGCAAGAGGTTGCTGTACCACGTGGACGTGGACGATGGGTGAGTACCTTGATGTGAAGGGGTTTATGTTGCGTGTCTAAGAATCCATTTAACCTCTCTGGGAGGTAGCATGCCGTCAGTATAGTATTAATCTGCTCGGCTAATTGGGAAAGTCTACTGGACACCTCTAGACGGGTTAAGGGCGAGTGTAACCCTAGTTCCAATTGGCTATCTGACTGAACCAGTAACACATTCAATACCTAAGCGAAACTGCTGCATACACTGCAAACAATTCCTTCGCATTGGAGTACCACTTTTGTGGGTCTAACTCCAATTATCTGACAACATAAAGTTGTTCAACTGCAGTCCCCAGCCCGCGTCCGCCGCGTCTGTAGTGAGAAGGTGAGTCACGTGACCTGTGTATCTCATGTGCGCTGTGGTTCTCAATCCTGAGCAACCACTGTAATTCGCACCTCACTAGGGGAAGCAGAGCCTTTTTTCCTCTATTGGACTAACTATTTGTTTGACAAGATACAGTGTTGTTCACTGCAGTTCCCCAGCCCGCGTCCGCCGCGTCTGTAGTGAGAAGGTGAGTTACTTTTGTCTATGTATCTCGTGTGCTGTGGTTCTCAATCCAGAGCAACCACTGTAATTTGCACCTCACTAGGGGAATGCAGAGCCTTTCTTCATCTGCGATTGCTCTATTTGTAGTAATTTAGAAAAAATAAAAACAAAAATGCATCCTGAGACAATAAAGTTGATCATCTTAGTCATCAGGTTAACCTTAAGTGCCTTGTAACTATCGTACAGTCAAAAGCAAAAGTAGGATAATCAGTAGTTTAATTTATCGGATACCTATCTTATCTCTCAAACTTTTCATATTATACTAAACATTATTAAATACATCAATTTGTTCTCTAAGATTATAAAACTACATAAACATCCAAAAACATTGATACATTATTAGGTAATCCAATGTAGATTTATTATTATATTTTAATATTTTTGGATTAATGGAATGGACTTTTGATGTTGACTGTACCGCATGGAGGCAAGTCATATCCGGTAAACAATTGGTAAATATACCTCTTATCTAAAGGAATCCGTGTTACATTTTTAGTGATTTAAGGTGAATTCACTTATCAATCCAGCCTCCACTAAATGTCATTAATATATTTAAGGATAAAAAACTGTATTATGAAACCAATAAGATTGCATTAAACTGACAAGGTCAAAATAAAATAAAAATACTAAAGATTTATTTAACAAAAGGACCATAACCATGACTTGTCTCCAGAGGATTTCTGCAATCCATCTAGTTGCAGCTGCAATGGTATGAGTTGGTGATGAGAGGCTGAAAGGGAGGCTCTTGGAGGGAAAAATTATTTTCCATATAGGTATTACTCGCAGGAGCCTTAATCTCACAGAGATTATTTTATGCATAAATGTAGAAATGCCTGGGGCAATTCTTGTCATCCGTCTTCCTTTTATAGGAACTGACCTCACCTATTTGGGAGATCAACTGATATGTTAAGTTCAAATGTATTAATAAAGGTATCTGAGGTTAAAAATGGGATATAATGTCTCACCTGACCCTTTTCATTAAACATGATTTGAATGAGAAATAGCTGTTTCTCTAATTCAATTAAATTCCTATTGTTCTCTAATTTAATGTAATAAAAATGTGTTTATTTAATTAATTCCTATTTGAGTTATTTATGTATTACTTACTTACAATTCAAGGAGTTGCAAGATTTCTTAGAGGGACACCTATGTGACAACTTTCTTGCCTTAGGCAAGGTAATCAGGTCTTAGGCCTGGCGGGTTGCCGGCCCTATGTAAAATATAATAATCATAAAAAATAATGTTAAAATCTTGCATGTTAAGATATCATACATTAATGTTTAGTAATTTTTCTTTCAGATTTATGAGAGTCAATTTATAGAGATAACACTGATAACTAGTACTATTTTTTGTTTTACAATGTAGGTACCTACATTAGTATTTAGCTAGTTTTGTTTACAACTTAAACACTATGCCACCTTGGGACATCCTAAGAATTTTACAGATGGAACAAGACTGTAAAAATGCAGTCACCGGGCACTTGGGTTTGTTGTTTATTAACAAACAAGGTTTTAGAATGGCATGGATTGCTATAGTATCTTGCAAGACAGTTTTTATAGTTAATTGGTGATATAGATTGATGTATTTGTGTTATAGATCGACTGATCAGTGCCTGCCCTAACCTTTATTGAGGTGATCAAACATTTATTTAGTTTATAGGCCGGTTTTTCACCAGGCAAGTATTGCCTTGATGAATAATATAGACCCTCCAACAATTAAATCTTTTTAAATAATGAGGAGCTAGCAAAGGAACGATCTTATTGTTTTCGTTAACCTTTATTTTATATTTCTTAACAATAAGCTTGAAGTACAAGCTTGTTACATCAGTAACTAAATGCAGTGGGTTATTATTAAAATTATTAAACATTTATCTTTCTAATATATTGCGTTGCGGAATATAAGACAAAGTTCCGACCAAACTTTCGAACACGTTTCGAACGATTCGACCGTTGAACCTCTTATTCGGGGATAATGAGGTTAAGCTATCCTGATCTTCCGAAGATAAGGAACTGCTTTCGAATTTATTAGTGCTTCGCCCTCCCTCCGGAGCAACGATTTGGAGCACCATTGCTTTCATTAGTATGGTACAATATCTGTACTTACCTACCGAAGCTTTCGGAAGGAAACTACACTCAAATAAGATACCTTGCACTTATTTATGTAGCACTGTACACATACAAACGGTAAAAACAATGTAATTACTATATAATTCACTTTTTAATAACTTTTTTAAAAAATTTTCACCTTACGCGGTAAAAATCACAAAACGCTATGACAATAGGGATGCACACCATCGTTAGTAAGAAGAAACAGCGCCCCCCAGTGGTGATTGTAAGGTAACAAAAACGAAAGACAGATTAAAAAAGGTGAGTTGTAAATATATTCACTGTAAAATATGGTAAAAATCACAGACAGCTTCTTCAACTTAATACTGTCTTTCTGGTAGGCAAATAATGATGAATAATGAAATGAATAATGAAAAAAAAAACGAACCAAATTCCTTAAGAATTAGATCGGTAGAAAATCCATACCAGATCCTTAGGAAATCAATAGAGAATCCATCGAATATCAAGATCGGGAGTCGGTTCGAACTTAAAAGTTAGAAAAGTTCTAAAATGCTCAAGTGAGACTACAGGAGTCCCCCTGTAAGGGAAAGGTCGTGAGTTCGAGTCTCACTTGAGCATTTCATTTTAGCCAATGTTTTTCGAACTTAAAAGTTAGCATAATAAATGCTATAAAAAATTCATTCAAATATTTGGGCGCAGTCATCAAAATTCAATGTTTAAAAATGGTTGAAAAATCATTCATTGTTTCCAACAGTTCGTAAGAATGTTGGTAGATGGCTGCACCGTCGCCCTTATATACGGATATAAAGAGAAGGAAAATTTGGAATGATTCAAGTGTGGCTCAATAGCTCAGTTGGAAGAGCAGTCCCCCTGTAAGGGAAAGATCGTGAGTTCGAGTCTCACTTGAGCATTACATTTTTTCCAATGTTTTGCGAACTTAAAAGTTAGCATAATAAATGCTATAAAAAATTCATTCAATTATTTCAGAATCTTAAAACGTGAGATTACCATAACATTGTCGCCATCTAGTGACGACGCTTGGAAATAAAAGCTGCCTGCCAGCTTTTGTAAGTTACGAGTGTAACCGTTTTTTGTTCCTGATTGTGTATCTGTATAGAACTATAATACATTTTCTGTGCTATTAGGTACCTACAGTACCTACTGCATAAATTTAGATAAACTTGCGAATCTACATCAATGTTTATGAGAAGAGCCCTCAGCACCTCACGAGTGCCGGCCACATTGTGAGAGAGAAACCCTAGCAGATCCCGACTCCCGAGACTTGAGACACTTGTGTAGGATTAAGAGGTTTCCTTCCTTTACTACTCGTATTTATCTCCCTGCCCAGTCAAATCTGCCATGAATCTGTTAAAACAGCTTTAGATAATTGCTCTCCTATGGAGTTTACTGCACTTCTGGGCATGCCAAGGTCTTTCAGCTGGTTATATGCAGATTTCGCTGGTATACCTGTCTCTCGCATCCATTTCTACTGTTTATTCCCAGTAGTTCTACCAAAGGGACTAACAGCGTATAGATTAACTGCATTATCGGGTTTTATTCACTCATTTTGAAGATCATGCATGTTTAACCAAAATTCGAAGTAAAATACTTAGGCCCGTAGTCTAGAACGACACTCAGCCTGAATCACGATTTATCTGATGACAGATTGATAGTTTGACACAATATGGCCAGTACAATCTGTCCTCAGAGTACGGGCCTTAATCTCCATACATTCAGCCCTGTAAGTAGTTCTAAAGTAAAGCCAACGAAGCGAGAGAAAAAAGGTAAACGAAGTTTCAGCGGTTCCAAAAATTTTTATTTGAAAATTATTACATATCACTTCAAACTCATTACAGACAGGAATGAAATCGCGACAAAACCTAGCCTATATCCTTTTTCAAGGTCTAATCTACCCCTATACCAAATTTCATCCAAATCGGTTCAGTGGTTTAGGCGTGAAAGCGTAACATACAGACAGACAGACAGACATACAGACAGAGTTACTTTCGCATTTATAATATTAGTATGGATATATGAAAGTACTAGCCTTTGCCCGCGGCTCCGCCCGCGTGGATGTCGGTTATCACGACCAAACATAGCCTATGTCCTTTCTCATGGTTTAATCTACCCTAATACCAAATTTCATCAAAATCGGTTCAGTGGTTTAGGCGTGAAAGCGTAACATACAGACAGACAGACAGAGTTACTTTCGCATTTATAATATTAGTATGGATGAATTGGTTATGGTCAATACCCATTCTATGAAACAAAATGTCCTAACTATACGTTATCGTTTGCGTAGTAAAACATAAAAGTCATTGATAAAATATTTAATATAATATATCTGTTTGGGGGCTTTATCACAATCTGCTATTCTACAAACGCGGACGCGTCAAGGACAACCTGGCTTAGTTTTGCGCAGTGATTCGAAACACAAATAAGAGGCACTTAGGAATCAACTGTCTTTTTTCACCCTCTTTTATGTCGATGATGAGTTATTAACTAGTAATACTTGTTCTAGATGATTTTCCTAAATTGAACCCCGACACAAAAACGATGGTGGCTCTGTAGCTCTCGAACGTATTTCAATTTGGTTAAATGTTAAAGGTGAATTAGTGGGTATATCATTATCCAAGGTTACACATTTTTTCACAGCTCTCTCAATATATCATATCCAACGAAAGAGCTTGGCTATAGTCTGGCAAGCTCGTTCGTGACACTCCCATGGTCTGCGGGCGCGGGGGACGAAAGACAGCGGGGGGAGTAAGAGACGAGCGCGGGGTGGAGGCTGGGTCTCGGCCTTACTCCGAAAAACGAACGAACGTTCGAACGAACGACGACCCGAACGAACACGATCCATTAAAGTTACTCCGAATACCTTTCGTTGACGACTGACGGATTCCGCCGTTTTCGTAATCATAGACAAACGTTCGAATCTAATTAAATAGTTTGGACCAATATACTTTAAAAATCTAAAAACCGTTAACAAATGAAAAATCAAAAAATATAGTTGTATTCATATGAAAACAGTGTCAAATTAAAATATGAATGAGATTTTGGTTCCAAAGTTACCGATAGATCACCAAAATGTAATTTTTCAAGGATTTACGTGATTTAATGTGAACGAACTTAAAAACCCTTGTGCCATAATATTGTTCTATGGTTTTGGTCCAACAATAAAAATATCGCCATTTTATTCGATTAAAATTCAACTCCAAAAGTCTTACGATAGTTATATAGACGTCGTTGAATTTCAAAAAGGGTAAGCAGGGGTAATGGCGCTCACCCCTGTAACTCTGTCAAAATGCAATGTAGCAACACGAAACGCCGAGTGAGATACGCGGGGTAGAGGCCTCTAACAGATTGGGATGCAAACGGCCAGTCAACGCATGTCATGCGACTGTAAAGTGCGTTTTTTTATTGTGGCCGCACTGATGTCATTTTTGGTTACGTGGTGTTGTTTGTAAGTTAAGAACTATGGTTGTTAATTAGTTTTTACTTTTACTTTTCTGACAGTAAAACTGCAATTTTGTGATAATAAAATAAATTTTCAATAAATGGGTATGGTTTCTATTTATTTTAAAATTATTTATAAAACGACCGTTTGGGGTTTTACCGCTCAGCCGAACGCCATTACTCCGTAGTGACTTATTATACAAGAAAGTTCTTCGGAGAGTTATGACGAAGACGACTGTGATGACGAAATGAATGCAGACGATAAAAATTATAACAAATGTATTATGTGCGTGGAATTCAGAAAAAAATAACGAGTTGTGGTATCGCTGCACCATCTGCGTCTACCAATTTGTTATTGTAGGCTTTACTTTTACTGTATAAAAATACAAGGTTGATCTCATTAATATATTTATTAAAATGCACCTAACATAATACATTCTAAAAAAACATGTCGTAAACATCACTCATAACTCTGAGCGGCATTACCCAAAAGGCAGGGGCAATGCTGCTCAAACGTGTTTTTTTTTAAGTTTTGCTACTACTAGTAGGTAAAAGATATATGCTTTTGTTGTTGAAATGTTGATTCCTCGATAGTTAAAGACTTTGTTACATTTCTTAATTATGATTTTTAATAGATATTTTAAAAAATATACCGTGTTATAAGTGAACGCCATTCCCCCTGCTTACCCTAATAATCCGCAAGATTACTTGTCAAACAGCGACTTACAACGACTACGAAAACGTCAAATGTATTTTGGGAGTAGGTACACTGACAACGATCGACAACGTCAGTGTCAAACGTACGAAGACGGATTCGAAGCCCGACACGAAACACTTTCGGGGTAGCTAAATGACAGAAACGTCAACGGATACGAATAGTTTCGTTTTTCGGAGTAAGCCCCAGCCGTCATTCAGTTGCGCGTCGTCGCTGTTGATGGCAACACATATTGAGTACGGTCGCACGTCACAAAACGCACACGATATTAATATATGAAGATGAGTCCGCCGATAGGCAAAGTTATTGGACGTCAAGCTAAACAAATTACTTACAATGTATATAACTACTAGCTGTTGCCCGCGGCTCCGCCCGCGTGGTTGTCACTTATCGCTAAATTAAGATTTAAACTATCCTATCTCGCAAGTTGGATCGAACTGCACATGGTGTGCGAATTTTATTATAATCGGTTAAGTGGTTTAGGAGTCCATTGAGGACAAACATTGTGACACGAGATTTATATATATTAAGATTTTAAAAATCGCAAAGATGATCCAGCTTCGTTTGAATATCAAAACGATGTTAATTTGGCAAACTTAGTGGCTAATGTTACAGGTTTATCGAATACTACAGTTAGGAATATTGTTCGCCAAGGAAAATTGCTGTGTGAAAATGATGGTACTGCTACTTTCAAAAATTGCAAAGAAACGTATTATAATTGATAACTTTACGGAAGGTGTTATTCGGAGGAAAATATCACAATATTACACCGTTAAGAAAGAGGTCCCTACTTTAAGAAAAGTAAACGCTGATTTAAAGGAAGATGGTATATTAGACTGTTCTCGGGAGTATTTAAGAAATACTTTGCGGAGGCTTGGTTTTACATATAAAAAATGCCAGTCCAAACAAAAACTGCTCATCGAGCGCCCTGACATTACGTCTTTAAGGTGGCACTATCTTTTAGCTATCAAAAAATATCGAAATGAAGGTAAAGCAATATTTTATCTCGACGAGACATATATTATGTCAATCAATCGCATACTGTGTCTAACTGCTGGCTATCTACCAATGAACGTGGTATATTGACAAATATTGGCAAAGGACCTAGGTTAAGAATTGTACATGCTGGTGGACGAACTGGGTTCGTTAAAAATGGCCTGTTGATATTTAAATCGCATTCCAAAAGCGGACGGAGATATGAACTCGGAAAATTTCGAAAAATGGTTAAAAGAACAACTGCTGCCTAACATTACAAGTCATTCTGGAGATAGTCATGGGTAACGCAGCGTACCACTGTAAACAAATTGAAAAAAAAACCAACAATTAGTTGTACAAAAAAGGTAATGCAAGATTGGCTAACAAAACATAATGTTCCATTTGACGAAACGTTGCGTAAATGTGATTTAATTATTTTAATTAACAGCCAAACATTACCAAAATAATATACAGTGGATGAAATTCTAAATCAGGGTGGACACACAGTACTTCGTTTACCTCCATACCATCCCGACCTCAATCCCATCGAGATGGTATGGGGTGATATAAAAGGCGACTTAGCAAGGAATTATGTCAATTCTACATTAGATCAGAAGAAAGACGCTCTTGCAACCATGTTTGCTAATTTCACTGCTGAAAATTGGACAGGTTTATTATATCATTAAACGATGATTCTGATAGTTCGGATTACGACAGCGAAGATAGTTCGGAACACGACATGGACTGTGATTAAATGATGTATGTTTATTCTGTTTTTTTTTTTATAAGATTGGTATTAAAAATTAGAACAAACTATAAAATGTTTTATTTCTCAGATTTTTTCAACTACTTACAAAAATTTACAATGCTCCTATTTTTTATTTTTTTTCCAAGTAGTAGTAGTTTTTTTAAACGCTTCACGCGATGAAAGTCGCGGGCCAAAGCAAGTTATATAAAAAAACAACATCAATCAATTTAGACAATGTAAGATATTTCACAGGGATATTTTTAGACATATTCGTAACGTAATTAGTACCGTGTGTAACGGTCATCGATAATTACGTCCCCCACCACCCGCGCGGACCATGGGAGTGACACCAACGAATTTGTCAGGCTATAGTAGAATAAATTACGGAGTGTAACGAATTATGACGAATTTCAAATCCAAGATGGTAGCAAGGTGGCAACCATAATGGTGAATTTCCAGTTTTTCTTACAATTCCCTCAATATGGAAATGAAATGACAGAGATTGAATAGTAAGTAAGTAAATCAAATTAGGAGGTATAATTTCAAATGAATTAAGAAATTAACAAGCACCGTCACAAAATAACTCCAATTAAATTAATAAAAAAGGTAAAAAAAGAAATTGTGTTGTTGTGACTCAAGCGATGTCGTGAGTGGATAGTTCTGATGACATGTCGAAGTACTTTACCAGTTAGGGTTACGCGACTTACAACGTTTGAAGTAACTTTAGTCGGTTAAGAAATAATGTGGTACATATTGCTATATGTACCACATTATTTCTTAACCGACTAAAGTTACTTCAAACGTTTTTATTTAAGGTGTATTGCTATACACCTTAAAACTTGATTATTAAAATCGATTATAACAATTTATTTCAGGTACTTATCTACTACTATCGACTTCGATACTTTTAACTGCAAGCAGATATATATGCAAATATGGAAATGCAAACAGAACAAATCAGCCAAAAAGAAAAAGACGAAAGGCTATTTAACGCCCTCAAAGAAAATAGCCCATTAGATAAAAGATTGAAGCAAATCAAGCTATGTTTAAAAGCTGGAGCAAATATCAATGCTGTTGATGTTACTGACAATAATAATACACCTTTACATGTTGCCGCTCTCAAAGAAGATGTACCAGTTGTTAAACTTCTATTGGCAAGTGGAGCTGATATTTACATTACAAATAATAATAACCATAGTGTCAAATATATAATTGAACACCTAGGCCAGCCAAACGGCGAAAAGTTGTTTAATATTTTATGTAATTATTTTGGTTACATAAAATTACAAGGTTCTGCAGTGGCTAGGGGAGAACTATACGAAACCAAGTTACTGTGTTTTATATTGTTTATAGCTTTGTTTGATAAACTGATTAAAATTAAGAAATTTATGTTAGGAACAAATGTAGATGGAATTGGTGCTCTTGATGATATTCTTTTTAGATACAAAACAGAAGACTCACCAAATTCCAAAATTTTATTCATTCAAGTAAAGCATAGAGAAAATGAAACATTGAAAATTAAAGATTTATTTGACCCGAAAAACGATATTAGCTTACATAAATTTCTTATAAGCTGCTTTAAAATAGTAGAAAAAATTTCTATTGATAATGCAAATAAAATGTTTCAAGGCTACTTTAAAAACGTAGAATGCAAATATATCATATACACTTCTGCGAAACTAAGTAATGAGAACAAAAAACTTGGAATCTTAATCGAAAGTTATGACGTGGAAGAAAAATTTATTAACACAGAAGGTGGTAGTATATTTACAATAGATTATAAAAATGAATTTGTTAATATTGATAAGTTTGTATTAACTTCCACTAGATCACGTGCTACCTTGTTAGCACACATTTTTTCCAAATTTATATTTCAAGAAAAGGATAATTATGAAAACATGATGATAGACAGTTTAATAAAACAGTTTAGGATTTTTTTAATCAAATATGTTGTAGAAGTTATAGAAGTAAAAAGTAAAGAGTCAAATAATTTAAAAAGGAAGACAGAGAATGAAAAAAATAATGAGAAAAAGAATGAGAAAAACAATAAGAAAAATACTGAAATAAATAATGAAAGAACTAATGAGAGAAATAATGAAAGAAGTAATGAGACAAATACTGATAGAAATAATGAAAAAAATAATGAGAAAAATACTGAGAGTAGTTTTTATTGCAGTTGTAAATTTCAAACGTCGTTTTTAACAAATGATGATGAATATTTATCAATTATGAGATCGGAAATACGTAAAGAACTAGCAATAAGAATCAAAGAGGGGTCTTCCGAAAGTAAAATGATTGAAGTAGAAAGAAAAATGAGAGATGATACTTTTAAACTACATATAGATTTCAGTAAAAAAGATTTTTTAGTTCATGGAAGTAGTAAAAAGAAATCGGACAAAATTGATCATTTTGGTACTATATTTAAACATTTATTTGAACATTTTCAAATAACTGATTCAAAATACGAGTACGCTTATATTAGGATTGACCACAATTCCTTTGGCCCGGAGGAAAAGATTCAAAGCAAAGACTTAGAAGAATATTGGCTAGGGGGACTAGTTGGTAATTTACTAATATTTGATAATGAAACTGAAATGCTCAAATTCAATTTAAATAAACAAGATTTATCTGAAGATAATATTAGCATTTTAGAAAATTTAGGTAATGATTGGAAACCCGAGCAACTCAGTAGGTTCAGGTTTGATATTAACTCTTATAACTTTCCAAAGTTGACATTGAAACCGTCAGCGCACGATTATAAAGTAGTAAAACATTTTCTGAAGAATGTCAGAATTTTTACCAACCAACTAAAAGAAGATAAGTTAGAAGACCATCTAAAAGACAAAATATATAACTTTTTTAGTAAGAAACAATCTTACTCTATTTTTAACCGTCTTAAATGTAATGTTTTGTTCTTGAGAGTTCATGAAATCATACAGAAATATTGGCAAAAACGAGGTTCTGATTTGTATTTAACAGAGAACTGCAAATATTATGATCAAGTAGAACAAGAGTTATCAGAAGATTCTATAATTACCCTTATTCATATTGCCTGTTGCACAAAAATACAAAGTGCTCAAGTAAAATTCGAAACAGAAATAATTGAGCGCATGGGCTTGAACATTTTTTTCCAGGACGGAACAAAAAAAACTATGGTAATAAATTCAGATGATATTGATTTCTCCTGCATCAAAGTAATTCAGTATTTAGAAGCAAGTGACGAAAAGGGTAGATATATATTCATAGATTTAAGTAACGATTTTATACAAAACTATTTTGAAACTTCATTAAAAGCCTTAGAATGCTCAGAAATATCACGTACATTAGTGGTAATAAGACGAGAAAGTACGGACAGCGACTATCAAAAATTATGTTTTTTAACAAAAAGCATTGAAGATAGTTTTGTAGAGAAGTACGCACCACATTATATTTACAAAGATAATGCACACAGTTTTAGTAACCTTGCAGTTGAAACTCGGGAAATTATTCAGCAAAGACAGGTCGCATTTCAAGGAATAGATGGCACTCTAATAGAATTGTTAAGTTATAAGAATGATTATTATTCTTTGAAAGATTTTGATCTTTTTAGCCCGAATTTTCTACGCAAAATAATTCGAGGCGAACCAGTTGTTATAGGAAAGGAATTAACTGATCGTTACGATGTAACCGTACATAACTACATTAACCGATCTTTAAGTCAATTTATACAACTAAGCCTAAAGAAGGATAGTAGTACCGAAATATGTTTAGTTGAAGAGGATAATTTAGATTCCTTAACACCCCTGACAAAAGATATAGTAGTGATAACAGACTCTGAAGAAACTTTTTCACATATATGTAATAAACACGGGGATAGAAATTTACACTGGTTCACAAAAATCGTTGTAAATGATTTGAAGTACACAATATGGCGACAATCACGTGGTACCCTGGAAACCATAATGAAACATGTAGATAGAAATCCAATTTTACCGGAAATACTTCGTAAGAATATTCGAAATAGAAAAGAAATTACGACACTTAAAGACATAAAGGAAACAGTAGTAATTATTACCGCTGAACCTGGAATGGGTAAATCTACTTTTCTAACTCATTTATCAATGCAAACTAAACTTCTTCACCCGAATTATTGGGTAATAAAAATAAATTTACTTGAGAAACGTTATCTTGACCAATTTTCAGAATGGCAACAACAATGTCTAGACATTAATTTAACAGTAGCAATGAAGTTTCTGTACAGCACGTGCGATAAAAAATGTATCAAAAATAACGATAGCTTCGAAAAGATTTGTGCACTTATTGAAGTAAAAAATTGCAATGAAATATATATCAATGACTATGATAATAAAGATTTTCCTGGAGTGGATATGTGGGCAATAAATCTATTTAATTATTTTTACAACAATTACAAAATAGTCATGCTTTTTGATGGTTTTGATGAAATCAGTCCAAATTATGCTAATGAAGTAATACAATTATTATGTACTCTGAGAAGCTCTAGAGTTGCACATTTGTGGGTCTCTTCTAGACCTTGCAAATATCTCAAAAAGTTAGAATTAACCTTAGAAACATTTTCATATAACTTAAATCCATTAACCTCTCATGAACAATTGAGGTTTGTACAAAATTTATGGTCTCAAAATGATAGCCAATATTCTTTTAACACAAAAAAATATGAGACACATACTAAACCTCCTGTGGATCCATTGTTTTCCTATATGTTAGCTGAATTTAAAGACGATCCGGACTTTATGAGTATACCTTTACATCTAGTTATGCTAGCAGAAATTTATGAACATTGGTTTAGAAAATATATGGATGATAACTGGAAAAAAAATATAAAACTACAGAAAATAAATTCAATAATGCTGTATGAAGAGTTTATAAATATAAAGTTTGATATTCAATACGAAGAAGGAACTCCAACAAAAAAAGTAACGAACAAACAAAAAGAACGAGAAAAATATTTAAAAAAACATAAAAAAGTAGCTGCTTACTTGATTTTCAATGAAAGTGTTTTTCTTTCGGAAGATGACGTAGAAAGTATACAGGATATAATTGAAGATATTAAAGCAGATATTGAAAACACCGGTATTATTTATTGCATAGATGATAATCTGAAGTTTGCTCATTACACTTTTGCTGAATACTTAGCCGTTGAATTTTTATTCGATAAATTATCAAAATCTCGTAAATGTAACACTTTGTTGTGGCAATATTTAATCGACGATATTTTGATTAGTGATAAACCTGGAGTACGAAAGTTTATAAATAGTAAATTAAAAAATGATCAATTTAAAATACTCAGTGAGTTAAAGACTAAAGATGAACATATGAGTACGGTGTTACGTATTTGGTTAAGTCAACTATCCTATTTTTCACATAATGCATTGTATATTGCTTTGAAGGAAAAATTAGATCACATTGCTATATTACTTATTGAAATCATCAAATCTATTGTAAACCCCAGGGATTTAACTGCCTTTAGATCAATTGTCTACAGATATTGTAATAATATTGTTTGTGTATTTTGTATTGCCTTTTCTTTAAGAGGTGAAGCATCTATAATTATAAGTTTAATAGAATTATTCAGGAAAGTAGAAAAAGACTTGGTCGACAGTCAAAATTCAACCGAAACATTAAGACTAGAAAAGATAGATTGTAGATGTATAAAAGCAATGTTAATTCTTAATGAAAACATTCACCTGTTATGCCGTGATAAGAAAGAAGGCCATAGCTGCCGATTTTGTCAAAAATGAGTTATTTACATATTCGGAATCAGCAAAGAAAATGCTACCTTATAGTCTTACTCCCAAAGCTGTAACTTGTATGAGAGCAGAGATAACATAAGGATTTTAGCCTTATCTACGAAAAAAATTCATGATTTTGACTTTAAAAAGCCATAATTACACAATAAGGGCCTTTGAAAAAATTATTTATTTATTTATTTATTTATTTATTTATTTGATTATAGACGAGCAGCATTGAGCTGATGTGTCTATGTCACAGTTCACACTTGTTGAAGAACAGTTCAATTTATTCACTACACTTGATTGTGCCCATAAATATTAGGTAAGTTTGTTTGTTTGTAACCAGTGGTCCAGTCTGTTTTTGAAATTGTTCACTGAAGTGGCAGTAACAACATCCTCGGGTAGTCTATTCCAATTGTGAACTACCCGGTTACTATGAAAGTGGTGTGCAGTGTTTGTGTTTGCTGTTGCACGGGTTATTCTCAGGCTATGTCTTCTGGCTGATTTAGTGGGAACTTTTGGTATGTAAATTGTCACCTCGAAGGCGTCTCTCCTGCAGGGCGGTAAGGTGCAATGCTTCTAGTCTGTCCATGTATGTTTTACGGCGTAGGCAAACAGGGAGTTTCGTGGCTCTCCTTTGCACACTCTCTAAGAGGTCAATATCCTTTTGGAAGTATGGACTCCAAATCTGGCATGCGTACTCCAGAAGAGGTCTTATATAGGTTTTATATATTTTCAGGAAAACCTCCACACTTAAGGTTTGGACCCTACCAACCCTACTTTGACCAGCAGGCCCCAGTTGTTGTCAAGATTTGTACCAGATGTTGACCATTAATAAAGAAAGTGAAATAAAAACTTAGTACATTCACAAAAGCAAACGTATTTTATAATCAACTTTATTAAACTAAATTAAGTTCAGTCGTAACAATCACAATAGTAATTTTTAAATCTAAAGGGCTCATTTTCAAATCTTCGGTCAGAGTCGGTCGATTGTCGGTTTTGATAATTTTAGTGATTATTTTAATCTCTATTAACTGCTCTTTTTTAATAGGGATTTCCTTTTTAGCCATTGCAATTTATCCACCGACTTAGCAATCGTTCCTCATCAGGTGTCATTTTTTGTTGAATGGGATGTCTCATTTTTAATTTATTTATCATTGTAGAATGGGGTATGTTATATTTCTGACATGTTTCTCTTATTTTGTTTCCCGATTGTATTTCTTTCAGCGCTTCATAAATGTCGTCCTCACTGTACCGAAAGAATTTCTTTTTTTGGTGGCATATTGTATCTAAAACAAGAAAACAAAACTCATATCAAGAGAGTTTGGTCAATCATAGGAGCTTTTGTTTTGTATGAACTACCAATGTCAAACCACTGGTCAACTGATGGAAACAAAAACAATTAACCCATTTTAATTGATTGTCGAGTTCGAAATCATATTCTGGACACGAAACAGTTAAAAAAAGTAAAAATAAACTTAATTAGGTATTAAGAAAACAAAAAACCCGACTGCAAAGTAAAAATACAACTGAAAAGCAAAAAAACAAGCTCTACATTTCTTTTGTGACTTTATTTAGCTACTTACGGTTTTACTTTCTCTTCTTTAGCATTACATAAATATGTGAATAAACATGACTATGAATGTTGGAAAAGTATTTGCAGGCGAGAATAAGCTGTGCCAAGCCAGTGGTGGTTTACAAAGTAGCAAAATGTGAGAAAAACGATTTAACAGCTTGTTCCCGCTTGCAATACTTTTCGAACATTCATAGTCATTATTTATTCACATATTTATGTAATGCTAAAGAAGAGAAAGTAATGCAGTAAGTAGCTAAATAAAGTCACAAAAGAAATGTAGAGCTTGTTTTTTTGCTTTTCAGTGTATTTTTACTTTGCAGTCGGGTTTTTTGTTTTCTTAATAATTAAGTTTATTAATAATATCATCGCGCTATTATAATAAGGAATGGGGCAGAATGTTTTTATGACATAATAATATACCTATAGAAGTTTATACGTCTACTTCACACAATGATTCCATGGTAACTGTTCAGGGCAAGTGCCTGAATGTTTATATTTGGCAACCTAGCGATGCACTGAGTGCAATTATTTTTAGTGGGGCACTTCCGCATCGTCAGTAGATTTTAATTTTAATTTTGTAATCGTTTTCACTTGCCTTTGATCTAAACTGAAGAACGGATTATACACGTATAGTTCCAATTGCTGCAGTTTTATTTTATTTAAATTCGGAGTCTAATCCTAAACAGGTAACTGTGGCTAATGGTAACCCTATTTCCGAGTCTTTGCCTTTAGCTTACCATCAGGCGAGGTGAAGTTAAATTGACGTGTTCTATATAAAAAAAACTCCAGATCGTAAAAAGAAGAAAACACCATGTGTGTGTAGAGCAATACAGTTCTTAATCGCATGATAAAGAAATAAAGTTCCGAACCGCTTGGTTCGAGGTGGCATTATTTGTACCGTATGTGAGTGACGGAAGGAAGGAGAGATTGTGGTGTGGTAGAAATGGAAAAATACAGCCAGAGAGACAACGTCTCTTTGCAACCGCAGACATTATACAATGTTAGTGACCTGATGACTACCAACGCACGACGCGCCGCCGCTGCAATCTTATAGATTGAATCTAACAAGTGTCTAATAGTAAATACGTAAATCTTTTCCAGAAATGATAACAGTATGCCAGGAGAACCAACCTATGTATTAGGTATAGGATAAATGATATCGCTGCTCCTATTCTATAAAAGAGACCATATTAATATGGGTAGGGAAACACTCATAATTTTATCGGACCAAATAATTCGGCCGCGTGGACATCAACTCCAGTGTCAATTTGGAAGTATCTACATCATCTGCTGGACACAAGCTTGCCAATACAAGGAATATATAGCAAAATGAGGCTATATTATGACTCCATCCCAGTCAATGCTGTATTTACTCTCTTCACCACTGCGCCCCGCTCCTGTAGGTAGGTACCTGTGTGTGCAACGAACAACGATGTGTCTGTGGTCGATGGAATTTATCATAAAACTTGAACTAACCACCATTGGCTCGGCAAAGAAGAGGGCCACTGCTCACTGCTCAGGGCGTGCAAGGCTCCGAGTTTTCTTGAAACTATTTTGAGTGATACTTGACGTATTTTAATTTGTTCAGTTCGTAAGTGGTATCAGCATGTTGTAAGAATTTGGGAGGAAGGAAGAATATTTAAACCATTATAACTGATGAACATTGCTAAGTCCACATTTAGGAATGCCTGTCGTGAGGTAAGTTGGTAGGATGCTGATGGGGCTCCCCCGAGGCTGTAGTGCATCCGAAATGTTTGCAGCGAGAAGAACAGACGACTTCTTTGCTCTCATGCGCAAAAGAGTGGCCTCGCTGGTGCACAGGCTGTGGGCGAGTTCTAGCAGCATGCTGAAGGTGTTCGCGGGCAGGATGGAAGGACCTGTGATGGGTAGGTTCACCAGGTTGCACGTTGAACGTGGGACCTGATGAACTTATCTGCAGAATAATAAAATTTTGTACCACATACTAACATAGATATAAGCTAAAATTGTTACTAACTAAAATGAGCCTATGTTGCTAGAAAAATAAAATATTTATTATTATTTCCTTTATTTCAGTATATTACATATAAATTACATTTTTAAATATATCCTAAAAAAAAATTACAAAATATATTTAAAAATATAAAAAATAGTATCCCACCGGCATCGAGTACAGGGACCAAGCTACCGGTGGTCAGGGCTCCAGAGAGAGGAACTTCCTCACTATGCGCGCCGTGTCGAGGAGTACCGCCCTCTGCATCAGGTTCTTGATCCAGCTGCCCAGCGCGAGCCTCTTAAGGTGTTGGTCGAGGCTCTTAGCAATCAGCCCATGGGCTGATACGACTATCGGGACAATGATTGCTGAATCAATATTCCACATGTCAACAACCTCATGAGCCAGATCCAGATATTTCATTTGTTTATCTTTTTCGGCTTTCATGAGGTTTTCGACATGAGGAATAGTGACATCAATAATCATTGCAAGGCGCTCTAATCGATCTATTACCACTATATCAGGCTTATTAGCGACAATAGTCCTGTCAGTCATAATAGATCGATCCCAGTATAATGTGATACGACCATTTTCGAGAACTGGGTCGGGCACATACCTGTAGTATGGCACCTCCGAATCAACAAGATTGTATTTAAGGGCAAGTTGTTGATGTACTATCTTGGCCACTTGGTTATGCCTGTGCAAATACTCGCCGTTGGCAAGACGAGAACAACCGGAAATAATATGTCGAAGTGATTCTCCGGGTCGGTGGCATGCCCGACAGATGTCCACCGTACCGTCCTTCAGGATATACTTCCGGTAGTTGTTCGTCATAACAACTTCGTCCGTAATTGCAAAGATAAAACCCTCGGTTTCTCCGAAAAGATCACCGAACCGTAGCCAAGATACGGACGCTTTTAAGTCTATATCGGGTCCGTTTAAGGCCCGATAAAAGCGTCCGTGTAACTCTTTACCCATCCATACCTCCCTGCGATCAGCAGTATCAAGTACTATAGGTTTGCGCCAGTTCTCTTTAGCCAACGCAAGAGGAGTAAAACCATTGTCCACTGCAACCACATCACGGTGCATATCCGTGTTTGCGTGTAGGAAATATTCTCTGAGGTTGTATATCACGCGGTTATGGAGGGTCTTGACATTTAAAAAGCCACGTCCCCCCAGCTTCCGCGGGATATACAGCCTCATTACGGAAGATCGGGGGTGATGCATCCGAAATGTGGTCAACAGTGAACGAACTCTTCTGTCCAGGGCATCAAGTTCAGTCTGAGTCCATCTAAGTATGCCGAAAGAGTACATTAGGACTGGCATGACCCAACCATTGCAGGCGCGCACCTTGTTACCGCCCGATAAAAATCTTTTTAGGACTTTCTTCAAGCGGGCAAAGAAACGTTCCTGCAGTGCCTGTTTCATGCCAGCTTCAGGTATTCCTAATGCCTGCGACATACCCAGATATTTGTAGGTTTCGGTTGAAGAAAGAGATTTAAGCTTAATGGAATCAGAAAGAATCAGGTTTTCGGAGTCCACTATTCCACCCCTTTCTACATGCATGACTGCACACTTGTCCAAACCAAATTCCATCTTGATAGAGCTACTAAAGCTTTCAGTCATCTTTAGTAGTTCTATCAATTGCGCATTATTTGGAGCAAGTAATTTGAGGTCATCCATGTAGAGGAGGTGGGATATAACTCGACCCTCTCTCTGCAACCGATAGCCTAGCCCTGAGTTCTCCAGTATTGTACTAAGAGGATTCAGTGCTAGACAGAACCATAGGGGACTCAGGCTGTCACCCTGGAATATACCCCTCTCAATTCTTATGGGTGCATCGGTTGTCTGGCAACATCCTGGATAGCGAAGGACCGTCTTCCATTGTCCCATACATGACCTCAAGAAGGCCGCTAGAGTTGTATCGATTTTATACAACTCTAGGACCCTCAAAAGCCATGTATGCGGTACAGAATCGTAAGCCTTTTTATAATCTATCCAGGATGTTGCCAGATTCTTGCGTTTACGACGCACCTGTTGACTAATGGTCATGTCAACTAAAAGGAGCTCTTTAGTACCACGGGCCCCCCTCCTACAACCATTCTGAGATAGAAATGATCGAATTTCGTTCTAAATGAGAATTAATTTTGACTCTCAGAATGGAGGTTAGAAGCTTATAGACCGTCGGTAAGCAAGTGATTGGTCTATAATTTTTGGGGTCCATGGCGCTACCGGACTTATAGAGTAAGTGGGTTAATCCAGTTGTTAAAAAGTTAGGTAGTGAACCCGAGTCTAGAGCTGACTGGAATTGAGATGCTAAACGAGCATGTGAGTTGCGGAGCCACTTCAGCCAAAAGTTGTGCAGTCCATCCGGACCAGCCGACTTCCAATTCGGTAGCGAACGGACTGCACTTAATACATCATCAGATGTTATGGTAATTGGCTCCATAATCTGTATGTTCTCACATGCTTGCTCAACCCCTCTTATCCAATCACCTTCTGTGTGGACGACAGGTGTCGACCAGATGCTACGCCAGAATGTATTCGTAGCGTCAGCATCCGGTCGAGCAGTGTCATCCACATTTAACTCGGGTTGTTCCCATTTTCGGTAAACCCACCTCTCATCCTTTTGGAAGATGCGATTCTGAATATACCTATCAACGCGTTTTTTATAGCGACAGATTCTATTTGCCCATGCATAAACTTTCTGCTTCAGAAAGTCGATGCGCTCTGTGACACATGAGGCATATTGTTCAGGGCTGATATTAGTTCCTGAAAATGCCTGTGTCACAAAGCGCATTACCCTCGGGCGGGTATTGCCCGATCTGAAACAGATTAGCTTGCCAATAAGTGCCCTAGCCTTGGCGATACGACATTCAATCCTATACTGCCAGGCCGGCACAGCAGGTCTATGACGAGTAACAGGTTTATCAACAATAAACCTGACACCAGCCACTCGACATACTGCAACGGCCGCACAATACAAAATTGAATGCGTATCCCCGAGGTCTTCGCTATTTTCTAAATAATTAGATAATAGCAGGTCGATTGCTTGGGATCATAGATCGATATTCCAGCATCGCATCTTCCAAAGCGCTCCTTAATCGTTCATTATACTGGGTACTTACGGATATAGTCTCACTTTCCTCCACTTCATCAGCGTGAACGAGCTGTGGTGTGCTTACACTCATAACTACACTGGTTTCCACCGGGAGCACAGCTTGCGATGAAATGGGTGTAGCCAGACTATTCTGTACATCAGAGAGCAGCCTCTCGAGTACGGAGTCATCCAACAAATGACATCGCTGGATGGCCCGCACCTGATCCGATAACCGTTGTGCAGAAACGCTGACAGCTGGCTCAAGCTCCTGGAACAAAGGAAGCATCCGAACACGGTACGCAGGTTAGTTCCACCCGCTGTAGCCACAAAATATGCCCGCATAACGTTTTCATGTATTGACGTTGTCCACTTCATGCGGCGCACATTACCACCGGTAGCGGGGGCCCTATTCGAGGCCGGTGGGCCTCGGGATCCCAAGCTGGACGGTGGTCGGCCTCTCCCCGGCCGACGCACAGGTGTTGGCGACGTCGGCGGGGAGAAATACTCGTCGGAGCTCGACGCCTCAGCAGTAGTTGGTTTCGGAGATGTGGTTTCCGGAGCCTGCGAGGCGGAGCTGCACGACGAGTCCGATGGTGTAGGGTGTGCAAATTTCCTGGCTTTTGCCCTTGTCAGCATATTTTTTATCTAGTTTTTCTTATTCATTTTCGATTTTCTGTTTTGACAGTTGTCTGTCAATTTCGGATTTTTTCGTTCTTTATTATTTCGGATCCTCGCACATTATTTATTAGTAAATTCATTGTACAATATGTTGTTTATTTGAGTTCCGTTGGAGAAATCACGACGCTTTCGTTATTTAACAGAAATAAGTTATAAGAAATCTTCTCTAAAAAACTATGCGGCCATTCGGGTCCAGTGTTGCCATTTATTATTATTATTATTATAAATACTTAATAAAAAACCGAATAAAAAAATAAAGCGTACCGAATAATTTTAGGGAGTGACTCTATAATCACTCCCTAAAGTTATTCGGTACAATCTCTCCACACAACGTTACTCTAATAATGCACCTACTGAGTCTTTCTCTGCACTACCTTTGGTTGACTGGTAGAGAATGCCTATGGCATTAAGTGCGCCTATGTACTTGTGCATGAAGTTTTATAAATAAATAAATAAATTATTGGAGTTTTAGTAAGGATCCCTATTTTTTTGAAAATATAAGACACATAAATTATTCAATGATAAAGCAGCATTTTAATGCCAAAATGGCATCCACCGAGGCCGTCAAGCTGAGTGCCACCACTGTTAACAAAGCTACTTTTGTAGTTGACTCTACATGTTTCCGATGGTGACCCTCTTTCCGAGACTTTGCCTTTGCTTAACATCTGGCGAGGTGAAGTCAAATTGACGTGTCCTATATAAAAAAAAATATTTTTGGCAAACGTACTGGTAGTTTTTGAGTTTATTTTTTCTTTTATAAAAATACAAATGTTTCCTCGTATTAAACAAAGGATCCTGGACCACATTTCTCAATGGGGCGCTAGGAACCTGGTCGAGTTCAATGCCAAGAACACCCAGGCATGTGCGTTTACAGCAAAGGTATCTCCTTTCCTTTCCCTTCCCACTCTTCAGAGCACAACACTGCCACTGCAGGATCACCTCACTATCCTCGGTATGGATGTTCGCTGCAAACTGAATAACAAAAACTATATCGAGAGTATCATCAAATCAGCCTCACGTAAACTCGGAGTCCTGAACAGAGTGAGACGTTTTTTCACGCCGGAGCAGCGGTGTCTTCTATACAAGACCCAAATTCGTTCCTGCGTGGAATACTGCTCACATCTCTGGGACGGCTGCGCAAAGTACTTACTAGATGCTCTCGACAGGTTGCAGCGACGTGCGGTCCGCATTATTGGGAATCCTGAGGTCACGAACACCCTCGAGCCTTTGCAGATGCGTAGAGATGTTGAGTCTTTGGCAGTTTTCTACCGTCTCTACCACGGTGAATGTTCTGACGAGCTCTTCCAATTAGTCCCCCCCCTCCCCTTTCCTTCACAAGACGACACGTGCAGGGCTAAGATGCCATCCATTTACGGTGCAGAGTATACCTGCTAGAACCAAGCATTTCAGTGACTCATTCCTCTGCCGCACCACCAAGACCTGGAACTCCCTGCCAGCTCACGTGTTTCCTTCTTCCTACAGTCCCGGGTCCCTTAAGCGGGGTGTGAAAAGGCATCTAATGAGGCCGTCATGCTGAGTGCCACCACTGTTAACATGGTAAATGTTTACGGTGGTGACCCTCTTTCCGAGACTTATTGCCTTTAGCTTAACATCAGGCGAGGTGAAGTCAAATTGACGTATCCAGTATAAAAAAAAATAATTGTATTTTGATGTATGGGAATACCGGATTTCTTGACATTTATGACAACCTTTTGTAGTAGCGTGACGTAATAGCCAATAATCTTTGTCATTAAATGGACCATTCCACGGAAAAGAATTTTTTAATTCGAACCCGTAGTGCCTGTGATTGCTAATTCATTTTGGTATTGAAAGCCGTGACGATAGGTTGGTGATAGCGTAGAAGTGAAATATATTCTTCAACGATAGTCACGGCACTAGGTACATCTCAAATGTAAGTATTTTTTGTTGAATTTATGTTACATTTAATTAATTACTTGTCTGAATAATCAAATGTGTGTGTGAATTACTTAATCCAAAAAATTACAAATTCTCATTATTGTTGTATGAGAATGTGACACTTAGAGTCACGTCTGTTTTGTCACGAGATTTGTATGGTAATTTTTTCTGAAATTCCAAAAATTCCATATCGTCACGGCAGCAATATTTTTACGAAAATGCCCTTTTCATAAAATTACAGTAACTTTTGTCTGTATCAGGGAAAGTTTATCAAAAATATACGTTTTCAGTATTACATAGGCATATTTTATGTACATGAGCACTACTTACGTATTTTTCCTGGTATTTTATTTATTTTATATCCTTTATTTTATATTTAATTCATTGTTATAATCGAACGCACCTAAACTGAATTTGTATAATTAATTAAAAGCGCTGAACTAGGTAATCATATCTTGAAATTGGCAACACTGCAAACGATAAAATACGGAGTGGGGAACTTCCTTTATAATCTGTTCCTCCAATTTTGTTGTATTTCCATTTAATGTCAAAAAACTTAGCCCACTTAGTCAGATAATATTGTACCTATCATTGTGTGTTTATATGTGAACATTAGTACCTACTTTATTTCTATAGTACGAAGCAACGCAATGTTTGTTAATATTAGTGCCGATGAGAAGACGAAAACGAACACATAAAACAAATAATGTACTCAAGGTCTGTATCATTTTGCCGCTAGCCGCTATATGTTCTTTGGCCTTGCCGGTCTTGCTTACTCATAATATAACCTATTTATGTATTCATGACCAGAGAAAAAAAGAATTAACCTCTTATTATTTTCTTCCAAAGATTTCTTGATGGATTATTTTGTGTTTTGTATCCAATGATTATTTATTTGTACCTCATTGATACTACTCTACCTATCCTACACATCTATGTTCCAAATCAAATCAAATCAATTTTGTAATCGTTGTACTAGTATTTTACATGGTTTCTTTATTGTGCATGAGTACTTATTTATCTCACGTATGTTTAATATATATTTCTGCGGTTAAGTGTCTTACATACCTAAGTCTTTACCTAGGACTTTTCTTCTTTACACGCACACATGCATACGTACAAACACACACACACACACACTTTTACGACACTACAACGAAGTAGTTTATTATGGCTCTTTTGCGCGTAAATGTAGCATGCCAACCAACTTATTATTATTTTCGTAGTGTTTAACTTTAAAAAATGTAATAATTACAGTAAATTAAATTAAATAAAATATTTATTCACTACTCATCAGACAGCAAGAAAGGAAATGGCACTCGTGACACAGGGACACCTAGTTCGAGTGCCATGGCACTCTTTGGACATGTACCTACTACCTACCATTAATGTTGTTCCTTATTATTATTTAGAAAAAGAATTAGAATTTTGTACTTTTTATAGGAATAAATGAATTATGAATTTAGAATATGAATACTATCTCAGTTGTGGCTGAACTAGGTACCGTTAACTAAGTTGTGAAAATGTGTAACTACGCAACTTAACACTAATTATTTATTTTAATACAGATATGACAAATGATATGACTAATCGAAGGACAATTTTTAGAGGAGATTCCTCACGACTCGCCTACAGCACACATAATTTAGAGGGTAAATGCTCGCTATAGCGTTTATCCTTTTGTACACATCTTATGAGTTAGTCTTATATTCAAAAGATTTACTTGTTTGAAATTGTCCGCATCTTCAAAATTTATAAAATATCAAAAGAAGAAAAGAAGAACACTGAAAACTATTTCCTATTCGTCAAAAATAATAAAATAAAATAAAAAGAATATTATGAACGAATTTGATTTGAATCACCACACGAGTCACTAGTAGCATGGGGTACGATCGCTAGGAAAATATCTTTAGTATATCTTAAAGACTAATATCTCATTCATAGATCTCATTTTAAGAAATAAAAAAGTTAAAACGCTAATTCCCCCTTTTCGAATCACGTAAATTATTTCAGAATCTTAAAACATGATAATGTGAGATTGCCAAAGCATTGTCGCCATCTAGTAACGACGCTTGGAAATAAAAGCTGCCTGCCAGCTTTTGTAAGTTACGAGTGTAACCGTTTTTTGTTCCTGATTGTGTATCTGTATAGAACAATAATAAACTAGCTTTTGCCCGCGGCTCTGCCCGCATGGATGTCGGTTATCGCGACCAAACATAGCCTATGTCCTTTCTCATGGTCTAATCTACCCCTGTACCAAATTTCATCAAAATCGGTTCAATGGTTTAGGCGTGAAAGCGTAACATACAGACAGACAGACAGACAGTCAGACAGACCGAGTTACTTTCGCATTTATAAATTAGTATGGATTATCTGTGCTATTATCTGTACCTACAGTACTTACTGCAAAAAATTAGATAAACTTGCGAATCTACATCAATGTACCTATGAGACGAAATTATTAGCTTTCCATGGATTCACCTCGCGAGTGCCGGCCACATTGTGAGAGAGAAACCCTAGCAGATCCCGACTCCCGAGACTTGAGACACTTGTGTAGGATTAAGAGGTTTCCTTCCTTTACTACTCGTATTTATCTCCCTGCCCAGTCAAATCTGCCATGACTCTGTTAAAACAGCTTTAGATACTCGCTCTCTTATGGAGTTTACTGCATTTCTGGGCATGCCAAGGTCTTTCAGCTGGTTATATGCAGATTTCGCTGGTATACCTGTCTCTCGCATCCATTTCTACCGTTTATTCCCAGTAGTTCTACCAAAGGGACTAACAGCGTATAGATTAACTGCATTATCGGGTTTTATTCACTCATTTTGAAGATCATACCAAAATTCGAAGTAAAATATTTGACGTTCAGGGGCAAAATGTCCAATTCTCAAAATGACCAACGGTGTCAAAATGTCCAAATCCCACAATGTCCAATTCTCAACATGTCCAATTCCCAGAATGTCCAATTCTCAAAATGTTCAATTCCCAGAATGTCCAATCTTTGAGAATGTGATAAATATTGTTCAATAACACATCACAGCGCTTTATTAATACAAAATGCTGATAGAATCAAAATATGTTTTATTTATAAGCAACACATTAGACCTCAGAGAAGACCACAATATACCCAAAATCACTATTTTTGACCACTCTGTTATAATGAACTGTAAAAGTTAAATTTTCGTACGACAAATAATTTTCAAGATATTTGATTTGGAAAAATTCAATTTGTCCGAAAACGCTCCATACAAAATTGTACGAAATTGTGACGTCACGCTTCTGTAGCGCGTAGTGCAAATGTATGGAGTGCAAGAGAATATCGCATTTATCTCAGTCTACGTAGCGTTTACACGTATATTGTTCATAATAAAAGTTATTTAAAATTTAATGAGCTATCTAAAAAGTTATATATTTGAATTGAATTTTATTGTTTATATTTTGACTTTTTTTGGGAATTTCAACTAATGAAAAGTCATAGTTTCGGTTTAGATATGCAATATTTTATTTTGCAAGACATAGTTTTTCAGAACAAGCTATCATATTAAGCAATATTGGGAAGAATCGACGACTTAGTCAAATACCCTATTAAGAAATATTAATTATATACAATCATAAATATTTTTTTCATAATGTGATATAAAAATATACAGTAATCAACAACATAATTTTTATAATTTATCACATGATGCGTTTAGTTTACGCATAGTATTTACATTTTTCGTTTTGGATCTAAATAACTAATAAAATTAATATCCGTGGTTCAATAAACCTAGTACCTATTTGAAAACAGATTTTAAAAACCCACAGTAACAAAATATATTTTTTTAAGCGGGACACGTCAATTTGACTTCACCTCGCCTGATGTTAAGCTAAAGGCAAAGTCTCAGAAAGAGGGTCACCATCGTAAACATTTACCATGTTAACAGTGGTGGCACTCAGCTTGACGGCCTCATTAGATGCCTTTTCACGCCCCGCTTAAAGGACCCGGGACTGTAGGAAGGAAATACTAGAAAAATTGGGAACAAAATAGCTCGATAGATGGTGTTGTTAGCGTTACACGATGTGTTTTTGGTTGTTATGGCAAATGGGAACATTCAAATAACAATGTTGGGGATAATAATTATATTATAATATTGATTTTATAATTCTCTATCCTATCGATATTTTTTTTTTCAATTTATAATATTGAAATTTGTGATGTTGATTATTGTATATTTTTATATCACATTATGAAAAAAATATTTATAATTGTATAATAATTAATTTTTCATAATTATAAAAATTATGATGTTGATTATTGTATATTTTTATATGACATTATGACAAAAATAGTGATTTTGGGTATATTGTGGTCTTCTCTGGTCTAATGTGTTACTTATAAATAAAACATATTTTGATTCTATCAGTATTTTGTATTAATAAAGCGCTTTGATGTGTTATTGAACAAATTTACCACATTCTCAAAGATTGGACTTTCTGGGAATTGGACATTTTGAGAATTGGACATTCTGGGATTTGGACATTTTGACACCGTTGGACATTTTGAGAATTGGACATTTTGCCCCTGAACGAAATACTTAGGCCCGTAGTCTAGAACGACACTCAGCCTGAATCACGATTTATCTGATGACAAATTGTATAGACAGATTGATAGGTTGACTTATTATGGCCAGTACAATCTGTCCTCAGACAAATAGAGATTCAGGCTGAGTGTCAGTCTAGAATACGGGCCTTAATCTCCATACATTCAGCCCTGTAAGTAGTTCTAAAGTAAAGCCAACGTAGCTAAAGAAAAAAGGTAAACAAAGTTTCAGCGGTTCCAAACATTAATTGAAAATTATTACGTGTTACTTGACGCACTAAAATAATCACTAGTTAACGCAACGTAACTCAGTAATGGTCGCTTTGTTTACCTTTTTTCTCTCGTCTCTTTGGCTTTACTTAAGTGCATAGTATTGGATATATATAAACAATTGCCTAGCTGCAATAAGTCAAGGTAGACTTTGAAATGAACTATGGCAGGAGGTAGAAGATGTAATAATTATTATTCTTTTAGCTCGGGGGTACAGTTTTGTGGGTACAGAATGGAAGTTCTCTACTTATTTAGTCACTAGCTTTTGCCCGCAGATCCGACCGCTTGGATGTCGGTTATCGCGACAAAACCTAGCCTATATCCTTTTTCAAGGTCTAATCTACCCCTACACCAAATTTGATCCAAATCGGTTCAGTGGTTTAGGTGTGAAAGCGTAACATACAGACAGACAGACAGAGTTACTTTCGCATTTATAATATCAGTATGAAAGTATGAATTGGTTATGGTCAATAATTAATTTTTATTATGTTGAAAGGTGAATTAGTGGGTATATCATTATCCAAGGTTACCCATTTTGTCACAGCTCTCTCAATATATCCAATGAAAGAGCTTGACTAGTAGAATAATTTACGGAGTGTAACGAATTATGACGAATTTCAAATCCAAGAAGGTAGCAAGGTGGCAACGATAATTTCCAGTTTTTCTTATAATTCCCTCAATATGGGCATGAAATGAGAGAGATTAAATAGTAAATACTTAAGTAGATCAATTTAGAAGGTACCTATAATTTAAAATGAATTAAAAAATTAACACGCACCGTCACAAAAATACCTCCATTTAAAATAAAGAGAACAGTAAAAAAGAAATTTGTTGTTGTGACTTTGTGACTCAAGCGTGTCGTGAGTAGATAGTTCTGATGAAATGTCAAAGTACTTTACGTTAGGGTTACGCGACTTAAAATGTTTTGGAGTAACTTTAGTCGGTTAAGAAATAATGTGGAACATATAGCAAAATTATGCTGTTTAAATGTTAAGTTACACCTTAAAACTTGATTATTAAAATCGTTTATACAATTACTTTCAGGTACTCATCTACTACTATCGACTTCGATACTTTTAACTGCAAGCAGACATATATGCAAATATGGAAATGCAAACAGAACAAATCAGCCAAGAAGAAAAAGACGAAAGGCTATTTAACGCCCTCAAAGAAAATAGCCCATTAGATAAAAGATTGAAGCAAATCAAGCTATGTTTAAAAGCTGGAGCAAATATCAATGCTGTTGATGTTACTGACAATAATAATACACCTTTACATGTTGCCGCTCTCAAAGAAGATGTACCAGTTGTTAAACTTCTATTGGCAAGTGGAGCTGATATTTACATTACAAATAATAATAACCATAGTGTCAAATATATAATTGAACACCTAGGCCAGCCAAACGGCGAAAAGTTGTTTAATATTTTATGTAATTATTTTGGTTACATAAAATTACAAGGTTCTGCAGTGGCTAGGGGAGAACTATACGAAACCAAGTTACTGTGTTTTATATTGTTTATAGCTTTGTTTGATAAACTAATTAAAATTAAGAAATTTATGTTAGGAACAAATGTAGATGGAATTGGTGCTCTTGATGATATTCTTTTTAGATACGAAACAGAAGACTCACCAAATTCCAAAATTTTATTCATTCAAGTAAAGCATAGAGAAAATGAAACATTGAAAATTAAAGATTTATTTGACCCTAAAACCGATATTAGCTTACATAAATTTCTTATAAGCTGCTTTAAAATAGTAGAAAAAATTTCTATTGATAATGCAAATAAAATGTTTCAAGGCTACTTTAAAAACATAGAATGCAAATATATCATATACACTTCTGCGAAACTAAGTAATGAGAACAAAAAACTTGGAATCTTAATCGAAAGTTCTGACGTGGAAGAAAAATTTATTAACACAGAAGGTGGTAGTATATTTACAATAGATTATAAAAATGAATTTGTTAATATTGATAAGTTTGTATTAACTTCCACTAGATCACGTGCTACCTTGTTAGCACACATTTTTTCCAAATTTATATATCAAGAAAAGGATAATTATGAAAACATGATGATAGACAGTTTAATAAAACAGTTTAAGATTTTTTTAATCAAATATGTTGTAGAAGTTATAGAAGTAAAAAGTAAAGAGACAGATAATTTAAAAAAGAAGACAAAGAATGAAAAAAATAATGAGAAAAAGAATAAGAAAAACAATAAGAAAAATACTGAAATAAATAATGAAAGAAATAATGAGAGAAATAATGAAAGAAGTAATGAGACAAATGCTGATAGAAATAATGAAAGAAATAATGAGAAAAATACTGAGAGTAGTTTTTATTGCAGTTGTAAATTTCAAACGTCGTTTTTAACAAGTGACGATGAATATTTATCAATTATGAGATCGGAAATACGTAAAGAACTAGCAATAAGAATCAAAGAGGGGTCTTCCGAAAGTAAAATGATTGAAGTAGAAAGAAAAATGAGAGATGATACTTTTAAACTACATATAGATTTCAGTAAAAAAGATTTTTTTATTCATGGAAGTAGTAAAAAGAAACCGGACAAAATTGATCATTTTGGTACTATATTTAAACATTTATTTGAAAATGTTAAAATTACTGATTCAAAATACGAGTACGCTTATATTAGGATTGACCACAATTCCTTTGGCCCGGAGGAAAAGATTCAAAGCAAAGACTTAGAAGACTATTGGCTAGGGGGACTAGTTGGTAATTTACTAATATTTGATAATGAAACTGAAATGCTCAAATTCAATTTAAATAAACAAGATTTATCTGAAGATAATATTAGCATTTTAGAAAAATTAGGTAATGATTGGAAACCCGAGCAACTCAGTAGGTTCAGGTTTGATATTAACACTTATAACTTTCCAAAGTTGACATTGAAGCCGTCGGCGCACGATTATAAAGTAGTAAAACATTTTCTGAAGAATGTCAGAATTTTTACCAACCAACTAAAAGAAGATAAGTTAGAAGACCATCTAAAAGACAAAATATATAACTTTTTTAGTAAGAAACACTCTTACTCTATTTTTAACCGTCTTAAATGTAATGTTTTGTTCTTGAGAGTTCATGAAATCATACAGAAATATTGGCAAAAACGAGGTTCTGATTTGTATTTAACAGAGAACTGCAAATATTATGATCAAGTAGAACAAGAGTTATCAGAAGATTCTATAATTACCCTTATTCATATTGCCTGTTGCACAAAAATACAAAGTGCTCAAGTAAAATTCGAAAAAGAAATAATTGAGCGCATGGGCTTGAACATTTTTTTCCAGGACAGAACAAAAAAAACTATGGTAATAAATTCAGATGATATTGATTTCTCCTGCATCAAAGTAATTCAGTATTTAGAAGCAAGTGATGAAAAAGGCAGATATATATTCATAGATTTAAGTAACGATTTTATCCAAAACTATTTTGAAACTTCATTAAAAGCCTTAGAATGCTCAGAAATATCACGTACATTAGTGGTAATAAGACGAGAAAGTACGGACACTGACTGTCAAAAATTATGTTTTTTAACAAACGCGTTCAAAGATAAAATAATAATAATAACAAAAAGCATTGAAGATAGTTTTGTAGAGAAGTACGCACCACATTATATTTACAAAGATAATGCACACAGTTTTAGTAACCTTGCAGTTGAAACTCGTGAAATTATTCAGCAAAGACAGGTCACATTTCAAGGAATAGATGGCACTCTAATAGAATTGTTAAGTTATAAGAATGATTATTTTTCTTTGAAAGATTTTGATCTTTTTAGCTCGAATTTTCTACGCAAAATAATTCGAGGCGAACCAGTTGTTATAGGAAAGGAATTAACTGATCGTTACGATGTAACCGTACATAACTACATTAACCGATCTTTAAGTCAATTTATACAACTAAGCCTAAAGAAGGATAGTAGTACCGAAATATGTTTAGTTGAAGAGGATAATTTAGATTCCTTAACACCCCTGACAAAAGATATAGTAGTGATAACAGACTCTGAAGAAACTTTTTCACATATATGTAATAAACACGGGGATAGAAATGTACACTGGTTCACGAAAATCGTTGTAAATGATTTGAAGTACACAATATGGCGACAATCACGTGGTACCCTGGAAACCATAATGAAACATGTAGATAGAAATCCAATTTTACCGGAAATATTTCGTAAGAATATTCGAAATAGAAAAGAAATTACGACACTTAAGGACATAAAGGAAACAGTAGTAATTATTACCGCTGAACCTGGAATGGGTAAATCTACTTTTCTAACTCATTTATCAATGCAAACTAAACTTCTTCACCCGAATTATTGGGTAATAAAAATAAATTTACTTGAGAAACGTTATCTTGACCAATTTTCAGAATGGCAACAACAATGTCTAGACATTAATTTAACAGTAGCAATGAAGTTTCTGTACAGCACGTGCGATGAAAAATGTATCAAAAATAACGATAGCTTCGAAAAGATTTGTGCACTTATTGAAGTAAAAAATTGCAATGAAATATATATCAATGACTATGATAATAAAGATTTTCCTGGAGTGGATATGTGGGCAATAAATCTATTTATTTATTTTTACAACAATTACAAAATAGTCATACTTTTTGATGGTTTTGATGAAATCAGTCCAAATTATGCTATTGAAGTAATACAATTATTATGTACTCTGAGAAGCTCTAGAGTTGCACATTTGTGGGTCTCTTCCAGACCTTGCAAATATCTCAAAAAGTTAGAATTAACCTTAGAAACATTTTCATATCACTTAAATCCATTAACCTCTCATGAACAATTGAGGTTTGTACAAAATTTATGGTCTCAAAATGATAGCCGATACTCGTTTAACACAAAAAAATATGAGACACATACTAAACCTCCTGTGGATCCATTGTTTTTCTATATGTTAGCTGAATTTAAAGACGATCCGGACTTTATGAGTATACCTTTACATCTAGTTATGCTAGCAGAAATTTATGAACATTGGTTTAGAAAATATATGGATGACAACTGGAAAAAAAATATAGAACTACAGAAAATAAATTCAATAATGCTGTATGAAGAGTTTATAAATATAAAGTTTGATATTCAATACGAAGAAGGAACTCCAACGAAAAAAGTAACGAACAAACAAAGAAAACAAGAAAAATATTTAAAAAAACATAAAAAAGTAGCTGCTTACTTGATTTTCGATGAAAGTGTCATTCTTTCGGAAGATGACGTAGAAAGTATACAGGATATAATTGAAGATATTAAAGCAGATATTGAAAGCGCCGGTATTATTTATTGCATAGATGAAAATCTGAAGTTTGCTCATTACACTTTTGCTGAATACTTAGCCGTTGAATTTTTATTCGATAAATTATCAAAATCTCCTAAATGTAACACTTTGTTGTGGCAATATTTAATCGAGAAAATTTTGATTACTGATAATCCTGGAGTACGGAAGTTTATAAATAGTAAATTAAAAAATGATCAATTTAAAATATTCAGTGAGTTGAAGACTAAAGATGAACATATGAGTACGGTGTTAGGTATTTTGTTAAGTCAACTAACCAATGTATCACCTAATGCTTTGTATATTGCTATTGAGGAAAAATTAGAACACATTGCTATATTACTGATTGAAATCATCAAAACTATTGTAAACCCCAGGGATTTAACTGCCTTTATATCATTTGTTCACAGAAAGTGTGATCCCGTTTGTGTATTTTGTATTGCCTTATTAAGACGTGAAGAATCTATAATTAAAAGTTTAATGGAATTTTTCAGGAAAGTAGAAAAAGACTTGGTTGACAGTCAAATTTCAACTGAAACATTAAGCATACGTAGTGAAAAGATAGATTGTGTGTCTTTAAAATCAATGTTATACCTTAATGAAAACATGTTTGACCTCATAAGAGAATTTCTAGGGCAACATTCTGCATATTTTAAAAATTATTCAAGGACGGCTAACTCAATAACTAGAAATGGATTTGTAATTACATATTGTTACGACCGCCTATTAGAATTGAGTGAAGAACAACGTCTGCAAGTTTCAAACGCATGCAACGATTGTAACGTAGAAGAACAAACACCTTGTGATTTCCGTACTGCTATGGAATTGATAGGCCAAGAAAAGTTAGAAAAATTGAAGTGTGAGGCAGTTAACAGTTCCACTTTCATAACTATTTTTAGAATACTTCGCAACCTTCTTCAAAAGGCTTCTGAATATAAGATCGTTGTCAATACTGTGTGTGACCGATTCTGTAGCATATTTCCAGAAAGTACTCAAATGTTTAACTTTCAAGAAAAACCATCTTCTTACTATCATTTCCAATTGACAAATATTATTTTACTCAGGCTTTTGTGTGAGAACTATATTAAAAAATTTGTATTGAGGACTACTAATCCTCGTTTACTTTTTCACAGTTTTACTTTGAGTTACGAGACAAATCAGGAATCCAAAATGATATTTATACACCAGCAAAATGATTTAAAAATTGATGAAAATATCTTGTTAGATTGTTTTCATAGTTATTTAAATATTGAACAAGACTTTGTGGAAGGTTCCGCAAGCTTAGTCTTTCCAGGATCAATGAAAATGAAGGATTGCAAATTTATAATATACACCACCAATAAGGAGTTATTTTTAAATAAAGCATATTTTGAATGTTCTGAAGAAGAGAATCTTATAAAAACTAATAGTGATGGAGCAATATATAAATTGGCATATACTAACGAAGATATTGAAATATTCCTATCAAAATTTACTAACTCTCGTGCCATCGAGTTGGCAAAAAAATTATCAGAATTAATTTTAAAAACTGAACATATAGAGTTTGAAAATAGCTGTTCTTTAGTGAAAATGTATTACATTTTTATAACCAAATATATAATAGAACGCATACCAGATGATGATTCTTATGGATGCATTCGAAAATCATTCTTAGAAAGTAAAGATCCTTATTTAAGTAGCATGAGAGGTCAAATATATGAAGAAATCGCATCAATTTATGGATTGAAATTAGATCAAGATCAAAATGAATTGAAAAGTATTTTGGAATGTTATGTGTTTAGGGTAACTTTTGATTATTTCTCTTTTGAATTTTGTGGCGATGAAGTTGAACAGCGAAAACAACTCAACGACTTACTCTATGTAATCCAAAAATTATTTGAAAATAAAAATCATTATCAATCAGAAAAATATGTAGTTTACAAAATTGATGATAATTCAATTGATTCAGTTGAAAGAGAACAATTGATCAAATATACTGGATTAGCAGGTTTGGTTGGTTACTTACTTATTTTCGATGATGAGACTGAAATGTTAAAATTTAATTTTAATGAAGAAAGTCTGTCTGATGACTGCATCAAAATTTTGCACCAGTTAAAAGAAGGTTATGATGAGCTGAGTAACTTTAGAATAGATATTAATATTAATGGTTTTCCAAAATTGACTTTAAATTGTAATGAAAGTGATCGACAGAAGATGAAAGATTTTCTGAACAAGGTTCAAATTTTTACAAACCAAGCAAATTTAGACGAAATGACTAATGTGTTGAAAACAGATATTGATCGTTACTTTTTTATTCAAAAGAAGCAAAATGATTTAAATTTTCGACTAAAATGTGATGCCATTGGGTGTACCGCTGTATGGCATCCTTATACAAATTTTAATTCATATAGTACTGATGCTTTGAACTGGAAAGTTATGTATCAAAATCCAGAGGAAAAATGATTAAGTTTATACCTAATTATCAACGAGGGGTGCCACGCAACTGTCACGCAGGTGCACTCTGAGTGGAGACAGTAGCGCCTCTTTCCCGAGTAGAGGAGACGCTGCCGCCTACGGCAAATACCAACCGTGACAGAAGCGGCCCTGAAGAGGGCTGCTCGGAAGCTTTGCACTTTTTACGTGTTCCTCTGACTAGCCGAGGGCACAGCGAAGAGCAGTTAAAGAGCACGTTGGTCGTCGAGTGTAGGGGGTATTGCTCGATTCAGATATCTTGGACCTAAATCGTGATGTACCTATAAAAGGCCTGCCGTGCGTATATTGTTTTGTAAAAATCTATACTTTTTGAATTTGAGCTCGTCCACCGCAGCTGTGCCTGTGCTATTTTCAATATACATTGAAGAAGCTTGTACTGCGTGAATAGAGCACATTTTGCACATTACGTCCAAGATATAAGAATCCAGCAATAACATGGGCAGGCATCATGTCATCCATTTCACTCGCACCGCCGCCGCGCCGCTGTAATAATACTCTCAACAGGGATTAACGTGATCATGGTATATGCTTATTAGCAGATATTCCATCGCGTTATTTCTCGATATGATGATTGCGTGGATATCGATTAATTCCTATGCTCTATCTATAAATTCCTAAGCTCTAGTCTGTCTCTGTAAAACATTTCAGTACGCTTAACAGGCAGACGAGAGTTACATACGCTTTTCTATATTGTAATAATATATGAAGTAGGTAAAGTCAGTATAAGTCGGTGTTAATGAACAAAGTGCTCAATGGTTTTTCTCCCTTCTCACCAGGAGGACGGTTTGTTCTTATAATTTGGTACACACCTTTAGTTGGGACAATGATACCATTTAAATCAATAAAACAGGCCCTCGATTCTACTAAAGCTAAACTATTGTCAAACCACAGAGATTGCAAAAAGCGGCATTAAAGTTTAGACTTTATTTCTATACACTAAGGTCCAAAATTAAATGACAAAAGTTTCATTACACTCTTTTATTCACTCTGCTAACAGTTATTTAATATTGAACTTTAAATGCATCGCTTTAAAGTCTATAATGTATTGCCGCTTTTTCCAATCTCAGTGGCTTGACAATAGTTTTGCTTTAGTAGAATCGAGGCCCAGATTGATTTCATCATAATACGTTTTAAGATCAATTTGACACTTTGTAGTCAAGATATTTCTGACACTGACTGTATAATTATAATTATGTACCATTAAGTTTATGTTATATCCCTATGCATGAGTCATGAATCATAAAACTCTTAGGCAAACAGAATATTCGTTTTGTGATATTTGGTGATAACGTTGTTGCCCAATAGGTTATCAAGTATAATACTCATGATTATTAAACGATAAACAAGCTGAACTATGCTACTCAAACAAAATTATTACCTACTTATCTTATCAGTTAGAGCTGGGCCCTATTTAATAAAGCTTACAAATTGTAATCTACAAATTGTACTTTACAGGTTACAATTCTACAAGTTTGTATTCAATAAAGAATATGTGTCACAAATTTACCATGGTGGAAATCTACATAATTGTAGAATTATTACTACTATTTTACACAATTCCTGTTCAATAAACATTTTTTTTACAAGTAACGTTTCAAGTTGACATAATATAATTGTAAAACGATTCTGACATTTTGTCAAATCTTCACAACTATTCAGTGTTAAATTGTGTGGAAGATATTATGTGATGCAGATTAATAAATAGAAAGAACTCAAAATAAACATCAATATTGTACTCTCTTCTACAAATCAGTGCCGAAATCCACTATACTTTATTATGGTTTTAACAACAAGCCGAGGAAGTGATGAGTGATGATGATTATCGGAGCCCACCACGTCGAGTTTTTCGTAAGAGGATAAATTTTAATATTGAAATATCAGACTTCACATTTAGTGAAAAATTCTGTGTAAGTAAGACTACTGTTGAATATTTGATAGCAAAAATTGGACAAGATTTGCAACACGACACTATGAAAAATGCAGCCCTTACGCCTCTCCAGCAAATTTTGTGTGCATTGCACTGGATGGGCTGTGGCTCACAATACCACGTCATAGCAGATGCACATGGTGTAAGTAAAGCAACAATACACAATTGCATTAAAAATGTATCGAGAATTATACCTAGTTACTAAATTATTTGGAGATGAAGTCCGCTGGCCAACTAATTCTACAGATATCCCTACATTGTTTATGAAACATAATATACCTAGAACAGCAGGTATCGTAGACGGTTCACTGATCACAATGGATGCTCCTCGCCATAATGAATCAGCCTATGTTGACAGAAATGGAAATCATTCCATAAATATGATGGTAGTGTGTGGGCCAAATTTAGAATTTTTTTATGCCAGTGCAAGATGGCCAGGGTCAGTTCACGACGCTAGAGCACTTAGGTGCTCTTCCCTAGCAAGAGAATGGGGAAACGGTTGGTGACCATTTCCAAATGCTATACTATATATATACTTGGTGACAGCGGATACGGCCTCACAAAATGGCTAATAAGCCCAAAAATTCCAGTACAAATTTCGAGAACTTTGGCACTCGAAAATTTTTTGCGTGCTTTCAAAGCAACCCGTAGAATGGTCGAGAATGCACTTGGTATACTAAAAGAAAAAATTCCATGCCTAAACCATTTTAGAGTGCAGCCAATTATTGCAAGTAAAATCATACTATGCAGTATAGTTTTACACAATCTTGAAAAACGCCTGGGATCGCATTGTTATACTCCTTACTCTCATCATAAGAATGCACACGATGACGAAGTTGCCAGTAACAGTGACGAGGAATTATTTGAACAAGAAGGTGTGGGAGTACTACAATCATTAATCCAGTTATTTTCATGAGTTCTTTTATTTTTATTATTGTATTGTAGGTATACAATGTAATATTATATTTTATATAAAGTTATAAGCGAATTAAATACACGAACATTGTCTTATTTTACGTTACCAATGATAACATTTATCATCTGTCACCTAGCAAAATCGATACGGTGAAGATAATTTGGGTTAACAGTACAAAGTATTGAAAATAGTTTTTTCATACGACTCAAGTGGCAGACATGCACACGGCCCGGCCTATGAACGTATGCAACACCAGGGGCATTACACTCGTGCTGCCGGCTCTGAAGATACCTAATGCCCTTCTTGAAGAATCCCATAATGTAGTCGCTTGGGAAAATCACGGCAGAGAGTTCATTCCATAGCTTGAGCGTGCGTGTTATGTTATTTCATACTATGTACTACACACATACACATACTCACGCCAGTAAATCTCCGAACGGATAGGCAGAGGTGTATTAACACCCACAATTCGACAACTAAGATCGTCGGTCCCACGTATAAATAAGTTTCACAATCTTAAAATCCAGAAAATGGAAGTAGGTTCAAATTACCCACACGTCCACCTTCTAATTTTACATTACCAATAATAATTATTATCATTTGTAATCTAAAGCAAAGAACCAAGATGTGGCGAAAATATTTAGTGTTTAACAATATAAAGTATAGAATAAAGTTATTATTCCATACTTTCTACTACTAATCGCAAAACATCTTGGCTGTAATCAGCTGACTGGAAAATAATTGGAGAACTTGGCTTTTCTGCGCGAAACTTTAACGTAAAATCAGATGGTTGTTGTATGAATAATTCTTTTTCTAGTTTTAATATTTCCAAGTCCAGTTTGTAGCGTTCACGCTTTGCAATTTCCAGTTTTTCTTTGGTTAATTTTAAATCTTCTTCCATTTTCTGGATTTTAAGATTGTGAAACTTATTTTGCGATATTCTTCTAGAAGGTGCAATTTCAGGAGAAATGTTCTGTTCTGGAAGCGTATTTGTGTCGGCTATGGCTTCAGGCAACTCTGTTTTATACACTAATTGTGCTTGATTAGTGCCGGACGATTCTGGTATACGGAGACCTTCTATGGCAGGAGATTCTCGCCCAATTATATTTAGAACCAGTTCATCCACTTCATCATAGCGATATTTTTTCCCTCCTCCCGATCCCGTTTGCTGTCGGTTGTCCCTTTTTTCCTGAAAATATTGAACAATTATTAGATAAGTGAAACAGGTGTCACATAAATTTATTACGAGTATGTTACTTCAAATATTATTTTGCTAAACAAAAAACAAGTCTTTTCAATACTTGTACACAAAATCATTGTGAAATGGTATTTTTGTAATTTAACATTAGTTCGAAATACATCGGGAAAAATGAAGCGCTCAAGTGGGACTTGAACCCACGACCTTTCCCTTACAGGGGGAATGCTCTTCCAACTGAGCTATTGAGCCACACCTGAATCACTTCAAATCTCTCTTCTCTTTATAGCCGTCTTTAAGGTCGATGTATTTCGAATTTAAAAGTTAGCATAATAAATGCTATAAAAAATTCATACAAATATAACATTAGTATGAAATGCAACTTCATAATGTTGAAAGTTAAAGTAAACTTAAAACATTATGAAGTTAAAGTAAAATTTATATATAATATACTTTGATATTGTAATGTTTGTGCGCAATGTATACAAAAGAACTGAACAAATGTCAATAGCTCAGTTGGAAGAGCATTCCCCCTGTAAGGGAAAGGCCGTGAGTTCAAGTCTCACTTGAGCATTTCATTTTCATTATTCGAACTTAAAAGTTAGCATAGTAAATGCTATAAAAAAATCATTCAAAAATTTCAATGCGATTTTGAGATTGAGATTTTGAGTCTAACCAAATTATTTAACATTTATTTTGGTTAGACTCAAAATCTCACGTAAATTTCAATCGCAATCACATGAGTTGAATCGGAGATATGAGCAAAAGTCGTAACAGCAGCAATATACGCGGGCTGAGCCGCGGGCATAGCCTACTTATTCAAAATAGCTTAAAATAAACTTACAATGGTCCTTTTTCTAACGTTTTGCCACGTCGTGTCCCGTAGATACTTCCAGTCTTTGTGATAAATATTCAACGACTTTAATTTATCGGTTATTTCTTTCCATTTGCTAATCTTGGTAGCATGAGTCAAATGGTCACTGAATTTTCCAAACAATATTTTCTTTATTTTCATAAATTAATGATAAAATTCTTAATTTATTGTTTTGATCCATGTCTTTAAGTTCTATTAAAATTAATTTTTATTGGAAGAAAAACAAACGACGACAGCGTGTTTTTTTTGCATTAAAAGTTAGTTTTTTTTAATTCAAGACAGCCTGCATGTGAACTTTGTTGTGAAATAAATACTTTTTATAGGACAGACTGTTTTCACAAATTCAACTTTTGTGAAAACAGTCTGTCCAATTCAAGTTTTGCACGTAAAATCTTTTTTACTAATTTACTTTTACTTTAAATTAAATTATTGTGCACTTTATCGTAAGAACCAATATAGTAGGTACAGCATCTACTCCCTACATTGGCAGCAATAAGGCACAATTTAAGAACAATCAAACATGGCGGCTGTCAAAAATGGCGCAAAAACGAAAATTATGAAAAAATTGCTACTTAATAATAAACTAGTGGTCGCCCGGTGGTCGAAACTCGACCATAATTGATTTAAAAATTATAAGTTTGAACATTATTAAAGTTTTTATTATATTGAGATTTTCCGCGCAATTTTCGTAAAAAGAGGTACAAAGTTTTCGCTTCACCTATTAATTTATTGTATTTGGGTTGTTCTTCTTTTTAACCTACAAAAAGGTGTCTTCATCAGTTAAAAATATATATAATCAGAAATTATCCGTATTATTTTATTATTCATGATTCAATACGTACTGTACTAACAATGTAACGGCTATACACGTATAAAATAAATAATAATTTATATTTTTTTAGTAAAAAATACGTTACAGAGTTGTTTATCCGCGTGACAGAGGTGTATTTCATACAAATCACAGTTGTCTCCCGCCACCTGGGCCTGTTTATAATTCATAATGGTACGAAAAATATAAATACAGTAGCAAATATAAAAAGTATTTTTTAATGCTACAAGATATAATCCATTTTGTAATAGTGACCACAATTTTTTGACATTTTTAATAAAAAAATTAAAAAATCTTTAAATCTCGTCTCTCACTACAGACTGTTTTAGTAGGTATATTCGGTCACGTGTTTTTTCATTTGAAGGACGCGTATACGCGGCTCGCTGCTGTCGTCGTCGATTGGATATTTAGTCCTCCGTCTCCTTCACTCTTATTACCTGTCTAGGACCGCGAGTTGGCGCGTTAGTCGTCCGGAATCTGTGTATGGATGTGCGTGTGTTTATTCGGCGACAACTTCGTCACGTAAGTATTGAACAAAAATATATCAATTACAGTTACTTCTTATTATTTAACTTTTGCGTAATAAGAAACACTTTCATGCCAACCTGTTAGGTTTGTATTTTGTGGTAATGTATAATTGTTATCGATTTTGTAAGTAAGATTTACCCCTCCGTCACGCTACAACTCCATCACCAAAAATTGTGACGGGGTGGTAAAGTACGTGACGGAGTGGTAATCTACAATATAAAACATCAATATAAAGCTTATCGCCAGTGCATCGACGGTTTAACAGAGAGTGAAGTAGTCTTGCATATAGATTTTAGTGAGAACTATGCCTGCAAGTACCACTCCGAAGTCCAGTCTCATCATTTTGGTGGTTCTCGTCAACAAGTGACCCTACATACTGCTGTGATGTACCATTTTTCTGCTGAAACACAAACAAAACAAGTAACAAACAAATCATCCAACTGTAACGACAGTACATTTTTTTCCGATGGACCAGCTACTCAGTATAAGCAAAAGATTAACTTTTACCTAATAGCGTACCGGTTTTTTGAACAATACAACTTTCGTAAAATATCTTGGATTTTTTTTTAATCAGGACATGGAAAAGGAGCTGCTGATGGTGTTGGTGGAACTTTGAAACGCCAAGCTGATGCTATTGTAGCAAGAGGCAAAGATATCGGAGATGCTTTAGAATTCTTTTCCGCCCTTCAAGATACTAGCAAAATAAAATTGTTTTTGATAACAGACGAAGAGAGAGACAACGTAGCATCGACTATTCCAAGCAATATTTTACCCCTGAAAGGAACCATGCAAATCCACCGACTGTTCTCAGAAACTCGTGGTATCTTAAACTATAGGGTTCTGAGTTGTTTTTGTGAACAATTCTGTTCGTGTCACGTTGCTAAAACTTATTTACCTGTGCCTGAAACATTATCCAACATTGACAATATTTTGGACCAGATGTTTCCTAATGAAAAAGAAGACGTTGCAATTCATGAAGTGGAGGATTTGTCGCTCACTGATATTACGAACAATATTATGATGCCTCGAAAAACATTTTATGATATTGTGTATAGCTCGGCTGAATCATCTGATGAAGATCAGCCATTGGCCACATAAAAAAACAAAGATTCCTCTAATCCAACTGCCGTTTCTAGTACTTCTTATGAAACACTTCACCTTGAGGACATTCATCCAAGAAATATAGAAGATGGTGTATATGTACTCGTTAAAGTAAATAGTGAAAGGAATGTTCAATACACATACGCTGGAGTAGCAAAAAGTAACGTTGATGAAGAAGGCGCTGTTCTGGTGATGTTCCTGAAAACAGTCGATGATTGTGGAAGATTGTTTAAACTAGTGGAGAATGACTTATCGGATGTTCCGTATGAGGATTTGATTAAAATTCTATCAAATCCAAAGGTATTTAAAAAAGGAAGACGAAGGTTTTTTGAATTTGATGAGCCTTTGCCAGTGTTCGAAAAGTAAGACTGATTAGGATTAGTATGACTTGTTGCGAAAGTAGTCTGTTGTTGATAATTATTATTTTATTTTATTTTTCAGTCAAGTAGATATTTTATTTTATTTTTATTTAGTTGAAACAAGTTAGAAGTTTTATACTTTAATTATACTATAGTACGGATCTCTCATTCCAATGGTTCTGCCATGTGATTTTATTAGTATGTAAGTATCTCGGTTTTAAGAAAGCTGAAGACTGTTAAATATTTAATTATTCTAAAGAAGTAATAAATGATTCTAAATAAGTACATATAAAACCGGTTTTATTCCAAAATACAACCTGATATTTTATAGAATAACAACTCTGTCACATACCCTACCACTCTGTCACGATAATGTCTCCTGGTTTTTAAATTTATAAAGCCGTTTTTACATTTTGTTATAAATAGTAAAATTTCGGAAAAATCATATTAAAAATAGTTAACTATAGTTAGAGTCTACGACATAAATATTTCTGTACTAGAAGTGATTAAAATTGAATTATAGTAAAAATATACTTCAAACTAGCTGCAATTGTGACAGAGTGGTATAAGATTAAAAATATATACTTATTATTATAAACGAACGTATTGCTTTGTAAGTTTTCTAAAAGGACCATTTCATTTATTATTGTAACAAATAATTTGCAAATTCTCTGAGTTAAACTATTTGATACAAAAAAAATAAAAGATATTGTGACAGAGGTGTACAATTATTAGTCCAATTTATCTTTAAGGCCTCGGAAATCTTACAAAAATTTGTAAACTTCGCGGCCAACAACTTTTTCAGATAGAATAGATATTCAGCTATCGTAAAATATGTAAGATTTGACTAGAAAGCGTTATAATTTTATTTTTTAATTTGAGAGGATTTTTTTAGCAACATGTAGGTTAAAAAAGAGAATGACCCATTTATCAATAATAATATTAATTTAAAACCTTTTTTTTTATCCATCAGCTATGAACATTTTAAACAGTTATAGAACTGTAATGTTTACCTAAGCCTAAAAAAACTGTGTGAACACGTAAGTGACACGCATACCCCGCATGCATATGCGTGTCACTAACTTGTTCACACAGTTTTAGAAATAGCTTTAGTGTTAGAAATAGCTTTAGTGTGCGTAACGTTTAATTTAACTAAAATTAGGTATTTTAATGCATTATTTTAAAAAAATAGGCAGCACTTCTCTTCGATATAAACTATCATTATGCTAAATCTCGCCCTCCTACGTGCCCGCAATTTTCGTAAAAAGGGATCCAAAGTTTTCGCTTCACGTATTAATATGTAGATAGGTAGTACGTATACGGATAATATTATTTGTTGTTTACTAATTTTTTTATCAATAATATGAAGATCATTTTGTTGACATTTTAGAGTGTGAACAAAACATCTACCCTACTAATATTCTAAACGCGAAAGTTTGTGAGTATGGATGGATGTTTGTTACTCTTTCCCGTAAAAACTACTGAATGAATTTTCATGAAACTTTACAATAATATTGTTTACACAGAATAACACATAAGCTATATATCATCACGCTACTACTCAAGGGAACGGAGCAATGATCATTAATGTCAACAAATTCGGCCGGCATCGGCATAAACGCAGAACAGTATGGTTATTTCTGTTGCTGTTTAGATAACTATATCATTGTTTATTTTATGAAGCTTTAACTATAGGCCTATGATTAGGGCTCTCTAGTGCTTAATTACCTTATATCTTATGTTGATAAAATAGTTACGTTATCATAGAGCGACTGTTATAAAAATAAATAATTGTTGTGTTTTTTTTATACGCCACTCTAATATGAGCTACTCGAAATACAAATCCTGCGCAGACGAAGACGAGCAATTAGTGCCATTAGGTAGCATAGAGTACTTATATTGAAAAATAATGTGATTAGTACCTATACACTTATTTTTATAAAATAGTGTATTTAAGTACAATACTAATATAAATACACTTTTTAATGGAATTCATCGCGATATATTTCGATAGTGATATAGTGACTTTGTCAGTACACCCACTGTCCTCGGGACAGGTGACATCGGTGGGTATATGAGCCCCGTGAGTAAATCCCTTTGACTGTCAGTTTTAGGTGCTCCGTGGGCGTGTGGGCCCCATGAACTTGAGTGCCTATGGATATTTCCTTTATTTCCTTTCTTATCTTTGTAAAACATACTAGTTGCATGCTTTCAGTAACTGAGGCTGAGCCAGTAAAAAAATATCACTTATGTTTATTTTCTTGAACCATACTCGGGTAGAGTAGGGTTCAAAAAAAATCCGCAGTATGTTCACCGTTGCTTAAAGGATGAATTACTTACGGAAACCCAGTTTCCGAAAGTAATTCATCCTTCCCCCCCTCGTCCTCATTACAATCTCTACTTTAACGGCTAATAATTGGAATGTTTCTAATAAATATAACAAATTACTTCATTTTTTAAGTTGAAATTCAAAATTGTAAAATGCTGACATAGGGTGAGGTCGCCTGTCAAGATTTTTCTACAATTTACATAATGTGTAGACTTGTAATTAAAAGTGTGCGTTCATTAAAACAATTTTGCCTACAAATATGTAAATTGTCACTGGTAAAGAATTAATGATTATTAGACAGTTATATGTTAGAATTCCACAAATTTGTAGGTTTTCTGTCATGGTAAAATTTAAATTTGTATTCTTTATTGAACAATGAAGATACAATATTTGTAGACTGGCAAGTTGTAAAGTATAATTCAAATTTACAGCTTGAAGCATTATTTGAACAGGGCCTTGAGCCCAGCAAATTCGAAATTCATTCACCTACTTCTCTCAGAAACCTTTACATACGTAGTATACGTACATAGTATTTACATTTTTATGTAACTTGTCAGACGTTTCTACATAAATATGTAAACTTTTATTAAACATCACTTGTAAGGGTAATATTTGTTATACATTTACTTGTAAAATTCTTACATAATTGTAAGTTATATTAAACAGTGCTTGTCGTAAAACTTCACAAATCTGTCACTTTTCTACATAATTGTAGACTTGTAATGTTTATTGCATAGGGCCCTGGTATTGTAAATAGACCAAAATAGTGTCGGAGCTTTTTCGGCCCAATTCTAGTTTTTATTTTTTACGTTTTGTTTAAATAACTAAACCCAAGATTTATGTAACCTATTTGTTTAATAAAGTACTCGTATATAATCTAAGGATTTACTATGCGAACAATTTATGCATCTTTTTCTTTCTACCACACTACAAATACCTTTCAATTACCCCTGACAAATAAGTTTGCACCAAAGCCTCGTCCACCACAAGAGTTTCCGCTGGTTTAAGGCGAGGTTGGTTAAAGCCTGTTATACCGGGTGTAAGAGAAACGCTCCCGATCCCGAAGCCGGCTTTCATCAACGTCATGTTCTCAGCATTAGAACCAAAGCTCTTTCTCTTTTCTAGATTTGGTCTGCCATGGCTTTTAGGGGAGCGACTGCGCTCCATAAGAACAGCAAGTGAAGTAAAATTGTAATGTGATTTACCCAAAAGTGTAACAGCTAAATACTATAAGTAGGTACTATAAGTCCCTGGTCTCGCACTATACCTAACCACTTTCTTTCAGGTCCTCGATTTTACTAAAGATAAACCACTGTGGTGCCGCAGTCACTGCAAAAAATGACATTGAATTTTAAACTTTATTTCTATATCTCTAAAGTTCAAAATGAAATGAAAACAGTTTCATTACATTTTTTTATTGTACTCGTTTTAAAGTCTTAATAATTAATGCCATTTTAGCAGTAATCAGAAAGCAGTATCGAGGCCCAGATCCACCTGGGCCTCGATACTGCTGATGTGCGCTTGTCTGCCACGTAAGTGGAGCATCCAAATACTCAGAGCTTGTAAGTATGCATGCGTTTTTGTAACTATTTCTCGTCGAGTGATCAGCTCTTCTATGTAGGGCCATTTCACCCAATTCCCTATAACGACTACCATACATTTTCATATGGCAACCGAGACCGACAGCATAACGTGCTCTTCGAGGCACGACCAGGCCAATGCAAATACTGATATACATATAATATTTGCATATGATATTTGCGCTGAGCGGGGACTGAACCTGCGCCTCCTGCGTAGCGGCCGTGTTCACTGCCGCCACGCCACATCCGTGTCAAATATGTCAAACCACATTCGAAGCAAATAAACACAAATAGATAATTGATATAAAATCTCTTTAGTGCATATCTATTTGAAGTATAACATGCACTTCAATGTAGAAGAATACTTAGATTTTGCTATGTCAATGTAATTATATAAGTGGATTTTAATTTGAATTTAGTGTTAAGACAACAATAAATACATTAATAAAATTGTAAGTTTTGTGGATTTTATTTGAATTTAGTTTTAAAATAAGAAAAGTACATACTGTCAATTGAACATTTCAGCAACTGTATATTTTGACCATTGCTCATTTGATCATAAATACATGTTGTCGATTGAACATTTTAGCATTTGTACATTCTGACATCATGGTATTTTGTCATTAATAGATTGTACATTTTGACACTCGTGCTATCTGATACTTTATACATTTTAACTTGTTGTCAGTCTGTACCCGGCGTCTGATTTATTGATTTTGACATTTTGATAGATCGAGTTGAACAGATTCTTATTAGGAAATTTGGCCTTCTGGCTCTGGTTATATCTACAATCAATCTACAATCTATAGGTACCTACCTACATAAATGATGTAGAACGGCCATAGCCATCTCTTTTGCTATGCTATCAACGTCTTGCTCCTCATGACCACCAACTTTCATCGTCAGCCTGTATAAAACACAAAAACAAACCACGAACAACCATCAAACCATACTTACGAACTTTCGCGTTTAATATATTTTTTTAAGATTACCTATTTATATTTTATTTATTTATTTATTCTTTATTGTACACTTTGATATTCTTACAAAATAAGTGACATGTTATATACAAAGGCGAGCTTAACTCAAAGTTGAGTTCTCTTCCAGCAAACCCACAGCACAGAGGAAAAGCAATAGAAAAGGAGGCAGTCTCGTGTACCTTAATATAAAATTATAATAATGTGAGGAGGTATACATAGGTATAAACCCCTAACAAATGGCATAACATAAAAACATACATACATAAATATCCATCATAGACCTACACTACATATACATACATTATATATTCACATATAGACAGACTAAAGAATATTATATATATATATATATATATATATATATATATATATATATATATATATATTATATATATAATATAAATATATTACTTACTATACATACATTAACATACATATCAATACATATTATGTCTGTTATTGTAGAGAAAGAAAATAGTCGATTGTTCTTTTTTTGAAGGTGTTTAAAGAAGGGCTGTCACGAATGGAATGAGGAAGGGAATTCCACAGCCGCACTGCAGAAACTGTAAAGGAGTTGTCAAAGTAAGAAGAACTATGGGAGGGAGTTCGTAGCAATAGAGAAGATATGGTGCGACAGGGCTTACCTCTGGGGACAAGAAACTCAAAACGCTCACGAAGATAAATAGGAGATTGAGGATTATGGAGAACAGAAAAGAGTAAGGAAAGAATGTGAACATCTCGACGCCGCCGGATTGGCAACCATTTCAGTTGCTTTCGGAACTCTGAAACGTGGTCGTACTTTCGTAGTCCAAATATGAACCGGATACATAAGTTTTGCATCCGCTCCAGCTTGTTCCAGAGTTCTTCGGTTGCGTCGAGAAAGACGACATCAGCATAGTCTAACAGAGGAAGGAGAAGAGATTGAGCAAGACAGATTCTGGTCTTAAAAGGAAGAAAATACTGAAGACGCTTAAGAGAGTGGTACGTACCGAAAATTTTTCTGCTGACCTCGGTGATATGCCTAGTCCACGACAGATTGCAATCGAAATGGACTCCTAGATTTTTAACGACCGTAGTATACGGTATTACAGTGTTGTTATAATAGACCGGAGGAAGCGAGGCAAGGTCCAGATTATTGTAGAGGTACCTGCCACCTACAATAAGTGCCTGCGATTTAGCGGGATTGACAAGCAGTCCGAACGATTTTGCCCAAGCACTAATGCTATTAAGGTCATTATTGATGGCAGTAATGGCCTCAATCCTGTCGCCAGTCCCAAAGTGGCGATATAGCTGCAAATCATCTGCATAGAGATGAAAGTTGGATGATATAGCTTTGTTAATAGTATTGATGAAAATTGAGAAAAGAAGAGGAGAGAGGACGGCGCCTTGTGGGACGCCCGCAGTAAGGTCGCACCAGTCAGAGGATGCCTCATCAGAGCGAACCCGCTGCGAGCGACCACGAAGATAGGAGTTAAACCAGGCGATTACAGATGACGATATATTTAATGATGATAGGATGCACAGGAGAATGTCGAAATCAACAGAGTTAAAGGCGCTACTGAAATCCAGCAAAACCATTACTGTCAGGAGTTTGTTCTCCATGGCCAGTCTTATATCATCAGATATTTTAACCAGTGCCGTGACTGTACTGTGGCCTGAACGAAAGCCAGACTGGTATGGACTCAGTAGACCATGAGAGGAAAGGTAAGAAGCTAGTTGATTTCGCACCGTGTTCTCGAGGACTTTGGAAAGAATTGGTAGGATTGAAATTGGACGAAACTGGGATGCTGAGGTGGGATTGGTGGTTTTGGGCAAAGGAATGACAAGTTCTTTTTTCCAAGCTGATGGAAAAGAGCTGTTGTCAAGTGAAAAAATATTATGAAAAAGTATTTTCCTATTTTTTATTTAATAATAGTTGAATAAGTAGGATTACTTGGGAACATGACATGGTGTACCTATTACTAAAAGATAAGATAATCTATGGGAAAAAGGAAAGATGCAACAGGCATAATACTTAGCGGAATTTTGGAATTACATGTTGGCAACATCGGATATGAACATGACAAGTGGTTGGCGGGAAACGTTGGATAGAACACATTACGGTATTTTATTTTCCAAAATTGGTGTGAATTCGAGTTTTTATGCATAAAAATAGTGGATTTTTAGACATAACGTCTTGGACAACGCACACAAGTGTAGGAAAGTGGCATATTTTTATTATCCAAATTTTACAGTGAACTGTGACTCTTCATGTTTGTTTCAACTCTCCCTAGTGAGCTTTTAGTAAAGTCCCCACAATTTTACTGACGCAGCAATTATCTCATAGATCGTCAACCATCATCATCGTCAACATAATAATTATACAAAACAAAATAAGACTTGACGTACAGGTACCACTGTCAAAAAACTTAAAAAATATTATATCGTCACTGGAAAGCCAATAATACTAAAGCGCCATTTTAGTCAAAATGAGTTATATATATCGTTGGATAGGATTTTTTTTTCTGCGTCGAATGGTCTGGGTTTCGTGTTGATCTGGGCACTTTTTTGGCGCTTAAGCACTTCAAAATAAGGAGATGTTTCATCATTTTGAATTCGTGACAAAAACTTACGCAGTACAAGTTTTCATTAATTTTTAGTCGTTGTCGCTTCAGTATTTTTATTCACTGACACCAGCCAATTCGACCTTGTTCAGCAACTTAAAATACACAGGGTTGAATCATTGATGTCGCTTTAGTATTTATTGCCGGCCGTAACTACTAGTTGATTATTAGTTAATTAAATTTGCTTTACGTAGAAACTGATGCGCATGGCGCTTTATTATATTTTGTCTACGTACTGTTTTGATAGGAAACGGTTTTAGTGATTTTGCCTCACATATCAAACTATTTGAGTGTCTGTTTAGAATGTTTTCCATTTAATAAAATTGAATAATTATTTTATTAAGCATGAACTATTTTAGTCGACGAAATATGAATGGTTCGTTTAGCATTTAGTTGGGGGATAAACTTACAAATTTAATTTCGTTAAGTCTTTTAAAATCATATTTCGTTTTAAGTACAATGCGATAAGTACTCATAATTCATATTTTGCGCGCGAGTCGTCGGTGGTTTAGTCGACCTTGTAGTCAGCTTCGTGCTGCGTTAAGTTTATTTTTTATTTATTTATTTAAAATAAAGTGAGTGACGCGTTCATACAGGTCCCGCAGCAGAGTGAATCTTTCAGATTATAATGCTTAATGATTATAATTTAGGGATGCGGTGATGTAGCCATAGGTATACCTACGAGCCAACATTTCCTACAATATTGTTAGCGCATCGCCCTCTCCCTGTACTGTCAAGACATCTGAGCACTTGTTTATTGAAATTAAGTTAGTCCACGCTACTTCTTTTTTCTACTCTACTCGGGGTATTCTATAGTCCAAATATGAATATTGATTATTTCAATAACTTTGAGAGTCTACTCTACTCTCACTCTCCTTAGGATCACGTAGTCATAATGGGTGACTTTAATACCTGCTTACTGAAGGATGATAGCCGGTCTCGACAACTAATGGGCATTCTATCCTCCTACAACTTTAATGCTTTGCCACTACCTGCCACTCACCATCCCCCTGGCCACCCTTCCACCTTACTTGATCTCCTTATAGTATCCTCCTCTGACAACGTAGATACACGTGGCCAAATTACCTGCCCCTTTTTCATATCACGACATCTCTTATCAGATAAGACCTCCTAAACGTAAGGCACAGTACCGGATAGGATAGGATAGGGGACTCTTTTTGTCCATGGCCATTGTGTGTAGAGTGCTGGCTAAAGCAGCCAGCCTAGCTCCGCCCTGAAACGCAGAAGCTTACTGGGGGCTTCACACACAGGCTTCGCGGAGCGACCTCATTGTGCCGAGGATTTGGGATCGTTGGGCGGCCACTGCCTCGCATTCCAGTATTACGTGGGCGGCCGGTTCCTCGGCGCTGAAACAACAACATCCGTGACACCGATGGTATGTAGGTGCTTGTTAAGGGGACAGTGGCCCGTTATTGTCGCCATAATTGTCCTTAGACTTGTTCTGTCTAGTCTTAGGATACGTTTCGTTAGCCGTTTATGTATCGACGGCACAGCCTGTTTTGATTGCCTGCAGTCGATGGTTTGTACCCATCTTTGGTTATTTAGTTCCACAGAGCTCTGGCGTATCCAGGTACGGATCTGTGAAAAAGGGATCGGCAGTAGTGTAGTGGGCCAGCAGTGGTCATATAGGAGCCCCTCCTAGCGAGTTCGTCCGCGGCATCGTTGCTGTAGGACCCACTGTGCCCTTTTATCCACTGTAGCGTTACTACATTATGGGTGGATAGCTGGTTCAAATCAGTTTTGCATTCTGCTATTAGTGTGCTGCTGGTTATTTGGTGGTCTAGCGCTTTTAGAAAGGCTGTGCTGTCGGTTAGGAGCTTTATGTTAAAACCCTTAACCTGCTTTTCGCTTATTGCCGTCGCTGCTGTTGTTATTTCGACACACTCGCATTGGAAGATCGAGCTGTGTTCGCCTAGTGGAAGGTGGATATTTAAGCCAAGGTCCAAGGAGTGTACGCCGGCTCCTGAGCCATTCTTTGTTTTGGAGCCGTCGGTGTAAACGCGTACCTCTTTAGTACCGGAGTAGTCCTTTTCCTCGGCTAGCGTTATTATCTGGTATTTTTGTGGAAAAAGTGTTTTTTGAAGGTTTTATCACAGGGAGCAGCTATTAGTGTTTTGTACTCCATCGCACGCCCAAGAATTGTGGTGTGGGGACTATTGTGGTTGAGGCACAATACCGTTGTCTTCGCAATTTTAGGGGTATTGACCTAAGAGGCATTACGTCGTGACGCCAGTGGCACTGACTGGACGCCCATTTTGAATTCGACAGACGTCAATGAAATGGTGGACATTTTCGGTTCGAGGGTTATAGAATTATTTGACCAACGCGCCCCCCTAAGACGGGTCAAAATCAGACACAACCCGGCGATTAAAACCCTAATGGCTCGCAGGGACAAAGCAATAAGGCGCTACAGAGGCAGTCCATCGGAACACAACTTGCTCGCATTCAAGACCCTACGCAACCGCTGCAGCCGTATATGTAGAGACGCAAAGCGACGCCATTTCTATAACTCTCTCAACAACTGAAACTCCTCGGACACATGGAGATTTCTCAGGTCTGTTGGCATTAGCAAATCACCTGTTTATGACTCCAGGGATATAGACTTGTGTGCCCTAAATTACCACTTCTCTCTACCACCCGTCTCACTGGACGCAGTTACCAAGCAGAGCACTTTGCATGCGCTTTCTAGTGTCCCAACTCCACAGACTCCACCTTTTCATTTAATGCCTGTTTCAGAGGCGGAAACTCTAAAATCACTGCTGTCTATTTCCTCGTCCGCGACTGGCTCTGATCATATCTGCTATAGTATGATTCTTCCACTTCTCCCTACTGTACTTTCTATTATAACTCACATTTTCAATTATTCCCTATTCTCTCGTACCTTTCGTCAGGAAAGGTAAGGTTCGAGAGGAGTCATCCTGGAAACCAACTTTTATTATTCCATTACCCAAATCTCCTAAGCCTTCCACAGTTACCGATTTACCGATTTTCGGCCAATTTCCATACTTCCGTTTCTCTCAAAAGTTCTCGAACATATCGTGCACCAACAACTGTCTATATTTTTATCTTCCTCTAACCTCAACACTTTCCAATCTGGATTCCATAAAGGCACCAGTACAACTACGGCTCTCGTTAAAGTGACTGATGATATTCGATGGGCCCTGGAGAGGAAAGAACTAACTTTACTAATATTGCTGGATTTTAGTAGTGCTTTTAACTAGATCGATTTTGACATTTTGCTTAGGGTATTGAAGAGTATTAATGTTTTCTCTAATGCTATCTCCTGGTTTGATTCGTATCTGCGAGGGCGGTCGCAGCGTGTTCAGTTGGACCAGGAATCTTCCAACTGGTGTAGAATTGTTGCGGGTGTACTACAGGGTGGTCTCTCTCCTCTCTTGTTCTTTATCTTCACCAACTGTGTCACCGGACTGATTTCATCTAGCTACCATCTTTATGCCGATGACTTACAGGTATACAATCATTTTGCGGTGACTGATGCCTCCTCTGCAGTATCTGCCATGAACCGCAAGCTGGATTGCATTAGTGTCTTTGCTAAAACATTTGGACTACGTATCAATCCAACCAACTCTAAAGCAATGATTATTGGTAGCACTCACATGCGCAGGCAGCTCGATTTCTCCGCACTTGCTCCTGTCACGCTGGATGGAACTTGGATACCCTATTCGGATACCGCTAAGAATCTGGGAGTACTCTTTGATGCTAACTTGTCCTGGAGTCCTCATATCAATGAGGTTAGCAGAAAAGTACACTATAGCTTCCACTCCCTAAAGTGTCTCCAGAGCTTTCTACCTTTAAGAAACAAAATTTCCCTTGCCCGAACTCTTATTCAACCCATTATAGACTACGCAGATGCCTGTTTTCTAAATATCACTAAGGAACTCTTAAACAAGTTGGAGAGATTGCAAACCTTGTGCATTCGGTTCATATTCAACCTGAGAAAGTACGACCATGTCTCGCAGTTTCGCAGAGAACTCAAGTGGCTCCCTATCGGCCAGCGTAGGAACACTCGTATTCTCTGTTATCTTTTCAACATTCTGTACAACCCTGCTGCGCCGTCTTACCTGAGGGAGCGGTTCTCAATTATACGTGCTCCTGATAACCCGTGCAGATCCAGCCTTCGCTTTCGCTTTTAATTATAATATTGCCATGGGTAATTACCAGAACACTAATTCCTATTCCCTTGCTTATTTCTTTTTTGGCAGAAATGCATAATAATACCGTATTGGTTTTGTTAGAACATAATACCAGTACGTTACGATATAAAAATCGATCACATCTATGATAATATAATTACTTTATTATTTGGAATTGGATTTTGATAAGCATATTTATTTAATTATTACCGTTTTATTTAATTCTCTATAATATTTTTTAGTTATGTTGGTACTAAAAATCTATATAACCTATAATAATTGTGGAATTATTAAGGTTCAATTGATTTTTAATAAAAATAATTGTTATATAAACAAATACAGTACAATAATATTTAAATAAAAAGATGCTAGAAGTTTTATTTTGTTGGCAACTATTGCAATTATTAGGATTTACTAACTGTTGATTATGTCTGTTAAGAAAAATAAATTGAAATTAGAATGAATAATCTTTTAATAAGTATTTTTGACGTAACAATGATCCCAACAAATAATTCCATACATCGTTTTACCGTGCGGTCCTTTGACATATTGTGGTGTTTAAGTATTCTTATCCTGAGACTGTGTCCAACTGTAAAGCGCGTTAGTACTTTTTCTTGACATACTTTTGAAAGGATGAGCGTTTTTAGTAATATTTGATCACAATACCTTATAATAATTATTAAGATAAGTACTTTTTCATTACCAAGTGTACAGAGCATTTGTACTTAAGCGACAGCTATCTCCTGAATCACGCAAAATATGCAAAATATATCGATTCCAGTACATAGGGAACAGTGTTACAATATATTTTTGCCTTTACTGTTTGTCAATTACTAAATTAGAAAAAAAGTTATGCCTAGTTTTGTAAAAAAAAAAACTTTAATTCGCTCTCCTGTGAAATGGCCTTTTGGCGTTTTAGTATTATTGGCTTTCCAGTGACGATATACAGCGTTGCCAGATTGTAACTTTTGTTACATTTTTCGTAACTTTTGACCCCCTTATGTAACATCTCTGTAACATGACTCAAAACGTAACTTTATTGTAACTTTTCTCGTAATGGTTCGGGTCAACATCAGTCAGAATAATTACTGTTCTGTAATCTGTGGTCAATGCGATATCCGTATTACCCAGTAGTACCAATCTTGGTATTGTAAGGGAAATCCCTTGTACGGAGATGACAACGTTCAAAGAACTTTCAACTTTTTTCCCAGTAATAAAGTTTACTTCTGTTCGAACAACTATCAATCAAAGAAAAGACTCTGGCCAACGAAAGATGGCGCCTAATTTTAAAAACCAACAGCGCATTAAGAAAGGATTATAACTTTGCCTCCAAGTCCTTCAAAAGAGACATAGCATGGACGAAATCGGAGCACATCGGTAGCGGAACCGCCCACTAAACCGCAGTGCGAGAGCTGTATGTCAGATATCCGGTTTCACCAAAGCTCAGTGCGCTTAGCACTTACGTCCCTCGATATCCATAAGTCGAGCGGGCCAGACGGAATCCCTCCCATAGTGTTAAAGATGTGCGCTCCAGAGATGGCACCGGTCTTAACGCGTCTTTATCGGCTCTCTTAATCTTCTGGCCTAGTCCCGACATTATAGAAGACAGCGCTGGTCCACCCGATCCCTAAAAAAGGTGACCGCTCAAATCTATCCAACTACAGACCAATAGCCATTACCTCCCTTTTCTCGAAAATAATGGAGTCCATTATCAACTGTCAGCTCCTTCAGTATCTGGAGGGTTATCAGCTGCTCACTGAACAGTACGGTTTTCGTAGGTGTCGGTCAGCTGGTGGTCTTCTAGTATATCTGACGCATCGTTGAGTACATGCGATCGAGACCAAGGAAGAAGCCATGGCGGTTAGTTTGGACATAGCGAAGGCCTTTGATCCGGTCTGGCACAAAGCGCTTTTATCAAAGCTTCCTTCCTACGGGCTTCCCGAGAAATTTTGTAAATGGATTGTTAGCTTTTTAACAGATAAATGCGTAAAAGTTTTAGTCGACGGGGAATGCTCTGACTCTATGTCTGTTAATGCTGGTGTCTCTCAAGGTTGTGTGCTATCGCCTGTTCTGTTCTGTTTCTCCTCCATGTCAATGACATGCTGCAAATTAGCAGCATTCATTGTTATGCGGATGACAGTACGAGCGATACCCTCTATACTGGCCGCGAAAACATTTCTCGGGAAAACGTCAACGTGAGCCGAAACAAACTTGTCTCTGAAATTGAAACCTATTGTGTAATGAACTCAGCCAATGTCGCCAGCGGTATTTCCGAACCAATACGACCTTCAAACCTTTAAGAAAAGAGCGTACTCTCTATTGAAATGAATGCAACGCACTTGTAACTCCTCTGGTGTTGCCGTCTGCTTGTTTGCCACCCTTTTCCATAAAAAAAATACGGTGAATTGTGTTCAATTTCTAAATTAGTTGTTAAATTATTCGTTCTATTGTTTTCGTTTTTTGCTTTTGCAGAATCGCCAGTCAATTATACTCGCCACCTGTGGTGCCATCATTGGTATATACATAAAAAAATCGAACAATTGCTGCATTTCCTTTGAAGCTTAATGACTTAATGGGACTGAAAACATTTTAGATTAAGTGTAATAAAGTGCCTTAATAACGTTTGTATTGAAGTTTTCCTGGTAAAATATGGTAAACACTTCAGAACTCCAGCTGCGTGAACCGAAAGGTGGAACTGCTCACATCCAACTTGACCAATCTGTACGACTTGCATGCACCTCTGCGCAAAATTAAGGTTAAACACCTGCCATCGCCTTGGCTGACAAACGATATTAAATCATTAATTACCAAAAAGGCTGCAGCCAAGTCCAAATACCGAAGTCGTCCTACGGAAGTGAATCGCTGCAAGTATGTAGCCATTCGTAATCACTGCACAAAGGTGTGTAGGAATGCTCAACGCCAATATATCCACAGCTCTATTGAAAACGGGGACCCAGCTAATGTCTGGAAGTTCTTAAGGTCACTGGGAGTAGGTAAGTCTCGGCATAACGTAATTTCCAATAACATAGATATAAATTGTCTCAATCAACATTTTACTGCTCCGTCCGCTTTCGACCCTGCTGTCAAAGTTAAAACCATAAATTATCTTTCTTCCCTTGCCACTCCCGACTGCTCTCCATTCTTCTTTACTCAATTCACTAGCTGTGATGTTAGGAAGAGTATAATGTCGATTACGTCTAACGCTGTGGGAGCTGACTGTGTCGGCCGTAATATGATCCTACCTATCATTGACGAAATCCTCCCTATAATCTGTCACATCTTCAACTTCTCGATCACATGCAGTACCTTTCCAAGTGCATGGAAAGATGCTCAAATTACGCCTATCCCTAAGAAGAGTAACCCTTCCTCCTTTTCAGAATATCGACCTATATCCATCCTATCCTTTCTCTCCAAAGTGCTCGAACGACTGGTTCACTCTCAGTTAAGTGGTTTTCTATCTAAAAATTCACTCCTAAATCCTTTCCAGTCTGGGTTTCGTCCTGGCCATAGTACTACGACAACCTTGGTTCATATTACGGAAGACATCAGATCGGGTATGGAAAACGGTGAGTTAACTGTTTTAGCTCTGTTAGATTTCACCAACGCCTTTAATAACGTTGATTTTGACGTTCTACTCGGCATAATGCGCTCTCTTGGCATATCTCCAGCAGTGATTGATTGGTTTCAAAGTTACCTGTTTGGTCGCCGGCAGCGCATTCGCATCGAAGACACTGTCTTCACATGGTGCCAAACGTCTGCTGGTGTACCACAGGGTGGCGTGCTATCTCCTTTACTCTTCGCAGTTTTCATAAACTCAATCACTATACATCTTACTTCTTCCTACCACCTATACGCAGATGATCTGCAAATTTATACAAGGGCTACCCAGGATAAACTGACGGATGCCGTCGACACTATTAACAAAGACATGGAAAAGATATGCGATTGGAGTAAGTCATTTGGTCTGAGGTTAAATCCAAATAAGACTCAGTCTATAGTCATTGGCAGCACACACGCTATCTCAAGAACAGACTGGTCGCTCCTCCCCCTAATCACCTGTGACGGTACCAAGGTGCAGTATAGTGACAAAGTCAAAAATCTTGGTATCTACATGGATAGTAGTCTTTCTTGGGGCCCTCAGCTCCAGGAGGTGAGCCGCAGAATGTTTGCCACAGCGGGGTCCCTGCGTAGGCTCCGAAGTTTACTGCCCATTACCACGAAAACTGCGCTAGCGCAATCTCTTTTTCTTCCCACCCTTGATTATGCTGATGCCAGCTATACAAATCTCACCGAAGACCAACTAAATAAACTTGAGAGACTCCAGAACCTCAGTATACGGTTCATATTTGGGCTTCGCAAATATGACCACATCTCCGAATATCGTGCAAAACTCAAGTGGTTACCTATACGCCTTCGCCGAAATGTTCATATTCTTTCCCTTCTCTATAACATTCTGTTTCATCCTCTCACTCCAATATACTTAAAAGAACGCTTCAACTTTCTCTGCGACACTCACTCAAGGACCTTGAGATCATCAGTGAATTTGAAACTGAAAATGCCTAGACACTCCACAATGTTCATGGATAAATCTTTCACCGTTCAAGCGGTCCGATTGTGGAATGCCTTACCTATCACTATAAGACGTGCACAATCACTGCCAGTTTTCAAAAAATTAGTTACGGCTCACTATTTGCAGGAGGAATAGTGTTCATTTTAACATTATACTTATTTTACCCTTCCTCTCTGTCTTACCAAACTATATATCTACTGTGTCCCATAGTATGTGAATAATAATATTTAAGTCTACTATTTACTGTTCATTATAAACAAATTCTACCGAAATATTATTAGTATGTATGTATGTATGTTTTATTATGTAATATATCTTTCTCTAGGTACTCATCACATTTATCTAATCATCTACACTATAATATTTAATAACTATGTACACCAACTGCCCCAAATCTCTTCATATGTATCCTTCTCCATCCTATGGTTGCCTGTAAGAGATTGCCTCAGTGCGATAAGGCCGCCAATTGTCTACCACATAACCTGTACCTAAACAAAATCCATTTGTTGTATATTGAATTGGTGAACAATAAAGAGTTCTTTATTATTATTATTATAACGTAACTTTTACCCCGAAAATGTAACTTTTTAGGCAGTCCTGTGTAACATTTCACAATATTCCACTGGCAACACTGATTATATATGACAAGTCAGCTGTCACTGCTGTCAGAGGTCAGTGTTGTTCTTGTCCTGTCAATCAGGTGTTTTTTTGTGTAAGCCATTCAAGTCAAGTAAAGAATTGAAGAAACCAATAGAAATAATATATATATATAGATCGATAGATCCTAATAAATTTCATCAGTTTCTAGTATAATAAATGCAATGTCAGTCAAAGAGAAAGAGTTTTTTGGTCCACTGACACTACATCAAAAGAAAGAAAATCCATCGATTTACAAAAGCAATGAGTTGGTGGAATGTTCTTGCCTCCTGTGCGATGAAAAGTTTACTTTGCCTGAACACGAGAAGCAGCTGCTCACCCATTTGTTCATGATACACCGTCTTGTAATAGCTGACGTCAATCAGATCGCAGATTTGAAAGAATATTTACGATACTGGGGCTATAGATTTAAAGGTTAGTTTCCACATTTATTTATTTCAATTACGAATCAACTAAGATTATGAATCTTCGTTGTTCTAACATCATGTTGTAAGTCATTTTCTAGCAGTTATGACCTTAATTTTTTGTCAATTGGTTCAGTTACAATTTTTCCCTCCAAGCATGAATAACCATAAAAAGTCTAAATAGGTAAAGACGAAGCAATAATTCATTTTCAAATATTGTATAAAAAACTTGTTGCAAAATATATGAACAATCAAAACCCTGCCATTTCACTTCATGCCCCAGCGAACATCATATTTTTATTTAAAAGAATTATTAACAACCGAAATTACTAATAATCAGTCTAACTCCTCCAACTCATTTTAAATACAATTATGTATATGTGGTAAATAAGTTTACATATAGTTGAATGAAGATACCAAGATGATTAAATGGGAGAAGTCAAGGCGTGATTCGGTAGCCCAGTGGTCGAAGCGAGGTTTAAGGGACTGGTTGTGGCTTCCAGTCTGGCTTTAGTCACTTTTTCACTCTTTCCTTCATTGCACTTTTTCCTAACTAATATCTATCTCGATTTGAAGTTTACATAGTAATTTTACAATACCATACCAATGTATGGAGGGAAAAATGTTTATCACAAAATTATATTGGAATTGCAGAATGGTTCTAAATTAAATTTAGCACACAGATAGGTTACTTTGGAGTTTGGGCATGTAGCACATTTTTCCCGTGGGTCACAGTTAGGGTATCAGTATTATTGTAGTATCAACAACTATAATCACAGAATAGATAAGGCTATAATTTCAAATTAACTGCGAGTTCACCCTTACCTTTAAAGATATTGCAAAATTTCTCATTGAAATTGACTATTTCATTTGTAACAAAAACCAAACTAAACATCTATTTATCCACATTATAGAACCCATATTTCAATCTATGTTTAGTTCAGGTCTAGATGGAACTAAGTAATATGTATCATGTACCTATGTATCACAATATTTATTTATTGGTGACCTAAATCATCACATGTCTTTTCTCAAATTACAGATCAAAATTTGCCATACTTCTGCACCACCATGCTACTCGACAGCAAACCAGATGGTACCAAGTCTAAGGACGAACAATATTACTTATTAAGTGATGTTCTACCCGAAGACAAAGAGTTACGAACAAATCTCCAACAGACACGACTAGAGAAGTTATTACAAAGACACCAGTTTGAACGGGAAGATAAAAACTACATAAGAGAATGTTTGTTCTGCCGTAACATTTCAACTACAACGAGAGCAAGTTATCTAAATCATTTATATGAGAAGCACAATTTTCACATCGCCAAACCGGATAACCTGATATTCATTGACGAATTGGTCAACACAATCGGAGCAAAATTAGAAAATTTACAATGTATTTTTTGCGAAGGCAACTTCAAAGATCGCACTATACTTAAAGAGCATATGCGCAAGAAAGGTCATAAGAGAATAAACCCTGAAAATAAGGAGTACGATAAATATTTTCTAGTCAACTTTATTGGTGATAAACAGTCTAATCAAACTTACAAATCTCATAGAAGTTATAATACTAAAAAGAAAACAGCGGAATATGAAAATGATTCTAATGTTGATAGCGACCCGGAGTGGTCAGAATGGACCGAAGAAAATGGTCCATTGATCACCTGTCTTCTGTGTGAGCATACTGAAATGGAATATGACAAGGTTTTAGATCATATGAAAGAGCAACATGAATTTTCATTCGTAAAAGCCAGCGAAGGTATGGATTTCTATCAAAAAGTAAAAATTGTGAACTATATTCGGCGGCAGATACATTTAAAGCAATGTTTAGCTTGTGAAACTAAGTTTGATGATTCAAAAAATTTGGAAAAGCATGTCAAAGAAATGAAACATTGGGTTTTAGCTAAAGAAAAGTGGGATCAACCGGAATATTACTTTCCAACATACGAAGATGACTTGTTTCTGTGTTTTATACAGGATGATGATGAAAGTTGGTGGTCAAATGATGAGCAAGATGTTGAGAAAAGGAACAGTATGTCTAATAGCATATCAAAAGAAATGGCTATGGCCGTTCTAGATGATTAATGTATAGATTGTAGATATAAGCTAAGCCAGAAGGCTGAATTGAATTAATTTTTACAGCATTAAGTATGCTAACTATACAAATCGAATACATAGGGAAAAAGAAGAATCATCTCGGGCCTTAAAGACGTGTAAGATGGGAAATTTGAATCACATCGGGAGTGTCTCGGTAGCCGAATAGGTCAAGGCATTCCCCCTGTAAGGGAAAGACTGCGGGTTCGGATCCCGCCCGAGATGATTCTTCCTTTTCCCTATGTATCAGAAGGCTGAATTTCCTAATAAGAATCTGAATCTGTTCAAAATTCAAACTTGATCTAATTTCACAATGGCAACATCAAAAATCACAATGGCAACATCAAAAATCAAAAATTTATTTGCTTTGAAAATAGTTTTACATATTTGACAGCCTCTTTGCAAATATTTGTATGCATGAATATGGGTATTGAACTGGCTGTGCCTTGGAGAGCATGTTAAGCCGGGCCCAGTATACCAACATCTATAGCAGTCGTTCCAGGTAGTTAGAGCCCTCAAAATTCCAACAACTGGTCTTACTGCAATGCCTCGATTTCGCTTTGGTTTCGCTTCACAGAAAATATTGAAGTTCAGCCAAATGCACAGTTAGACTGCTTAAAGAGGACCTCAGACTCCTAGGTGAAAACTCCGTGCAACTCGGATTAACTGCATGAACAAGGACGATACTGCGGCACATGTGCTCCTACACTATTCTGAAACCGCCACATACAGGGCTAAGTACTTCGCAAACACTGGTACGCTCCGGGTGATCACCAGCAGCGTGAATAGCCTGCTGGCGTTCTTCAACGAGTTGGGTTGGATCGAATAGAATACCCACCCTCACGCAAAAACCGCACCTTGTCGTGGAGTTGCGGATAAACAGCCTGTGATACCATACCATACCATAGGATTAACACTAGGATGACTAAGATTTGCTTCGAATATGGTTAAATCTTAGAATTAGTAGGTACAGTATAATATTCAACTATAGCCATGAATGTCATGAGTTTGATGTTGAAAATTGTGTTACGAGAATACAGTTGTAGCGGCTTAAGATTTGGGCACGTCCTACCGCGGACAGTGCGTGGAGTGCACTGAAGTGGCCTAGTGTGGCTTACGAATCGTGTAAAAGTTATTGTAAATTGTTTCCAATAAATCGCATAAAATCTATATAGATAAATAGTCGTTTAACTAGCCATTACGATGGATGAACCTCCACATCGTTTTCGACATTTGGTAGATTGAGATTAGACCGAGACTGTATTTTGAATAGTACCCATAGAACGAAGAACTGTCGTAATCATATCGTAAATGTAAAAAGAGAAAGGAGCAATGCGATTGGCCGCTTGCCTACTGTGAACCTATGCATGTGGAGCCTGCCAATGGCAATGCTCCATTCTCTTGATACATTTGCGATACGAATGTGAAAGTACTGATAGTATTTCGTGCTAAGGATACAGATTTTAATTACGAGTATTGATTCTCAAAAAGAGAAGTGCCAATATATTCTTATTTCTTGATGGGGATACTATGATCCCTACATAGAGATGGTCCTGGGTCTGCCGGGGTGCGAGAGATATATGCTCCCTCCATTCTCACCTCCGGCAATCAAATACCGGCGTACGTTTTAGTCGGTTCGAGTCTGACATTTCCACCTTGGGGGTTGGCGGTGGTATCCGTGGGGATTTTTCGCACGATAAAAAACTTGTTATTTGGGTTGGCTGATTTTTGCATTCGTTCACGTGCGAGCTTGTAAATGTAAGGACGTGCGTTGTTAGCTTAATTGTTAAGGACTCTGCCTTACAATCGACAGGTTCCGTGTTCCAATCCTGATCATTAAACTGACGTTAGGAACCTACTCCTAACACGAGCAATATAGCTTAGCATATTACCTAATGATTTCGGTTGTTGATACCCTTTTTTTTAAAAAAAGAAATCTTCCTCAATATAAAAAGTTTCTCAAATTTCCCGTCAGATGGCGTTAATCCAATATTCGACTATGAACTGGTAATCGGTGTATTCGTCTACCGGCAAATGTTCAATTTTAACTTTAATCACTCGTACGTTAATGTGTTCGAAAGTATGAAATTACTAGCTAGCTATAATTTTATATTTTTCTCACTTTACGTACAATAAATGTAAATAACAGAAAATAAAATCGACTTATTACAAATCTGAATAAAAAAATATTAATTTTGAATTGATCCTCTGAAAGCTTAGACTATACTGTTTAATAAACCGCTTTGCTAAGAAAATGCGTCGCAAAAAACTGCGTGAAAAATCGGTTTTGTGTAAGGTAATGTCAATATTGATTTTTAAACTGTCAATGTTTGCACGTCATGGGATGGATGTTTAAGTGAAATTACACGGAAATAAGATTTTTTTTTCGCCGGAATGACATTTGGGGCGTCTACGTCTAGGTATTCAGTATGTATATTATTATTTTAGTTCTAAGCTTTGGAGATTACTTACAATTAATACATCAATTTAATTTTGATTACCTATATAAATTCTCGCCTGTAAATTTCGGAAGGGCTAAGCAGAGGTGTAATAACACCCATAGATCGCGAACTATGATTTTCAGTCCCAAGTAGGTAATAGAGGCGAGCCTATTGCCTTTTTTTGATTGTATGCTTATGGGGATATTAATTTTTCTTTTAATTATGAATTTTTGTGAATTTATTAGTAGGTAGATTATATAATAGATATTATATAGTAGGTAGATTATATTATAATAGTGGTAGGTAGATTATATAGGATCTGCGGTAGCCTATTGGTATGGGTAATGGACTGCTGAGACGAGGTCTCGGGTTCGATCCCAGGTTTACCATGGCACACACTAATGACTTTTTGATGCCTTTCAAAGTTATGTGTGTATTTATCGCAGGTTCGTAAGTGCCCGGTTAAAGGCAATAGGCTCGCCACCTATTACATTGGGACCTAAACATACACTGGCGAAATGGGGTGCCTACCCCTTCGGGGAATACAGGCGTGAGTTATGTTATGTATGTATGTAGATTATATAACTATTTATTTTATAGGTACATATACTATCTCACAATGTGAAAATATTATAATATAGGTACAATTGCCAAAAGTCATGTTTTGATTTCGTAGCATTTTTGTGGGATAGAATCAAAATCGTTAGGTATACGTAACCTAACCTAAACCTAATATAAGAGGGTGCAGCGGGAACGGGATCTGATGCCACGCAGGCGTATAAATATTAGCGGTATTATGTTCGCCGGGTCAGTTAGTTTACACGAAATTAGAATCAGATTAGTGAATGAATTGTTGTGATTCTGCTCATTTAAGTGACCATTTTACGAATTTTATAGGAATCTACTGAGATTTACTGAAAATTTAAAAGTTACCTACTCCTTTTTAGCAGTTTCGCGCCAAGTGGCGTTTTTAGCCTCCCCATTCCGGGGGCGAGTCGGGGCGCCCCCCAGACCATAAGCGATGGCCCTGGGTCAGCCGGGGTGCGAGGGATATGTCGAAGACAACCTCACCTCCGGCCTAGCACTATTACGACCCTCAGTCGGTGTGCGGTTTTAGTTGGTTCGAGTCCGACGGTGCGAGAGGTATCCGTGGAGATCTCCGCACGAAAAAAAAAGATGTGGCGTTTTTAGCTATGCAGCTGATGCTTACGCACACGTCCTATTTAAACATTTTATTGTCAAGTCAATAATACAGTTAATAATAGATTTCAAAAGTTGCTAGCACCTCTGCCTACCCCTTCGGGGAATACAGGCGTGAGTTTATGTTATGTTATGTTTTTCAAAAGTTTAATTAACTACAATGTTCCAGTGCAATCTACTAGATTAAATTCTAATCGAATGGGCATCCGTTTAATCTAAATACAATTAGTACTGGGTTCATAAGCTGAAATTAAATAGGTACAAACTTGACACGCAGAACGCAGGATGTTCAGGTTCGATTCCCGCTCAGTGCAAATATTTGTATGCATGATTAAGTATATTTGCATTGAACTCGTCGTGCCTCGAAGAGTCGTCGGCCCCGTTGTCATACAAACATCATGGTAGTCGTTACGGGTAATTGGAGCCCTAAAAAGGTCAAGAACTGGTCTAACTGCAAGGCCAATATCGAGGAGGTCAGATGGTAATAGCTTCACGGAAAATATTGAAGTTCAGCCAAACATGTAGTCAGACTCGTGCCTATCTCTTGGAGTTACGGAGTCAGATTGCACCTGCTTCCATAAAGGCCAAGGTGTTTTAGTTTTGCTAGTATAACAAGCAAACAAGCCCGACTAGACATTAGTGGGTTGACGCTTATGACGTAAGACAAAAGATAATGATTGCATCAACTTATGTCAACCCCACACACAGAGCAATTTCAAACGTAATTCCACTTGAAAAGAGGGGAAGACCACTTATTTATTTAACTACAGCTGAAGATATGTCTTGGACCGTTCGCAGTAGGTGATTTTTAGTTCCCTTCGAGGAAAGCACGGCGGAAACACGCCTCATCCACCAATCATAGTCAGTCAGTTTTTGTTATAAATAGCCGCGGTATTGAATAGGGTATTTGACTAAGTCGCCGATTCTTCCCAATACTGATTAATATGATAGCTTGATGTGAAAAAATACGCCTTGAAAAATAAAATATTGCATATCTAAACTGAAACTATGACTTTTCATTAGTTGAAATTCCCAAAAAAAGTCAAAATATAAACAAACAAATTCAATTCAAATATATAACTTTGTAGATTCCTCATTAAATTTTAAATAACTTTTATTATGAACTATATAAGTGTTAAAGCAACGTAGACCGAGATAAATGCGATATTATCTTGCACTCCATACATTTTTGCACTACGCGCTACCGAAGCGTGACGTTTAGAACGATTTTGTATGGAGCGTTTTCGGGCGGCGCGACAAATTGAAATTTTCAAAATCAAATATCTTGAAACCTTTTGACGCATATAACCACATACGCAAAACACCAACTCGCGATTTTATGGTTTTATGCGGATGAATTAGAAAAGATACGTGAAATACCAACTAGGTACGTACAATTCCACAAACGCAAAACACCACCTTATAAAGTTAGAAGTTTAGAGTTATTTATATAAATTTTGAGGGCTTATTTGAGTGATTTTTGAAAATTGGAATAGGTACATAAATTTGGAATTAAATACTTCGGAATTTTGTGTGTACCCGTCAAAAGGGAGGCAAAATAAAACAAAACTTATTTCTTAGAGGTATAATAAGTAGAAATCAAAGATAACGAAATTAAATTCATAACATAACATAACATAACATTAACTCACGCCTGTATTCCCCAGAGGGGTAGGCAGAGGTGCTAGCACCCACATGTCGCCAGTTTATGTTTAGGTCCCAATGTATTAGGTGGCGAGCCTATTGCCATTAACCGGGCACTTAGCAACCTGCGATAAATACACACATAACTTCGAAAAGCATCGAAAAGTCATTGGTGTGTGCCATGGTAAACCTGGGATCGAACCCGAGACCTCGTCTCAGCAGTTCATTACCACTAGGCTACCGCAGATACTTTGGGGTGACAGGTGGAGCCGCCTGTCACCCCAGCAGAAGCAGGCCACGGCGGCGGCGCGCTGAAAAGCGGGCCTCCCCATTCCGGGGGCGAGTTGGGGACACCGTTGTCCCCCCTCCTGAGGAGGGCCAGACCGTAAGGGATGGCCCTGGGTTAGCCGGGGTGCGAGGGATTTATGTCGATGACAACCTCACCTCCGGCCTAGCACCACGATCCACAGTCGGCGTGCGGTTTTAGTCGGTTCGAGTCCGACATAACCTCCCCTTCCGGCTCCGGAAGGGGGGGTATCCGAGGGGATTTCCGCACGAAAAAAAAAAAGCTACCGCAGATACTAATACAATTCGTAATCATGTTCATCAATTCAATTCTCATTCGTATCAATTTTCTCAAAAAATCCAATGGCTGAATACGTCCGTCATTTAATTGTTTAAATTTTTTCTTACATTGCCTATCAAAGCCGATATCCAACCTTACGCCCCGTTTACTTTTTACACGGCTTTTTTTAGAAAATCAATGATTGCCCGATCATTATACCCAACCTCTATTTTAATTTTATTTATGAAATACAATAAGGATGGATTTCTGTGCATTCTTGAATTAAGACTTCGGTTCCATCCTTCAAGAGGATTGTTGGTCCTATGTCGTTTGTTTTGCCACGCTAATTAATTGTAATGGATATTTGATGGAAGTAGAGTTTCTTTCTTTCTTCTTCTGATAGTAGGAACCTGAAATTTGTACTTCCACATACAACTTTTTTACTGCCAAAATGACTACTTCCTCAAAGTCTGCTTTAAATTCTTCAATATTGACATCCAATTTGTTTTTGAGTACCTAATTGAAATAGACGAACATACAACAAGCCAAAAGAAGCACGTTTCAACACGTTTAAAAAAATATTACTTTATGAAAAAGTTGGTGTTATGCGTAATTGGTGTTTTGCGTAACTCCAAGTTGGTGTTATGCGTAGTTGGTGTTTTGCGTGACTCCAAGTTGGTGTTATGCGTAGTTGGTATATCCGCTGTGCCATCTGCTCCGGCCGCTGCCGCGCAGGGCGCCCAGTCCAAGGGCAAGGGAAAGGGGAAGGGCAAGGGGAAGACGTCCTCTGCCCCAGCCACAGCCCTGGCCCCAGTTTCGATTCCGGCCCCGACTGCCTCTACAAGCGCCTCACCGGCAGGAGGTTGGGAGGTAGTCGGTGAAACCCGGAAGAGGCGGAACGCCAAGAGGAGGGCAGCCAAAAAGGCCAAGAAGGCTGAGGCTGCTGCAAAGGGAGCACCGGGGAGGCTGCGCGTCCCCCGCACAACGGCCGTCGTTTTAACGATGACGCCGGAGGCGGCGGAGAGGGGACTGCAGTATCCCGACCTGGTGAAGCGGGCCAGAGGCCTCATAGACATGAGGCCCCTCAACCTGGCTAGGCCCCTCCGAGTGACACAAACTCGGACGGGTGCCCGGCTTATCCAGGTCCCAGGTGCCTCCAGCGGTCCCCAGGCTGATGCCATTGCGGCCAAGTTGAGGGAGACGCTGGATGCAGCCGACGTCCGGGTGTCCAGGCCCACCAAATGCGCAGAACTGCGCATTTCGGACCTGGACGACTCCATCACGGCCGAAGAAATTCGGGCCACCGTGGCGGAGGCCGGGGGCTGCCCCCTGGAGGCGGTAAAGGTCGGAGCGATCCGCTACGGCCGTCGCGGACAGGGGGCGGTAGTTGTCGGCTGCCCCATCGCAGCAGCCCAAAAGGCTGCCGATCGGCGGGTCCTCGCGGTGGACGGCGTTATTGGGGTGCGGGTCCAGCTCCTGCAAGCTCGGCCGGCTAGGTGCTTCAGATGCCTGTCGGTCGGGCACGTGGGGGTGCAGTGCACGGCGGAGGTGACGGTCGGTGACCGCTGCTTCCGCTGTGGCCAACCCGGTCACAGGGCCGGTGGTTGTGAGGCTCCGCTGCACTGTTTCAGGTGTGCAGCGGGGGGCAAACCGGCCGACCATAGGGTTGGCAGCAAGGCCTGCACCGGAGGGGAGCCGAAGCCGCGAGGCGGGCGTTCCGCCAACTGTTCGCAGCGGGATGCGGAGATGGTTCCATAATGGATCCCCAGCTCCGCATCCTGCAGGCGAACGTGGGCCACGGTGTCGATGCTCAGGCACTTCTGCTCCAGAGCATGGCACAGTGGTCCATACACGTCGCCGCTGTCGCCGATCCATACACCCACCGCCCCCCCGGGCCTGCCTGGGTGGTCGACCTGGATGGATCGGCGGCACTGGTGCGTAACGCCGCTGCGGGTGCCCCTCCCTTTGTGGTGATCGCAAGGGAGCATGGCATCGTAGCGGCGCGTGTGGGGGAGATTGCGGTCGTGGCTGTCTACTTCACGCCGGCATCACACCGACGCATAGGGCAGTATCGGCGGTCGCTGGAGCGGCTGACCGACGTCGTCAATGCCTGTCACCCTCGCCCGGTTCTTGTGCTTGGGGACTTCAATGCCTGGTCTGAGGCTTGGGGGTCCCGGCACACGAACCCGCGAGGCAGGGCTCTGGAGAGCTGGGCCGCTACCCTCGGTCTGGTTCTCCAGAATCGCGGAGCCGAAGCCACGTTCTGGGTGGCGGAGCGCGAAGCGAGTTCGATCGTTGATCTCTCGTTCGCGAGCGCTTCGCTGTCGCAACGTGTGCGGGACTGGCGTGTCGTCGTGGAGGTGGAGACACTAGCGGATCACCGATACGTTCGGTTTGATGTCTCCCCTCCCGAGAGTGATGCGCCGGTCACACCGGCCCCACGCGAGCCGCGCTGGGTGCTTAGGGGACTGAATAGGGATGCTCTCCTGGAAGCCGCCTCCGTGCAGGCCTGGGCCATGGTGCCGGACAGGCCTGACGACATCGATGACGAGGCGGCGTGGTTCCGGGAGGCCATGACTGTTGTTTGCGATGCGGGTATGTCTAGGGCTCCAGCCTATAGTCCGAGGCGCCGGGTCTACTGGTGGACTGCGGAGATCGCGAGGCTGCGTCAAGCCTGCGTGATCGCGCACCGCCGGTGGGCCAGGCTCCGTAGGAGGCGTAGCCGCCCCGCAGACACAGATCCCCTAGTGGCGGAGTTGCAAGAGGGATACAGGGAAGCCAGGAATGCCCTCCGAGCAGAGATCAAGCGGTCCAAGGCGGCTTCCTACAGGGAGCTGCTGGAGACACTGGAGCGGGACCCATGGGGGCGGCCTTACCGCTTGGTAAGAGGAAAGCTGCGCCCCCGGGCCCCTCCCCTGACCCAGGTTCTCGAGCCGGCTCTGCTTGGAGGAGTGGTGGAATCCCTGTTCCCGGCGCGGGCGGAACACGTTCCGCCGCAGATGACTCCGCCACCTCGGTCGCCTGATGCGCCCGGCGTGGTTATTGACGACGACGTGCCCGAGGTCACTTGGGTAGAACTAGAGCTGGCGGTGCGACGGCTTAGAGCCAAGAAGAACACCGCCCCGGGACCCGACGGCATTCCAGGCCGTGCGTGGGTCCTAGCTCTAGGAGAAGACGGTCTCGAACCCCGACTGCGAGGGTTCCTCAGCGCATGCTTGGAGCGGGGCCAGTTTCCGAAGATGTGGAAGACGGGGAAACTGGTCCTCATCCGCAAGGACGGACGCCCGGCGGACGCGCCGTCCGGGTACCGGCCCATAGTGTTGCTCGACGAGGTGGGCAAGCTCTTCGAAAGAGTGATTGCCAAGCCCCTCGTCGAGCACCTCTCTAGAGTGGGGCCGGACCTAGCGGACACGCAGTACGGCTTCCGCCGGTGGCGTTCCACTGTGGATGCCATCATGCGCGTGAGGACTCTGGCGGAGGATGCGGTTGCCCGGGGCGAGGTGATGTTGGCGGTGTCCTTGGACATCTCCAACGCGTTCAACACCTTGCCCTGGAGTTGCATCAGGGAGGCGCTCGTGTACCACGATGTGCCTCTCTACCTCCGCCGCATAGTCGGGGCGTACCTGACGGAGAGGGCCGTCATCTACCCAAGTGCGACCGGCGTCGGTAGGCGTGAGATGTCGTGCGGTGTCCCACAGGGATCGGTCCTGGGACCGCTCCTGTGGAACATCGGATACGACTGGGTGCTTCGCGGTGAGCTCGCGTTCGGTGCCACCGTCACGTGCTACGCGGACGACACGCTAGTGACGGTGAGTGGCGCTACACACCGCGAGGCGACCCAGAGGGCCACGACCGCTGTTGCTCAAGTCGTGGATCGGATCCGGCGGCTGGGTCTCGAGGTGGCTCTGCACAAATCCGAGGCCTTGTTCTTTCATGGTCCTCGGCGCAGGCCACCCCCGGCATCCAGCTTGACAGTAGGAGGTACTCCCATCGACATCAAGCCCCGGTTGAAATACCTGGGGCTCGTACTCGACGGTCGGTGGGACTTCGGAGAGCATTTCCGAAGTCTGCGCCCCAAACTGTTGGTGTCAGCTAACGCGCTGATGCGGCTGCTGCCCAACTTGAGGGGCCCAGAGGACTCCTGCAGGAGACTCTACGCGGGTGTCGTGCGGTCCATGGCCCTGTACGGGTGCCCCGTGTGGGCGGACGCCCTGCGGGCCAGGTTCGTGCAACTGCTGCATGCGCCGCAGCAGACGATGGCCTGCAGGGCCATTAGGGGGTACCGCACGATATCCTTTGAAGCGGCGAGTCTCCTAGCCGGATCGCCACCGTGGATCCTGGAAGCGAGATCCCTTGCGGCACTGTATCGGTTCCGTAAGGAGGCGCGGGAGCGGGGATACGATCCCGAGCCCGAAGACATTCGGGCCGAGAGGTCCCGGCTCCACGGGATCATGGTGGAGGAGTGGGAACGACGACTTGAGCAACGACGCGCAGGGCATGCCGTCATAGAGGCGGTAAGGCCCATCATGGGGGAATGGCTCGAGAGGCCACATGGCAGCCTCTCGTATCGACTGACGCAGATTATCACCGGGCACGGGTGCTTCGGGAGATATCTGTGTCGGATCGAAAAGGAGCCAACGTCCGAGTGCCATCACTGCGACGCGAGCGAGGACACGGGGCTGCACACGCTCACCGAGTGCCCGGCATGGGCTGAACCGAGGCGGGAGCTAGTGGCGGCCCTGGGAGTGAGACTTCTCACCCTCGCCACCCTGCTCACAGCAATGGTCCGCTGCGCGGACGCGTGGGCGGCCGGCGTCTCCTTCAGCGAGCAGGTAATGGTCGTGAAGGAGACGGCGGAGCGGGAGAGGCGGCGCGAGCGAGAAAGACTCGCGGATCGCGCCGCCCGCGCGCGCAGGCAACTCGGGCGTCGGAGGGCACTGACTGACCTCCGTCCCCCATGAGCGCGGGCCTGGGGGTGACGGGTGGAGCCGCCTGTCACCCCAGCAGAAGCAGGCCACGACGGCGGCGCGCTGAATAGCGCGCCTCCCCATTCCGGGGGCGAGTTGGGGACACCGTTGTCCCCCCTCCTGAGGAGGGCCAGACCGTAAGGGATGGCCCTGGGTCAGCCGGGGTGCGAGGGATATGTCTTTGACAACCTCACCTCCGGCCTAGCACCAAGACCCACAGTCGGCGTGCGGTTTTAGTCGGTTCGAGTCCGACATAACCTCCCCTTCCGGCTCCGGCAGGGGGGGTATCCGAGGGGATTTCCGCACGAAAAAAAAAAAAAAAAAAAAAAGGTATTTTGCGTAAGTTGTGTTTTACGAATTAGGCGTTTTGCGTAAAGGTGGTGTTTTACGTATATGGTTTTATGCGTCAAAAGGTCTTGAAAACTATTTGTCGTACGAAAATTGTACTTTTACAGTTCATTATATTATAAGACAGTGGTCATTTTTCGAAAGTAAAAAAAAATTTGTCAAATAGCCCATTAGGTTAGGCTATAGGTATTATCACGCTACTAAAGTAAAGGGAGCGGAGCAGTAATCGCAATTAATGTCAAACAACTCCGGCAGATTCCTATACATTTTTGAAAATTAGTAAAATGCTGGCGTCTAAGTGGTATGAAAAAAAAACTTATTTTGCTTTATAAGTACCTACTTAAATTAAAGGGGTGATACGGGGTTTCGATATACTTACCACGGGCGAAGCGGTCAGATCTGCAAGTTCCTTATAAAAATGTATTGTACCTATGACCCGAATAAGTTCAATGTATGAAGATTAAAGGTCTGAGGTAACACATTCGTGGCGACCTCATATGACCCCTCGTAATCTCTGACCCAACAAAATTGTCCTTGTTCGGGACACTACCCAATCTACTTGTCCGTGTACCTTTGTGTAATACTTATTTATCGGAATAAATAGATTTTTCTTTTTTTTTTCCTTGTCTATCGTTTAGTTGATTATAGATACATAATAGACCTTTATGTGTATGATTGGTCTATTCCATAAACTTAGTAGGTAGGTATACCTATAGTAAGTTTATGGTCTATAAATTATGTATCATTTATCATTCATACTTATTAATAATAAAAATAATACGAATGTAACTTTGTCTAAGTATTTGTTATTTTCTCCTATCCTGTAAACTAATTTTATAAAAAATCGGATTTCTGAGAGTTGTGAAACTTGCGAAACAAGATTTTGTTGTGATGAAAACTTTTGACGCGTTCACTAATCAGAAAGTGTCGAGCTCTTTTTGTAAGTACATTACTAAATATTAGATTAAACAAAGGTAGGCCTATGATCAAACAGGTAATAAAAGCTAAAACCTCTTTCAATAATTATGGAGTGGTAAACTCCTTAGTATTTACTAGCAAGGAGACCGCGAGAAGGCAAAGGCGGAAGGCCCCTGGGCTGGGAATGATTGAATGCAGGAAGGAAGGAAAATGTCGGACATTGGGAGATTCCTATATCACCTATGTCCAGCATTGGACTGCGATAGGTTAATTGAAATGGTTGAAACACTTTCCATACTTTTGTCTTTTTTTTTTTATCGTGCGAAAAATCCCCACGGATACCACCCCCACGGAGCCGGTGAAGGCGGTTATGTCGGACTCGAACCGACTAAAACGCACGCCGTCTTGGGTCCTTGGCTGCCGGAGGTGAGATTGCTAAAAGCATATCTCTCGCACCCCGGCAGACCCAGGACCATCTCTTTCGAGATGGCCCCCTTCGGGTTGTGGGGACTAAAATGTCCCCATCTAGCCCCGGTTACGGGGAGGCGCACTTTGCGCTGCCACCGCGGCCTGCTTCTGCTAGGGTGACAGGCGGCTCCACCGGTCACCCCCAGGCCAGCGCTCATGGAGGACGGAGGTCGTTCTGCGACCTCCGACGTCCGGTTCGCCTTCGCTCTGCACGGGCTTCCCGGGCCCGGAGTCTGGTCCGGACCCGACCGGTCGCCTCCTTCTCGAGCATTACTTGCTCGCAGAAGAAGGCGGCCGCACCCCAAGCGTTTGCGCATCGTACCATCGCTGTGAGCAATGTGACGAGTGTGAGGACTCCCACCCCTAGAGCCGCCACTAGGACCCGCCTTGGCGTGTCCCACGCCGGGCACTCGGTCAGCGTGTGCAGCTCTGTGTCCTCGCTCGCATCACAGTGATGGCACTCGGACGTTGGCTCCTTCCGGATCCGACACAGGTAACTCCCGAAACACCCGTGTCCAAGGCTGCCGTGTGGCCTCTCTAGCCACTCCTCCATGATGGGTCTTACCGCCGCTATTACGGCGTGCCCTTCCATACTTTTGTCTGCCATAAAAGATCCAACTCCGTACTCCGTAGGTACACTACAATATCTGTTTTAAGCTTTACTTAAGAATCTTTGAATATTGCTAATTAAATCTCGTTTTCTTCTTTTTTTTTATACCACTTAGGTGGCAGACAAGCACACGGCCCACCTGATGGAAAGTGGTTACCTTGGCCTATGGACGTAGGTATGCAACACCAGAGGCGTTACACTCGCGCTGCCTACCCTGAAGAAACCTTCTGATGCCCCTCTTGAAGAACCCCATATTGTTATTTTATGCAAGTTCGGGACTTCACGCGATAAAAACTTCCACTTACTTTCTGCCGACGTTTCGATTGCCGATGCTGCACCCGTGGTCACGACTTGACTGGCCGGCGAGGGTCGCGCGGTATGCGCGGAACATTTTTTGTGCGTCTACCCTCCGTTACTTTCAGAATGAAAGTAAGGCTGGCGACACACTACACTCACTACGTCAGTTTTGGACAGCACAGTGTTGTTGGGTTTTAGTGTTTTTATCACTGGATTCCACGTCCCGGATAGTTTGAATCCATCTTCCCTATTGAAATTTTTATACTTTTTAATTTCAATGGCTTCACGCACAATCCTAGAATAGTAGTGGCGATCAGTGGAGAGGACTTTGGGTTGATGAAGCTCAATCCAGTGATTGGTACCCGACTCAAGGTGTTCTGCAACTGCCGATTTATTAAACTGGCGATTTTTCACAGCTGCGATATGTTCTCTAACCCTCTCCGCAATAGTTCGCTTGGTTTGGCCTATGTAGGAACTACCGCAGCTGCAATCCACTTTGTAGACACCCGGTGTTTGCAGAGGTATGACGTCTTTCGACGTTCGCACGTACTTCGCTACTTTGGCGAACGGTTTGAATACTGTCTTGATGGAAAACTTCCGTAAACAAGATCCGATTTTGTCCGTTATTCCTTTCACATACGGCATGAATGCCGGTTGGCGGTCAACTCCCGGCAACCTCATCCTCGGTGCACGTCGCGACTTTCTAGAACTCGTAACATACCCATTCATTTTAAGAACCTCCTGAACATGATCTAACTCCTGTTGTAGGTGCTCAGGGTCACACAGGTCATTAGCTCGTTTGATAAGCGTCGAGCTTATAGAATTTAAATGAAGTGGGTGATGATGCGAGGAGGCGTGCAGGTATCTATCTGTGTGAGTGGGTTTTCGATACACAGTGTGGGCCAAGGAGCCATCAGTTCTAACCATTAGCTTGATGTCTAGAAACGATAATGTTCTGTTGTTCTCAATCTCATACGTAAACTGTGTTTTCACATGTAATGAGTTCAGATACTCAGTGAAGCGGACCACCTGCTCACTGTTGCCTTTGAATATACAGAATATATCATCTACATACCTTTTCCATAGCCTGATCTGGGCGTGGGCGTTCTGAGCCACCTCTTCTTCAATGTGTTCCATCCAAATATTTGCCACGACTGGTGCCAAAGGGCTGCCCATGGCGACGCCGTTTATCTGGAGGTAGTGTTGGCCATGGTAAAGGAAGTAGTTCCCTTCGAGGCAACTCTGCAGTAGTGTCGCATAACTATCGGGTAGACCATTATCCTTTAGCTTGGTTTCAATAATCCGTAGACAGTCTTGTAAGGGAACATTGGTAAATAACGACTCAACATCAAAACTTACCAAAAGCTCATCTGGTTCCAACCTAATGTCTTTGATTATGTCCACAAAATGGCGAGAATCTTTGACAAAAGACGGTGTTTTCCCCACTAATGGCTGCAGTGCTTTAGCAATGTGTTTCGCTAAATCGTAGGTTGGCGAGTCGATTTGACTTACGATTGGTCGCAGTGGCACATTGGGTTTATGCACCTTGGGCAACCCATACAGTTTTGGTGGTTGTGTGATCTTAGGTCGGTGCAATTTTTCGAAATCGTCTTTCGTGAAATCATCTTCGTGCTCCTTGATCAAACTGCGTATTTTACGTGTTACTCTGGCCGTCGGATCATATTTAACACTCTTATACGTATGTGCGTCTTATACGTATGCATACCGCGCGACCCTCGCCGGCCAGTCAAGTCGTGACCACGGGTGCAGCATCGCACCCGAAACGTCGGCAGAAAGTAAGTGGAAGTTTTTATCGCGTGAAGTCCCGAACTTGCATAAAATAACAATGAGTTTACACCGCGATAGCTTAAAAATAACATTAGCGAACCCCATATTGTAGTCGCTTGAGAAAACCGTGGCAGGGAGTTCATTCCACAGCTTGAGCGTACGTGGGATGAAGTTCCTTTCATACCGCACGGTGCGCACCGTATTCGGATGCAATGTGTGGGGATGAATTCCCTGTCTATGGCGAGCGGTGCGATGATAGAATGTAGCTGTGGGCATCTTCATTGCATTTCTGAAATTAATCAAAATAAATAGGCAGATATTGACACAAACTTCGTCACCAGGATTACGGAACTTCGGTTCCGTAATATTCTGAATTCGCAATGTTGATTGCAAGGTTTGATAGTGAAGCTGAGATTAATTTGGTGAAATCGTAACTTCAGATGAAGTATTTGTAATCAAAACATGCTTTCAATGCTTGCTTTAGCAATATTTTAAGGTATTAATTCGTAGCCGACCGCAGACTGCAATAGTAGATACCTACCTGCAAAGCGTGAAATAGACTTTATTGTTTTAATGGTCGTATCGAAGTTTAACAATTACCTACGTAGGTACTTATTGTATGTAAAGAGACGACACGTCATCCGACCGCATATACGGTCGATAGAATTAAAAGAATATTTATCGAGAAATCAATACCGTCACGTTAAGAATTCGATTATTTTTCGTGCTCGCGCCAGTTCGCGAAAGAATATGAAAAATGCGAAAGTAACTCTGTCTGCTTGTCTGTCTGTGTCTGTATGTTACGCTTTCACGCCTGAACACTGAACCGATTTAAATGAAATTTGGTATAAGAGTAGATTAGACCTTGAGAAAGGACATAGGTAGGATATGTTTGTTCGCGATAACCGACATCCACGCGGGTGGAGCCGCGGGCAAAAGCTAGTCCATACTAATATTATAAATGCGAAAGTAATTCTATAGTCTGTCTGTCTGTATGTTACGCTTTCACGCCTAAACCACTGAACCAATTTGATGAAATTTTGTATAGGGGTAGATTGAGAAAAAAGACATAGGCTATGTTTGGTCGCGATAACCGACATCCACGCGGGCTGCGGGCGAAAGCACTAATGACCGAAATTCATTTGATCATTTGACGTGTGACCGATAAAACATTAGCATATGATAAAACATTAGACAATTCTACTACTGATCGAATGAACAATTGACCAAAAGAGTTTTTATCGAACCAACATTTGGTATTTTTACTACTGATCGAAAGAACGTTTGGTCGAAAAACAGTTGACTAAAGAATTATTTTTTACATGGTTATAAAAAATAACCACGAAGGCTAATCGCGGGAGCTCTGCTCCGCTCCGCTCAGCTCCGCTCCGCCTTAGCCTTCTAAACTATCCTAACCAAGTCGATGGTGCACCTTTCTCAATAAAGTTATCACTAACATTCCCTGGTGCCACACTGTTTTTCGACCAAACGTTCATTCGATCAGTAGTAAAAATACCAAATATTTGTTCGATAAAAACTCTTTTGTTCAATTGCTCATTCGATCAGTAGTAGAATTGTCTAATGTTTTATCATATGAATGGCTCAATGTTTTATTGGTCACACGTCAAATGATCAAATGAAATTCGGTCACCAGTGGCTTTAGTATTATGTTATCTGTGTCGCTACCAAACAGCTCATGTGTTAATCCAGGTTGTCAGCTAACTCCTAACCTAAGTTTATTAAAATCGCTCCAGTCGTTTAGACGTGAAAGAGTTACTCAAATTCAAACTCAAGGTATTTATTCAAAATTGTGTAGCACTACTACAGCTTTTTGACGTCAAATTCTGCTTAAAACTAAGTTTACCACCGCTTCAGGCACCAGTGGAGAAGAAACGGCGCAATAAACTCCACTGTAGCATTTTATGGACGTCAATTTACAAAAAAGTAAGTTCTTAAGACTCAGTATGGACGAATGTACATACCTATGTCTCGTGTCAAGATAATTAAAGTATATAAAAAAAAAACTTATAATAAAATAATTAACGAACATCCATCCTTCCATCCATACTTACAAACTTTCGTCTATTCTGTGCTTTCGCTTTTTAGGGCTCCGTTGCCAAATGGCAAAAAACGGAACCCTTATAGATTCGTCATGTCTGTCTGTCCGTCTGTCTGTTCGTCCGTATGTCACAGCTACTTTTCTCCGAAACTATAAGGCCTATTCTGTTGAAACTTGGTAGGTAGATGTATTCAGTGAACCGCATTAGCAATTTCACACAAAATTAGAAAAAGAGCAATAAATTTTGGTGGTCCCCATACTTAGAACCGAAAGTCTAAAAAATTTTTTTCGTCCAATCCCTACGTGTGGAGGTGGCTATAGATAGGTGTTTAAAAATGCTATTGAGGTTTCTAACACAATTTTTTTCTAATTTGAATAGTTTGCAAGAGAGGCACTTCCAAAGTAGAAAAATGTGTCCCCCCCCCCCCCCCTCTAACTTGTAAAGTAAGAGAATGATAAATCTAAAAAAAAAATATGATGTACATCGCCATGCAAACTTCCAACCAAAATTGGTTTGAACGAGATCTAGTGAGTAGTTTTTTCATAATTCGAGGTATTCCTCGAAGCGCCAAAGTTTTGAGGCGCACCAAATGAGGCGCACCATTTTTATTCTTCGGAGCGCACCATTTAGCTACTAAATGGTGCGCTCCGAAGAACAATTAAAAATATTAACTTTTTATTCTTCGAAGCGCACCAATGATTATTAACTTTCGAATAGAGATAGGATACTAACTGAAACTATCGATATAAGTAAAATACGTTATGAGGTATTGAGTTATCAGGGCGTAATTTTCGAGAATAATATCGTTGCATGGATGGCAACCATGGAACTAAAAGTGAATTTGTCAATATGTGTTTTCAAATATCTATTCTTAAAGTCATGTCAAAGTGCTATCCTTATTTAATACAAACTGGGGTTAAAAATTCAGGATTATTAGGTAATTCATAATCTGGAGCTGGAATTCAGCCAATATTTAAAGCATTTTGTAAAGCTTCTAATAATATTCAATTATCACGACCGTGACAAATGGCCATGTGTAGGTATGTTATGTTGTTTATGTTGTGCAGTGATCTGGTGTTTATAAAAAATACTTTTAATTAAGTGATAGGCAATTACTATGTAGGTTTCTAATTTGAATAGTTTGCAAGAGAGGCACTTCCAAAGTAGAAAAATGTGTCCCCCCCCCCCCTCTAACTTGTAAAGTAAGAGAATGATAAATCTAAAAAAAAAATATGATGTACATCGCCATGCAAACTTCCAACCAAAATTGGTTTGAACGAGATCTAGTGAGTAGTTTTTTCATAATTCGAGGTATTCCTCGAAGCGCCACAGTTTTGAGGCGCACCAAATGAGGCGCACCATTTGTATTCTTCGGAGCGCACCATTTAGCTACTAAATGGTGCGCTCCGAAGAACAATTAAAAATATTAACTTTTTATTCTTCGAAGCGCACCAATGATTATTAACTTTCGAATAGAGATAGGATACTAACTGAAACTATCGATATAAGTAAAATACGTTATGAGGTATTGAGTTATCAGGGCGTAATTTTCGAGAATAATATCGTTGCATGGATGGCAACCATGGAACTAAAAGTGAATTTGTCAATATGTGTTTTCAAATATCTATTCTTAAAGTCATGTCAAAGTGCTATCCTTATTTAATACAAACTGGGGTTAAAAATTCAGGATTATTAGGTAATTCATAATCTGGAGCTGGAATTCAGCCAATATTTAAAGCATTTTGTAAAGCTTCTAATAATATTCAATTATCACGACCGTGACAAATGGCCATGTGTAGGTATGTTATGTTGTTTATGTTGTGCAGTGATCTGGTGTTTATAAAAAATACTTTTAATTAAGTGATAGGCAATTACTATGTAGGCAACCAAGCACCGAACACGCCACGATTGTGGCGGTAGGATCCGTCACAGACGAATGGCTGGAGAGGCGCCACGGTAGCCTCTTCTACCAGCTGCCGCAGGTCCACACTGGACATGGCTGTTTCAGTAAGTATCTGCATCGTATAAGCCGATAGCCGATACCCGAATGCCACCAATGGCGGGGCTGCTCCGCAGACACGTCGCTTCACCAGCTGGTAGAACGTTCAGAGAGGATAGAGCTGTGCCGCGGCCTCCAAGCAGCCGTTAGAGCGGAAAGCTACACGCTGCAAACCCTGGTACTGGTCATGGTCGGCAGCGTGAGTGTGAGGAATGCTGCCGCCTTCTTTTGTGTGGCAGTCATTAGTCTAGTATAAGAGAAGCAGCGAAAATGGAATGGGGGTGATCTAGCACTCTCATGTTATATATATATGTTACCGGAAATGTATGAAATCAAGGAATTGTATACAAATCCTAGGAAATGTGTGTTAATACATAGAATGCCTGCAGTTTCACCGGCAATGTGTGAAATAAATGGGTCATTGTCTATATTTGCGGATGATTTTGTGGAAAATTTATATTTTTTTACGAATAAAAAAAAAATAACCACGAAGATTAATGCGGGAGCTTCGCTCCGCTCCGCTCCCGTATTAATCTTCTAACCTAATCTATCCAAGTTAAATTGCGTAGTGTGGACACTGCGCCCCGACCTGGATATATTATAGGTTAAAAGACTGAAGCGAAAACGAGGCTCCAGCATTAGCCTAAGTGGTTGCTTTTTTACAACCACCGTCAATGTTCCTTGATACCATTTCATACATTGCCTGCTGCGCACTCGGCATTGTATACAATGCCTAGGCATTGGATAGAATACCGGATTATACACATTTCCGGTAACATATACAAAACTATCTGCATCCTCGATGAGCTAGGTCCTGAGAGTTATAGTTGGGGCTAGCCGTCACCGTAAAAGAAGCAGGCCCATGATTGAATCGCTTCGTATATTCATACGCGCCTCTCTATAGAAGATGTGATTTTCATCCCCAAGAACACCTCGAGGCCGCCATTATTAGTGGCCAAGGTCGGCCAGGTTCTCTGGAATATCCTTAACAGAACGTATCAGATACTCCAGCCACACCGACGGAACAACATGCGGTTATAGTCGGTGTGAGTCTGACATATCCACCTAACTGATACGATTCAGCGGGTTCCGTTCACAAAAAATATTTCTCTTGAAGACTATTGTGGTACAGTCAGCATCACATCGATCTTGATGAAATAAGTAGGTACTCAAAATGATCTTACTGCCTTGAATGAAAAGCTTATAGCATTTATTATGCTCACTTTTATATCTCCGAGACTTTGCCTTTAGCTAAACATCAGGCGAGGTGAAGTCAAATTGACGTGTCCTAGATAAAAAAAACGAAATAAAACGGGGAAAAATGAAGCGCTCAAGGGGGACTTGAACCCACGACCTTGCCCATCAGGGGGGATTGCTCTTCCAACTGAGCTATTGAGCTACAGCTGAATCCCTTCAAATTTCCCTTCTCTTTATATCCGTCTATAAGGGGGAGATGGTGGAGCCATCTACCAACTTTCTTAGGAACTGTTGGAACTAATGAATGATTTTTCAACCATTTTTAAACATTGATTTTTGAGGACTCCGCCCAAATATTTATATGAAATTTTTATAGCAGAGATCTGGTTCTTAGCATTCCATGGATTCACCGTGCGGTCGCCGGGTCCATGGCGTGGTACAGAGAGGAACACTGTGACGGCGCCTGGGACTTGCGACCCAGGTGTAGGTTTAGGGTGGCCACCTTGTGATGCATGTCGTGTTCCCCCCTCTACCTATCCAAATTTGGTAAGATCCTATCAACGCCGTTTTAGATATTCGTTTGAGTAAAGAGCTTACTGAAGCTCTTGGCAATCCGAGGTCTTTAATTAAGTTATACAGGGATTTAGCTGGAATTCCCCTTGCTCCTACTTCCACGGCGTAGAGTTTAACCACATAGCCAATCTTGGTTAACTCGTTGGTCAGGTCAAAGTATTTGTTTATTTTTATAGCGTGGTCTTTAGGTATGTTAGTTGCCCACGGTACTGTGAGTTCTACTAGTACTTCACGCTTTTGCTGTTTTGAAAATAAGAATATATCGGGTCTGGATGACGAGGCACAAACATCCTCCGGTATTTTATAGTGTTTCTCATAAGAATCTGTGAGTAATGTCCAATCAGCGGCTGCTATCAAAATTGAGTACGGCTTTTGATTTGCCTTTTTTGAGCAGCCTTTCTTTACAACCGCGACGTCATTTCTTTGGTTTGTGGTTAAACCCTTTTTCGCTCTAGCTACCGCCAAACTTACCGCCTCACGTACGATTTCTAATACCTTATCATGTCGGCGCGAGTAATGACCCCGGTCTAATAGCGTCCTACAACCCACCAGTAGGTGCCTAGCAGTACCAATTGCTTCACCACATGCGTTACATGTTTTATCTGTGGCTTTTCCCCATCTGACAAGATTGCTTTGGTCGGGGAGGGTCAACTGGAATGCATTGAGATAGAATTTAAGGAGAGCCGGTGACCAGTCGTATATTAAGGTACGCCATTTTAAGGCTATGGGAATACAAAATTCACCTAGTGTTAACCATTCCTTTTGTATTTCTAGGTTCATTGCGTGCACTTTGTAGGTATTATTTTCATCTACTTGAAGAAAAGATTTTGTTATGTCTTTGTCTGACTGCCTCCTAGTATTACCCAAACCTACCCTACCAGTCTGCGAGCCTATCATGATTTTTTTATGGAATTGGAGACGTGACTCGAGCTCTTTAGTACTTTGATCTTTTGGAAGAGCTTGCATGATTTCGTCTTTTGATTTCGCTAGGACGTGCATTTTGGTTACTCTTAGATGTTTATAGAGTTCCGATGGTTTCTTGAACGTCATTCCAAAGTTATTTGAGGCTCTATATAATGTCGATGGGTCTGCCGACTGGGCTAGCCCCAGCCACGACTTCAATGTCTTCGTAACATTCGCATCTAGTTTTTTGAGAAGGCTCTGGCTTATATCATAAACAAGAAACGGCCAGTTAAGACGCGAGGTTAAATAGTTGTCGTAAATCCACGCTTTTTTAACATTACTTAGTGGCTGTTGATCTACCTTTTGTATATCGATAATGAAGTTATTAATTACTTCTTCTAAAGCTGGAGTGCAACCTCTGTTATCTATTTTTCTTCCGAGAAATTTAAAAGGCACGGTTTCGGATATAGTCGAAACGTTTTCCCCGCCTATACTAAGCCCTGGATCATATGAGGTATATCTGGTACCCCGCCTACCCAGACATAGACAGTAGCATTTGCTAGGTTTTGTTTTCATTCAGATGGAATGAAAACAAAACCTAGCAAATGCTATCCATGTACAGAAATCATCCACTTTATTTTTACCACACGATAAAAAAAAATACTGAAGCAGCCATGTCCAGTGTGGACCTGCGGCAGCTGGTAGAAGAGGCTACCGTGGCTCCTCTCCAGCCATTCGTCTGTGACGGATCCTACCGCCACAATTGTGGCGTGTTCGATGCTTGTTTGCCTACATAGTTATTGCCTATCACTAAATTAAAAGTATTTTTTATAAACACCAGATCACTGCACAACATAAACAACATAACATACCTACACATGGCCATTTGTCACGGTCGTGATAATTGAATATTATTAGAAGCTTTACAAAATGCTTTAAATATTGGCTGAATTCCAGCTCCAGATTATGAATTACCTAATAATCCTGAATTTTTAACCCCAGTTTGTATTAAATAAGGATAGCACTTTGACATGACTTTAAGAATAGATATTTGAAAACACATATTGACAAATTCACTTTTAGTTCCATGGTTGCCATCCATGCAACGATATTGTTCTCGAAAATTACGCCCTGATAACTCAATACCTCATAACGTATTTTACTTATATCGATAGTTTCAGTTAGTATCCTATCTCTATTCGAAAGTTAATAATCATTGGTGCGCTTCGAAGAGAAAAAAGTTAATATTTTTAATTGTTCTTCGGAGCGCACCATTTAGTAGCTAAATGGTGCGCTCCGAAGAATAAAAATGGTGCGCCTCATTTGGTGCGCCTCACAACTGTGGCGCTTCGAGGAATACCTCCATAATTCGTCATAAACTGCAATTTTCGTAATACAAGAACTTTTATATTATGTTACTTGCTGCTACGGAACCCTTCATGGGCGAGTCCAACTCGCACTTGGCCGGTTTTTTATTATTAGTACGATTACATAACATACATAACATAACATGTATGTTATGTAATCGTACTAATATGGATGGATGGACCAATTATGCCAATAATTTTTTTTTAATGTTCGTTGAAGTTCAAGGATGGTTTTTACGGCGTGAAAATTCGAATAATTGCCGGGATCTGACATCCACGCGGGTGGAGCCGCGGGCAAAAGCTAGTAATATATAGATTTCGACTACAATAAGTAACTCAACTTTTTGCCGGAATTAAAGAACAAGTATTTTACAATAAGTAGGTACAATGGGTATCTTTTTACTTACCTAAATTTTACATACATAACATAACATAAACTCACGCCTGTATTCCCCGAAGGGGTAGGCAGAGGTGCTAGCACCCACATTTCGTCAGTTTATGTTTAGGTCCCAATGTAATAGGTGGCCGGCCTATTGCCATTAACCGGGCACATATAAACCTGCGATAAATACACACATAACTTCGAAAAGCATCGAAGAGTCATTGGTGTGTGCCATGGTAAACCTGGGATCGAACCCAAGGCCTCGTCTCAGCAGTCCATTACCCATACCACTAGGTTACTGCAGATTCTCTGAGCAGTCCATTACCCATACCACTAGGCTACCGCAGATTCAATATACAGGGTGTATTTTTGAAACGGGGCAGTAAGGGCAAGTACCTTAACCGTTGCAGTTACAGCAAAACGTTCTTAAAAGACATTCCCTAACTTTTTGGGACATTTTGAACTGCATTCACAGATTTTGTAAAAAACTTAGTTAGCAAAAAAAATGCAAAAAGTTCAACTTTTTTTTATGCCAATCGTTATTTCATGTGGGGATCAAAAAACTCTATGGGACCATTTTAGCTTTCAGTACTTGAAAAGACAGAAATCGCCAAAAACGTTTCCCATACATTTCGTACGGAAATATGATAAATCAACTCGAAACTCATAGGTCAGGTAAAATTTTGAACTTTTTTAAATAAAAAAAATCATTTAAACATTTAAGAAATTGGTTTATGAAATAAATTGCTCAAAATGATACATAAGTCTATCCTTTTTTGCACTGAACGAATGGCGGCTAATAATGTTCTGGGATGAATATTACGTAAAATGGTCATTAATGCATCCTTGAGCTCTTGAACACTGGCGTACGTCGTCTTATACACCTCGTTTTTCACGAAGCCCCATAAAAAAAAATCAAGTGGTGTTAGATCGGGGTTACGAGGTGGCCACTGTGTTGGACCATGTGTACCTATCCACTGTGTACCGAATAGGCGGCTCAAATTGGAACGTGAAAGGTGACTGTTATGTGGCGGAGCACCATGTTGAAAATGAACTTTTCGCAATTCCGACAGGGGCCATTCGTCGATCTCGTTTTCAAGATGGTGTAAAATGACTTCATTATACATGGCAGAATTCAGTTTCCCTTCATAAAATTCCACCATTATAACTCGATTGGACATTATACCACACCAACAGTTGAATGAGAAGCGAACCTGATTATGACTTGCCGTGACTCTTAGTGGATTTTCTTTGGACCAATAGTGGTGATTTTTTCTGTTGTACATACCGTTGTTGGAAAAATTCGTTTCGTCTGACCACAGTATGTAATTTAAAAATTCATGATCTCTGCTTATTTTTCCTCTTAGCCATCTGCAAAAAGTAAGCCTTCGAACATCATCACCCGGATGTAACACTTGAACTATGCGCCCATATCGATAGCACTTGTAGCCGTATTTCTTCCATATCTTTATCACAAGGGAGTGGGATACACCTACTTCAAGGGCGACTTGCCTGGACGATACCTCTGGATATGCTTTGACATAAGTCAGAACCGCAATCTCCGTGTCCATGTCCACACGAGGCTGCCGCTTTCTTTTGAAAGAACCCTGCAATTCCAGGTTTTTCAAAAGATTTGTAATAACCTTTCTTGTTGGCACATGCCGCAACGGATACTTATTGCGGTACCACACTAATGCAGCTCCCGCATTTCGATTATTGACAAAATACGCTTCTAATAAGTCAATTTTTTCACGATTAGAAGACATTTTAGCGAAAATCCTTAATTAATAACTCATACGAAGTTTCTCAGCTGAAACTAAGTATAACACACAGATTTTCGAATCAAATTCGAAATTTGAGGGTAAAAATTCTTTTTATTTACTTTACAGTCAATTCTACCCACTTCCTGGCCATAACAAAAAGTTAGACCATCGTAGAAATTTGTTTCTGTTGCCGAAATGTATGGGAAACGTTTTTGGCGATTTCTGTCTTTCCTAGTACTGAAAGCTAAAATGGTCTCATACAGTTTTTTGATCACCACATGAAATAGGATCGATTGGCATAAAAAAAAATTTTTGGACTTTTTGCATTTTTTTTGCCAACTGTAAGTTTTTTACAAAATCTGTAAATGCAGTTCAAAATATGTCAAAAAGTTAGGGAAGGTCTTCTAAGAACGTTTTGCTGTAACTGCAACGGTTAAGGTTACTGCCCCGTTTCAAAAATACACCCTGGTGGAGCGCTTATGTACTTTCTTAATTATTTCCCACATAATTTAATTGTATTTCAATTTTTGTAATTTAAAAAAACCGCTTCTGTGATAGAATAATGTTTGAGTATTGGCGCTCATTTGTTGACCACTTAGTGTTGAAGAAGGCCAATAGATGGCGCTGTGCACAGATTTTTCGAACTATACTTGAGACTGAAGTTCCTACGAGCGACACTCTCAAGCTTCACGGCGGACGATCTCCCCGCACATTTTTACTTGTCTTTCAACCCGCTGCCGCTCCGAACGGAAGTTGAGTACTTCAACTCCTCGTTTCTTTTTCTGTGTAAGTCTATAAGTTCCTTTGGCCACATTCTCAAGTCAGTATAAGTGAAGTGTATCGGAAGAAAACGACTAACTCAAGAAAGTCACCGGCCGGTTGACACCTACCTACCCACCAGCACGTGCCAGGAACCACGCCTGTCTGCAGCTGAATCCTCACGAGGTGGAACTCAGGTCAGTGCCGGTTCTCTTGCGTTTTCATTCATAGAAGCGGTCACATGTGTATTTTCTTTTTATTACAACCAAACTTCAGGTCACAGGTTCTTATACGCTCTGTGTGCAATCACACCAGTGGTCGGACTATTTACACGTCCTACCACAATTTATTGTCCTTACGAGTCGGATAGGCTAGTAAATAACATGTTCACGTAATTATTGGTGAATAATATTTCTTTCCTATTCATTTAATTAAAAGATTCACGTAATTTTGGTGAATTCTTTCCGCCATCTTAGTTTCATTACTTTCATTCGCTAACAGATTTACGTAAATTATTTGGTAAATTCTGCATTTAAAACGCTAAATCTACGTAATAATTGGTAGATATTTATAATAGTTGGTGATTTACGTATTAATTGGTAAATACTCATCATTCTATTCACATACGCCACGCGTAACTTTGTAGGTACCTATCTAGGTACGTAGGTAGTTACATTCCCGCTCCGCCGTGCTACTTGCGCTATTATATAATAAGCCGTAGTACAATTTTCAATAAAAAGTATATCTAAACTGTTTGTATTAGATAATCTTCTTGTTATATTTCAATAGGTAGTTCCTACCTATCGTTAATTTGCAAACATGTCGTCAGATCTCGAAACGAAGCTTATTATGTTGAATCAAAAGAAGGAATTATTGTTTGCACGCATTACTCGTTGGTAGAAATCGTCGAAATCCATTGTTTGCTTTGACATAACGACGCGATCTAATGAGGATTTTTTGGCTGAGACCGAGACCATCGATGATGTTCGCGATAAGTTCGAGTCGATTGTAGATCAAATAAATAGCTCAAATTTATCATTAGAATCCCCTGTGGAATCCGACTATTCTTGCCTTGACTCATTTGATGAATTGTATTCGAGAATAAAACGCATCAGAAATAAATTATCTACTCCCAAGGTCAAGGAGGTCGCCTCACACGGGTCGAGTAATTCGAACGCGTCTGTAGTGAAATTGGAAATGCTTGTTATTCCGAGTTTTGACGGACGCCCTGAAAACTGGAATACATTTTATCAGTCCTTTAAGGCCAATATTCATTCAAACAAACAATTGTCTGATTCGCAACGTGTGCAATACCTATTCTCAAAACTAACCAATGACGCATTAAAGTTCACTGCCGGTATTGTTCCGTCAAGTGAGACCTACAGTATAGTTTGGGACGCCTTGGTCAAGAAATACCAAGATAAACGTTCATTAGGTTCATATTATCTTAATAATATATTAGACTTCAAGAATTGTTCACCTAGTGTGAACTCACTTGATTCATTTATAGGTATATATTCCTCCTCTATCGCCGCGCTTAAAGAATTAGGTATAAATGATTTAACGGACTTCATGTTTCTACAATGTGCCTTGAGGAAAATGGACACTCTAACCATCCAAGCCTTCGAACTTTCTGTTCGAGGTGTCGATATACCTACGACGCAACAGCTGATCGACTTTACGATCATGCTAAGATGATTGAACGGTCAAACCCGCGGTCTTCGTCATATGCGAAGTCGTCCACTGCTGGGACGCCACAGTCTAGTGATAGGCGTGTACAGCGTAATTCTAAGTCGTTTGTTGTCAGTGAGCCGATTAATAATAAGTCGAATGCGCCCGCTGCAGTTAACGCGTCCTGTTGTTTATGTGGCGGCAGCGACCACCGACACCTGTATGACTGCGCTCAGTTTAAAAATATGCAAAATGCAAAGGCTAGATATGAGTTTATTAAATCTAAGCGTGGTTGCGTGAATTGTCTAAGCACATTACATAATCTCCCGCAATGTAAAAGTACGTCAGTTTGTTTCTGTCAGAAAAAACATCATAAATTATTGCATTTTGATAATAATGTTAATAATTCGCACTCGCATGCGACGACTGTTGTCGCTTCCCCGCCGCCCCAGTGCGACCATGTTAGTCTCACTCCTGAGTCACCGCTCGCTTCAAGCACTGTGCATTCGTATGCCTCTAGCAATAAGTGTGATATTCTCTTGGCAACCGCTCAGATGTATGCTCGCCCTAAAGGTAGCACTGGAAATAAATCTGTAGTCAGATGTCTAATTGATAATGGCTCACAGAATAACTTAATAACATTGTCCTGTTGTCGTTTATTAAATTTACCAATAATACCAATGAGTAATTCTGTTGTCAAAGGTGTTGGTTCCACTTCGCACCCGATAGTAGGCTATGTGTATTTGGACATTGAATCTCGTATTTATGCAGATCATAAGTATACTATACATGCGTTAGTTATGAATAGCCTTACGGATCAATTGCCCTCGCAATTAATTAACTGTGATCGCGAGTTAAATCTTCGCGATTTACCGCTTGCTGACTTAAGCTGGAACATTCCAGGAAACATTGATATAGTATTAGGTGCACAGCTCTTCCCGTATATCTACTTAGGAAATAGAGTCGAGTGTGGTCCCAGTGCCCCTTGTGTACTATCAACCGCGTTTGGGTATGTACTTATGGGTGATTACCCACGTAAAGATGTTGTGCCTACAACCGCATCCTTTTCTGCGCTAGCGCTAAATGATTTAATGCAAAAATTTTGGGAACTTGAGGAAGTTCCTGTGAAGCGCCTGTTGTCTCCAGAAGAAACCGAGTGCGAGAATATTTTCACATCTACTGTGACTCGCGATGACGTAGGTCGTTATACTGTTGCGCTGCCGTTCTGCAAGGATCCCTCTGAACTAGGGAACTCGCGCGGCGTCGCTCACCGCCGGTTTTTGTCGCTCGAGCGTAAACTTCGTCAATCACCAACCGTACGTGAAAATTACAATAAGGTTATTCAGGATTATTTAGATAACGGTTATCTTAGTCTCGTTGATGACTCTAATTTGTCTATGGATGGTTATTACATACCACATCACGCAGTAGTTCGACATGACAAACCGATGCCACGTATTGTGTTAGACGCGAGCGCTAAAACCCACACTGGTCTTTCGCTCAATGATATTTTACATATTGGTCCCAATTTACAGGCAGACCTGTTTTTATTATTATTAAATTTTAGGCTATTTCCTATCGCAATGAACGCTGACATAAAACAACATTATTTACGTATTGGCGTACCTGTTGACCATCGTAAATACCTGCGCATCTTATTCAGGTTCAAGGAATCGGATGAAATTCAGACCTATGTGTTTAATCGACAGGCGTTTGGTCTGAAGTCAAGTCCATATATAGCTATACGTACTGTGCGTCAGCTGGCTACTGACATGAGTCCGCACTTCCCTGACGCCGCGAAAGTGGCAGAGACCTGTCTGTATACTGACGATTTAGTTCATTCCGCACCTGATGAGGAAACTGCTGTACACTTAGCTCGCAACTTGATAAAACTGTTCAAGACTGGCGACTTTGACTTAGTGAAGTGGTCTAGCAATTCTTCTGTGCTGCTAGACTCACTTCCTGATACTCACCGCAAATCGCTTGAGTTTGATGTTGGCAGTCATGTCGCAAAGGTTTTAGGTCTCTCGTGGGAGCCGTGTGGAGATAATCTTTATTTCACATCCACCTTGGTAGATGAGAAGTGCACTAAGAGAAATATACTCTCTATAGTTGCGCGACTATTTGACGTGCTCGGGTTGGTGGCACCTGTGATACTCTACGCCAAGTTGTTAATTAAGGAACTTTGGCTTAGTAAGAGTGATTGGGATGACCCTGCTCCAGAGCATATACGCTCACGCTTTTCCGCTCTCGTTCAAGAATTAAAATTGCTTGACACATTAAAAATTCCGCGATATATAGGTGTCGAAGTTGATTGCGAATTACGTCTTGTCGCATTTTGTGATGCCAGCCTGAATGGCATGGGATGTGTTATTTATGCACATTGTACCTACCCATCTAGCATTCAAACTCGCATTTTGTGTGCGAAATCAAAGGTCACTCCGACAAAGATTACTACGCTTGCTCGATTAGAGTTATGTGCTATTTTGCTTATGTCAAAGTTAATAAGAACTGTACGTGATTCTTATGCATTACGCATTCCCGTTACTGACATTTACGCCTTTTCTGATTCCACGATTGCCTTATCATGGGTTCACTCGTCACCACATCGGTGGTCGATTTTTGTTAGCAACCGGGTCGCTCAGTGTCAAGAAAACTTGAACGCTAAACATTTTTATCACGTCGCCGGAGCCATTAACCCGAGTGATTGTCTATCACGCGGCATGCTCCCCTCGCAACTTTTGACTCATGATTTGTGGTGGAACGGTCCAGCATGGATCCGCGGCCCCCCTGATGAATGGCCTATTAAGTCATTCTCTCCCGCCAACTGTTCTGACTTACCTGAGCATAAGGCAAATGTGTTAAGTGTGACAACAAAACACACAGAGTCGCCATAGTTATGTACATTAACACAACGTGTTTATTCTTGGCAGAAACTACTACGCATCATTGCATACGTTTTAAAATTCGCACGATTTAAATCTAAGATCGAACCTCATTCTGTATCAGGATTGTCAATCGCTGAGACGGCATTGATTCTCGCCGTTCAGTCAGTTCACTTTGCTGAAGATATAAAATTGATAAAGGCTGAGAAGTCACCCTCGAAGAAGCTGCTGCGTCTTGCAGTCTTCTTAGATGAAGAAGGCATTTTGCGCATAGGTGGCAGACTTTCTAAATCGATGCTTCCATTTGAAGCTAAACATCCTGTCCTTCTCCCTAAACGCGATCACGTTGTTGATCTAATAATCCAGCATTTTCACGTTGTCAATTGTCATACTGGACCTGGACTCCTCATGTCTATCATACGCCAACGCTTCTGGATATTAGACGCTAGAACTGTTATCAGATCTAAGTTACGAAAGTGTAACATTTGCTTTAAATGCAATCCAACGCACCCTACACCGATAATGGCTGATCTGCCCAATTATCGTGTATCAGAAGCCAAAGCCTTTTGTCATACTGGGGTTGATTACGCTGGTCCAATAAAGACCATACTTTCTCGTCGTAGAGGTCAACATTCTCAAAAGGCATACATTATATTGTTTATCTGCATGGCCACACGTGGCCTTCATATCGAATTGACCAGTGATTTAACCACTGATTGGTACTTACAAACGCGCTGTAACCAAATTGTATCCTATCCCAACGCAATAACTTACAACGCTAAATAGAATCTTAAACTTTAATTTTTAACTCAAACTTTAAACATACTTTAGATAGAATATTGTTAGTCTAAGTTGTTATTTTAGCTATGTGTATTATTATGTTATACAAATTCACTATGGGCTCTAATCAGCCAGTGTTCGCTTGTTTGTTTCGTAACATCTTGCGACGTTCCAAAGCCGGGTGCATGGTGGAGCGCTTATGTACTTTCTTAATTATTTCCCACATAATTTAATTGTATTTCAATTTTTGTAATTTAAAAAAACCGCTTCTGTGATAGAATAATGTTTGAGTATTGGCGCTCATTTGTTGACCACTTAGTGTTGAAGAAGGCCAATAGATGGCGCTGTGCACAGATTTTTCGAACTATACTTGAGACTGAAGTTCCTACGAGCGACACTCTCAAGTTTCACGGCGGACGATCTCCCCGCACATTTTTACTTGTCTTTCAACCCGCTGCCGCTCCGAACGGAAGTTGAGTACTTCAACTCCTCGTTTCTTTTTCTGTGTAATTCTATAAGTTCCTTTGGCCACATTCTCAAGTCAGTATAAGTGAAGTGTATCGGAAGAAAACGACTAACTCAAGAAAGTCACCGGCCGGTTGACACCTACCTACCCACCAGCACGTGCCAGGAACCACGCCTGTCTGCAGCTGAATCCTCACGAGGTGGAACTCAGGTCAGTGCCGGTTCTCTTGCGTTTTCATTCATAGAAGCGGTCACATGTGTATTGTCTTTTTATTACAACCAAACTTCAGGTCACAGGTTCTTATACGCTCTGTGTGCAATCACACCAGTGGTCGGACTATTTACACGTCCTACCACACCCTGTATATTATATTGTACCTATCTACAAATCAGACCCATTGTATTGAAAATTTGCGTAAATACTAACATATTTTTTTTGTATAAATCTTTGTCGTCACATTGTACATAGAGATAGAAATACAATTTCGAGCTTGCCGAAATAAATAAGCACGTTGAGATCACGAAATTCAATTGAAACATCGCAAATAAAAATCATTTTCGAACATTGAAGTAAACACATTTTATTTACAGATGAAAAATTATGTTTATTGCCAATGTTGTGTTTGAATTGAAGACGAAAGTCACCAAGGTAATTGACTTAAAAACAGTTCGCATCGTTGTATATTTCTTTCTTTTGTAGGTAAGTACTACCTAGCAGCCGCGGGCACCACGTGACTTCTCCCGCGTGGATTTCGCATACCGCATCTAAACATAGCCTGTTCTTAACAGGTATTTTATCTTTTTTTCAATTTACGTACCTAGGTATAATACTTAAATTATCCGGCACTACCTATACTTTAAACCTACTTCAAATATAAACGAATTATTCAACAAACAAAAATGTAGGTAAAGGTGTACGAGAATCTCATGGCAAATAGCAAATTAGAAAATTGTAAAGTGCAATACTGGGGCAAATTGGATTAAACTATCTTGATACTTATAAATTGTTGGGAAAATATATTTAACAATACACAGGGACTACACATACCATAGTATACAATAAAACAAATTTTTAATTTTTATTTTATACACAGCAGTATACATATTTTGGTATTACTTAGAGATTTTAATTTTTATTGTTGAAAACTTATCAACAACCTACTGAACTGCTAAAGTGAAATATTCTTATTCAAAAAAATTCAAATTCAAATTCTATTTACTTCAGACCATAATAGTCCATATTGATTGTTAGTAATACATGTCTTAGCGCTATGTTAGTTAAAATTAGGTACAAGAATAAAGTTATAGAATTAATAATCTAAGTTGATCAGTATCTTCTCGCCGGCACCGGTACGGAAACATGTCTTCCGCAGCAGTGCCGGAGAAAAGAGCAATCCAGCCTAGATGCAACCATCATCAGGACCTTGTTGGTGCTGGGTTATAATGACATTCCTAGTGCCATCAATTAACTTTTGAGTTATACCTATTAAACATATATTATCTTATTCCTGTTACAAGACACGTTTTCAACAAGGGCCTTATCACTTTTTTGGAAGTATCACCATACTCGCGCCCTATTTATATAAACCGACTGGATTTTAATACAGCAAGACGGGGAACCCTCCCGCCATTCCCATTCCATCGAATTAATGAGGCAGGGTCCCACGAGCTAGCAAATAGGATCCACGTCCTGAAAGAGCCAGTGAGTCTACCCTACCATCCTACCTGCGAAGTATTCCTGTTGTTTTTCAGTTGCTTGGGCACTTCCCGGATAATGATATCTCTTCGTTGTAATGTCACGTGAATGTGTCCATATTTATGCAACCATTATCTACTATGAGGACTGACTAATGTATAATATTTACAATGGCTTGTGTTTAGTTAGGCAATAATTAATTTTATTTGCAATGCTTGAACATTATTGTGGAAATATTAAAAAGCCATTTCAATCTCAATTGAGTAATGTATATTGTAAAATAGGTACGCGCAGAAGATGTAACGCGATCGCAATCTTCATCAATTATTGTTGCAGTGGTTTCCAGTTTATCTGCCGGCTATCTATGTAAAATTATCAAAATGGTACAAGCCAAATTATTAGTCAAACCGCTACAACGACCAGAAACTTTGAAACAATAAAATGTTTGACATTTCGGTGTATATCAATGTAAAACTTTGTGAACTTGGTATGCCGGTCAGACTTGTGCGCATGTGCGTCTTATGTCTGTTTTATAGAAAATGACGTACAAGATTTTCATCTCTGTGAAATCGTCGAATTTGACGTGATGACATCTACATTGCCATATGAAAATCGTAATTCTTTTTTTTATGATATTTTCTGAAGTTTACGCGAATGTCACTCATTGAAATAAAACCACTTTTTACGGATTCTATCACGATATATTTGTTATTATTACTTTTTAACCCGAGCGATGTTTCGGCTGCTTTGCAGTAGCAATTTTCGCGGTGTGACTCACGATGGTAGTTGTCACATAGTTTGAAGTATAAGTTATCTCAAAATACCCGAATCATGGTGAATTATTGGTGTTCGTATTTACGCAGAATGAGCTCACTGTGTTGTTAAGTCTTGCTGGATTTTGCTGCAAGCTGGTGGTACGGTCCATCCATCCTCTCTATTAAAATTTGGGTGTTTTTTAATTTCAATAGCCTCGCGGATCATTCTAGGAATATATCGGTGTTCTTTGGCGAGTATCTGTGGTTTATCAAACCTTAGGTAATGGTTGGTGCCTTTTTGCGCGTGTTCACATACAGCTGACTTTGTTCAGCGTTGGTTGTAAATCGTGCCATGAGATTCTGGTAGACCTTAAATTCAAAATAGCGGAGAACGCAAAGAACGGATTACCACGCAATTCTAAATTTAGACTGCCAGTAATCTCCCTCAACGAATTCCGAATGAAAAATTGCTACTAGGATTTTTCTTTGTCAAATCCTATCTTTCATGGCCTAGTAGTCTCTAAAGACAGTAGTCTTTGGTTGGGTTTGGTTTTTATAATAACTAATCACTTATTTAATTGTATTCTTTGACGCTGTTTGCTAACCAATTGAACAAAATCCATCGAATATACATGACTGAAGGAGGAAATTAAAAGTGCCTCTGCATACCGATACTTATAACCAAAAAGCTTATTTAGTTTATGCCAATACCTCGACGGCGAAGTTTCATTTCCATCTAGTTTAGTGGTTGGACGTTAGCGTTCGAGCGGAAACGGGCGACATTTCTCTTAATTAAAAATTATTATTCGGCTTCAGGTTCATTTTTATGAATAGAAAGGGTACAGGTAGATACTCTTGTTTGACGGGTAATTGTCAAAAATCATAATGACGTCATCTTGACATTCACCACTGTATTATCCAAGCATCTTAAAACAAAGTTGAGGCTAATTATTATTTCACTAGCTTTTACCCGCGTCTCCGCCCGCGTGGATATCGGTTATCGCGACCATACATAGCCTATGTCCTTTCTCAAGGTCTAATCTACCCTTAAACAAAATTTTATCAAAATTACTAAAAAATTCATTAAAAAAAGCGACAGTCGCTTTCACAAAAGCTCCACCCCCTAGATAAGATAGTGTTATATTATGTACTAGCTGTTACCCGCGACTTTGTCCGCTCTTAGTTCGGAATAGCTCAAACTCATTATTAAACATAGCGGAAGATTTTCATCCCAACGGGAACGGAAGTACTCGAAATACTGGAAATAGTGAATTTTACGCAAAGGAAATATTTCTTTATTTTAAAAAAGAAACAAAACTGTACATATTCAAATCATTTCGAAAACTCGCTTGTCATCTTCCACCTTGTATTTTTAAATTAAATATTATGAAGACAGTCTTTTGAGTGACTGACTTATAAATACAGGGCTAAACTACTGAAAACTACGAAAATTGACAGATTTCTTCTATGGGCTTAGGAAATATTGCGGAAGGATTTTGAAAAAATTAACATTTTGCTGACGAAATCATTATCAAGTATGTGATGAACATTGTTATAATTATGTGGACTTGGTAAGGTTCAGCAGTTTTAATGGTTTAATATTCTTCCTTCCTCCTAAATTCTTAAAACATGCTGCCACCACTTACGAACTGAACAAATTAAAATAAGTACATCAAGTATCACACAAAATAGTATCAAGAAAACCCGGTGCCTTGTAGGCCCCGAGCAGTGGTTCTCTTCTTTGCCGAGCCAATGGTGGGTAGTTCCAGTTTTATGATAAATTCCATCGACTACAGTCACATCGTTGTTCATTGCTTTACACACAGGTAGAGAAGAGAGGCGCAGTGGGAAAGAGACCAAATACAGCATTGACTGGGATGGGGTCATATAGCCTCATTTTGCTATATATTCCTTGTATTGGTAAGCTTGTTTCCAGCAGATGATGTAGATACTTCCAAATTGATACTGGAGTTGATGTCCACGTGGCGGATTTATTTGATCTGATGAAATTTACCGGAAATCAGTGTTTCTCTGCCCACATTCAGTCTCTTTTATATAATAGGAGCAGCGGTATCTTTTATATACCTAATACATAGGTTGGCTTCTCCTGGCGTACTGTTATCATTTCTGGGATAGATTTACGTATTTACTATTAGATACCTATTTATTAGAAGGAATCGATAATATCGCAGCGGCGTGTATTGGTAGTCATCAGGTCACTAACATTGTATAATGTCTGCAGTTGCATAAAGACGTTGACTCTCTGGCTGTATTTTACCATTTCTACCGCACCACGGCGAGTGAAAGAGCCTATTAGGAGTCTTTCGACTAATCTCTCTTTCCTTCCGTCTGTCACATACGGTAGAAATAATGCCACCTCGAACCAAGCTGTCAGGCGGTTAAGAACTGTATTGCTCTGCCCACACATGTGTTTTCTTCTTTTCAAGATCCGTAGTTTTTTTATATAGGACACGTCAATTTAACTTTACCTCGTCTGATGTTAAGCTAAAGTCAAAGACTCGGAAATAGGGTCACCATTATAAACGTGTACCATCTTAACAATGGTGGCACTCATCTTTATGGGACCATCAGAAGCCGTTTCACGCCCCCCTTAAAGGACCCGGGACTGCAGGAAGAAGTAAACCGTGAGCTGGCAGGGATTTCAGGTCTTAATGGTGCAACTTAAGAATGGGTCACCAAACCGCTTGGTTTTTGATGGAATATGTGGATAAAATCTGAGCCTTGCATGCGTTGTCCTGTGTAGGAAAGGAGAGGGTGGAACTAATTGGAATAGCTCATCAGAACATTCACCACGGTAGAGACGGTAATACGATAGGGACAACTATCTCCCAGAATACGTAATGTGCTTCAGAGAAGGTGCAACGATTTACTTCCTCCATGAGCGCGGCTTTGAGGGTGATAGCTTAGGCTACCCATCACCCTAGCCGAAGCAATCCCTGCTCTTCACGTTGAGACCGCCTATTTATGATAAGTAACCAAGGCAGGTATACTGGGGTACCTAACCCCAGAATACCTCCCAATGCCCCATTCCTCTGTTAAATTTCAATCGGTTTGATTCCAATATTGCGCTTGCCCCGATGTGATCGGTTACAATGGGGGATACCAGTTTCAGTTTTATGACTTCTCAGGCGGGTGGGACCACTTCTTCATTCTCCGAAATGAAGAATTTTGTATAGATCTAAGAATATTATATAATAAGTTCAACTATTACTGTCACACAGCCTAGTTTTATGTACTACCTATAGAATACTAAGCATAGAATTTATATTTTACTTCAAATAAAACTGTAAATATAATAAAATACAACAATTACACAATGAATAAAAAAGTTAAATAAAAGTAAATAAAAAACCATAAAAAAGGAAAATTACATTTTAGATGGATTCGAACGCGACTCAGCTAAGTTATAAGTCCACCGCAGACGTATTGAGCCACAGTTACCATGAAATCATAGTGTGAAATAGACGTTTACATATTATGTCATAAAAACATTCTGCCCCATTCCTTATTATAATAGCGTGATGATATTAATTATGAAAGCCAGGAGTCTTTTTACCGAACCAGCTGCTTACTAATTTGTTGGATTCGAGAGAAAATCGTTCGAGAACAATGTGAATTCTGACACTTGCTGTGCCGAAGATTCTACAGTAACCTGACCTGACTTGGCTGAGATGTAGAACTCTGGCCTCTCGAAGTTCTTCAGATTCCTAGGACCGAAATAATATCTTCTTGTAAGCATTGTTGCTTCATTATTGGTTCGATCTATTCACACAATCACAAATTGTTAGCCGTGATATGCTATTATTGACATAACTTTTTGATTTATGAACCGATTTCAATAAAACAAACACGATACTTCGTCCATTATATTATTGTATTTTAGACAGCTCACTGACAGTGGTCGGTATAACTTTGTTCTAGCGTCAACACCTGAAAATCCGAACAAAAATAAGGCGCCATACGTAATTTTTCGTAGACAACGTCACGTCAGCCAGAACGCAATTTTAGGGATGTAGTTAGTATCGACTGTGTTTTTATTGTAATAAGTTGAATATGAATATCGACTACAGTTTTTTTTTAATATTACTTTCCTGGCGGTTTTTAGCCGATTTCGAAATGAGAAGGAGGTTCTAGATTCGGATGTTTATATTTATTTGTATTTGTATGATTTGTACGGATAAAATATTTTTGTACTTAACTCCGTCATATCTTATGTAGACGGACTGACAAAATTCTTTTTTTATTGGAAAGAGATTTAATCTGAAATGGTCCCATTTAAATTAAATTGCATAAAGATCCTATGATGGGTTTCTGAGATAGACCACGGAACTCTTCAATAAATACCAGGAAATACGACGCCAAGCTTTCCTTCGAAGTGCATGTGGATGCTATAGTAAAAAAAGCCTCAAAATCACTTGGATTCATTATGAGACTGTCAAAAAACTTCACCGAAGCTAAAACACTTAAAATCCTCTACTGTACTTTTGTCAGGAGCCATCTAGAATACGCATGTCAGATATGGAACCCCTGTTACGACAAGTATATCGACCGTATTGAAAATATCCAAAAGCGCTTTATCAAATACCTCTGCTTCCATCAGCGCATTCCATATAATTCTAGCAATTACTTCCAGCTTTGTCGGAGATTTCATCTCTTACCTCTAATCAACCGTCGTGAGATAAGTGACTTCACCTTCGTCCTCCGAATAATTAATAACGATATCAACTGTCCCGAGCTGTTATCAAAATTTTCATTCAATGTACCATGTAAGTCAATTCGATTTAATCCACCGCTACGAATTCCGAATGCTTCTACAAATTACAGGCAAAACAGCTACATAGTGAGGGCTACTCGTAACTTTAACAGACTATGTAAGCAGCACGATATTGACCCTTTCTCGACTAGTGTGCCCGCGGCAAGAAGGTGCTTGAGCCTAGCTTTTTTCAAACCCATAAATTGATGTCATATATTGCTAGTATTGGCAGTTAACTAAGGTTTGCGCAATGCGTGTTTATGTTCACAATGTCTTACCTATGCAGTGACTATAAGCGAAAACTTGTTACTGGCTTTCTATTGCCTAATCCAACGCTATTCATGTTTTGTAGCTGTAAGTTTTCCATGTAATAAATAAATAAATAAAAATAAATAAATAAATAAAAGGTCACGAACACCCTCGAGCCTAGGCAGATGCGTAGAGATGTTGCGTCTTTGGCAGTATTCTACCGTCTCTACCATGGTGAATGTTCTGACGAGCTCTTCCATTTAGTCCGACCCTCTCCTTTCCTTCACAGGACGACAAGTGCAGGGCTAAAATGCCATCCATATACGGTGCAGAGTATACATGCTAAAACCAAGCGTTTCAGTGACTCATTCCTATGCCGCACGACTAAGACCTGGAACTCCCTGCCAGCTCACGTGTTTTAGCTTAACATCAGGTGAGGTGAAGTCAAATTGACGTGTCCTAGATAAAAAAAAGGAAATCAGCTTGTTGGAATATTCTTCTAGAAGTCAGTTGTTTTATTTTGGAGATTGGCGTGTGCGTTATGGCCCACAATCGTTTTATAATACATTAAAATATACAGACATGAAATATCTACTGCTTTATTATTATGTATAGAAAGATAGATTATAATTTCACATGAAATCATACATTTATCATAGGTACTTAATATTTTCATTTATCGAGTAATGATTTTTTTTTATCAAGGTTATTTACTTTGTCGATATTTTAAATTTTTATGCAATCACTACTTTCATCTGTCTAAAATACAATAATATAATGGACGGGGTATAAATGTTAAGTGAAGCCTACCACAATATATTAGTGAAAACCGCAACCAAATCCGTTCAGCCGATTCTGAGATTAGCGTGCACAAACTCATAGACAAACAGAGAAACAGATAAACAGACAAACAGACAAAAATTCCAAAAACCGTTGATTTGGCTTCTATTACGTTTATAAAGTCCCCCTATAAAAAATTTTCTCATTTCCTTTCCATGTACAGACATCGATCGTTTACAGATTTATTATATGTATAGATAATATATATTATGTACGAAAAACATTGGAAAAAATTAAATGCTCAAGTGAGACTCGAACTCACGACCTTTGTTGGTAGATGGCTGCACCGTCGCCCTTATAGACGGATATAAAGAGAAGGAAAATTTGGAATGATTCAAGTGGTGCTCAATGGCTCAGTTGGCAGAGCAGTCGCCCTGTAAGCGAAAGGTCGTGAGTTCGAGTCTCACTTGAGCATTTCATTTTTTCCAATGTTTTTCGAACTTAACAGTTAGCATAATAAATGCTATAAAAAATTCATTCAAATATATTATGTATATAATAAGTATATTTGTTGTATTTATGATAATTATGTATAATATATTGTATCGTAGTGTATATATGTAATATTATGTACTATTAATTAGTACCTATGTATAGTTTATGTAAATAAGTACACCTGTTTACTTATATGTATCTATATTACCTATACCAGACATTATAGGTGCATGCCTGTCGTGAGGTATGTTGGTATACATGCCTCATGGCAGTGTACCTATAGTGTCACTCCCTAAAATTATTCGGTACGCTTTCTCAATACAATACTACTTTAATAATGCACCTACTAAGTCTTTCTCTGCACCACCTTTGGTTGACTGGTAGAGAATGCCCATGGCATTAAGTCCGCCTATGTACTTGTGCATGAAGTTTTATAAATAAAAAAAATAAAAAAATAAGTGGCAATTGGGTATTCTACTGACTAGTCAAATTAGTTACTTTGTACTAAACGTCAAAACGATAAGTTATGAGGTAACTTGTATGAAAAAAGATATAATGACGTCATATAATTTAATAGTCAAATCAGTTACTATTATAAGTTGGGTGGATGATTAAAAATAAACAAAACTATGAGACGAGAAAAGTAAATTAAAATATTTAAAAATCCCCCGACTTTGCCTTAAAAATGTATACTGCAGCCTGCGCCCTTTAGTGGGTTGTCACCGTAACACCTATCTAAGAACATGCACCAATCAAACCCAAACCAATAATTGAAAACGGCATCAAAATCGGACTTGTAGTTTTGGAGAAAAATGGCAACATTGATTTGCATTAAAAATGCTTGCTGTAGCGCCCCCTGTTGAGTTGTCAAACCAATCTAAGAACATGCTCCAATTAAAGCCGAACCCATAACTGAAAACTGTATCAAAATTGGATTGGTAGTTTCGGAGAAAATGGCAACAGGGATTTGCACAAACAAACAAACACATAAAACATCCTCTCACCCCAAACGCATATACCGTCTCCGTTCCGTCGTGGGTATTAAGAACCGACGCAATTTTTACTGCCCTTTTATCATTATTAATTTAATGAGCTCGGTTAGAAAAAATATTTTAACTAAATAATACCCATTCCTAAGTACGAGAATAGGATAATAATGATGAATGTATGGGATGGAATTAATCTCGCGCCCTCTGCTATAAAGTCGAACGCTCTACCGCTACGCTACAAAGGTCTTCTGAAATGTTTCTTTTCCCAAAATTCAGTATTCTATGCTAGAAGTCTGGCCAACGAAAGCTGGCGCAAAAAAAAGGCGCCAAATTTGAAAAACCAACAGGCTGCTACACTGACGTGACTCTGGTCAAGTACCAAATTAGGCTAGTTGTCATGCATACCTAATAGGAAAAAATCAAAGTATCAACTTCGTTATTTCGATGCATACCTACTTAGTGTTGCAACTTGTTGGTTTTCAAAGGCGCCATTTTTTGAACTAGTTTTCGTTAGCCAGACTCTATCATCCGATTTACCGATCCCTTTGAAATAATTGAATTCTGTCTTGTTATAGAAATATGAAGCGGTGAAAGTCTAATTTAAAATTTCTGCGGTAGGTACGCCTCATCATTTTAAAAATCATTAATTTTGAATAAGATATTAGATATCTGTGCTCGTTAGCCCTGAGTAAGTACCTTCAAGGTTGAAATGTGTAGGTATTTATGTAGTTAGATACGATATAATTCAATTTTTTGCAAAAAGTACATACTACATTTTTTGGTTGGTATAGTCTGGTGAGCCAATTATGGTAAATTTTATCATACTGGCTGATTGCTCAAGGTCCGCGGCGCCGCCCCCCGGGGACGATATAGGTACTACAAGAATTAAGGTGTAGATGAATGAGAAAATAATGATTAATTGTCTTTGATATAAGTGCTATAAACAAGAGCTTTAATTTATAATTAATTACTTGTATAACAGTCAATGTAGGTACTTATATCATACTTTATCTTTTTTGAAATTAACTTTTTGAAATTAAATTTTTGAAACATCAATGTGAACCTTTGAGAATGCCGTAAGGCGAAACCGGTCAGGTCTAGAAATAAAATTAGTGGAAAAGTACAAGTGTGTTATTCAATATGTGTAGCAGATTCCACCAAGCGCCATCAATCTCCAGTATAAACAGATGTTATTGTTCTTGTTTCCGTGCCTCGGAGAACACGTTAAGCCGTCGCTCGGTCCCGGTTGCCATACGAACATCTGTGACAGTCGTTACGGGTAGTTGGAGTCCTCAAAAGATACAAAACTACTCTTTCTCGCAGGGGCTACTCTACCGCCTATGCCAATTCCGACCGAGGCGGGAGCGGCTCTGTAAATTTTTCGAGATACTGTTTAGCCACTTCTACGAAACCGTTTAATTTAAGTTACCTGAGAAGGTAGGTAGTACAACTTTCTATAATGTAACCTATATTAAATGGGATTCCGCATCAAAATTTCATTTAAACGATTGAGGTTCTGAGAAAAGAGGCTGATTTATTTTAACTTTGAAATTCCTCTGAATAATTTGTAATCCATTATTGTTTACAAGACGAGTAGAATTTGAAGTGAGTGGTAAATACACTGTTCTGTGGGTAAATAAGGTTTTTGAAAATAGAATGTACAGTCAGCTACAAAAAACTAGTCCCACAACCGTGTCTATAAACTACTTACAAACATCGAACACGATTAAAAACTTATTGCAAAACTTAACACGAAGGCTAAACAGCAGTTATTTAATGATATAATGTACCTACTTAATAAGTAAGCGGGAACGTAGTCTAAATTCCACGAGGGCATCAGCTTGAATAAAAATATTTTGAAAAGGTAACTAGTAGGTAATCCAATAGGATAAAACTGATTAATCAGTTTTATCCTATTGGAAATTAGCTTGAATCATAACATAATGTCCGTGGCTAATTTTGTAAAGATAACTAGGTAAGTACCTACTAGTTACCTTTTCAAAATATTTTTATTCAAGCTGATGCCCTCGTGGAATTTAGACTACGTTCCTGCAACTCATGGGAGCCTATTCGCGGGATAAAAAGTATGCCTAACCGAGGTGTTATTCCAGAATAATAAATCAGTCCCTGTACCAAATTACAGCCGTGAGAGCGTGATTGAAAACTAACATATTTAAACACTTCACAAACTTTCACGTTCATAATAGTAGTAGGATTTATAAAAATTCGTAGGACTAGTAACTTTCTCCGAGGAGGGCTAGACCCCGAGGAGAGCCAGACCGTAAGGGATGGCCCTGGGTCAGCCGGGGTGCGAGAGATATGTCGATAACCACCTCACCTCCGGCCTAGCACCACGACCCACAGTCGGCGTGCAGTTTTATTCGGTTCGAGTCCGACATAACCTCCCCTTCCGGCTCCAGCAGGGGCGGTATTCGAGGGGATTTCCGCACGAAAAAAAAGGGACTATTAACTTTTGGTGCTGACTGTCCTACCTTCATGTATTAGTAAATACGATCGGTTTCACGGATTTTTTTATTATTTCTTACTTGCGCGCATCCACTAAACTACTAAAAGTATCGGTGAATAAAGTAACGATTCCTGGAAAAGGCTAATGGAGTACGGTTCCTGAGAAGGGCTTAATGTAATTGGACGGTGTGAAAGTGGTGGAAGTGATTTCCTTATACCTTACTGGAATAACATAAAATAAAGCCAACGAGACAAGAGCAAAAAGGTAAACGAAGCGACCATTACTGAGTTACGTTGCGATAACTAGCAATTATTTTTCTGTCCTTGTCGCACATACCACATGTACGCGACAATGGCCGAGAGACAGCTATCGTTGCGTGTTTCAAAGTACAGGAAAGCTGTCAGCACAGCGGTTCAAAATCTTCAGATCCGCCATCTTATGAGCAATTTCATTCCTGTCTGGAATGCGCTTGAAGAGATAAAGGTTTGGAACCGCTGAAACTTTGTTTTGACTTCGGAGTCCAGGGTTTGTCTTTTTTTATATTTCATCCGTCATAGACGGCACTTCGCTAAGTAGATGGTAAAAAGTTAGGCTACCGTCCAGATGATACGGACTACCATTTCCGATGCTCTTAAAATGGTGGTCCATATTATGACGAAAGGTCGTTATAATATGGACCACCATTTTGATTAAATAATATTACATTGACAGATGTTTTTTTACGCCCCTCGTGAAGAAACCGGGACTGTAAGAAGAGGGAAACGCGTGCGCGGGCAGATCCGTCCTAATGTAGGTACTGTAACGCGACTGAACTACGCTATTTTCAGTTTTTTTTTATAAAGTACACGTCAAAAAAACCGACTGCCACATGACTTCCACACCACAAGTTATTGGCAATATCGGAGGATTGCAGTTAAAGTACTTAGAATAACGTGTCCTAACGCCCTTCGTTGTGAAAATTTCACGGTCAAAATAATATGGCATCTTTAACGATACAGGCTTTTAACGCGTTTTTATCGGTGCCTTTTAAAAATATTGAACATTATGAATGTGAACGATAATTTAATTCAAATATCTTTTGATCGTGTACACTCATGAATAATTTTGACTATAATAAGAATTAACGAATTTTAGCGATTAATGATATATTGAAAAAGAGGTATCAATTTAACAATCTCTTCACCGAATAACTTTTCACAACACCCTGACATTGGCAAGTTGTGGCAACACACAGAGGTCCTTCAATAAGAATTGAATTGAATTGAAAAAGGGATAGGTCAAAAGTATTTACTCAAAACCGGCGGGCTTGTCAGTAGAGTAAGCTTGAAGTGTGTAAGGGCAGAAGCAAATGTCAGGCTATCTATGCCTACGTTGGAATGAAAGGGCCTGAGTATAATGTATGTAAACATTATGATCATTTTGCGATAGTCCTAGTCGCGTCCAAAGCCTTCACCAGTTTCCCATGGAGCCTGGGTCCGCGTCCCAGCTTTTATTTCACTTGGTACGGTCTTGGGCATCCATGGTAGTGAGGCTACGACACCAAACCTTGGCTGGTACTTTTTGAGTTACTTACTCAAAGTACCTTAATTATTGTTGGTTAGGAACTAGGAGCTTATTATACTCGTAATTTGGTAATGGTAGTGGTCGCTGATGCTAGAAATTAGAGTTTGTTACGAGTGATTCACGTCAGCAAAAGAACATTATTTGTAGAGTTCATACTGGCATGGTACAGTCAGGATAAGAAAGATGTCGACGAACTAATCATTTTGGGACTTGGTAGTCAAGATCCAGCAGAAGCAGGCCACGGCGGCGGCGCGCTCAGAAGCGCGCATCCCCATTCCGGGGGCGAGTTGGGGACACCGTTGTCCCCCCTCCTGAGGAGGGCCAGACCGTAAGGGATGGCCCTGGGTCAGCCGGGGTGCGAGGGATATGTCGATAACAACATCACCTCCGGCCTAGCACCAAGACCCACAGTCGGCATGCGGTTTTAGTCGGTTCGAGTCCGACTTAACCTCCCCTTCCGGCTCCGGCAGGGAGGGGGTATCCGTGGGGAAAAAAAAAAAAAAAGTAGTCAAGATCATTTTGACGCTGATTGTACACTATTCCCCAATACCTTTTCTGGGTTGATTAGACCCTCCAGATAGGAAAAAAAGAAAAAGCAACTCTGGTAATACGTAGTTAGTGTTGATAGAAAAGAATTAGGTATACCTAATACAATTTTGACTTATCTCTAAAAACTAATCTTAAAACTAATTTGAAACTGTAATTCAAAAAATTTCAATTTTCGAATATTTTCGCAGCAACTTTACGCGTATTACTTGGTTGAATTGATATATTATGCATTGAACCTTTTACGAAAGTAATCACATTACTTTCGATATATTAATTTTACTAAACTTTTTCAGAACTTAAGATAAATAGTAGATACTATAATAAATAATGCCCAAAAATATGTTTATAGACTTGTAAAATCTGATACGAATTTCGTTTCGATGGATCTGGATTCTTATAATGTAAACAAATATTATTCTCATTTCATTTATAGATGTAAAATACTATTTATTGTTGCGAGGGTAAGATGAAAGTCAAGATGAGAGTATATTTACACAAGTTCAAATGAAATTAAATGTTTAACATCCACAGTATTTGCTGTAATTGTGACTGGCACGAAAGAGGGGAGTCGGCAGAATAAGTGTGACTCCCCTGGACCTCGATTCTGCTAAAGACAAACCACAGTCACCGCCACTACAAAAAACGGCATTAAGTGATAAGTAGACTTTAAAGCAATGCGGTTAAAGTTCAAAATTAAATTACTTTTTGTAGAGTACAGAGTACATGTTTTCATTTCATTTTGAACTTTAGGAGTATAGACATAAAGTTTAAAATTTAATGACATTTTTTTTGCAGTGACTGCGGCGCCACAGTGGTTTAGCTTTAGTATCGAGTCGAGGGCCTAGTGTTGCAGACCTCCATAGGCCAGGTTAATACTTTCCATCAGGTAGGCCATATGTTTATCTGCCATCTACTTAACTGTTATAAAAAAAGCAAAGTGAGAATTTATTGTGTTATTCTTTTTATTGATTTGCCATGCCCGCAGTTTTATTTCTGGTGATATCTCCAGTTTTATTCTATCGATTGCAATAAAAAAAAACGTGAGATTGTTGCTGTGAATAAAAAATCTTTCAAATAAAAACCCGCAAGAAATTGGTTCGAACACACGAAGCTTTCAAAACAATATACCGGCCTACTTTTATGTTTATTAACATTAGGGTGTCATTTAGACTATATCTATATCTAGACTAGTGTAAAGTGACAACCTCACCTCCGGCCTAGCACCAAGACCCACAGTCGGCGTGCGGTTTTAGTCGGTTCGAGTCCGACATAACCTCCCCTTCCGGCTCCGGCAGGGGGGGGTATCCGAGGGGATTTCCGCACGAAAAAAAAAGGACTAGTGTAAAGTGGTCAGGTTTGTACATTGTAGATATAAAATAAACCTGGGTTATGATATAAAAAGCGTCATTTAGACGGGGCGAGTTTATCGCCTCGAATATACGATTCCCGAAAGGAGACAATAAAGTTGCAGTCGCAGAAGCACCCAATAGTCGCTCACTCGTCTCCTCGCCTGGCGAGAATCACCTCACAATTGAATATTGATAGTGTCCGTCTAAACAGAATTTTAAAGCAATGACATAAGGCATAAGTTGAAATATCACTTGCGAAACTTGTATGCGAGAATCTAGCGTGTAAGTGATTCTCGCATACGACTTTACTTGCACTTTCACCGTCTAAATGACACCTTAATGTTAAATATCACTTGCGAAACTTGTATGCGAGAATCTAGCGTGTAAGTGATTCTCGCATACGACTTTACTTGCACTTTCACCGTCTAAATGACACCTTAATGTTAAATATCACTTGCGAAACTTGTATGCGAGAATCTAGCGTGTAAGTGATTCTCGCATACGACTTTACTTGCACTTTCACCGTCTAAATGACACCTTAATGTTAAATATCACTTGCGAAACTTGTATGCGAGAATCTAGCGTGTAAGTGATTCTCGCATACGACTTTACTTGCACTTTCACCGTCTAAATGACACCTTAATGTTAAATATCACTTGCGAAACTTGTATGCGAGAATCTAGCGTGTAAGTGATTCTCGCATACGACTTTACTTGCACTTTCACCGTCTAAATGACACCTTAATGTTAAATATCACTTGCGAAACTTGTATGCGAGAATCTAGCGTGTAAGTGATTCTCGCATACGACTTTACTTGCACTTGCACCGTCTAAATGACACCTTAATGTTAAATATCACTTGCGAAACTTGTATGCGAGAATCTAGCGTGTAAGTGATTCTCGCATACGACTTTACTTGCACTTGCACCGTCTAAATGACACCTTAATGTTAAATATCACTTGCGAAACTTGTATGCGAGAATCTAGCGTGTAAGTGATTCTCGCATACGACTTTACTTGCACTTTCACCGTCTAAATGACACCTTAATGTTAAATATCACTTGCGAAACTTGTATGCGAGAATCTAGCGTGTAAGTGATTCTCGCATACGACTTTACTTGCACTTGCACCGTCTAAATGACACCTTAATGTTAAATATCACTTGCGAAACTTGTATGCGAGAATCTAGCGTGTAAGTGATTCTCGCATACGACTTTACTTGCACTTGCACCGTCTAAATGACACCTTAATGTTAATAAACATAAAAGTAGACCGCTATATTGTTTTGAAAGCTTCGTGTGTTTGAACCAATTACTTGCGGGTTACCTTATCAGGTACATTCGACCAAACAAGAATAAAGTTTATTCCCAGAATAAACAGGCAATATCAGTCACATATTGGCCGTTTATTCTAGGAATAAACTTTACTTGCGTTTGATCGAACCGGTCCTTAGTGGTATACATAAACCACAGATTGAACCCAATTAGAAATACATCCTTTACCAAAGGTTACTTAAACCAAAATGAGACATTATCGACTTCAAAGCAAATATTATTATATCGTGCTCAATAAATACCTCGTTACTACAACCTATTCATAGATTCCAACTACATATTGTATCAATGATCATGAATCATACAGATAACATTGCTATTTTGTTTGTCAAAACGATAAGATAATAATATAAGAAAAACACTTGACCGTTCACACTCAATCGATGTTACGTTAGTGCGTCGAGTGTGAACGGTCAAGTGTTTTTCTATACATTTGTCTGTTCTGGCGTTACGCGACCGATAATACGCGACGCAAGTTCCGTCAGATATGAACGTTCCCTAAGATATAAGGTAACTGTATCAAAAAATATTTAGTGACGTCATAAAAATTAATAGTCAAATCAGTTACTATTATAGGTTGGCCTGGGTGTATAAAAATTATTAGTCAAATTAGTTACTATTATAGGTTGGGTGGATGATTAAAAATAAATAAAAACGATAAAATAAGAACCGACGCAATTTTTACCGCTCTTTTACCATTCTTAATTTAATAAGCTCGGTTAGATAATTTATTTCAACTATAGGATAATACCCAATTATGTAATTGATATGTTACTAGCTAGTATATTAACCGAATGGCTAAGCCCGTCGTGGCCTGTTCAATTTTCTAAGCCTACAGCACAGAGCACTGCGCTGGACAGCCTTGACAGAAATTGCCATTGGTCAATCTCCAGTGACGTCATCCAGTCCGACCAATGACATAGGCTCAAGGCTGTCGCAGCTCTGTGCCAACAGAGTCTCTAGCTTCTTCTTCTTCGTCTTAGCGTTAATCCCTGTCGCTTCCGAAGCTTTCAGCTTGGAGTCTGGGCTCCGCTTTTATCAGTCTAACTGCGGATTTGGCTGGACTTCGATATTTTCTGTGGATTGACTGCCATCTGACCTCGACAACCCAAAGGCAATATTGCAGTTAAACCAGTTGTTGGACTTTTGAGGGTTCCAAGTACCCGTAACGACTGCCATAGATGTTCGTATGGCAACCGGGACCGACGACTTAACGTGCTCTCCAAGGCACGACCAGACCAATGCAAATACCCATATTCATTATTCATGCATATAAATATTTTCATTGAGCGGGGATCGAACCCGCGCCTCCTGCGTAGCGGCCGCGTTCACAACCGCAACGCTACGGAGGCATGTCTAAGCATATAGCGCCGAGCACTGCGCTGTAACAGCCTTGATAGAAACTGTCATTGGTCGATCTCCAGTGACGTCATCCAGTCCGACCAATGACATAGGCTCAAGGCTGTCGCAGCTCTGTGCCAACAGAGTCTCTAACTCTACTATGTTTAGGTTCGATCCCCACTCAGTGCAAATATTTGTGTACATGAATATGGCTATTTACTTCGGTCTGGTTGTTTTTCTATGTATATTAAGAATGTATTTACAACAAAAAAGGATCTGAGTATGTTTATCCGCATTTTAGATTCCATAACACTAGCTAGTTAAGCTATGCTTACCGTGGGTCTAGAGAGCGTTGTGTGGAATGTTGTGGAATATAAAAAAAATGATGCCAAGCCAGTTCTACATCACATTTCTGACCTTCGAAGAAAAAATAATAACTACAGACGAAAAGCAATAAACAGAAATACCTGAAAACTTTATTTGACGAGCAAATCTACGTAATAACGTAATAAAACTGTCTGCAAAACATCATTGTTATTTATTTACATTGTTCAATAAGTTCCAGTTATGCTTTTCGAAGTTATGTGTGTATTTATCGCAGGTTTATAAGTGCCCGGTTGATGGCAATAGGCTCGCCACCTATTACATTGGGACCTAAACATAAACTGGCGAAATGTGGGTGCTAGCACCTCTGCCTACCCCTTCGGGGAATACAGGCGTGAGTTTATGTTATGTATGTTATGTTATGTGTATAGCTTACATGGAACGCGAGAGTTCAGAAGTAGTTCAGGAGAGAGATAGAGAGAGAGAGTTGTTATAATAATGAAAGCCTGAAACAGAGCAAGTTCCACAAAATTTTAAATCTTTAAAACGCTTACAATACCTACTTGTTTTTCCAACGAACCCACGAAATTCAGTTTCTTGTTGAGTGGACTTCGGACCTTTCCTTTCTGTTCCATAAGAGGGTAAGTAATTCGAATTGACCGCCAATATTCCATGTGTTTGTTTTGACCATGGGGATTAAATTTATGCGTGTCAAGTACTATTCGAGTGTTCCGTGTTGGAGTTGGTATTGGCAATAGGTACATATTATAATATCGATTATACCTATATTCTTTTTGTATTAAAAGTCAAATTGACGTATCCTGTTACTTATACTATAAAAAGAAACAGCTTAAGTGAATGCGTGAATATCAGTTTTCTTGACTTTGTGCCATTATATCCTGTTCTACTAAACCAATTCTAAAGCTCAATGTCACGCCTGGTACAAATCGTCTAGCAAAAAAAGATACATTTGCGGCACGATTAATGTGCACGCGATTGGACCGGTCGGACACGGTGGTATCGTATGAGCACAATTTTCCTTATCATCATTAGGTAATTAGACCCCTGAAGTGACGCCATACTGGTAGAAATGACCTGAAAATTTGTGTCATTATCGTCCTGTTTTATTAATGTCGTTATCCTTCACACGACGTGATGTTGTCCTTTAAGTAAAGGCAATGTTACTTCGAAAACGTCGGGAAACTTTACCTTTGTAAAATACTTTGTAATTTAACACTGTTTGTATATATTCTGCGGTAGCCTAGTGGTATGGGTAATGGACTGCTGAGACGAGGTCTCGGGTTCGATCCCAGGTTTACCATGGCACACACCAATGACTTTTCGATGCTTTTCGAAGTTATGTGTGTATTTATCGCAGGTTTATAAGTGCCCGGTTAATGGCAATAGGCTCGCCACCTATTACATTGGGACCTAAACATAAACTGGCGAAATGTGGGTGCTAGCACCTCTGCCTACCCCTTCGGGGAATACAGGCGTGAGTTTATGAGTTTATGTAATATGTTGTATATATTCAGATTTAATTTGAAAGTAGGTACCAATGATATTACATACAAAAAAGAGGCAGATATGTTATTAGACTGCGCCTGGTGAAGACGCGAAAACGTCCCAATTGGGACGTATCGCATTTAGTATATGTCTGGCAAACGCCGAGTTGTCACGTATGTAAGCGCATAATAAAATTGCAATAAAAATGCCACCGTGTATTTTTAAAAATGTACAAATTACGACACTAAAATCAATAAAACACGAAGGACCTTCTATCACATGTAAGTACATACAATATTACCGATTTTTTAGTGTATTTCATTAAAATTTGTTCAATAATATTTTTAAAATAATGGCGGCAAAGAAAAAGGACAGAAATACTTTTTGATATAAGCACGACAAGGACACAACAACACTGCTTGCATAGATTATCAGTACAGATGCGATAGGGTAATTTTCAGTTTACTGCCTACTAAAGTAATAATTTTGACCTGCTGTTCAGTTTTATTTGTTATTTAAAATTGAGTAACAAAATTTTTGTTTTATTTATTTGTTGTCCTTTAAATAATTGTTATAACCTAAATTTTTTTTCAAGGTTTCCGACTAATGAAGTTCGACTTCAAGAATGGATTGCAATTGTTAAAGAAAAAATGAAATGAGTTTGACTGGGCACCTTCAAAAAGCAGTAGTATTTGTAGCAATAATTTTGAAGCCACTGAGAGATATACTTCGAAAAAAGGAACATTGCTCAGGAAGAATATAAATAACTGACAAATATACCACTGTTCGGCTTCATTCTGCTCATAAAAATAATCCCAAAATAAAAAACTTTGTAAGAGGCAGAAAAGACATAAATTAAATTTATTTGAAGGAGTTTAATTTTTGATTATAACGTCAGTACGGCACTATGGTTTTATATTCAAGAAGTTTCCTACTTATCTTTTTGAATTATTATCATTTTCCGAAATAAATAATGACGTATTGTTTTTTCATCGAATTTCATTTCTTGCCTACCAACGAAATACCCCTTCTGTTCAACAAAATCATAATCTATGCTTCGAAGCGATTTGTAAGTGCAATCGTCCGAATCATTCCGAATTATAGCTATCTTTTTTACTCACGTGCTTATCCCATCTTTCGTACTACTTTAACGCTAATTGTCAACTATTGTGCACTGACAGACTGCTGGATCAGATTTGAGGTGTCAGTTACTATGAACGTAACATATCTGTATAAAATATCATTGGTAGGTACCAAGTGATTAATTTTCAATTAACTGTAGCAAATAAGTTAATTTGTACATAATTGTAATTTGATACCACAATTATACCTACATTCATATTTTTTCTTATAATGACATTCGAAAATGCGTGTACCTATCGATTTGGTGCACGTTCGTAGTAACGTGCATCGTTGTGATAAACATTCAACAGTATGTGTACTTATCAATGTGGCGTACTTTCGCATTTCGTTCGAACTACGATATTCAGCGGGACAGTCAGAGAATAGTAATAACCGACTTGTGTTAGGAGTAGGTTCACAATTCAAATTCGAAGTGATTCTCGATAACGAACTTTGCAACAACCACCCACTTAAACTTTGCACTTGGGAGCCCGGAGTTCCCTCTTCTACTCATAAATATTAATACCGTACACATTTCATATTATATAGGCGAAATTCCCATACATCTTTCTACTATTACTGACTTTTTCACTTATTTATACAATTTAATCATTCTATACTAAGGCTGTGATTTTACTAGGGTTTTGCGAGGGCGCGTAGTGAAGGGTACGTAGCCCATACGTACCCGCTCGACCTCCAAGATTCTACCCTCTCACAAAAGTACCCACTGGACCTCACTTTTAGGTCCCACTGGACCTCCTTCAAAATATAATAATTAATGTGCTCACTCGAACTCTTTTTCAGTGCCCACTGGACCTTTAAAATTAAATCAAATAAAAATACTCCATTGGACCTCTTTTGTAGTGCCTATTAGACCTCGAAAAATATGTGTTCATTTGTTATTCGTTCGGTGTTTGTTAATAATCAATAAAATAACTTCATTTACCTAACCCTGGTTTCTAATCTCGCTCGCATCGAAAAGAGTTCACCCGTAACACATCTTCGTACCTCACGCCCACGCATTGTTTCACAGCGTCCAATAACAATAACTATTCGCACTGCTCAGCGGCCAAGCACATCTCCGGTGGAAATAGTCATAGTACCGCTCAGTTACAATGCTCATCTTTGGTGGAAACATAGCCTAACATCTACATTTATTTATTATTAAATCCCGAAATTGAATGTTAAAAGAAGTATAATAATATAGAATTTACAAACGTTTAAAAATCGTTCAATACTTTTCATACTTCAGAAAAGTTTTGATATTTCAGTTTTTCATTTAGGTTAGTGACTCGGGTCTTTAACTTGTGAGTACTCTAGGGCTTTGACCGCGTCGCTACATAAAATAAATTTAAATTTCGAGACTTCAGAACATCTTTAAACTGTACAATTTGTATGCTTAAGAGTTGAGTATAAACATCGTTAAGAAATTTGTTCACCAAAATTTAAGGTAAATTACAAAGATGGAACCTTACATACAACCTTACACTTGGCCATGGCAGTAGCAAACCTATATTTTAATGTAGTGAAGACCAGCGATTTCCCTAATAGTCTAGAAAAAAAAAAATAGTACTGGAATTGACGGAACCGGCGGGAGTGTTATGTATGTGTTATGTTATGTCAAACCAACTAAAACCGCATGCCGCGCGCCGTCTTGGTTCATCAATTACCGAAGGTGAGATTGCCTCTGGCATGTCTCCCACGCCCCGTATTTCCGAAAGATGTGGACGCAAATAAAAACGTGTAATGCAACTCTTTCATTTAATTTTGGAGCAGCAAAATAGAAATAAAGTCTACAATTTAATGCTGCTTTTTGCAGTGGTTGTGGTATAACTTTGGTTTTGCTTTAGTACAATCGAGGGCCTAGTCATGGGCCTTTCCAAATGTACGCCATGACTCCTGTTCCTACGTCTTCTGCATTATTATAAATCTATATATATAAAAATGAACCCCTATTTCCCTTGGTCACGACATCACGCCTGAACGGCTGAACCGATTTCTTTCTTTTTTCTTTTTTTGTTGTGTTCGTTATTGTCGGGAGAAGGTTCTTATGAAAGAAAATATGAAGAAAATTGCGCGGAAAATTTAAGAATATATAACCATCATATAAAATAGCTGATCCGACATATGCCATGTCTAAATTTTGAATTTGGAATACGAATTGGAAAAAATATGTGTTTATGATTCTGATACTACTGTGTGATATTCTTCTATGTTATCTGACGTTTGGTATAGAATAGAATTGACATAATGCGTGCAAATATCGTCAGAGGGTGTTATATTAGTAGATTTTCTTCTGAATTAACAAAATGCCCGTTGCTTGGGCCGCGAAAATATATAAGGTGGCTATTTTTTATTTATGAACGCCCTTGAGTGTAGAGGTATATGGTCGTATGGGTCCCATAGGTATATAGGCTCCGTAGGTGACCTATTAGTGTCGGGAGCTCCGTGGGCGTATGGGGCCCGAATAGAAATGCTTTCCGTTCTCAAAATAACTAGGAGAATTTAATACAGCTTATTGATTCTAATTTCTAAGGCGAAACGAAGTTTGCCGGGACAGCTAGTGTACTAATATAAATAAAGTATATTTTCCAAAAAAACGGCATAGAAACATTACCATAGATATTAAGAGCTAGACCCAGCCTACCTTTTTTTTTCCGTGCGAAAATCCTCTCGGATCCCTGCCAGAGCCGGAAGGGGAGGTTATGTCGGACTCGAACCGACTAAAACCGCACGCCGACTGTGGGTCGTGGTGTTAGGCCGGAGGTGAGGTTGTCATCGACCTATCCCTCGCACCCCGGCTGACCCAGGGCCATCCCTTACGGTCTAGCCCTCCTCGGGAGGGGGGACAACGGTGTCCCCGACTCGCCTCCGGAATGGGGCCGTCGCCGTAGCCTGCTTCTGCTGGGGTAGCAGGCGGCTTCACCCGTCACCCCCAGGCCCGCGCTCATGGGGGACGGAGGTCAGTCAGTGCCTTCCGACGCCCGAATTGCCAGCGCGCGGGCGGCGCGGTTCGCGAGTCTCGCTCACTCGCGCCGCCTCAACCCAGCCTATCCCAGCCACCATTTCAGATCATCAGTCCACCTGGTTAAGTGGCGATCCACCTTCCAGATGTGTTTATTATCATAGAATATTAATCAGCCGCGTGGTTCCCGGCAGAGAAGAATTAGGGCCACCCCATCTCTTCCCATGCGGTGTCGTACAAGGCGACTAAGGGATAGGGCTGTCTAAAATCAGACAGATATATACAGCCCAGACTCAGCCTCAGATATACTTAGGCTCGAGCACACGTCGGAAGCTCTAGACAAAATGTATGAAAAATTCAAATTGTAATTACAACATTCATAGATCGTGCACATGCACGGTAGTGTTGATGTGTGAGAGACTTCAAAATGTTAGGGTTGGCATTATTTGAAGTTGTAACCAATATTTGAGCGAGATAGCATGATTTTTCTCGCTCTATCCCATATTGTCATGACTTACGTCACATCCGACAACGGTGCCAATCCTGTTGTTACAAACGTATTCCATCTTGGTCTTCAATTCGGAAAGAAAGTTGATGGCGATACATTTTAGTCCCCTCAAACCACAGAATCAGCACCAATAACAAAACACTACTACAATGATATCTTTATAGAGTAGTTAAAACCGATTGTGTCCATGAAAGACTAAGTATTGCTCGCGACTTCAGCTGCATAAAATTTTCATCGGACTAAGATCTGATCTTATGACCCACAATCCTATTTCTGGGATAATATCTGGCCTATGCTATGTTATAATCAGGGGCACTATTCACTATACACTAAAAATATATTCGATGGCAGAAAACGTAAATTGCTGTTAGTAGCTACACTGGCAATACTTGTTGTTTAATTTGAAACATCAATAATTGTCAATTGTATCATCTGTAATACCCACCTATAATGCATAACTGCACCTTCGTCAAATTGCACCAAGCATACTATATATCCTAGCCATAACGTTCCGGCTACCTACTGTGTCCAGGTCACCATACTGCTGCTGGTGACGATACAATTACACACTCAGAATTATAATTTTACTGCTGAGCAGGAGGACATATTTAGAAATAATATTAATCTTAAACTTTGTAATCTCTCGTAGGTATAATAATTAACAACTTGAATATATGTATGTACAACTGAGGTAAGAGTGGTTTCTCTGAAGTCTTCCCCAGGATTCCCACACGCACGCACATCTCTTCTGTTTCCTCTGGTGATGAAAAGGCGCCCTGAGGTATCGTTTTTAGAGCTCGTGCATCTCTCCGCTAGGTCAGCTGGTGAGTAGACCATCTGACACGTTTAGAGGCTACAAATTGGCAATTGAAACATCAATAAACCCGTAAAATGGTTCTGAAGATAATATGGTAAAAAAGAATATTACAAACATACCTATATCCATGCATACACACAAGTGGCGCGCGAAAAACAAAACCCTTCTTGACTGTGGGATAATGCGCTACATTCTAAAACCGTATTTTTATTTAATTAATTTTTTTATTGATACAAACGGTTTTAACTACTCTATACCTTGCAAAACTCACGTCTATGAAGTTTCGTATTTATTTTGGCACAAATGTAATACAGATAATGTCGTACTTTATTGACGGGTAATGTAACCCTTCAATGCACACTCATTTACTGACGTGGGATTGCAGAAAGAAATACCTTTATTAATGTTAACGAAACGAAACGAAACTATATATTATCATTTTTAATGAATTTTCATTGCTAGCGCACTATTTGAATTATATTTTCTTCCAATGTGGGTTGAATGCTTAATGAAATTTAAAAAAATACCGAAAAAAATACCTACAAAAAGTAAAAATACGTCTTGTTGGTTAGCCCTGCAACTTTGATATAAGTACTTCGTAATATTTTGAGCCATGCGTCACCGTGTCGGGGGACATTTGGCTACTTGTTTACACCAAGGAGTCAAATATCCCATGTCAAATGAACGTATGTATGTTGCAACTTTTCAACGTTTTTTAAGTTCCGTTTTAATGGTATATACATAATAAATGATTTTTGACGTTGACTTTGAATGCAATCTTAAAGCGGGCGAAGTCGCTGGCAGAAGCTACAATAATTCATACCCATCAAAATATTTTTGCAAAAACCATTATTGTGCTTACATGTTTGTGATTCCAATAATAAATAGTATGATTGAATTGTGGTATTGTGTTATAATTTTTCTATTTTAGAATTCATTAAAATCTACATCTGGTATAGCACATATTATCCCAGAAATACATACACACAGGTCCAGAAACACACAGAAATAGGTAATATTGTCTATTTTTAATATTTTCTCACTCATCAACAGGTAGTCTCCCAATGTGCGCTATTTCTCCCGAACCTCCGCCTTCTGCATCCATTCAGTAGGCATGTTACAGTGAATGTCCGAAATGCAGCGTATATTAAGATAAATAATTCTCTTTTGACTTTCTTATTGTATTTTTTGGTGTAAATGAAGGGTAATTGGTAATGCACTTCGACTTAATCATCTCTCAATCTCTCAAGGGTTAAATCAAACTGTGGGTTGTGCGATAGAGAGGAAGCTTTACAAAATCGAAGTGAGCCGATCTTCTCACTCTTCTCCTCGACGTATCGTACTAGGCGCTTTTGAAAGGCACACCCCATGTGCCTTTAATCGTACCTCTGATTCGAACGTGCGGGGTGTGGAAATGAAATCTGCGCGGGGGTGGGAGCTTCCATTCTGTACGCCAGTACTATTATCTATTCTGTGGCTCGAGTCAACAGCAGTGCTCGAAATGCGGCAATAGGCTCACCCCCTATTACGTGAGGCTGACTACAATGATTGGTGGAATGTGGGTGTTGATTCACCTCTGCCTAACCCTCCGGGGATAAAGACGTGATTATATGTGTAAAAGAAATGTTCACCGAGTTCTCAAATGAACAGGATAAACGATTCCAAGTGTTACAAAACACTATTTTGAAAATTAGTGAGCAAAACGTGGAGTTACGTGAGAGCGTGGTCATGATGTCTGCAAAGCACGACGAAATATTATATAAAATTTCCTGTTTAGAAAAAGTGAGACAAGACGACAGTAACACTATTGCACGACTAGAAGAGAAAATTGAGTCATTGGAACGCAAATCAAGAACAACGGGTATAGAAGTAAGAAATTTACCGAAATATCAGGGAGAATCAAGGCAGACTTTATGCAATGTTATCAAAACAATGGGTGAGGCCTTGGGTGTAAGTATTCAACCCAATGAAATACGTGACATACACAGGCTTAATACTAAGGATAACTCAAATCCGGTCGTAGTAGATTTTTCATCGGTTCTGCTAAAGGAAAGAGTATTAAACTGAGTGAAACAGTTTAACAAAGATAAGACTAACTTACAAAAATTTAATACCACTCATATAAATTCCAGTGAACCTAAAAAACTGATTTTTATATCAGAGTCACTAACTTATAACACCCAAAAGCTTTATTATCTAGCAAGAACTTTTCAAAAGACCCATAGCTATGCCTTCTGCTGGACTGCCAACGGCATTGTATATCTGCGTAAGGAGATTGGTGCCCCTCAAACTCGAGTTACCAACGAATCAATAATCGATTCACTAAAGAAAAAACAATGACTAGTCTTGTTATGTTTGAGTCATTGTGCCGTAATTAAATTTATTTTTTTCATTGATTGTAATTACGTAAGCTGCCATTGTACAAGTATAACTTGTGATAAACTGTCTTATGATGGCCTGGACCGTAATGTACAAACTTATGTTTCTTATATAATAGGTAAACTCTGCATGCCTAACTATACGTACACATTTAAACAAACTACACTACATACATATCATCACAAACACCTTGTAATCTCACTTAAAATATATCTTCATTATACACACTTATACACACACATTGAACATGCACTGAACAGCAGCCAAAACTGCTCCAATATTAAAAAGATATACGTATCATACTTTCAGCGTCTCCCCGCCATAGGTGACTATTTTTTGAAGCATCTTTTCCCAACCAATGACCATGGCTAATAATAATTTGACTAATGTATTACAGGACATTGACAATTTTGTGGTCTCAGAGACAATTACCGCAATGTGGACGACTGTGGAAAAGTTTTCCCCACGCAATCAACATTAACAATTCTTACACAGAATATTCGGAGCATAAACTGCAACTTTCCAGGCTTTCAGCTTCTAATGACAAGAATGGGGATAGATTGTGACGTCGTAATTCTAACAGAGTGCAGGTTATCACAGGCTCCAACTATACCAACTCTCACTGGCTATATCTCCGCGGCGACAGCTTTAAATCCAATACAGAATGATGGAGTCGTTGTATATGTAAAGGAGCAAATTGCCTGTGTTATTGAGGAGGTGATTGTACAAGACTCTAACTGTCTACTCATTAAAATACCTGAAAATGATTTAGCAATATTAGCAACTTATCGGTCACCCAGCTATATAAATTTAGATCCCTTTCTAACATCACTGGACAAAACCTTAGAGGACCTTTCAAATTTTAAAAATATTATCATTATGGGTGACCTAAATATCGGCCTAATCGCACAGAAACCTAACCTGTATACTGAAGAATACCTGAGTTTAACTAGTTTCCATGGTCTACTGCCAGTCCATTATCTCATAACTCGCGATGCTAGTGGACGCTGTATTGATCACGTTCTAGTAAAAACGAGGATCCCCTCTGTTACCCTAGTCCCCCAGTCTACACTTACAGATCACAAGGCTGTAATTTTCTGCATGAAAATGAAACATACGGAAAAAGTTTCCCCTGTACCATGGACTAAAATAAATGAAGAGGGGTTAAGCAACCAAATTAAGAACATAGACTTCAACTATGTTTATCAGGTTGACGACTGTGACCTTGCCATGAGCTACGTCATTGACCAATTAAGAACGGCACTCGATAACAACACAACAACAGTTGTTCCTTCACGACGTAAAAAAATAATAAAACCGTGGATAACATGCGTAACAGAGATAGACTACACAGGATGTCTAATGCCTCCCCAGATAACCTTATACTTAAAATCACCTACTGTCGCTATAGAAACTTTTGTACCTTTATCTTGAAAAAGCTCAAACGCCAATATGAGAGGGATCTTATTGAGAAGGCTGGCAAAGACAACAAAAAAATTTGGGATGCGATTAAAACAATCACAAACACTACCAAGAAAACAGCACACAAAAGAGAGCTCCTTAAGCTGTCTAACACTCCGCAAAGTTCTGTTAATGTTGTTAATGACTACTTCGCCAATGTGGGTAAGGGCCTCTCTGAGAGGATAGTAAATTCCTTGCCAACTTTGCCAGATAATCTGCCCGTCATCAAAAGCCGTTTGAACTCTTTCGTACTTCTGACCACGGATGAAGAAGAAGTGGCACGTCTGATATCAGATCTCAAACCCGACTGTTCCGTGGGCTGGGATGGCATCTCTAACAAGATATTGAAAGATCACAGGAATATCCTAGCACCACACTTAACGTATATCTTCAATATGTGTCTAACTCGAGGGATTTTTCCTACATATCTCAAAAGATCACGGATTCATCCTATTTTCAAAGGTGGGGACAGGACAAATGTAAATAACTACAGGCCAATATCTATATTACCATCAATCTCGAAAATCCTTGAAAAACTTATAAATAATAGACTTGTGGAATATCTGGAATCCAAAGGTATTCTATCAGAGCAACAATTCGGCTTCCGCAGAGGTAAATCGACTGATGACGCAGTTAGTTGTTTTGTTGACTTCGTGGCTTCAAATTTAGATAAAGGCAATAAATCTATCAATATTCCTAGACTTGTCAAAGGCTTTTGACACGGTCTCTGTCCCCATCCTAACTAAAAATTAGAAAAAATTGGCATTAGAGGACAACAGTTGAAGCTTATGCAATCCTATCTATCCCACAGGACACAGTTTGTCAAAGTGGGACCATATGAGAGCGCAGACCTTCCTGTGTCTTTTGGCGATCCTCAGGGAAGTATCATCGGACCAACGCTCTTCTTGATATATATCAATGACCTCCTACGCCTTGACACATTTAAAGGGAAACTTATCTCCTATGCTGATGATACTGCCCTCATTTTCACTGGAAGAACCTGGGATGAAACCTATATTTCTGCCCAAAAAGGTTTTGATATGGTTGAGGAATGGCTGCATGCGAATGTCCTCACCCTTAACGCAGATAAAACCAAATACATCACCTTCTCAATTTGTGACTGCATACCACATGATTTACAAATACTCTCACATGGCTGCCTTGATGCGTCTGATCCTAAACTTCTTCAACGCACTAAAACAGTTAAATACTTGGGTGTTGTCATTGATGAGAACTGTAACTTTAAGCCGCACATTCAACAGCTCGCCCATAGAATACGAAAACTGACATACTTCTTCAAAACCTTAAGATACGTTGTTCCTCATATAACTCTTAAAAGAATATACCTTGCTTTTTGTCAGTCAATAATTAGCTACTGTATATCATCTTGGGGAGGAGCACAGAAAACCATACTCCTAAAAATAGAGGTTGCTCAGAGGGCTATTTTGAAATTATGTACTTTCAAACCATTTAGATTTCCAACTAAGTCACTGTACGAATATTGCGAGGTCCTTACGGTCCGTCAGCTCTTTCTTACAAGCATAATCTTAAGGCAGCATTCTATTATGGAACATGACCCTGCCATAAAGGGGAAGCGACGGAGGCATGTGGTGTGTGAACGGACGTTTAAACCTAGGACTTCGTTTATCCGCAGGTTTTTCTCCTTCATGGGACCTTATGTTTACAATAGAGTAAATAAAATAAATCAATGGCAATAGGCTCGCCACCTATTACATTGGGACCTAAACATAAACTGGCGAAATGTGGGTGCTAGCATCTCTGCCTACCCCATCGGGGAATACATATTTATTACATTTAATACATTTTATATTATGTTATGTTATATTATGAAATATATCACTTGGGGAGGTTGGCCGTCAGAAAATCATTGTTTGACTGGTTCATCAAACTATCGTATGACGAAACTGAGGGTATGATGACAGTCTTCCAGTGAGACTATGTTTGTTTTGCTGATACCGAAATGCTTTTCACTGCTTGTTACCACACACACACACACACACATACAAACACACACACCTCCGTACACTTCTGCATGTAACACAATACAACTTGATTATTGTTTTCCTAATTTTCTAGAGATTAATTTTGTTTCAAAGACACCTACAAATGTTGATAAAATCCTAATTATTATTGATACAACAATCGGGAGGAGGCGCTGTCTGCTGAAATACAGGCTTCAAGCCTAGCTCAGCAGCAGATGCTACAATTAGTGAATTAGAGAGATTATACTAGAAACTGAGCTAATTTCGATATATTTTGTTATTAGTAACTACATTCCATTAATTAATACATTAATACATGAATAACAACTCTTGTACTAAATGCCGAACTATATTTGTGTATTTTAATTTTAGCTTTGTACGCTGTGACATTTTTGTAACCATTGTATGTAAGCAATAAATTATGAATGAATTAAGTGGCGATCCACCTTCCAGATGTGTTTATTATCATTGAATATCAATCAGCCGCGTGGTTCCCGGCAGAGAAGAATTAGGGCCACCCCATCTCTTCCCATGCGGTGTCGTACAAGGCGACTAAGGGATAGGGCTGTCTAACATCAGACAGATATATACAGCCCAGACTCAGCCTCAGATATACTTAGGCTCGAGTCAACAGCAGTGCTCGAAATGTGGCAATAGGCTCACCCCCTATTACGTGGGACTGACTACAATGATTGGTAAAATGTGGGTGTTAATTCACCTCTGCCTAACCCTCCGGGGATAAAGGCGTGATTATATGTATGTATGTAAATATCAATCAATCAGCCCAGCGCGGTCCATTGCGGTCATATTTAGTATATGCAATACTTATCACAAAATTCTTGTAGAGTATCGAGATTTCTTGCTTGAATTAACCGAATGCCAATTTCACGGTTGCTTAAGGCCGAAAGTCGATTTGTTTACAAGTGGGGATTGATGTACTTATATAGGAATAATCATTTTGTTATCGTAGTACTCGTACTAGTGACTATCACCGAAAAGGTAGGCAGAGATGCAACAACACCTACATTTCGCCAAGTTTGATTTTCGATACCACGTTATTATGCGTATTACCGTCGAGCGGGCACTTTTCATGTAGATAGTATTCTGTTTTCTATCAGATGACGATAATGGTGAACAGTTCAAAACCCCTAAGTCGCCTTCTGCGATACGAACAGCATTGGATGGGGGTGGGACGGGGTGGGATGTCATAGGGGACCCTATTCTATTTCGCTGGGTACCATTCACGTATGTGAACTTTGCATCTCAATTCTTAGCATCTCACAAAATAACGAGAGTTCTAGTGGTATCCCACATAGGTAGTTCTACAGTTCTCAAAAGGTTTTAAAAATAGTTCCATCGATTTTAGTAGCGAAACGCATTTTGAAAAAATGAGATTCTAACTTCACAAAACATTTTCAGCATCATCAAAAAACGTCAAATATAGTGGCTTTTTTTTTCGTGCGGAAATCCCCTCGGATCCCTGCCGGAGCCGGAAGGGGAGGTTATGTCGGACTCGAACCGACTTAAACCGCACGCCGACTGTGGGTCGTGTTGCTAGGCCGGAGGTGAGGTTGTCGTCGACATATCCCTCGCACCCCGGCTGACCCAGGGCCATCCGGTCTGGCCCTCCTCGGGGTGGGGACAACGGTGTCCCCGACTCGCCCCCGGCCGCTTCTCAGCGCGCCATCGCCGTGGCCTGCTTCTGCTGGGGTAACAGGCGGCTCCACCCGTCACCCCCAGGCCCGCGCTCATGGGGGACGGAGGTCAGTCAGTGCCCTCCGACGCCCGAGTTGCCTGCGCGCGTGGGCGGCGCGATTCGCGAGTCTCTCTCACTCGCGCCGCCTCTCCCGTTCCGCCGTCTCCTTCACGAACATTACCTGCTCGCTGAATGAGACACCGGGCGCCCACGCGTCTGCACAGCGGACCATTGCCGTGAGCAGGGTGGCGAGGGTGAAAACTCTCACTCCCAGGGCCGCCAATAGTTCCCGCTTCGGTCCGGCCCATGACACTCGGTGTGCGTGTGCAGCTCTGTGTCCTCGCTCGCGTCGCAATGATGGCACTCGGAGGTGGCTTCTTTTCGATCCGACGCAGATACCGCCCGAAGCACCCGTGCCCGGTGATAATCTGCGTCAGTCGATACGAGAGGCTGCCATGTGGCCTCTCTAGCCATTCCCCATGATGGGCCTTACCGCCTCTAGTCAAATATAGTGGCATCCTACATAATTACACAGTTTTCGATAGGTTTTGACAATAGTTCCATAAATTTTCGTTTTTGAACTTCACAAATATTACCCTAGCATAACATAACATAACATAACATAAACTCACGCCTGTATTCCCCGAAGGGGTAGGCAGAGGTGCTAGCACCCACATTTCGCCAGTTTTATGTTTAGGTCCCAATGTAATAGGTGGCGAGCCTATTGCCATTAACCGGGCACTTATAAACCTGCGATAAATACACACATAACTTCGAAAAGCATCGAAAAGTCATTGGTGTGTGCCATGGTAAACCTGGGATCGAACCTGAGACATCGTCTCAGCAGTCCATTACCCATACCACTAGGCTATGGCATCTCATCGAAATTCCCAAAATTGACCATATAGACGTTGATAGCTGAGAAGTTCTGCATCCTAACCATAGACTGCTGGTAGAACCTATTAATAATCGTTAATAATTGCACAAACAAGATACAGGATTGAGATGCTGGGGTTTAACCGAGGGCTCTGAGTAAAAATTGTGTTTTTAGCAACTGACTTAAACAGGGCCAGATGCTGACACCTTACTAAGTGTTCTGTGTATCATGAACTTTTAAAATCATAGGTAGTGGTCTGTCACACCATAAACAGGACAGTTCTGTTCTGGACATATAGAGTGAACAAAGTGGTCAGTAGTCCATCCGAGAGCTATCACTCGAAAATTGTATTTCTAGCAATTGACTTAAACAAGGGGAGATGCTGACACCTAACTAAGAATTCTGCGTCTCATGAAGCTTTTAAATCATAGGTAGTGGTTGATAGGACGTGTAAATAGTCCGACCACTGGTGTGTTTGCACACAGAGCGTATAAGAACCTGTGACCAGAAGTTTGGTTGTAATAGAAAGAAAATACACATGTGACCGCTTCTATGAATGAAAACGCAAGAGAACCGGCACTGACCTGAGTTCCACCTCGTGAGGATTCAGCTGTAGACAGGCGTGGTTCCTGGCACGTGCTGGTGGGTAGGTATGTTTCGACCGGCCGGTGATTTTCTTGAGTTTGTCGTTTTCTTCCGATACACTTCACTTATACTGACTTGAGAATGTGGCCAAAGGAACTTATAGAATTACACAGAAAAAGAAACGAGGAGTTGAAGTTTAGTACTCAACTTCCGTTCGGTGCTGTAGCGGGTGAGAGACACCGTTCGGTGCTGCGTCGAGTCAGAGACTGATAAAAAATATGAGCGGGTAGATCGTCTGCCGTGAAGCTTGAGAGTCTCGCTCATAGAAACTTCATTCTCAAAATATAGTTCGAAAAGATCCGTGCACAGCGCCATCTATTGGCCTTCTTCAACACTAAGTGGTCAACAAATGAGCGCCAATACTCAAACATTATTCCTTCACAGAAGCGGTTCTTTTAAATTACAAAAACCGAAATACAATTAAATTATGTGGGAAATAATTAAGAAAGTACATAAGCGCTCCACCAGTGGTATGTCACACCATAAACGGGACATATTTCGACATATAAAGTGGAAAAACATGCGATACTCGGGCCTATCCGTGAGCTATCAGTCGAAACTTGTGTTCCTCGCAATTATCTTACATAAGGGCAGTTGCTGACACCTAACTAAGAGTAAGGTGTCACTTGAAGCGTTTAAATCATAGGTAGTGGTCTGTCACACCATAAATGGGACAGTTCTGGCCATACAGAGTGGAGAAACGTGAGAGGCCCGGGTCTATCCAAGAGCTGTCAGTCGAAAATTGTGTTTTTAGCAATAAACTTAAACAAGGGCAGATGCTGACACATCACTAAGAGTACTGTATCTCATGAAGCTTTTAAATCATAGCTAGTGGTATGTCACACCATAAATGGGACAGTTCTGGCCATACAGAGTGGAGAAACGTGAGAAATCTGGGTCTATCCAAGAGCTGTCAGTCGAAAATTGTGTTTTTAGCAAGCGACTTAAACGAGGGCAGATGCTGACACCTAACTAAGAGTTCTGTATCTCATGAAGCTTTCAAATCATAGGTAGTGGTATGTCACACCATAAACGGGACAGTTCTTGACATAAAGAGTGTATAAACATGAGATACTGGGGTCTATCCGAGAGCTATCGGTTGAAAATTGTGTTCTAGCAATTGACTTAAATAAGGGGAGATGCTGACACCTAAGTAAGAGTTCTGTGTCTCATGAAGCTTTTAAATCGAAGATAGTGGTCTGCCACACCATAAACGGGACAGTTCTAGACATACAGAGTGGAGAAACGTGAGGAACCCGGGTCTATCCATGAGCTATCAGGCGAAAATTGTGTTTTTAGCAATAAACTTAAACAAGGGCAGATGCTGACACATCACTAAGAGTGCTGTGTCTCATGAAGCTTTTAAATCATAGGTAGTGGTCTGCCACACCATAAACGGGGCATATTTGGACATATAAAGTGGAAAAACATGCGATACTCGGGCCTATCCGAGAGCTATCAGTCGAAACTTGTGTTCCCAGCAATTATCTTACATAAGGGCAGTTGCTGACACCTAACTAAGAGTTAGGTAACTAAGAGTAAGGTGTCTCTCGAAGCGTTGAAATCACAGGTAGTGGTCTGCCACACCACAAATGGGACAGTTCTGGCCATACCGAGTGGAGAAACGTGAGAAACCCGGGTCTATCCAAGAGCTGTCAGTCGAAAATTGTGTTTTTAGCAAGCGACTTAAACGAGGGCAGATGCTGACACCTAACTAAGAGTTCTGTGTCTCATGAAGCTTTCAAATCATAGGTAGTGGTATGTCATACCATAAACGGGACATATTTGAACATATATGTTCGAATCATGTATTCGAACTAGTTTGTGCTACGGTGTACCGACATAATAGATTTTTATTTTTATTGTGCGTGGTTTATATCCCACCGAATAGTAGTGAAAATGAATATTTATTATTATTTAGATTGATTGAGCAGTATTGTAACAGTTATAGGGAAATAATTGTAATAGGAGATTTTAATTTATATTCTTGTTCTGTGTATGTAAATAACTACTACGAATATTTTGTGACGTATTGTGGATTCACTCAGTGCAACAGTGTAGGCAATTGTATTGGTAGATGCCTGGACCTAGTGCTTAGCACGTTTGCGGAGTGCGGGGGTGTAGTGGTGTGCGAGGCAGATGTGCCGCTGGTGAAGGTTGATGTGCAACATCCACCGCTCGAGGTGATGGTTCGCCCGCCCGGCACCGGTCGGGCCGGTGTCGACTCGGGGGCGCTGCCACATAGGGACCCGGATACTTCTGGTGAGTACACACACGAGACATTTCCCAGATGGAACTTTAATAAAGCCGACTTCCATTCCTTGTATTCCCAAATAGGGGCCATTGATTGGTCTTGCTTATATGATTTAAATTTAGAAATGAGTATACATTTTTTTTATGATAGTATAAACTCCATTATCCAGGATTGTGTTCCCAGAAAAAAGCGAAGTCGTGTAAGCTCGAGGTACACTTACCCCGAGTGGTACACGGTTGAAATAATTCGCGACATCAAATTGAAAGCGGTACTCCATAAGCGATATAAATCGAGCAGACAAAATAGTGACTACAGAGCCTTCGCTCAGTGTAGGGCTATAGTAAAACATAAGATACGAGTGGCTAGACGGCAATACCAAGACCGCATTCAGAACGAATTCCAGGCTGATCCTAAGTCTTTTTGGAATTATATTAAATCAAAACGATGTTCAAGGAACCCGGAAATGATTTTAAAAGATGGGGTGGTACTGGCCGGCAACGAGTGTGTTAGAGAGTTTGCGGATTACTTCCATTCCGTGTACAGCACCGAGACACCGAAGCTTAATGTACAAGCGGCGATAGCTGAGGCAGGGTACGAGAATGCTGGAGCGAGAGTACATCTGGACCGACTCCAGTTATCGGATGTAAAACTCGCGCTACAGAAACTAAAACCAAAGCGTTCGGTGGGACCTGATGGCATCCCACCTTACATCTTTAGGGATTGTCGGTCAGTATTGGCGGGGCCATTGCTCCACATTTATAACGAATGCTTACGGGCAATGGTATTCCCGGACAGGTGGAAGTTGACACGGGTCATACCAGTGCCGAAAGGCAGTTCAGGTTCAAGGGTGGATGAATACAGGCCAGTTGCAGTGCTGTCGAGCCCAGCGAAGGTCTTCGAGTTAGCTATCCACAGTAGTATATTAATGCAAGTGAGTCCGCAGCTTACAGATGCTCAGCATGGATTCAGACCGAAAAGGAGCACCACTAGTAACCTGCTGGCTCACGTAACAGAGGTGGTCCCGGTGGTTGATCGAGGAGGTCAAGTTGACGCGGCCTACTTCGACTACCGAAAAGCATTAGACCTGGTAGATAATGATGTGCTGCTGACGAAGCTAGCGGGCATGGGCTTCACCCCCCACTTGCTTAATTTTTTTGCTAGCTATATGCAAGATAGGCAACAGTACGTAGAATACGGGGGGCATATATCAGAACCATATTTTACCAGGTCCGGCGTGAGCCAAGGGAGTAACCTTGGACCTCTGGAATTCATTATAATGATTAATGATCTACCCGGAGTAGTCCAAGATGCGAAATGCTTAATGTTCGCAGACGACCTTAAGCTTTCCCTCCCTATAAGTAACTTAGAAGACTGCAAGAGGTTGCAGAAAGACATAGACAGGGTGGTAGCCTGGAGTAAAGATAATCACTTGCAGTTTAATACTTCAAAGTGCGTGGCACACTAATGTAAACAATAACACAACACGTAAACAATAACTACTTTTTTATCTGTTTTTTAATGGAGTCGACCATAGAGTACAGTGTATCGTTTTTTTCAGGCCGAAGTGATGTGTATTTAATCGATTAGAATGACAAAAATCGATACTAGTTCACTTGTTGAAAAGAAATAAATATATTTCCACGAGCGTTCCACGAGCGTGCCACGAGATCACGCCAAAGGGACCACAGTCCCGCGCCGCGCGAAATACTCGCGAATGAGCCAATGACCAGCCAGGAACTACAGTCCCTCGAACCGAATGACCGGGTAGTGGTATGTCACATCATAAACGGGACAATTCTGGACAAACAGAGTAGGCAAACATGAGATACCAGGGTCTATCCAAGACCTATCAGTCGAAAATTGTGTTTCTAGCAACAAACTTAAACAAGGGCAGATGCTGAAACATCACTAAGAGTTCGGTATCTCGTGAAGCTTTTAAATCATAGATATTGGTATGTCACACCATAAACGGGACAGTTCTGGATATACAGAGTGGACAAACATGAGATACCAAGGTCTATCCAAGACCTATCAGTCGAAAATTGTGTTTCCAGCAATAAACTTAAACAAGGGCAGATGCTGACACATCACTAAGAGTTCTGTGTCTCATGAAGCTTACAAATCATAGGTAGTGTTCTGCCACACAATAAACGGGACATATTTGGACATATAAAGTGGAAAAACATGCGATACTCGGGCCTATCCGAGAGCTATCAGTCGAAACTTGTGTTCCTAGCAATTATCTTACATAAGGGCAGATGCTGACACCTAACTAAGAGTTAGGTGTCTCTCGAAGCGTTTAAATCATAGGTGGTGGTCTGCCACACCATAAATGGGACAGTTCTGGCCATACGGAGTGAAGAAACGTGAGAAACCCGGGTCTATCCAAGAGCTGTCAGTCGAAAATTGTGTTTTTAGCAAGCGACTTAAATGAGGGAAGATGCTGACACCTAACTAAGAGTTATGTGTCTCATGAAGCTTTCAAATCATAGGTTGTGGTATGTCTTGCCAAAAACGGGACATATTTGGACATATAAAGTGGAAAAATATGCGATACTCGGGCCTATCCGAGAGCTATCTGTTGAAAATTGTGATTCTAGTATTTGACTTAAACAAGGGCAGATGCTAACACCTAACTAAGAGTTCTGTGTCTCATGAAGCTTTTTAATCATAGGTAGTGGTATGTCACACTATAAACGGGACAGTTCTGGACATACAGAGTGGAGAAACGTGTGGAACCTGGGTCTATCCAAGAGCTATCAGTCGAAAATTGTGTTTTAGCAATCGACTTAAACGAGGGCAGATGCTGACACATAACTAAGAGTTCTGTGTCTCATGCAGCTTTTAATTCTTTGGTAGTGGTATGTCACACCATAAACGGGACAGTTTTGGGCATACAGAGTAGGCAAACATGAGATACCATGGGCTATCCAAGAGTTTCAAAAAACAAACTTAAACAAGGGCAGATGCTGACACATCACTAAGAGTTCTGTGTCTCATGAAGCTTTTAAATCATAGGTAGTGAAATGTCACACCCTAAACAGGACAGTTCTGGACATATAAAGTGGAAAAACATGAGATACCAGGGTCTATCCAAGACCTATCCCTAAAATTGTGTTTTTAGCAAGCGACTTAAACAAGGGCAGATGCTGACACCTAACTAAGAGTTCTGTATCTTATGAAGCTTTCAAATCATTGGTAGTGGTATGTCACATCCTAAACGGGACAGTTCTGGACATACAAAGTGGACAAACATGAGATACCAGGGTCTATCCAAGACCTATCCCTAAAATTGTGTTTTTAGCAAGCGACTTAAACAAGGGCAGATGCTGACACCTAACTAAGAGTTCTGTGTCTCATGAAGCTTTTAAATCATAGGTAGTGGTCTGCCACACCATAAACGGGACATATTTGAACATAGAAAGTGGAAAAACATGCGATACTCGGGCCTATCCGAGAGCTATCAGTCGAAACTTGTGTTCCTAGCAATTATCTTACATAAGGGCAGATGCTGACACCTAACTAAGAGTTAGGTGTCTTTTGAAGCGTCTAAATCATAGGTAGTGGTCTTCCACACCATAAATGGGGCAGTTCTGGCCATACCGAGTGGATAAACATGAGATACCGGGGTCTATCCGAGAGCTATCGGTTGAAAATTGTGTTTCTAGCAATTAACTTAAATAAGGGGAGATTATGACACCTAACTCATACATAGAGTTCTGTGTCTCATAAAGCTTTTAAATCAAAGGTAGTTGTCTGCCACACCATAAACGGGACAGTTCTGGCCATACCGAGTGGAGAAACGTGAGAAACCCGGGTCTATCCAAGAGCTGTCAGTCGAAAATTGTGTTTTTAGCAATCGACTTAAACAAGGGCAGATGCTGCCACCTAACTAAGTGTTCTGTGTCTCTCCAAGCTTTTAAATCATAGGTAATGGTATTTCACACCATAAACAAAATAAGACAGGCAGATATATGTAGCCCAGACTCAGCCTCAGAGGCATGGCTCGAGTCAGTAATAGTGCCCGGAATATGGCAATAGGCTCACCCCCTATTACGTTGGACCAATGTACAATGATTGGTGAAAGGTGGGTGTTATTTATTTTTTATTTCACCTCTGCCTGAGTCTCCGGGGATGAAGGCGTGATTATAATGTATATATGTACTTTCATACGAAGAGGTAATTCACTGAATCCATAATTCAATATTAAATATTCTAAACTAAATTGTAATAAAACAGAAAGTTGTAGCAAAATCATCTTCAATTAATGAAATATCACGAAAGCATTTAGCTATTCAAACTAATTCATTTGTATTTTGTAGATGATTGAATCAGACTTATCGCGCAAGGAGATCGGCTTATTTGTAGAAATGCATATGTTGTACCTAGGCTCATTCATACGAAGAGAGCTTTAGTACATTGAAATCTTTAAAACTTTTGTGCTTAGAGTGCATTTGTCAGAGGTTGCAATTTTGTTTTTTAGATATCAAGGTGAAAACATTGGAAAAATGAAATGCTCAAGTGAGACTCGAACTCACGACCTTTCGCTTACAGGGCGACTGCTCTGCCAACTGAGCTATTGAGCACCACTTGAATCATTCCAAATTTTCCTTCTCTTTATATCCGTCTATAAGGGCGACGGTGCAGCCATCTACCAACATTCTTACGAACTGTTGGAAACAAGGAATGATTTTTCAACCATTTTTAAACATTGAATTTTGATGACTGCGCCCAAATATTTGAATGAATTTTTTATAGCATTTATTATGCTAACTGTTAAGTTCGAAAAAAATAAGAATGTTGGTAGATGGCTGCACCGTCGCCCTTATAGACGGATATAAAGAGAAGGAAAATTTGGAATGATTCAAGTGGTGCTCAATAGCTCAGTTGGCAGAGCAGTCGCCCTGTAAGCGAAAGGTCGTGAGTTCGAGTCTCACTTGAGCATTTCATTTTTCCAATGTGTTTCGAACTTAACAGTTAGCATAATAAATGCTATAAAAAATTCATTCAAATATCAAGGGGAAGTTTAAAATTAAATCCAAGTTTGTGAGGGTGCCCTTGTGCCACGGCCGTATCTGAATTTTTCTGTAAGATATAATGCACTTAAAACAAAATTGGTTTATAGTAAATACTTTATTTAGATAATATAGATAACAATTATCTAAATGAAAATATAAAACAGAACATAATATATAAGCAAACCAGCCGGTTCAAGCGTCAAAGTATTCCTCCCCATCGACATCAACCGGGAGAGTGGCCAGAAGACTATCTATTCTGTGCCAGAAGGCTGGCGGCATTGCCAATTTGGTCATATTTTTGTTGCAAATAACATTATTCACAACTATTGTCAAGAAACCCCGGACCATTTTTATAAGTTATATTATAACCATATACTTTATACGTTTAGATTTCATAAATTTCCCTTCGTGTATTTCAACACGTTTGTAGAGAGATTTCATCCTTATGACTGACCCTATTGGCTAATGGTATGAAATACAGACTGTTTTTCATTCAATTTTTTTGGATTTCAGTTCGATTACCGGATGCGGCAAGCGATTGCTAGATACGATATATCGAAAGGACAGAAAATAGTTGCTTGGTCTACTAAACATTCGCAAAATGAATTGCCACTCGCTCGTCTATGCAGACGAAAATTGCCACGTAATGGAATTTTGATGGTGTCTGAGAATTTTAATTGATGTGTCACTTGCGAATCTCGAAAGATATAATCGTAGGTGAAAATTTAGTGTTTGCCTGTGTGTTTGTTTGGTGCGATCTGCGTAAGGCGATTATATCGCTAGTGATAGCAGCGGATAATTTATCTAACAGATACGTCTGATAAACTCTCTCCGTCTAAATGATGCCTTAGTATAGCGAAAGTGCGAAAATGAGCTTTTTAAACAAAATTTCGCACTTTAACTGATCGTATCAGTTAATCTACAGATTACCTAGTTAATGGTTACATTAACGGGCTCCGCACTCTAACGTCAACATTGATATTATGTAGCCGTATGATACTTTTGTTTGCGTCAAAGTCCTTGCTAAATTTTATGTTCATCAACAACTGAACGAAGCAACCACAGACTTAAATTCATCTTCATCCTAGCAGATGCGATGACTTCGGGTGCGCTGGGATGGCAGCTTTCAGTTTGCGCTCCTGCTTTTTACAGTTATAGCTGCGGGTTTGAGTGATCTTAGATATTTTCCATAAAACGACTGCCATATCGCCTCCACATCACATTGGCAATATTGAAGTATTCCAGTAAGACCAGTTGTTATTAGGGCTCCAACTACCCGTAACGACTGCCATAGATGTTTGTAGGAGATCCGAGACCGAGTGCCACACGTATAATAGCATAAATCTAGAATATTGGTGTCCGATGCCTAGTATTAATCACTGTAATAAATCACTAACTACTAATTCGAAACATGGAAGCACATTGTATCCCAATGGCTCACGGTATCACATTATAAGCTAGTACCTAGATTACAGTAATCAATCAAATAGGCTTCTAGTATGTGACTTATTTGTAGAATATATAGGCCAATAAAGATAGGAGTAGTAAGTTCCTAGTAGCAATTTTCTTTCGGAATGGGAGATCACTGGCAGTTTAAGTATTCGGTTCGTTGCGTTCTCCGCCATCTTGAATTTCAAATAATTCATTTATTTTAAACTTTACATGAAAATGGTAACTATCAAGTTATTTAGTATTAAATTTCTTACAATTTTATTTTTCTTAGGATCGCTACTTTTCGTTTTATATCCAAAAAGGTGGTAAAATTTTGTGAATTTTTTTAACATAGGGAAAATTGCTGAAAATTTTTAATTTAATTAAAAATATACAAATTACATAGTAAAATAACATTTGGACTGCCTGTAAGTTGTTTTATACCACTTCGGTGGCAGACAAGCACATGGCCCATCTGATGAAAAGTGGTTACCGTGGCATATAACATAACAAAACATAAACTCATACCTGTATTCCCCAAAGGGGTAGGCAGAGGTGCTAGCACCCACATTTCGCCTGTTTATGTTTAGGTCCCAATGTAATAGGTGGCGGGCCTATTGCCATTAACCGGGCACTTATAAACCTGCGATAAATACACACATAACTTCGAAAAGCATCGAAAAGTCATTGGTGTGTGCCATGGTAAACCTGGGATCGAACCCGAGACTTCGACTCAGCAGTCCATTACACATACCACTAGGCTTCCGCAGATATGGCATATGGACGTATGAATTACACTCGTGCCCCTGGTGGCATTAAACTCGTGCTGCCCACCCTGAAGAAACCTTAGACCTCCCTCAATGACGTCCGAAAGAAATTTGCCGCCAGATTTTTTTTCTAGATTCGTCCCTCAATTGGGTTATTTTTCTTGTACTAGTAGGTTAACTTGACATTGAATGATTACCGCGACTTCATTAGATAAAGGAGTTTGAATTAAAATTGTTGGTGTAAATCGCAGTACGCGAGGTTAGATTAATGATGGTGGTTGAGCAGCACCCGATAAGTTACTCCAAGCATACTGTAGTTCTGAGAATTATATTACTAGGTATATAAATAAAAACGTTTGGAAGGGTGTGGATTTTATAAAATCACACAAGGCAGCAGATTTTCGAGGGGGCTCCACCTGGCATCCTCAGGCCTAGAGGACGGAGGTTGCTGAGTTACATCGGACGTGTGAACCGCCTTTGCGCCTAGCAAATTTAACGCCTCGTATTTCGGGAAAGACCAGAATAGAATGATGAAGGTATGCATTGCCCTTCTTCCTACAGTACTGGGTCCTTCAAGTTGGGTGCGAAAAAGCATCTGATGAGGCCGTCATACGTGTTTGTAATGTTGACTCTTTTCCCTGAGACTCTTGCCATCAGGAGAAATGAAGTCAAATTGAGGTGTCGTAAACTAAAGAAATGATTCGTATTTTGATGTTTATGACAGTTGTCAACGTATGCCAATCTATTCTATTCTACAAACGTATTGCCACTTGTCTAGAGGGACTGGGTCTGATTAAAAGCATCGATCCTAGTCCGACATCTGTTTTATTCAGGCAGGTACAGGCCGCATCAGATAAATCTTAGCAACTAAAGTACTCAAAATAATCAGACAGCCTCTGGGGCGTGACTAACTGATTTACGCAAGTTAACGGTAACGCAAACAATACCCTAACTTCTTAATATAACTAGTTAAATAACTGTTTTAACCTTTTGACCATAACATAACTACTGCTAAAATATTTAGTTCAAACACGAAGAAATATTTCAGAGTTATGTCCCAACCACGTGCAGAAAGGCACGTGTTTGAAGGCATAGCTATCCCTCTAGATTCCAGGGATCAACGAAAGTTATAGAGAGCGATCCACGCAAAGCGAACCCCGTGATATATTATAAATCTATGTAACAGTTTCAGTTATCATATCCTACCCCAATGTTATAAAAAATATAGAAAATTGTATTTATTTGTAGACATTGATATAATATATTGTTTGTTACGCAGTCACATAGCGACTAGAACGCTGACATGCATTTACCTCATAACCGCGCATATCAACAGCGACGGGCACGAGGCGCCGATTCAGCGGAACGTGCCATGCGACGACACCGGACACAGCGGCCCCGATGTCTTACGGGCACTTTTGGTACAGCATCGAACGATTGTCCACGTACTATAATTATCTGTACTCTTTTTAAGTAATAAACTCATTTTTTTTTCTATTTAAAATTGCATTTTTTTCGATCCTTCGGCTACTGCCTTCTTAATTTACTAAAACATGATAGACATTTCATATTTATTTAATTAATTATAAAAAGAACATTTTCATAGGATATGCCACACTAAATTTGTCTCTCGAATAATATCTCCATTTCTATCAACTTTGACGACTAGTGCGAAAGGGCGTCCATTACACGCTTATGCAAGCGTCATTCATGCATTAAGTTTGATGAGTCATGAATTAAGTTTGAACGATGGTTATAACAAAAATACTTCATTCAAGCATCAGTCACCACATTAGACGATAGGTTATTCGTCAGTCACGGTCGTGACTGTGGTAAAACTGACAGCAAAACGTACCGTGTAATGAACGCCTTAGATTAAATTACGGTTTGTTTGACTTTGGTCAGTGATGTTTATCATTTTTTATGGGTAATTTTTTGTAGTAGGTAGTATAGGTAGAGGGATATGGCTTAGGCAATCTAACATCCTAGCTTTTGTAGAACAAAGACCGGACAGCAGGGGTATTAGAGGGAGGCAGCCCAAAAGGTTGCCGATGGGCGGAGCCTCCTCATCGGAGGCTTCCAGAAGGTGCAGGTACGGCTCCTGCAGGCCCGACCGGCACGGTGCTTCCGGTGCCTGTCGGTGGGCCACGTGGGGGTGCAGTGCACGGCGGAGGTAACAGTCGGTGACCGTTGCTTCCGCTGTGGCCAACCCGGTCATAAGGCCGGTAATTGCGAAGCTCCGTTGCATTGCATCAGGTGTGCAGCGGAGGGCAAGCCGGCCGACCACAGGGTTGGCGCCAAGGCCTGCACCGCGGGGAGGTCGAAACTTGGAGGCAGGCGCTCCGTCTCCGGTTCGCGGCAGGGCGTGGAGATGGGCGTTCCATAATGGATCCTCAGCTCCGCGTCCTGCAGGCAAATGCGAACCACTGTGTCGATGCTCAGGCACTTCTGCTCCAGAGCATGGCACAGTGGGGCATTAATGTCGCCGCTGTCGCCGAGCCGTACATTCACCGGTTTCTCGGGCCTGCCTGGGAAATCGACCTGGACGGATCGGTGGCACTGGTGCACAACGCTGCTGCCGGCAGCCCCCCCCTTGTTGTCGTGACAAGGGGGCATGGCTGCATGGCGGCACTTATGGGGGAGATAGCGGTCGTGGCAGTATACTTCTCGCCGAACCGAGACCTAGTTGAGTACCAGCAGTGGCTGGATCAGCTGGGCGTCGTCGTCAATACCTGTTACCCTCACCCGGTTCTGGTGCTCGGGGACTTTAACGCCTGGTCTCTGAACTGGGGTTCCCGATGCACTAGACCGAGGGGCAGGGCAGTGGAGAGCTGGGCTGATAGTTTCAGCCTAGTTCTTCTGAATCGCGGGGCCGTCGCCACGTGCGTGAAGAGACGGGGCGACTCAATTGTGGACCTTTCGTTCGCGAGCGCCCCGCTCTCAGGCCGTGTGCAGAGCTGGCGTGTCCTTGAGGAGGTGGAGACAGCGTCGGATCATCTATACATTCGGTTCGACGTCTCTCCCCCCGCGGGTGCCACGCCGGTTACACCGGCTCCACGCGAGCCACGTTGGGTGCTTAAGCGACTGGATCGGGAGGTCCTCCTGGAGGCCGCCATCGCACAGGCCTGGGCCTCTGCGCCGGACAGGCCTGTCGACATAGACGATGAGGCGGCGTGGTTCCGGGAGGCCATGACACGTGTCTGCGACGCGGCTATGCCTAGGGCTCCGCCCTATAATCCGAGGCGTCAGGTCTACTGGTGGTCAGCGGACATTGCGAGGCTGCGACAGGCCTCCGTGATCGCTTTCCGCCGGTGGACCAGATTCCGAAGGAGGCGTAGCCGCCCCGCAGATACGGAGCCCCGAGAGGCGGAGCTTCATGCGGGGTACAGGGAGGCCAGAAAGGCCCTCCGAGTGGCGATAAGGCAGTCGAAGGCTGCAGCTCGTAAGGAGCTGCTGGAGACGCTGGAGCGGGACCCATGGGGGCGGCCTTACCTTATGGTAAGGGGCAAGCTGCGCCCCCGGGCCCCACCGTTAACCCGGTGTCTCCAGCCGGAGCTGCTCGGAGGAGTCGTTGGCTCCCTGTTCCCAGCGCGGGCGGTGGAACATATTCCACCGCAGATGACTCCGCCACCTAGGTCGCCTATGGCACCCAACGTGGATGACGACGACGTACCCGAGATCACTTGGGTAGAGCTAGAGCTGGCGGTGCTAAGGCTTAAGGCCAAGAACACCGCCCCGGGACCCGACGGCATTCCAGGCCGAGCGTGGGTCCTAGCTCTAGGCGAAGAAGACGCTCTCGAGCCCCGACTGAGAGGGTTTCTCAGCGCATGTTTGGAGCGAGGCCAGTTTCCGAAGTTGTGGAAGACGGGGAAACTGGTCCTCATCCGAAAGGCGGGACGCCCGGCGGACTCACCGTCCGCCTACAGGCCGATAGTGTTGCTCGACGAGGTGTGCAAGCTTTTTGAAAGAGTGATTGCAAAGCGCCTCGTCGAGCACCTATCCAGAGTGGGGCCTGACCTGGCAGATGGCCAGTATGGCTTCCGCCGGAGGCGCTCCACCGTGGATGCCATCATGCGCGTGGGGACTCTGGTGAAGGACGCCGTCGCTCGGGGCGAGGTGGTGCTGGCGGTGTCACTGGACATCGCCAACGCGTTTAACACCCTGCCCTGGAGCTGCATTAGGGAGGCGCTCGTGTATCACGAGGTGCCTCTCTACCTTCGCCGCATAGTCGGGGCGTATCTGTCGGAGAGAGCAGTCGTCTACCCAAGTGCGACCGGGCTCGGTCGGCGAGAGATGTCGTGCGGTGTTCCGCAGGGATCGGTCCTGGGACCGCTACTGTGGAACATCGGTTACGACTGGGTGCTTCGCGGTGAGTTCGCGGACGGTGCCGCCGTCACTTGTTATGCGGACGACACGCTGGTGACGGCGTGCGGAGCTACATACCGCGAAGCGACCCTGAAGGCCACGACCGCGGTTGCCCAAGTCGTGGAGCGGATTCGGCGGCTGGGTCTCGAGGTGGCTCTGCATAAAACCGAGGCCATGTTCTTTCATGGACCTCGGCGCGTGCCACCGGAGGATTCCAGCCTCATAGTGGGAGACATTTCTATCGGCATCAAGGCCCAGATGAAATATCTGGGGCTCGTGCTTGACGGCCGGTGGAACTTCGGGGAGCATCTCCGAAGACTGGCCCCCAAATTGAAGGACACAGCTGCCGCTTTGGGGCGGCTGCTGCCCAACATGAGGGGGCCGGATGACTCCTGCAGGAGACTCTATGCGGGAGTCGTGCGGTCCATGGCCCTATATGGGTGCCCAATATGGGCGGACACCCTGACGGTTCACAATGCGCGTCTGCTGCGTGGACCGCAGCGTGCAATGGCTAGCAGGGCCATTAGGGGGTACCGCACGATATCCTTCGAGGCGGCGAGTCTCCTTGCCGGATCCCTACCGTGGAACCTGGATGCGAGAGCCCTTTCGATGCTATATCGGTATCGTAAGGAGGCGCGGGAGCGGGGACGGGAACCCGAGCCCGAAGAAATTCGGGCCGTGAGGTCTCAGCTCCACAGGGACATGGTAGCGGAATGGGAGCTACGACTTGGGCGACCAAGCGCAGGGCACGCCGTTATAGCGGCGGTAAGACCCATCATGGAGGAATGGCTAGAGAGGCCACACGGCAGCCTCTCGTACCGGCTGACGCAGGTGATTACCGGACACGGGTGTTTCGGGAGTTACCTGTGTCGGATCCGGAAGGAGCCAACGTCCGAGTGCCATCACTGTGATGCGAGCGAGGACACAGAGCTGCACACGCTGACCGAGTGCCCGGCGTGGGACACGCCGAGGCGGGTCCTAGTGGCGGCTCTAGGGGTGGGAGTCCTCACACTCGTCACATTGCTCACAGCGATGGTACGATGCGCAAACGCTTGGGGTGCGGCCGCCTCCTTCTGCGAGCAAGTAATGCTCGAGAAGGAGGCGGCCGGTCGGGTCCGGACCAGACTCCGGGCCCGGGAAGCCCGTGCAGAGCGAAGGCGAACCGGACGTCGGAGGTCGCAGAACGACCTCCGTCCTCCATGAGCGCTGGCCTGGGGGTGACTGGTGGAGCCGCCTATCACCCTAGCAGAAGCAGGCCGCGGCGGCGGCGCTAGTTGCGCCTCCCCGTAACCGGGGCTAGATGGGGACATTTTGGTCCCCACAACCCGAAGGAGGCCATCTCGAAAGAGATGGTCCTGGGTCTGTCGGGGTGCGAGAGATATGCTTTTGGCAATCTCACCTCCGGCAACCAAGGACCCAAGATGGCGTGCGTTTTAGTCGGTTCGAGTCCGACATAATCACCTCCACCGGCTCTGTGGAGGTGGTATCCGTGGGGATTTATCGCACGATAAAAAAAAAAAAAAAAAGGGGTATTAGAGGGAATTGCGGCACGAAAAAAAGTACGTGTAATTTTTGGCCGCCACCGATGACGTCTTGCGAGTCGTTTCATCGCGAACAGTCCAACAAGCAAATCGTCCGACGAAACGCATTTCGTTGGTGACGGTGGTTAAGACGGTCATATAGGAGATACACAGTAACTCAGTGGTGAGTTCCCCTGTAAGGGTCACCACATACGAGCCACTATCCAGTACCACTAAACGCCACCAAAGGCGTGTTTCCTGTAGTTTTGTAGCATCATCGATGTGGTTGACCATGTTCGGCGAGTCCAAGAAAACAACGGGAAAAATGCCGGTTGCGGCGCTTTGTGGTCGTGACTGGTGGCACGTGTGTGGTAATCCTTAGGGACTGGCTGCGAGTAAATCGATTTGAATAATTAGCATACTACTTGCTTTAAAATTTCATTTTTTTATTGCTGTAAATTACCAATAGAATGTTGATCTTCTATCATTATTTCATTACAATTAGAGATATGGGGATGTTTACTATTTATTGTTTCAAGTTTGTAATTTTTCACTGCTTATCGTTAATACTCCAATTCTTCTGTGATCATGGTGCTTGCAAATATCGGACACTCGAAACAATACATGGTAAACATCCCGATATCTGTAATAGTGATGTGAGTGACCATGATAGTTTAATATCAGCGCGCCTCCCCATTCCGGGTGTGAGTCGGGGACACCGTTGTCCCCCCTCGCCAGGGTGCGAGGGATATGTCGAAGACAACCTCACCTCCAGCCTAGCACCACGACCCTCAGTCGGCGTGTGGTTTTAGTCGGTTAGAGTCCGATATAACCTCCTCTTTCGGCTCCGGCGGGGGAGGTATCCGAGGGTATTTCCGTACGAAAAAAATGGTATCGTACCATATGGCGCACGCCGATTTGCAGTACAATAAGTGAGGCCCCAGTTGTGCGTTGCGCTGCGTTGCGTTGCGTCGATCAGGGTCATTCTTAGACATCTGTAATTAAATAATAGCAATGAGAGAAATTCCTTTAAATTTTAATAATTATGATTCAGCAAAGAAATATTATTTTATCTTATCTTAATTTATTTTGTAGTAGATTAGAATTTCTTATTAATACGAGCCTAGTAATTTATCATAAATTACACGTAATACATATAAATTAAAATAATTGCTAAGCTTGTGTATTATTATGTATTACACAAGCTTAGCAATTATTTTCTATAAAATCCTTAACCAACTTACTAAAAATATAAATAAAATGTAACTTTTTCTAAATTTATTATTGGGTTTTTGGTATGAGGAGAAAATTACGAAAATTATTCTGTAATAATATTTAGGCCATTAGAATCCCTGGAATCGGTTCACATGGGTTGCGAGAATTATATTTTGAGGAATTCTGGGACTTGTTCTCACGCAAATGGGCACCGGGAACAGTTAGGTTAGGTTAACAGTTAGGTATCTATCCTGATACTTCAGGATAGATACCTAACTGTTAACGCTACTGTAACTGTAACAGCTACTGCTACAGTCCATTTAATTTATTTGTTTTCAACATAATGTAATATAGTTTTAACTAATGAACAGCCTTCGTAGTAGTAGTGAACGCGGCCGCTACACAGGAGGCGAGTTTTCAATGCCCACTCAGTGTAAATATCTGTATGCATGAATATGGATATTTGCATTGATCTGGTCGTGCCTACGAAAGCACGTTAAGCCGTTTGTCCCAGTTGCCACACGAACATCTATGGCAGACCTTACGGGTAATTGGAGCCCTCAAAAGTCCAACAACTGATCTAACTGCAATGCCTCGATATCACCTTTGGGTTGTGGAGGTCATATGGCAGTCGCTTTACAGAACATATCTAAGTTTTTTTTATATAAGACACGTCAATTTGACTTCACCTCGCCTGATGTTAAGCAAAGGCAAAGTCTCGGAAAGAGGGTCACCATCGGAAACATGTACCATGTTAACAGTGGTGGCACTCAGACTCATTAGATGCCTTTTGACGCCCCGCTTAAAGGACCCGGGACTGTAGGAAGAAGGAAACACGTGAGCTGGCAGGGACTTCCAGGTCTTAATGGTGCGGCATATGAATGAGTCACTGAAACGCTTGGTTCTAGCTGGTATATTCTGCACCGTATATGGATGGCATCTCAGCCCTGCACGTGTCGTCCTGTATAGGAAAGGAGAGGTTGGGACTAATTGGAAGAGCTCGTCAGAACATTCACCATGGTAGAGACGGTAGAATACTGCCAAAGCCGCAACATCGCTACGCATCACTGCAAAGGCTCGAGGGTGTTCGTGACCTCAGGATTCCCAATAATGCGGACCGCACGTCGCTGCAACCTGTCGAGAGCATCTAGTAAGTACTTTGCGGAGCCGTCCCATAGATGTGAGCAGTATTCCACGTAGGAACGAATTTGGGTCTTGTATAGAAGACACCGCTGCTCCGGCGCGAAGAAACGTCTCACTCTGTTTAGGACTCCGAGTTTACGCGAGGCTAATTTGATGATACTCTCGATATAGTTTTTGTTATTCAGTTTGCAGTGAACATCCATACCGAGGATATCGAGGTGATCCTGCAGTGGCAGTGGTGTGCTCTGAAGAGTGGGAAGGGGAAGGAAAAGAGATACCTTTGCTGTAAACATCCAGCCAAATCCGCAGTTAGACTGGTAAAGCGGATCCCAGACTCCAAGCTGAAAGCTTCAGATACGACTGGGATTAACGCTAAGAGGAAGAGAAGAGTCGAGAACTAATTATGGACGTCTAATTTTACTTGACCTAAGTATAACATAACATAAGCTCACGCCTATATTCCCCTAAGGGGTAGGCAAAGGTGCTAGCACCCACATTTCGCCAGTTTATGTTTAGGTCCCAATGTAATAGGTGGCGAGCCTATTGCCATTAACCGGGCTCTTATAGACCTGCGATAAATACACACATAACTTCGAAAAGCAACTAAAAGTCATTGGTGTGTGCCATGGTAAACCTGGGATCGAACCCGAGACCTCGTTTCAGCAGTCCATAACCCATACCATTAGGCTACCGCTGATATCAATGCTTATTAAGCGTAAGTGGAGAAGAAACGACGCAATAAATTCCACTCACTTCCCTCATTGAGCTCTCATTTAAATAAGTTAAAACTCTCAATACGTACTGTTGCATCGCAAACCATTTCTTGCAAGCGTTCACTCGTTTGCCTAACGGTCACCAGCGGTATTTCCGAACCAATACGACCTTCAAACCTTCAAGAAAAAGCGTACTCTCTTTTTAAAGGAAGGCAACGCACTTGTGACTCCTCTGGTGTTGCGGGTGTCCATGGATAGCGGTGATCGCTTACCATCAGGCGATGCGTCTGCTCGTTTGCGTCCCTATTCCATAAAAAAAAGTTATAGAGTGGTCTTTATTATAAACTAGCTTTTGCCCGCGGCTCCGCCTGCGTGGATGTCGGTTATCGCGACCAAACATAGCCTATGTCCTTCCTCATGGTCTAATCTACCCCTATACCAAATTTCATTAAAATCGGTTCAGTGGTTTAGGCGTGAAAGCGTAACATACAGACAGACAGACAGAGTTACTTTCGCATTTATGATATTAGTATGGATGTTTTAGATTGCTAGGTTGCCTTTTTCAAATATAGACCAAGTATTTATTTAAGTACAAAAAACATGTTTTAACCTAGTCTTTGTCCCAAATCATTAATTTCCATTTACTTTGTAACTATGTATTTTCAGTAGGAACAAGGAAAACTTCCGTACCGACTAATTGGCTAACAAATCCCGCCTAAACGATTTAACCTCGTAAATGAAAAGTAAACTAACATTATGCTAACATTACCTTTGTACCACAAAGGAAGGTTTTAAAAACTAAACAAATATCTTCTACGCCCGCCATTAAGGGAAGACAAACATTGTGACGTCATTACCTACTGAAATGATTTTTCTTTGTAAAGGTTCTTTCTTACTGGCTGCAAATCCACGCCCACCTAAACAACCGGCAATTCGTTGGTTAGCGTATTGTAGGAAAGATTGGTGATTGACACGTATTTTGTAGTTAATGACATACGTTGACGACTTTCATAAACGTGAAAATAAAGTTCGAGTGCATCGGGAAAAATTAAGCGCTCAAGTGGGACTTGAACCCACGACCTATCCCTTACAGGGGGAATGCTCTTCCAACTGAGCTATTGAGCCATACCTGAATCACTTCAAATTTCCCTTCTAAAGACCATTTCTCCCAATAAAATTGTGTTCAAATCAGTCTTGATTTGTCAAAATCAAATGAAATGTCACCCCCGCCCTGCCCATAGTAGGGTGACAGGGAGATTGTCCACCTGTCACCCATAGGCTTGCTTATGCTAGGATGACAGGTAGCCCCACCTATCAGCCCCAGGCCTGCACGAGCCAGGCCTCTTTTATTTCATTCATCTCGCAGTCATATTACGCATGTATTTGGTTTCTATTTGTTACAGTACTCAGTTTTATTTTACCCTATACCTATTGATTTCATAGATAATTTAATCTGATTATCATGATTGAGAGAGAAACAAAGTTGGCATCTCATTTTCCATGGCTTCTCATTCCAACAAAATATTCTTATTGTTTTTGTGAGGCAAAACTTACTTAACCAACTTTTAGACTAATAAAATTGATGTAGGATCGAAATTAGTTCATAGAACAAAGAGTGACAGATAACACACATGAAGTATTCTTATTTCATTATATTTCACTATTGGTTGTGGAGGTCAGATGGTAATCGCTTCCCTGAAAATATTGAAGTTCAGCCGCATCACAGTTAGATTTGAAAACCGACTCCAACTGTATTTTGTAAAAGGTTCAGAAAACTACGCTAGTAATATTATCTATTCTGTGCTATTAGCTAGATATTTATTTATCCATACTAATATTATAAATGCCAAAGTAACTCTGTCTGTCTGTCTGTCTGTCTTTCTGTCTGTCTGTCTGTATGTTACGCTTTCACGCCTAAACCACTGAACCGATTTTGATGAAATTCGGTATAGGGGTAGATAAGACCATGAGAAAGGACATAGGCTATGTTTGGTCGCGATAACCGACATCCACGCGGGCGGAGCCGCGGGCAAAAGCTAGTACTATGTAAACGTAGTAATATAAAAGAAAAATATGAAACAAAACTTAAGCGTTTTTTTTTATATTCAGCCCATTAATTGACTACAAAATTGACACTGACGGTGAATTTTACGGCGTAAAAAACGTGTGTGTACAAACAGCCGTAACTCTGTTCAAAATCTACTATCCTAGTATGCAGAAGAGTATTTAACTGTCTTTTTAGATATACTAAGTATAATTATAATTTACCTTCTTCTTCCTCTTAGCGTTAATCGCAGGCACATCCGAAGCGTTCTCCTCGGAGTCTGGGATCCGCTTTTACCAGTCTAAATCTATCTGCGGATTTGGTTGAACTTCTATAAAAAAAAAAAGTAGTTGGGTACCTATATTATATTTACCTCTCCAACATGAAGAGGCACTTTTAGTGCATAAAAATGATTTATTGATTTTTTGATGTGATAGGACGTCAGTACAATGTTAAGCGCTAACGAACTGTCATAGGGATCATCATTCACCGAGCTTATTATAATAACTGCCTTTTACTAGCGCTCGCGGCAAAATGCAATTAACCTACGTGAGAGGCTAAAAGTGATTCGAATTTTGAACACCAACTTTTGGAATCACCAATGCACAAAAAAGAACGACCGCGCGTATAAAATCACTAGCAGACCCGCTGCTACTGATTAATTTTCAGATATCATTCGGGATTATGCCTTTTTCACTAACTTTTACCACAGATTACTAAATAGTTACTACGTACGTGCTGATACCTATAGGTAAAAGTTAGTGAAAAAGGCATAATCCCTCTCAATTACAGTTCGCCCGCCCGATAACATTTTTCGTAACGCTCTTGTCTTGGGATCACCAGCTTACCTACTCCCCAAGTCAAGCGTGCGTAAAATAGTTTTACTTCAACAAAACTGGAAATAAGTATGTTATGATTTGCGTTATTAGATTATTATTTAGCTTCAGTAAAAAAACTTTAGTTGCGTTTTATTTAAACATTTAAGCATTATTGGGAATCCTGAGGTCACGAACACCCTCGAGCCTTTGCAGATGCGTAGAGATGTTGCGTCTTTGGCAGTATTCTACCGTCTCTACCATGGTGAATGTTCTGACGAGCTCTTCCAATTAGTCCCATTCTCTCCTTTCCCATACAGGACGACACGTGCCGGGCTAAGATGCCATCCATATACGGTGCAGAGTATACCTGCTAGAACCAAGCGTTTCAGTGACTCATTCCTATGCCACACCATTAAGACCTGGAACTCGCTGCCAGCTCACGTGTTTCCTTCTTCCTACAGTCCCGGGTCCTTTAGGTGGGGCGTGAAAAGGCATCTAATGAGGTCGTCAAGCTGAGTGCCACCACAGTTAACATGGTACATGTTTCCGATGATGACCCTCTTTCCGAGACTTTGCCTTTGCTTAACATTAGGCGAGGTGAAGTAGAATTGACGTGTTCTATATAAAAAAAAATATTCTATGGTCATATAAATGTAAATGTTTGCATAATAATTTACCCATATTTTAATATAAGTACCCCTTGAGAATCCTTTTGTTCACAGATCCACAGCTGAACATAAATATATATAATATGTCAACTGGATAGAAATTTATACTTGTCGATTGAAATTAGAACAAGTGAAATGCTCAGATGGGACTTTAGTGCTTGAAGCTGCAACCATGTCCTTTACAGGGGGAAAGCTCTGACCACTAAGAACATTCCAAATTCTTCTGTGCAACCATCTCGGGGTGATGGTTGGAGCCACCTACCTATAGTTCGGTTCGATATGCCAGGCTCGGTAGAGTAGATCAGTGCCTCGCTGCATGCCGGCCTCGCCCTGTCCTGATCCTGGAGATTTCAATGCCTGGTCGCAAGCTTCGGGCTCCCGGGAAACCAGAGACAGGGGGAGGATACTTCAGGACTGGGTCGCTACACGTGGCCTAGTCATCCTGAACCGGGGGAATGTCGCAACCTGGACGCGGCGGGGGCTCAGCTCGGTCATAGATGTTTCGTTTGCGACCCCTGAGCTCGCCCGCCGTGTGCAGGGATGGCGTGTGGTGGAGGAGGAGGAGACGTAATCAGATCACCGATATATTCGGTTCGACGTCTCCCCTCCACCAAACCTGCCGCCAGCTATTGCGAATCCCCCGGGACCGCGTTGGGCACTCCATCGCCTGGATCCGGAGGCTCTCCTGGAGGCGGCCATAGTGCAGGCCTGGATCCCGATAGCGGACAGACCTGCCAATATTGATGCCGAGGTGGAGTGGTTCGGGAGAGCCATGTCGCATATCTGCGATGCGGCGATGCCCAGGGCTAGGCCCAGACCGGCGAGAAGACAGGTGTACTGGTGGACGCCGGAAATCGCGCAGTTACGCGCGGAGTGCGTTGCCGCGCGCCGCCGGTACACCAGATTCCGCCGGAGACGTCGCCGCCCAGACGATGCGGCAGCCCGAGAGACGGAGCTCTATGATGGGTACAAGGGGGCCAAGAGGGCCCTCCAGACGGCCATCAAGCGGTCCAAAGAGGTGGGCCGCGAGGAGCTGATGGAGACCTTGGAGCGAAACCCGTGGGGGCGCCCGTACCTTATGGTAAGGGGCAAATTACGCCCCAAGGCGCCCCCACTGACCCAGAGTCTCCAGCCGGAGCGGCTGGAGGGGGTCCTGGACTCCTTGTTCCCATCAAGAGCGGAGGAATACATTCCTCCGCGCATAGCTCCGTCTCAGGCGCCCAACGCGGAAGGCAGCGGGAACGACGTGCCCGTAGTCACAGAGGGTGAGCTAGGGGCGGCTGTACTGCGGCTTAAATCCCGCAGAAACACCGCCCCTGGACCCGACGGCATTCCAGGCCGAGCATGGGTCCTGGCTCTCGAAGAACTTGGGCCTCGACTTATAGGGCTCTTTAGCGCATGCCTCGAAAAAGGCCAGTTCCCCAAGGTCTGGAAGACAGGGAAACTGGTCTTAATCCGAAAGGCGGGGCGGCCGGCAAATTCCCCATCAGGGTACCGGCCGATCGTGTTGCTCGACGAGGTGTGCAAGCTCTTTGAGCGCATTATTGCACAACGCCTCGTCAAGCATCTCATACGCGTGGGGCCTGATCTGTCGGATAGCCAGTTTGGCTTCCGTCAGGGGCGCTCCACCGTAGACGCGATCATGCGCATTAGAGGCCTGACGGAGGAAGCAGTCTCACAGGGTGAGGTGGTGGTGGCGGTGTCTCTATTGTCATCGCCAACGCCTTCAACACCCTGCCCTGGAGTTGCATTAGGGAGGCGCTTATCTACCATAGAGTGCCTCCCTACCTCCGTCGAATTGTCGGGGCCTATCTCTCCGAGAGGGCCATTACTTACCCGAGTTGGCTAGGGCCGGGTCGGCGGGATGAGTCGTGCGGTGTTTCACAGGGATCGGTATTAGGGCCACTCCTGTGGAACATTGGCTACGATTGGGTGCTGCGTGGTCCGTTGCTCAGAGGGGTCACCGTAACGTGTTACGCCGATGACACCCTCGTTACGGCGCGGGGAGCAACGCACCGAGATGCAGCACTAAAGGCCACGGCAGGGGTTGCTCAAGTCGTGGGTCGGATACGGCGGCTGGGTCTCGAGTTCGCCCTTCACAAGTCCGAGGCTCTGTGCTTCCACGGAACTCGGATGGGGCCACCTGCGGGATCCAGCCTACAGGTAGGGGGCGTCAGCATCGGCATCGAGCCCTCGATGAAGTATCTGGGACTCGTGCTCGATGGCCGGTGGAACTTCGGACATCACTTCCGAAGTTTGGTCCCAAAACTGAGGGGGGCGTCAGCTGCACTCGCGCGGCTGATGCCCAATATCAGGGGACCCAACGCCCCCTGCAGGAGACTGTACCTGGGGATCGTGCGAAGTATGGCCCTATACGGGGCCCCCGTATGGGCAGAGAACATGACGGCCAGTGATGTGGCTAGATTGCTGAGCCCACAGAGGGCGATGGCCGTCAGGGTGATAAGGGGATACCGCACGATCTCAGGTGAGGCGGCATGCCTCCTAGCCGGGACCCCTCCATGGGACCTGGAAGCGAGAGCCCTTGCGTCCCTATTTATATGGCGCAAGGAGGCGCTGGAGCGGGGCCAATGGCCTGCGTCTCGAGAAATCGAGGCCCACCAGTCCCAGCTCTACCAGGAAACCGTGGAGACATGGAAGGTGCGACTTGAGCAACCAATGGGGGGATTCGCCACAATTGCGGCCGTCAGACCGGTCATGGACGAGTGGCTGGAGAGGAGACACGGTGCTCTCTCCTACCGGTTGTCACAGATACTTACCGGGCATGGTAGCTTCGGTAGGTATCTGTGGCGAAGACACCGGGAAACCACGGCCGAGTGTCAGCACTGCGAGGACCGCAGCAATGACACAGCGCTCCACACGCTGGTGGAGTGCACGGCGTGGGCGCAACAGCGCCAGGTCCTCGTGGTGGGTCTGGGCGTGGGCAGCCTCTCGCTTGAGACCATGGTGCGAGCCATGGTCTCCAGCGGGAGTAAGTGGGACTGCGCCGCCTCTTTCTGTGAGCAGGTCATGCTCGTGAAAGAGGCGGCAGGGCGAGAGCGGGAGAAAACTCTCCCACCCGAGTTCCGCAGTCGGCGGCTTGAGTACCGCCGACGTGTCTTCGCCGAAAACCATCGGCCTCCATGACCGGGGGCCTGAGGACGGTGAGTTGGCTGCTCACCGTCTTTACAGAAGCAGGCCCATGACGGCAGCGTGACGTGAGGGATTCACGCACGCCCCCCCCCCCCCCCTAAGAAGCGGGATAACACCCGAAATCCCCCCCATAGACGCGGGATAGCACCCGAACCACCCCCGAGACGAGGCCGCAATTGTAGCCGTAGGTCTGATGGGAGTCCTGGGACATCCTTCCGAGGGCTTACCCGGGGCTCCCATCCATAGGCTTCTGGGCGTTACCGTGGGGGTTTTTAGTCGGTAGGAGTCCGGCATAACATCCATGAAGGATTTTCCCCCACGGTTAAAAAAAAAAAAAAAAGAGTAGATCAGTGGAGGGAGCATTCCCCCTGTAAGGGACTGGTCGCGAATTCAAGTGCCGTCTGAGCATTTAACTTTTTCCAATCTTAGTCGATTTGAATAGTCAGCATACTAATTACTTTGAACTTTCATTAAACTTATACTTGAATAAATAATGAATGAATATTTTATGTTTGAATATGGATGTAGTAACAGAATTTTTTAACAAACGAAAGAGCAAGTAGGTATATAACGATGGCGGAAAACGTATTTGCTATAAATAGGAAAATGTAGGAGGTTTTATTGAACGTAGCGCCATCGAGTAGATGCAACGACAATCATCTGTCTATCACATAGATATAGGAAGAACGCTCGCGCGCTTAGTAGATAGGCCATACCTACAGATTAGGCGTGTATACCTGCGTTCCATTTTCGTGAATGAACGTATGGCCGACGGTTACTACGTTAGGGCTGTAGCTTCTACTATCGTAATATTTGTCGATACCTTATATTTAGGAGTATAGAAAAATGCTAGGCGCATGGTATCATCATGACGGTTTATGCGAAGAAAGTAACAATAAAAATATTATAAGCATTTTTTATTTAAATATTGTCGATGTGACAGCTTATCGCATTGTGTACGATCGTGGTGTCTAAACCTGATGTCTAGAAAAGTCTGTATTATGTACATTTAATGAAAAGAAACTTGTGATTAGTGCTATGTGTTATATCAGAATCGGCATTTTTTTTTTTTTCCTTTCCTGTGAAGGAAAGGGGAGGGTGGGACTAATTGGAAGAGCTCGTCAGAACATTCACCATGGTAGAGACGGTAGAAAACTGCCAAAGACGCAACATCTCTACGCATCTGCAAAGGCTCGAGGGTGTTCGTGACCTCAGGATCCCCAATAATGCGGACCGCACGTCGCTGCAACCTGTCGAGAGCATCTAATAAGTACTTTGCGGAGCCGTCCCAGAGATGTGAGCAGTATTCCACGCAGGAACGAATTTGGGTCTTGTATAGAAGACACCGCTGCTCCGGCGTGAAAAAACGTCTCACTTTGTTCAGGACTCCGAGTTTACGCGAGGCTGATTTGATGATACTCTCGATATAGTTTTTGTTATTCAGTTTGCAGCGAACATCCATACCGAGGATATCGAGGTGATCCTGCAGTGGCAGTGATGTGCTCTGAAGAGTGGGAAATAAATATTGTTCATATCATAAAATTCACACATAAATTTAAATATATAAGTAATAACTTTCGGGGGTTCTCTTGTTTGTCAGGTGCATTTTAATTAATTTTTCTATTTTCGTTTTATGTGTATGTTTACCACGCTCGATGAGGCGTATATAAGGCCTCTCTTCTTCTCCGAGCAGTAATGATGCAAAACCTCGCATTTAATTATTTTAATAAATCTCCTTGTGATAAAGCCAGCTTTGTATTGCGTGATACTCTCTGTATACGCATCAATATTTGTTTTAACACACTCAACGTATGTATCATAAAGATCACCATGATCTTCGGCGATCTCCACTAAGCTATTTTTGGCGGGCTGTGGCCGAGCGACTGCGAAGTAAGAAAATAATAATAACCGTAGGCTGACAAATTTGTAGGTATGCAGAGATAATCTCGGTAACTTAAGGAACTTAACTGAGTTAGATTGTTGATTTTCCAGACAGTGAGTTATCTGTACCAGCTATTAGTTAATTTGTACTATTATGTGAAAAAGAGTATTTTCGTCGACAAATCATTTGTTGGAGTACATCACTATCATGCTTCTTGTAGTTTCGTGTAGAGTAAAGTAATGAATGAGTGTAACAAATCATTCATGGATTGTGCCAAAACTCGGCAGGCTGTCAAATTTATATACTCATTTTCCCAAGTGAGAAATAATTTAAATGTTTTGTCTCTTTTTTACAGGCAAAACTGTATATTAGAAAAAAAGAGACAAAGTGATGTTTCATGGTCTGTCTCATGTTTGCCTCATATATGTATAACGAAAATTTGTATATGTTGAATAGGGCCACCCTGTGGTCTATCATGCATCTATGCCCCTTCTGTCATCTCGCGCGATACTGGATGTACCTCAAACTTATATCCGTTGAATTATAATCTCATATATTCAAAATATAAGTATTTTATTCATTCCATTAGGTTATGGGCCGTCCCGATACTCATACGCGGTAAAATTTCGCAAAAATAACAGCTTTTTTCTTCGAAAAAGTAATCGCGTATAGAAGTTAGATTTGGTCGCCGCCGCGTCGCGCGTTCTTTTGTTTTTTTTTTCCAGGTCAATTTTTTTTCCCTCAGTTTCCGAAGCAATGTCTACAATTGTTCACATTGATAAACTGTGCGGCCGAGACAATTATTCTACTTGGAAGTTCGCTGTTAAGGCTTACTTACAGCTCGAGGACTTGTGGTCATGTGTAGATCCCGACTCCAAGGAAGATGACGCGAAAAAAGACATTAAGGCAAAAAGCAAGTTGATTCTGCTGGTGGAGCCCGTTATTTACCATCATATCGAGCAAGCAACAACTGCATGGGAAGTATGGACGAAGCTCCAGACAGCCTTTGAAGACTCCGGCTTATCAAGGAAAGTAGCTTTATTACGTGACTTAATCAATACTAACCTCGATAGTTGTACCGACGTTGAGGAATTTGTTAACAAATTGATAACAACTGCTCACAAGCTGAGAAATATTGATTTTTATGTAGATGACGAGTGGCTTGGAACCCTTATGTTAGCAGGTTTGTCCGATCAGTACAAGCCTATGATAATGGGAATTGAGAGCTCTGGTGTACGAATTAGTGCTGATTTTATAAAAACTAAATTACTACAAGAGATTAAAAAAGAATTTGACACTACCGCATTGTACACAAAGCACAAAAGATATTTTACTAACAAGAATCCGAAAAATCCTAATACTTCACAAACTAAACACATTGGTCCACGTTGCTACAATTGCAATAAATATGGACACCTCAGTAAGAATTGCTTTAGTAACAAAAAATCTAGTATGAACAAAAATTACGCTGCAGTTTTTTCAGCTAGCAGCACTGCAGTGGATGATACTGACTGGTATGTAGACTCCGGTGCCTCCATGCACATGACCAGAAGATCAGATTGGTTATATGAGCTCAAGACACCTCCGATACAAAGTATAAAGGTGGCCAATAATACTTCAGTTTCCGTACAGAAGATGGGAAACCTGGATCTTAGTCTCTGCAGTCATGACGGTAAAGTAAACCCAGTACAGGTGAGAGATATTTTGTTTATACCCGAACTGAGTACCAATTTATTATCAGTCAGCCAATTAGTGAAAAATGGTTGTCAGATCAACTTCCATTCTTCTGGTTGTAATATTTACAATAAAGAAAGGAAATTAGTAGCAACGGCCAAACTTATTAATAATATGTACAAGTTGAATATTGCTGGAGGTGAAGCTTATGCCACTACTACTGTTAGCACTGAAAGCTTAGATATATGGCACCGTAGAATGGCTCACTTAAATTATGTGGATGTATACAAGTTGGTAACTTGTACCGAAGGGATAAAGATTTCTAAGAATGATAGTAAAAAATGTACTCCCTGTATGGAAGGGAAGCAAACGCGCCTACCTTTTAAAGACGAAGGTTCAAGGGCAACATCACTACTTGAGGTCATTCACTCCGATCTCTGTGGCCCCATGGAATGTACTTCAATGGGAGGGGCAAGATATTTTATGACATTCATTGACGATTTTTCTAGAAAAGTTTATGTCTATTTCTTGAAGGATAAAACAGATATTACAACAATTTTTCATAAATTTAAATGCCAGGTAGAAAATGAGTTACATGCAAAGATAAAAGTTCTTCGCACCGATAATGGCACGGAATATTGTAATAAAGTTTTCTCGAAATATCTTTCAGACTCAGGTATAAAGCATCAAACCACTACGCCCTATACCCCTGAACAAAATGGTGTCAGTGAGAGAAAAAACCGATCACTTGTAGAACGAGCCAAATGTATGCTGAGAGATGCAAAACTACCTAAAATATATTGGGCTGAAGCTGTGTCAACAGCCGCATACATTATCAATAGATCTCCGTCTCGTGTCATCAGTGACATAACACCTCAGGAAAAGTGGTCAGGTAAAAAGCCAAACATTAGTCATTTGAAAATATTTGGTTGTAAAGCAATGGTACATGTCCCTAAACAACTCAGACAGAAATGGGATCCGAAGTCCACAGAATTGACATTTGTTGGCTATTGTGAAAACACTAAGGGCTATAGGTTGCTAGATAAAAATAGAGGCATTATTATAAAGAGTCGTGATGTTATATTTATAGAAGATGTTTCAGAGTGCTTAGAACCTACAACAAAAAATACAAAGACGATTTCGTTAAAGTTGGATGTAAACACAGACTTACCAACTCCGGATGAATCTAGTCAGGATAAAGAAGTTTTGAATCAGACAGTTACTCCAGATTGCACTTCAGAAGACAACAGTTCTTTTTCAGACGCTAATGATTCAACTTATGTTCCCAGTAGTGGAGAAATTACTAATGATAGTTCATTTGAACCATGCCTTTCTAATATTACACTCAGAAATAGGAATCCAAGATATTTACAGGAAAATAAGGTTACAGATGAAGCTGATAATTCATTTTGTGCATACCTAGCTATATACGATGATCCTATTAGTTTGGAAGAGGCTTTATCATGCAAAAACTCACAGCAATGGATACAAGCTATGAATGAAGAGTACAGGTCTTTAATAGATAATACAACGTGGATATTAACTAAGTTACCACCCGGAAAGAAGCCAATTGCCTGCAAATGGGTTTATAAGACAAAAACAGATGAGAAGGGCAACATAACAAGATATAAAGCACGGCTAGTAATAAAAGGATGTGCTCAGAAAAAGGGAATTGACTATGACGAAGTATACTCGCCCGTTATAAGGTATACATCACTCCGATATTTATTGGCTTTGGCTACAAAGCATAACTTGGAGATTGATCAAATGGATGCTGTTTCTGCTTTCTTACAAGGAGATGTTGATGAAGAAATTTATATGCTCCAACCACCTATGTATGAAAAAAGTGAAAATACTGTATGTCTATTGAAGAAGTCATTATATGGACTGAAACAGGCCAGTCGGAATTGGAATAAAAAACTGGATAATACACTTAAAGAAATTGGATTTTCGCGTTCCAGTATTGATCCATGTATTTACTACAAGATTTCGGATGGGCCGAAAATAATGTTTTTAGCAGCATATGTAGATGATTTAATCTTACTGACTAATTGTAATTCTTCTAGAAATTATGTGAAACAGAAGTTATGTGAAAAGTTCAACATGAAGGATGTGGGAGAGTTGAAATACTTCATTGGACTTCATGTAACAAGGGATAGAAAAAATGGTATTATGTATGTTGATCAGAAAAAGTACATACAGGACGTTTTACAAAAATATCGTATGTCAGACTGCAAACCAGTTAAGACTCCAATGGATCCACTTACAAAACTATGTTCAAGTTATGATAATGAAGCAGTACTGATGAATATTCCTTACCAAGAAATCATTGGTTGTTTACTGTACATATCCCAAGGAACAAGACCAGATATTTGTTATGCAGTGAATTATTTAAGTAAATATAACAGTAAGCCAGAAATGAAACATTGGGTAACAGTGAAGCGTGTATTGAGATATCTTAAAGGTACAGAAGATTACTGTTTGACGTACGCTCAGTGCATTAAAGAAGAGGTACCTCATGCCTATTGCGATGCTGACTGGGCAAATTGTGAAGAAGACAGGAGGTCATGCACAGGCTATAGTTTTATATTTCAGGGAGGATCTATATCCTGGAACTCAAAGAGGCAACCAACTGTTGCATTATCAACAACAGAAGCCGAGTATATGTCACTTTCTGCATGCACTCAAGAAGCTATGTGGCTTAAACAACTTCACGAACAGTTTTGGCCACATCTTAAAAACAATGCCATATGTATTTATTGTGATAATCAAAGTTGCATTAAACTTTCAGGCAATGATAAATATATTTCCAGAACCAAACACATAGATGTCCGGCACCACTTCGTGAGGCAGCTAGTCAACAACAAGGATATTGTGGTGCAATATATTAATACTGAAGAGATGGTTGCTGACGTCTTCACTAAGGCAACCACACCAGTGAAACTTCAATACCTCTCAGCGAAGATGGGCTTACGTCCAACTAAAGGGAGGATGTAGGAGGTTTTATTGAACGTAGCGCCATCGAGTAGATGCAACGACAATCATCTGTCTATCATGCATCTATGCCCCTTCTGTCATCTCGCGCGATACTGGATGTACCTCAAACTTATATCCGTTGAATTATAATCTCATATATTCAAAATATAAGTATTTTATTCATTCCATTAGAAAAGTCAACCTTTTCAGGAGAGGAAAAACTTTTAGGAAATCGAAAAGATCACAACTAAAAACTATTAATCTCAGGCAGATGATTTGTCGTACTTAGTTAAATTTTTCTAGCAGTCTTCAAATGCATAAATATATCAAATAATTGCTAAAGTTCTTATTACTTAACAGATTTTTTTAAGAATATTGGCAAGCAAAATTATCTACTCCTTCCCTCTAACCTCTCCAACTAAGCTAATTTGGTTGTGCCAGGAGTAGGTTCACGTTGGTAGTGTAATAGCCAGCATTATGTGACACTTACAGCAATTCAGATTTATTTTCGGAACGTAACGAACGGAAGAACAAAGTTGTGAACAGTTGTATGACGAGGCCTAACATCGATCATTTTACGGTATTCAATTCAAAACACAAAATATTTAACCACTTACAGCATTTACGTTTTCTGATATCGAAAATATATGTAACCTCAAATATTTGAAGGTCGAAAAATCGTGCGGACATTGCTTAACAAATTCGACTTGATTGAATCCAAGGAAATTGAAAAGTACAGATGAATGCGTCTAGTTTTCGATTTAATCGTCGTTAGATAAAAAGTTCATAATATTATTTCATAAATTACATAATAATTATAGAAAGATTTTTAGTTTGTGAGAAAAATAATAATTGATTTATTCTCCAAAATACAATAATTTAAGTAACTCAAGCAACTCAGCTAAATGCTAAATAAATAATACTATTTCAGTATTAATCGAATAAGCCACTTTCGGTGCAAAGGTTTGTAAAATGTGAAAAATTACGAACAAAATAAATCTCTTCCTTCATGGAGGCCAACCCCCAAAGGCGACGGACTCACTGGTCTCTTAAAATTAGTCCTTTGAAATAAAAGTTGTAGATTCGTCCTCTAATATAGGTGCCCATTTGTCCGTTCACAGGAGACCAGTCAATTTTTGTTCATTTTTAAGCCACCCAACAACCACACAGGTTCGAAACGCGACCTCGAGCTGAGAAACTTTGCTGGCTTTTTTATCTATTTACAAACATATTTACTTAGTCTAAAATATAATAATTTATTTGAATTACATAGTTAAGAAAACAACCCATTTTTAGGCCTGTTTGTCGTCCAAAAGTAAAGTGTAATTTCATATTTTATCATCATTTAAATGCAAATAGACGAAACAATAATTTTAAGACCTATTTCTCTAAAACGTCTTTAATAAAAGCAAACGTAGCAAATATACAATTTATTTTTTTATTAGACCAATGTAATGGAAATTACTTTGTCCTAATAAAAAATACTGATTATTATACTGGTAGAAATTAAATATTATACTTCTTCTTTTTCATTTTTCTTCACAAACTGTTCGTAAATTACAAAAAAAAGTAGAAGTTGGTACGACTATATTATTCGCGGTAAAACAACTAAGTTAAATACTGGTTATGAGCTGAAGTTTGGCTGGTGAGCCCACAATGTATGACTTAGGTTTGCATGTTGCGGCTACACTACCGTACCGTCTATGAGAGATATGCTTTTGGCAATCTCACCTCCGGCAACCAAGGACCCAAGACGGCGTGCGTTTTAGTCGGTTCGAGTCCGACATAACCGTGGTATCCGTGGGGATTTATCGCACGATAAAAAAAAAACCGTACCGTCTACCGGTACTGTTTACCGCATCAAAAGTTCCTAAAGTATAGTATCCATACTAATATTATAAATGCGAAAGTAACTGTGTCTGTCTGTCTGTATGTTACGCTTTCACGCATAAACCACTGAACTGATTTTGATGAAATTTGGTATAGGGATAGGTTAAACCTTGAGAAAGGACATAGGCTATGTTTGGTCGCGATAACCGACATCCACGCGGGCGGAGCCGCGGGCAAGAGCTAGTAGCTGCTGAAATAGCTGAAATACCTTATTTCACACTATTTTACCTGACAAACTGTGACAATTCCAATGTGATACCTCTTTGAACTACACAAAAAATGGTTTGTAGCTAACCAAACCATTTTTTTGTGTAGTTAGTAATTTTTTTATACCATAATGTACCAGACAAGCACATGGCCCACCTTATGAAATGTGATTATTTTTTGTGCAACGTAGTGCAGCAATATTGATTATTAGGCTTTATTAGAAGTAATATTTACCTACTGGTTATGTTTGAGTCATCCCAGTCATTGCGATGTTCATTTGGTAGTACCCTCAGGGAGTAAGTCCGACTTGCATTTAACCAAGTTTGTCATAGTCATATAATTAATTCTATTTAATTCACAAGGCACGGCACGCTGGTGGAGAAGAAACGGCACAACTACAACCTCCATTTTGCGGCATTTTTAAGATGTTTTGTTACGTTTTACATCGCCTCAAGAAATTGTAGATGTAGGTTTATTGTGGTAATATTGTTTATACCTAATTATTATTTGGATAACCTCGGTAATATTTTCTCAAAACCGAAAATGAATATGAAAATTGCTAAGTAAATTTTCTCTAAGAGCTAGTGTATTTGACTCATTCCTAAATTAAATATAAACGTTTCAAGCGATGAGTACTTATTACATTACCATGTTTTATTTCAAACTGTACGCTTCGCAAGTGGGCAATTTTTTATAGCAAATTGTGTAATACTAATGCGAATTTTATTACTAAGATAAAATTATGAAAATATGAGACAGACGTGATACCTTTCCTTCAAAAGAATAAAGCTTGACGCTAAATTTATGGATTTCAATTTTGATTCAATGTAGAAAAGCCTTACCCAAAATAATGAAGTTTGCTGCCTTTTATTCGTTTGGAAAGCCACTTGGACTTCAATACACCGGAGCCAACATAAGATTCAAAATCGTTTGTTATATTTTTTCTCAAAAAGCCGCTGTGGGCCGCTGCTCTTTCAGTAGGGATTGACCCCTTTAGTGCAACGTCCCATCGTGGTCGTAATCATCCCCAGGCCCTCATTAACGCAGAATGGCAAACGTTTTGATATCTCCACTGCCTGATTTGCCCCTTTTTTCGCGAACCGTTCAACACGCAAATCGTCCAATTGATTCAATTCGTCCAAAACGCAATCTGACCAAAACGCAATCCGTCCAAAACGCAATCTGTTCAAAACGAAATACGGACGATGACGACGGAATACGTTTTTTTTTCTTTGGACGATTTGCGTGTTGGACGGTTTGCGAAAAAAGGGATATGCCTTCTATAGTATGGACTGTATAATATAGACTGTATAATTAAACTACTAGACTATTTCTATAATATAAACTGGACTAAAACGAATTGCCACTCTCACTTACTGATCACTCTGATCAGTAAGTGAGAGTAGCAATTCGTTTTAGTCCAGTTTAGTAAATTTGGTCCATTGAAATCTTATTTTTTTTGGGGTTTAGCGTAAATTCGTCAGAGGATGCAATCGTTGTTGGTTGCCGGAGATTGACATATTGATTGATTGGTATATCCCTCGCTATTCCATTATGCTTGCCATTATGTCATTATTCATTAATTCAAAGTTACAGATTTGAATTAAACAACTGGTACTTCCATAATCAGACTAATATTATTAATTCTAGAACTATTATTGTAATAGTCTAAGATAAACGTCATAGTTAGGTACTCAGTTGAAGTTTTGCGTACCTATAACATAAACTAACTTGTGTGAATTACAAGTAAACTATGGTTAAACTTAGACAGCCTCTGTGGCGCGTGCGGTGTTCCGCAGGGATCGGTCCTGGGACCGCTACTGTGGAACATCGGTTACGACTGGGTGCTTCGCGGTGAGCTCGCGGACGGTGCCGCCGTCACGTGTTATGCGGATGACACGCTGGTGACGGCGTGCGGGTCTACATACCGCGAAGCGACCCTGAAGGCCACGACCGCGGTTGCCCAAGTCGTGGAGCGGATCCGGCGGCTGGGTCTCGAGGTGGCTCTGCATAAAACCGAGGCCATGTTCTTTCATGGGCCTCGGCGCGTCCCACCGGAGGATTCCAGCCTCATAGTGGGAGACATTTCCATCGCCATCAAGCCCCAGATGAAATATCTGGGACTCGTTTTCGACGGCCGGTGGAACTTCGGGGAGCATCTCCGAAGACTGGCCCCTAAATTGAAGGACACAGCTGCCGCCTTGGGGCGGCTGCTGCCCAACATGAGGGGGCCGGATGACTCCTGGAGGAGACTCTACGCGGGAGTCGTGCGGTGCCCAATATGGGCGGACAGCCTGACGGTCCACAATGCGCGTCTGCTGCGTGGGCCGCAGCGTGCAATGGCCAGCAGGGCCATTAGGGGGTACCGCACGATATCTCTGGAGGCGGCGCGTCTCCTTGCCGGATCCCTACCATGGAACCTGGATGCGAGAGCCCTTTCGATGCTATATCGGTATCGAAAGGAGGCGCGGGAGCAGGGACGAGAACCCGAGTCTGATGAAATTCGGGCCGTGAGGTCTCAGCTCCACAGGGACATGGTAGCGGAATGGGAGCTACGACTTGGGCGACCAAGCGCAGGGCACGCCGTAATAGCGGCGGTAAGACCCATCATGGAGGAGTGGCTAGAGAGGCCACACGGCAGCCTCTCGTACCGGCTGACGCAGGTGATCACCGGACACGGGTGTTTCGGGAGTTACCTGTGTCGGATCCGGAAGGAGCCAACGTACGAGTGCCATCACTGTGATGCGAGCGAGGACACGGAGCTGCACACGCTGACCGAGTGCCCGGCGTGGGACACGCCGAGGCGGGTCCTAGTGGCGGCTCTGGGGGTGGGAGTCCTCACACTCGCCACGTTGGTCACAGCGATAGTAAGATGCGCGAACGCTTGGGGTGCGGCTGCCTCCTTCTGCGAGCAAGTAATGCTCGAGCAGGAGGCGGCCGGTCAGGTCCGGACCAGACTCCGGGCCCGGGAAGCCCGCGCAGAGCGAAGACGAACCGGACGTCGGAGGTCGCAGAACGACCTCCGTCCTCCATGAGCGCTGGCCTGGGGGTGACCGGTGGAGCCGCCTGTCACCCTAGCAGAAGCAGGCCGTGGCGGCGGCGCAAAATGCGCCTCCCCGTAACCGGGGCTAGATGGGGACACTGTGGTCCCCACAACCCGAAGGGGGCCATCTCGAAAGAGATGGTCCTGGGTCTGCCGGGGTGCGAGAGATATGCTTTTGGCAATCTCACCTCCGGCAACCAAGGACCCAAGACTGCGTGCGTTTTAGTCGGTTCGAGTCCGACATAACCGCCTCCACCGGCTCCGTGGGGGTGGTATCCGTGGGGATTTTTCGCACGATAAAAAAAAAAGCCTCTGTGGCGCGTGGCGTTTCGATAGTGGAAGCGGCTGCTACGCTGAGGGCGCAGGTTCGAGTCCCGCTCTGTGCAAATATTTGTATGCATTAATAAAACTATATGGTCGTGCTTCGGAGAGCACGTCAAGCCGTCAGTCCTCGTTGTCATACGAACATTTATGGCAGTTGTTACAAAGCCATAAAAGTCCAACAACTACAATGCAGCATTGTAAGGGTAAGGTCGACTCATATTAGTGATAGTAGAAAAACAAACTCACATTGACACTAACAAGTAATAAAATAAGATTATGAACTAGGTTTAGATTTTTACGCTGTTAGTGTTTATACATAATTCTCCCACTATCCCTGCTCGTCGCGTCCCGTTTTTAAAACCTAGTAAGCCGCATTCACCATTTCAAAAAACTTAGTAAGCCGCATTCACCATATCCAAACCTAGTAAGTGTATGTGACTTGCTAGATTATGAAGTGGTAAAGGCGAGTTACTAGGATTTTGATCTGGTATTTTGATAGTGTATTTACAAGGTTTCACGCTGTCGAAATATCTGTTCTTTGTAAGATTTTAAAGCAGGTGTCTTCACAATTCGATGCGACTTACTATGAAAGTTTGAAATATGAAAAAAAAAGGATTTCAGAAAATATTTCGCTTACTGGGTTTTGATTTGGGGCAGCCGTGCTTTGATATCGCTAATGGGTTGTGGAGGTAAGGTGGTAGTTACTTCACGGAAAATATCGAAGATCAGCCAAACCCGCAGTTATGGAAAGCAGATCCCGAACTCCAAGGTAAAGGCTTCGGATGCGGCTGGAATTATCGCTAAGATGAAGAAGATACTAGCTACTGCCTGTGGCTTTACCTGCGCAAGATTCTAATCCTGTTCCCGCTACCCATGGGAAAATTTCGTACGGATGGCCTAATCATTAGCCAGCCAGATTATTAAATGTTATAACAAACGATGCGGGTGAATATCATTCAGAACGTTAAGGCGATTGGCACACTGCAACGCTCGACGCGGCGTCGCCCGTCGACGCGCGTGGACGCGAGAGAGCTAGTATAGTCCGAGAGATATTAGATTTTTTTGGTAGGTAGGTGTGTGAAGTAATCTAAAATTTTGAGAAAAGTAAGTAAAGCCATCCGACCATTAGCTCGATAGCCCAGACTATATTAAGAACGCTAGAGATGAAAAGAAAATGATTAGAAGTGCAAGCTATTTTCGACTTATTGACATGACATAGTAACTAATTTTTTTTCTTATATTCGTGATCAGCGTCATCTATTAACGCGAAAAGAGACGTAACTAAGAAAATGCCATTTCGACGTTGCAACGCCGCGTCGAGCGTTGCAGTGTGCCAATCGCCTAATTGAACGGCTGATTAAGCTAGTTGGCTTCGACGTATACTTACACTAGCTTTTGCCCGCAGTTCCACCCGTGTGGGTGTCGGTTATCGCGACCAAACACAACCTATGTCCTTTCTCATGGTCCAATCTACCCTTATATCATATTTCATCAAAACCGTTCAGTGGTTTAGGCGTGAAAGGGTATCATACAGACAGACAGACACAGTTACTTTCGCATTTATAATATTAGTATGGATATGGATATCGGTCAAAAGCAAAACCCTCCTTTTTGCTTCACCGTATTCGGGTAATTACAAATAGTAAACATTAAAAAAATATTTTCTTTGACTATTCCAATTGAATATGAAATAGCTTTTTAGTTTGAAATAAAATTAACTGAAATGTTTCTTTGAGGTTTATTGGTATTTTCGAATTAAAAAGGAGTGTAATTTAATTTGGGCTAGAAGAAAAAAAGCTATTGTAGAATTGTTGGTAAGGTTTTAGATTTTTACAAAGTAATAATGGGTATATGCTTCCAAGTACTTGATAATACATTAATAAGTACTAGTAAAATATACTTTTTACGAATGCATAAAAAACATAAACATAACATAATTAAAAAATCGCAACATCACTTATACTTAGGTCGTGTCAGTACGATTGAGAATAAAGTTTGCGGTAAATATCGTAATTATTTGATTTTTGTGTAACAGAAATAATGGAACAAGTTTCGCTAAAGTGCGAAAAATGTTTACAACCCCTGTGTAACCGGTCCAAACTATTCGCAAGGTCAACAAACTTTATTCTCAACCCATTTGGCACGAGGTTTAACAAATATATACCTGTTTCTCAAGGTTTCCCATACCAAATTTTTCCTTCAATTTTCTCAGTAGATACTTTCACATACATAACCCTCTTACATTCATTACGTGACGTCACATCCTGTTTATGTTACTCAATAGACATGAGATATTTTCCTGGTTCTATTCCCTCTAAATATTATAATAGAAATTTATTCATAAAATCACTTGAGAATCGAAATGCTTTGGCAATATTTTACTGATAACGACGGGGTCCTAGGGACCCCCAAGGCACTTCTATTTGAATTTCAAAACGTGAAATGCCTTTATCGATGGTGTTTGTGAGTAATAAATGAAATAACAAGGATTCGGTACCTTTTTATTCGTGTCAGAATGTGTTTTTGTTAGATTTGTGAAGATTTGGATAACATAAATTATATGGATAACAAATTCTATGTTTTTGAATTTCAACCCTACTCTTCTATTTGAATGAATTTTATAGCATTGAGTATGCTAACTATACAAATTGATACATGAATCTTTTCAGGTGGGACTAGGACCCGCGATCTTTCTCCTAGTCAAACTAGGCTCCCGAGACACGCCCGATGTAATTCAAATTTCCCTTCCATTTTTGTCCATCTTTAAGGCGTCCTACTCTTCTACTTCCATACTATCTTAAATAGTCCTCCTTTCTATTAATATTATTGGTAATAAAATGTGAAAATTATTGATGTTTGGATTTGTAGATTTGCGTCCATCGCTAACAAAGAAACAGAAAAACAATTGATTCAGGATTGTTGATTATGCCATGACCGAAGTTCTTTTAAAAATCTACAGACAATTTATTTTCAATTTCATATACGAACCAAATTCAATCCATATTTTTAATTAAATTGAACATTGGTTTTCATTATAATATGGTAACTTAATGAGGTCATTGTTTTAAAAATATTTTCTTAATTATCTTTATTAGAAGTTAATGAAGTCCTTAAAGTAAATTCCAAATTATTTTTGTTATTTATTATTAATTAAATATGCCAAAAGTCTGGCTTTGGGATTTTATTAAATTCTTTAGTCCTATTAAAACATAAAATTGATACATTGGCAATTAAAAAAAAATACATTACCGTCAGCATTACATCGAAATTGACTAGCAAAGTATTTAAAAAATATCTAAAAAAAAATTTCTTTAATTTTTTTCTCTGTTTTATTGATTTAAATTGTATTGTCGGATCTAAAGATGTATACCCAATATCAGAACAATCCGTCATCAGCCCCTGTAGACAAGAAGCCATTCGCTGGCTGGCGTGCGTATCTTGGAATAAATATTCCACAACATTCTACACAACGCTATCTAGACCTATGGTAAACTTAACTAGCTTGTGTTATGGATTAAAGAAGGCGGATAAACATATACTTTGATACTTTTTTTTGTAAATATATATTACACATAGAAACACTCAGACTAATGCAAATAGTCATATTCATGCATACCAATTATTTACACTGAGCGGGAATCAAACTCGCGCCTCCTCTGTAGCAGTCCGGTTTACAACCACCACGCCACAGAGGCTGTTAAATAGAATGACAAATGTATGAGATTTGACGTAAATGACAGTCATCAACGAATGTCATATACGTCAAATCCCAAGGTAATAAGATAATGTTCAAGATGGATGTGTTGCTGACTGTACACAATATCTCAATTGATTTAAGTATGAGTATGCTTGAGTGCCTGTTTATTTAAATCACTAGCTGATGAGCGCGGTTTTGCTCACGAGGAATTTTAATCCCATTCAAGGGAACCTATTCCGGTATAAAATGTAGCTTATGGGTCAATTTCACACTATAATTTACCCCTGTATCAAATTACCGGTAAAAAATACCGGTACCAAATTACAGCCAGATCCGTTCAGCTATTGAGCGTGATTGAATATCAATCATCATTTGAATAAATTTTTTATAGCATTTATTATGCTAACTTTTTAGTTCGAAAAACATCGGAAAAAATGAAACGCTCAAGTGAAGCTTGAACTCACGACCTTTCCCTTACAGGGGGAATGCTCTTCCAACTGAGCTATTGAGCCACACCTGAATCATTCCAAATTTTCCTTCTCTTTATATTCGTCTATAGGGGCGACGGTGCAGCCATCTACCAACATTCTTACGAACTGTTGGAATGATTCAGGTGTGGCTCAATAGCTCAGTTGGAAGAGCATTCCCCCTGTAAGGGAAAGGTCGTGAGTTCAAGCCTCACTTGAGCGTTTCATTTTTTCCGATGTTTTTCGAAATCAATCATCATCATAGAATCACGCCTTTATCCTTGGAGGGTTAGGCAATGGTGAATTAACACCCACATTTCACCCGTCATTGTATTCTGTCCCACGTACCTACCTACCTAATAGCCCATTGCCGTATCCTGGGCCATGCATTTGAGGCTAAGTCTGGGCTGTATAATATATCTGACTGACGCTAAACAGCCCTATCCCTTAGTCGCCTCCCAAGCAGCACACGAGGCTGCTTAGTAGCCAAATAACGGATTTCCAAAACGCTTAAAGCCAAATAAGGAAGCTGCATTAAGTCTGTATACGACCTTATTCAGCTCTTATAACTCTTAAATGGGCACAAATTTATTCAGCCTTGGGTTCACATAGCTGCTTAAGAGCTGTGTAGCAGCAACTTAACAGTGTTATCAAGGGTAACAGCACAAATTATTTAGCCTCAAGTTCACATAGCTGCTTATGAGCTGTGTAGCAGAAATTTAACAGTGTTATAAAGGGTATCGACAGTACTTTGCGCTGAAATCCGACTGACTAAGAGATCACAAGTTACTCTTTATTCAGAAAATATGTCTGTAATGCGCGCTCTATACATATTGTAAACCGCGAAACGCTACTTAATTGCGGCCTGTGTAAAATTAATGAACATGCAATACTGGGTTTAAGCAATTTACCGGTGCTTCTAGCTGCCTTGATGGACATTGCACTTTGTTACGTGAAGTGAATATTGGAAACGAAATTAATGGTGGATAATATATTCATATCCCTGATAAGTACATTGTTTTACATAGTAATAAAGGAAAAATGATTGGGAATTTAATTTTACTGACATTATACATATATATTATCTAAGAAAATTTTAATGCGCCATGAAAATATTTTGTTTTTAATTAATTTAGTGATATAAATAAGCTGTGATGTAAACTATGACAAAAAAAATTGTAGTGCTTTGAAAAGAATTATAAGACAAAAAGTTATTATTATGATATTAGGAAGTAAAAACTAGTGCAATACATTTTATTTCTTGCACAAAACATCGGAAAGGTTGAAAAATCACGCAGAATATGTTTAGGTTATAAAATAAAATGGTGGATTTATGTTAAACAGTAACGTGAATAGTTAAAACTCTTATATTCTTCAACAGGCTGTCTAATAGTTCACTAGTGCGCTGTTATTCTACAAAAAAACTGAATAATATTACACATGTGAACTGTATACAGCTATAAGCTGTTTTCTTTACTTTTAATTGTTCACAAGCTCTACCTTTAGCCATGATGTGAATAATTAAACAGTTATTATACCGACTCTTTAGGGATCCCTAGTAATAAATCTAAAACCACCGCATGGACTTCCATTACAAAATTGTCAAAGCAGTATTATTTAGAACACTATTTTACGCGTGTGCGAACCTTTCAAGTTGGGTAGTAAGATATAGTAATATATAATTAATATATTTATTATTTTTTATTGTAAAATTAAATTGTACAACAACATAAACGCAATATTTCACCCTAAACATCATCTTCGGAGTTATTCATATTTTGTACGGAACCATCCTGTTTCAAACTATTTGTCAAGCTTTACGTTACGTCCCGACTTGAAGGTTTTATTTCTTCTACCTTTATAATTCTTTGATACTCTTTCGATAATTTTCTTCTAATGCCTCCTGTTCTTGCTTTCAATTTCCACGAATTACGCGAATTCATTTTAATATATAGCAAATAAAAATACGTTGGATATGGTCTCAACTTAGTTCCACTGACTGATTACAGTACCACATATGTTACTTTTATTCAGATAACGTCGGATTTAAGGTACTTATGTGAACCATTATAAAGTAGAAGCCGTTAATTCTATACACTAGTGAGTCTCTAAGCAGCTGCGAGGCATCTAGTGAATGTTTAAATAGCCGCTATGCAGATACTATCAATTGCAGTATAAAGGCTGATTAGCGGTAGACATATTCAGATATAAGCTGTAATATGGGCCACATATCGTCCATTATACAGCTATTCACTTCAAAATAGTTCACACGTGCCCCTTTAATAAGTCAGTGTAATAGGAGTTCACAAATATCTTCTTAAACAGCATTTGGCGTAATTTTATGCACTAAACAGGCCTTACTACGGTTTAGGCAATAGAAAAGGTTAGAAGCTGAATAGAGTAATTAAAACATACCTTTATAGCACTCTTAGCGTATTAATGGTGGTTTTGTCGGTCTTAATCAGCCTTAATACAGCTTTTAATTAGCTAAAGCTGTTTAAATATCACTGACCGCTATTATACAACTGTAGCATCACCAGTGTACTCTTAGAAGCGTCTTAATACGCACAGAGTTTCAAATAAGTCTTAAAGTGGGTAGTTATACAGCTATCTGTGCTACTTGGGCTTGTACTTGTAGTTGAATATTAAAAATCCAAATAAAATATATTCACGAACTTTAAATTTCATGAAATTAAATAAGTTAGGTTATAGAATTAGGATTAATAAATTAGAATATTACGAAACAGATTTTCAAATATGAGTATGTATTATGATGGTCTGGTAGAATATTTCAATGTACGTACCTACCCATGATAACCTTTGATTCTGGGTAGACAGCTTTTACGGATATTGACAAGCGATTTCGACTTGATTGCCTTCTGAATTTGTCTTTACAAAGTTTATTCATCAAAGTGATTTCTGAAATCTGGTGACGTGAATATGTATTTCCTTTCAAAATTTGATGCTTGGCGAGGAGATTGAAAAAGTAGCGACATCAGAATGAGGCAATATTTCAATTATCCCTCGGTGTACATTTTGGGAAGTTAAATCATGAATCAATATACATTTTCTATTTAATTTACGAGGAAATATTTTGAAATTGAAAATTGAAACACAAATTGCGGATAGAATTACAATTATAATGGTTCGTTTGTTTTCTAGATCATGCGAATATTGTTGCGCAAAATGACCACTGGGTCAATATTTTTAACACCTTGCTATACGTACGTACGTACTGATAGCCCCATTGCCATGGTCATGGCAATGGTATAATGTGTGATGGTTGTCCTAGTTCCACTTTACCACTTTCCAGTTTAGATTAAAACATCTATTTATTTATTATAGAACTTTAATTTGTTTTTTTTCTTGCATCATAGATCTTTCATCTTTCTTGACATTTTAATTATGAAATGATTTGCACATTTCAGGCATCTTAATTGTTTTGTAAAAGATTTAGCAGAGTCAACAAAACAACAGATGGCGCAACGAGGCATATACAATAATAGATATAAGTATATAATTTACCGAACTTTCAGCAGCACTGTTAAAAATATGAATGTCATGAGCCTGTTGAACAGTCGTTTGTTGGTTTGGTTGATCGAATCTCAGGAATTACTGGATCGAAATGAAATTATCTTTTTAGTGTAATAGTCCGCTTATTAATAGATTAGGTCATGTCAGGTCATGCTACTATTCAAGGGAGCGAAGCACTACTCATAAATTTCAATAACTCCAGCTGATTCTCTCGGGTTTTTCACCAACTCGACACGAGAGACTCTATCAAAAGTTATTTGACAATAATAAACTAGAGGGGCGGTAGAGTATCGAAGTATGCCTTGTTTTCGTGCGGAAATCCCCTCGGCTCCCTTGCCGGAGCCGGAAGGGGACGTTACGTCGGACTCGAACCGACTAAAACCGCACGCTGATTGAGGATCGAAATGCTAGACTGGAGGTATCCCTCGCACCCTCAATATATCCCTCGCACCCCGGCTGACCCTGGGCCATCCCTTACGGTCTGGCCCTCCTTCGGTGGGGGGACAACGGTGTCCCCGGGTATCGAAGTGTACCAAAGGTGAAGCTGGCTGAAGTTGCCTAGTTATAATATTCATAAGCGAAAGCACACAGTATGCATTAAAAGAGATTTATTTACTAAAGATATTATGATGCAAAACTAACACTCTGTAGCTAAACCACTAACAAGCAATATTACTACACCGGTCTCATACATTTTATGATAATTAAATAAACCGCGCTTAAGTATAAGCTCGCTTCATATTTTTAATAACTTACTCGTAACTTTACACCCCGCTGACATAAAAGTGTTTCTCAAAGTTTCATTAACATTACAAATTATAATAATTTATCTCTACTACATATGGTTAGTTACTTATCTTAACTTAAACAATATTTATGTATATGTTTCATTTAAAAAAATATTTTATTATGATCTTTATGTATATACATTTTTCGGGTTTTAGTCGGTTCAACGACCGGATGTTTCAAGCGAGTTTTCGAGAAACGTTGAATGCAGTAGTGTTTCTTTTTAAAAATAAAGGAATGTTTCCTCTCAGTAAAATTCGCTATTTGGAATATTTTGTAAGGTCAAAACCCACATAAGTCGAAATAAATATACACTAATATCTATAGAACATAATTATATTCTACATTAACTATGCCAGCGCTACCAGTTTTTTTTTTTTTTTTTTTATATAGGACACGTCAATTTGACTTCACCTCGCCTGATGTTAAGCTAAAGGCAAAGTCTCGGAAAGAGGGTCACCATCGTAAACATTTACCATGTTAACAGTGGTGGCACTCAGCTTGACGGCCTCATTAGATGCCTTTTCACGCCCCGCTTAAAGGACCCGGGACTGTAGGAAGAAGGAAACACGTGAGCTGGCAGGGAATTCCAGGTCTTAGTGGTGCGGCATAGGAATGAATCACTGAAACGCTTGGTTCTAGCAGACTTACCATGAAAGCACTCTAGTAGTATTTTTACACCGCGTAGAAATGTAACTTGCTTCATAGAGTTTATATAAGGTTGAGAAACAGTGTACAAAAGTGTATAATTAAAAAGTAGTGTCTGCTTATAACGAGTCGTTGGTTTAAATTATCTTTTAACTGGTTAACTTTGTGGTTTCAGCGCTTTGAGGTTAATAATGTAAGGTAATAAAGATGCACTGTGTACTGAATTCATCTTTCAGTAGGTATTAAAAATGACAGCCTCCGTAGCGTAGCGGTAGTGAATATGGCCGCTACTGCAAATATCTGTATGCGTGAATATGGATATTTGCATTGGTCTGGTCGTGCTCCGGAGAGCGCGTTAAGCCATCGGTCCCGGTTGCCATACGAACATCTATGGCAGTCGTTACGGGTAGTTGGAGCCCTAAAAAAATCAACAACTGGTCTAACTGCAATGCTTCGATATCGCCTTTGGGTTGTGGATGTCAGATGGCAATCGCTTCACAGAAAATATCGAAATTCAGCCTAATCTGCAGTTAGACTGGTAAAGCGGACCCCAGATTAACGCAAAGATGAAGAAGAGGTATTAAAAATATAAATCACTAATATTCTCTTGCGTTGTTATATTAAAATACATATTAATGAAACAGATTTTCACCTCGGAGACCAAGGTCCGATTTTTCCAGACTAAATGCGGGTACTAATAGTAGTAAATGTGTTGCAGTTAGACCAGTTGTCGGACTTTTTAGGGCTTCAACTATCAACTCGTTCGTATGATGGCATAACATGCTCTCCGAGGCACAAAAATATCCTGGCTAATGCATATGTTCATGCATACAAATATATCCATTTTCAAATTTAAATACCACCGGTATTAAACTTGTGGTCCACCGAGGTGGGTTAAACAGGTGGGTTACTGTGTAGGATATGAGTTAATTAATGTCTAATACAATTTTTGGATGAATTTTATAGCATTAAGTATGCTAACTAATAGAGACTAATAAAATTTAAAAAATAATCTCAGGCTTATGTTTGTTTTGGGTTTGATTTTCGGTGATTCGGGATGATTCGGATCTGGTTTTGAAGAATTTTTTGTGCGGCTAGCTGATGTTCTATGGTGTAGGTTATATAGTATTTATATTAAGGTTTTTAGTCTTTATATTAAATATATCAATGTCGACTCTCCAGCACGCTGCATTGTAGGTGTGACACGTGGTTCGGGCAAGAGGAGTATGCAGGAATTTATACCTCCGGAGAGAGAACTCCGTTGCGGGTTTACTGATAATACGAAAATATTGGGATGCCGTGCAAAAAAAACTCAGATTGAAGCCATGCGATCGAAGGCACACAGCTAGTCTACTATTAATTCGTAATAAATTGATAAATATGTGACTTTCTTTGGTTAAGAATACACTATGAAAGGGTTTAGATCTTTCTATGTTCAAGCACTTATGTATTTATCTCGTTATGAAAGGTCGAATTAGAGAGCGTTCACTCCGTGTATTTAAATGAATAAACTGTCTTGTTTGACCTCTTTTTAGTGAGCTCATAGACCCCTCTTTAAGTGTAGTAGAAAAATAAATACGCTATCGGGGAGGGTCAGCAGCGGGTAAGGGATCAGAAGTCTACGCGGGTGGAGCCGCGGGCAAGAGATAGATAATAAATCGATAACTCCGGGACTAACAGTGTCGGGGCTTCTTCTTTATCTCACCGTTAATGCTTCAAATATGTATCAGCTACTCTCTTCTTTTTCTTCTTCCTTTTAGCTTGGAGTCTGTCCGCTTTACCAGTCCAGCTGAGGATTTGGCTGGACTTCGATATTTTCTATGAAGCGACTACCATCTGACATCCACAACCAAAAGGTGATATCGAAGCATTGCAGTTAGACCTGCTGTTGGACTTTTGACTCCAACTACTCGTAACAACTGCTATAAATGTTCGTTTGGCAACTGAGAACGATGACTCAACGCGCTCTCCGAGACACGACCAGACCAATTTGCACTAAGTGGTGATAGATTCCGCGCTTCCTGCGTACCAGCCGCGTTCACTGCCGCTGCGCCACAGAGGCTGTCAATCATTCATCATATCAGCCAGCTATTCTCTATATCTATATAATAGTATCTCTTAAAAAATTGCAATATCCTTATGCGAATTCCTGTACCTCGATTTACGTGTCCAATTCGTTTACTATAGATGACGTGACGTCAGTAGAACTTGAGTAAGTATATCCGATTATTCCACTCCACTTCTTGTGTAATCCTAATCCGTTCACAGGTAGGTACTACAAACATGCTTAGTCCTATCACTATGCCGATAGCGATATGACTACGAGTATAGAGCATTGAAATAATCTTCTTCATCCCATCCATCCATATCGAAGTTTCAGCTCAGAGTCTTCGGCTCGCTTTTTCCAGTCTATCTGCGAGTTCTTCAATATATTCCGTCAAGCGATTGCCATCTGTCCTCTACTACCCTTCGGCGTTATCAAAGTATTTCACTTAGACTAGTTGTTGGACTTTTGATAACTCCAACTGCCCATAGATCAATGACAAAAAAGTCGGCAGCGCGTGTGTGACGCCCTTAGTGTTGCACAGGACCATAGACCACGGTAACTACTTTCCATCAGGTGTGCCGTGTGCTTGTCTGCCACCTAAGTGGTAAAAAAATTCTCGTATGACAACCGGAACCGCCGGCTTTTTCGTGCAGAAATCCACACAAATACCACATAATCTAGAAAAAAAATTGTGGAACTCCGGGAAGGCCGACCGATACGAAAACCGTATAAATAAAAAGTATTTTATTTCGCAAAACATGCTCAACGCATGAAAAAAAAAAACACGTCAAACAGGTGGCAAATGTGAATTTTTCCAATTTAAGGTTCTAATCTTAGTTCTTACTGTACAGAATTTAAAAAAATAACTAATAAGTAACTAGTAATTTGTATCGTCGTGACGTCAGCGTTACTGTATGAAGCTGTACGATAGCATTTATGGAAACTGTCCTACGCGCTTCACTTCGGAATTGATGCTAAATAGCATAGAGCCTAACAAAAAAGAAAGCTTCCATTTAAAAATATATTTATCTAGTTCTATAATCTAAAATAAGAACATAATCATCGTTCAGTTCTTTTATTTAATCCCTCAGAGCGGCTTAAAGCTGCTTCCAAAAATGAAGATTTCGGATTACACAATTTCGCAGGTCTTAAAAATTACCATTTTAATTGGAGCTTTTGATCTCCGACTTACGTTACATTCTCTACAAAAGATAAGGGAGCGGGTAGGTCTAACTATATTGGACGACGTTTAACAGTCCGTCCCTAACGCTTTTCTGAAAATTGTACAACTACCTTTGTTATATTAAACATAGAACCACTTTTGAAATCGTTTACCATGAAAAAGGTCCCTGTGATGTAAAAAGAGGATAGTAATAAATACGTTATTTTGTCGCTTTTTTATTGGACAAACCTATTACAGGTTATTTTATTGCAGTATTAGTTTATAAACGTAATCATTATTCAGTAATTTTTGTATTCATGGACACAAAAAGCTGCATTTTTTAACAAAATACATCCATGGGTACCTTTTTGGGTGAACTACGGGTACCTACAAAAAGATCTCCCGGAACCCATAAGTGATACATTACAGGTGTTCCACAGGTAGGTAATATTCCAATTTATTACCGTACTGAAAATTTTACAGGCACCGTCCTGACTTATTAGCTTAACACTTTCAAAGTTACCTTTTTTTTCCGTGTGGAAATTCCCTCGGATACCCCCCCCCCCCCTGCCGGAGCTGGAAGGGGAGGTTATGTCGGACACGAACCGACTAAAACCGCACGCCGACTGTGGGTCGTAGTGCTAGGCCGGAGGTGAGGTTGTCATCGACATATCCCTCGCACCCCGGCTGACCCAACACTTTCAAAGTTACCGACCATCTCTCTAAAACTTTACATCCTAAAATCTAATCCATCCATTCATACTTTCACTCCTATTTGCCTCCGGGGTAGGCAGAGACAACCACCCGCCATTCAACTCTATCCTCACATGCTGCAAATTCGTCTATATCAGTGCATAGAATATACATAAAGTACTAAACTACATATAGCATAGTTAACAATCTAAAAATCTGCGGTAGCCTAGTGGTATGGGTAATGGACTGCTGAGACGAGGTCTCGGTTCGATCCCAGGTTTACCATGGCACACACCAATGACTTTTCGATGCTTTTCGAAGTTATGTGTGTATTTATCGCAGGTTTATAAGTGCCCGGTTAATGGCAATAGGCTCGCCACCTATTACATTGGGACCTAAACATAAACTGGCGAAATGTGGGTGCTAGCACTGCCTACCCCTTTGGGGAATATAGGCGTGAGTTTATGTTTATGTTATAGTTAACAATCCTCGTATAAAAATAACTTAACTATATTTCTGTTATTATAGTCATAATATGACGTCACTGTTAAAAGACGATCAATGTACAGACCACACAACTACACATACTCACTTAATATGCAATTTACAGTGGTTTAAATGTACTCTATTAATGCAAACCACATATTGGAAGTTTGCGGTAAAATAATATTATTTTACATGCAATAATATACAAATAAATAAAATTGGAGTGTCTGTTTGTAATATTAAAATAACCGCTTTCTACTACATGCATATGAATGTATATACGGTACACATACCAAAATATATATTTTTAAATTTTTTGTCTGTCTGTCTGTCTGTCTGTCTGTTTGTTTTGGCTAATCTCTGGAACGGCTGGACCGATTTGGACGGGACTTTCACTGGCAGATAGCTTATGTAATAAGGAGTAACTTAGGCTAAAAAAAAACCCAAAAAAAAAACTGATTTTTTTTATTAAGTAATTTCCACGCGGATGAAGTCGCGGGCACAGCTAGTATTAAATAAAATGAAAGAATGTGAGAGTTGATAACCGAACGATTTAAATAAGGAATCTGGACGCTATTGAGAAATCAATATGGGAATCATGATGATGATGATGAGTAGCTCATCAACTCGCCTTGATGACTCGTAGAAATAGCTCAGTTGGAAGAGCATTCCCCCTATAAGGGAAAGGTCGTGGGTTCAAGTCCCACTTCAGCGTTTCTTTTTCCCGATGTATTTTGAACGTAGTGGAAAACAAAAATCATATTTTTTATAATGACAGCGATGTGGTTTAGCGCCTGTCGAGTCTCATTTTCAGAAGGAGACAAAAAGTAAGAAGCCCATTTTAACCTTGGACTTTTAGGCTTAAAATTCCAAGGAATAATCAGACTTATGAATAATAATCAGTCTGATTAATAACCATAATAATATTAATAAAAATATCTGGGTTCGATCCCAGGTTTACCATGGCACACACCAATAACTTTTCGATGCTTTTCGAAGTTATGTGTGTATTTATCGCAGGTTTGTATGTGTCCGGTTAATGGCAATAGGCTCACCACCTATTACATTGGGACCTAAACATAAAACTGGCGAAATGTGGGTGCCTCTGCATACCCCTTCAGGGAATACAGGCGTGAGTTTATGTTTTATGTTTTTTTTTTATTAATATCCAATAATTCAGATTACATAATGCGTTGGAATTTCGTATATAACCTAATCATCATTTTCTCTAGGCGTACCTAAGCCAATTATGATGTGATCTATGAAAATTATCAGAAAAAAATCATCAAAGCCGCTATTAGACTGAATTGCGTTCCAAGTCCAACAAATGAACAAAGATAAAAGAAAATTGAAGACAAACAATTTTCTAGTGGCCCGAAAAAAGTCAAGTTCGTTATGATAAATTAGTTTCTGGGAATTGCTGGCTTAAATTAAAATGTCCATTTTATCTATACTACACAGTAGAATGAATCTCTGAAAATATTCATTAAACTCAGGCTAATATTAAAATGCTAAAAAGTCCTATTAGTCTAACTACAAGTAGGAATGTTTAGGGTTCCAACAACCCGTAACGACTGCTATAGATGTTCGTATGGCAACCGGGACCGACGGCTTAGCGTGCTTTCCGTGGCACGGATGTAATGTAAGCAAGCTATTTTAAAAGCGTCTCTATGTCGTAAAAATTTTACTACTTCTAGTGAATAACAAAACAAAGATATAATGACGATTAGCTACTATCTATACTTACAAAAAATTTGTAAAGCTAAAGAGTTTGTCTGTTTGGTTTTACAATTCGAACTCAGTAGTTTCGGAGATTAGGGCATCTCAGAAAGTACTGGTTCCAATTGAATATTTATTTTTTGTCGATAGGAAAAAATCACCGTGTAAGGCACAGATCCCAGGTTCTAGTCCCGCTTGAGCTGATATTTTTTCCTATATTAATCGATTATCCATTCAATTTATTCTTGTGTTGAAATTTATTTTTTTGCGTGATGATGATCATTGACGGATTATCGCGGACCAGTGTCCCCTCCCTTTGGTAATGTCATCAAATTAAAAAATGCCTTAAACAAAACCGTGGAGGGTTAACCCACCGGTCTGTAATTTAATAAACTCCATCAAAGTTCTCGATAAAATATAAATCGACGCTGTTTATTTGTAAACTATGTAGTTTTATAGTTTCTAACTTCAAAGTAAAACTCGACCTGTAACAACTCTGCCAATGCTAAAGTTTGCCCGATAAAATCCCGTCAAAACTGGTCCTCCAATTTCGAAGATTAACCGGAACATATGGATAGAAGCACATAGACAGAAGCACAGTCAGATAAACTGCGGCTCACTTTGTATGGAATCGAATGGGTGATATTGAAAATCGTAAAATGGCTACGTATTCATTCAAACTGCACTCAATTTCAATTACGGTCGGTTCACAGTTTTATATGGAAATGTGTAAAATGGTTCACAAATTTGTTCATACGCACGTTGTTGTACATGGCACATTTTTAACTGTATGGCGACGACGCCGTTGCCTTATACGCCCTGGCTGTCAACAAGCTTCCGCATTGCTCCATATAAGCGGTTCTTCTCCGTGAAAAATTACGATTAATTAACCGGCATTGTCAGTGTTGTATAAAGCACTGAGGAAGCTTGTTGACACTGTTGACAGTCACGGTGAACAAGGCGACGGCGACGAGCCGTTGTGGGGCTGTGTCTATGAACAAGCTTCCTAAAGGTATGATTCTGAAGCCGACCGCATACATCAACTGCAGACGCACGCAGCAGATACGGCATTATGGCTTCTCGATCCCCTTCATCCGTATCGAAGTTTAACATAAGAAAATAATGTATGTATCGCGGTTACTGCATGCGTCTGCAGTTGCGGTTTGCGAATTACTTCGGAATCATACCTTTATTTAATCCTACGAACTCTAATGTACGGAACTCAAGACGTAAATGTGTCGCATACTTGACAGAAAATGGTTTACGAGCTCACTTTGATGTTTGTTTGAGCATATAACGAAACATTTGGTTAATGTTACATTATAATTAAGTGCGTTCTTTGTCAACATACCTTGTAAATGGATGTGCGCAAATAGCTGTTGCCTTTATGATGGATAATGGCAACAATCTTGGATGTTTATATTAGCAAAGTATTATGAATAATATGAATTGACCGAGCGTAGCAAGCGTGCGAAGCGAACGAGAGTCTTCGTTTCGACAAGGATTTTGTTATTGTCCGTTTATGTCAGTATGTTTGTCAGTTCCGTCCTAGAGGGCGCATTACTCACCGAGTTTCACCAAACCTGGCACACATATTTTTTGATTTAAAACTACATTAACCGTCAGTTTATAAATCACTGAGGAAGCTTGTTGACACAGAGCTTTTTGATAGGAGGGAAAATGGAGGAGAAAAGTGGGAATTATGCTGTAAATACAAGGCATGGTAAAATGGAGAAAAGGATTATGTATTTTTCAAAGCAAAATCATAATAAAATAAATTCTAAGACCTAGTTTTCATAAAAATCTGTCAAACAATTTCGTAGGAGTTTCCAGTCGCTGTGAAACGAGAATTGTAGATTCTAGATTTTGCCCGCGGTACCGCCCGCATGGATGTCGGTTATCGTGACAAAACATGCCTATGTCCTTTCTCTAGATCTAATCTACCCCTATAACAAAGAACAATGACGTAGTTTTATTTGACTACAATTTGAGTGTCTTGAAATATCATTCATAGGAAACTCATTCTAGTAAAATACTTATCTACATTTCATGAAATTATCGTCTAAGTTAATAGTGGCCGAAGAAAAAAGGAAATTAATTAGGAGCTTAATTGATTTCTTAATTTCCTAATGTTACCATTTTGCACCTATTCTTACTAGTAGTAGAAAAACAGTGCAGTAAAGTGTAAATTTGATATCAATTATTGTTGGTTTTATAATTGTACCAACTGAATAAAAGAAGTACCTCCGTTAGTTAGTGATTAGTGATAATATTATTAAATGCAAGGTTTTCAAACTTACAGGGTTACTGTAATGAACAAAAAATATAGTAGCAATCGCACATGTGAATTGAATCTAAATCTCGTAAAGCCCTTTTAACAGATAAAAATATGACTATAACAACTCTAAACGGATCTATCATGACGTCATGACACAGACATTTGTGCTGTTTTGCCGTTTCGATCACCTTTACCGTTTTTTTTTCGAAGTTTATTATGACCCGGACTGCTTATGGACCCAGATCTTTCCTCTTTGTGAACCCTGCATGCATGGGACTCTAGATAAATTGAGCTCGTTAAGGACTCTGATACTGATACTTACTTAAGTGACTGTCCGATTCCGATCTAAGCACGTTCACATGCTTAAAAAGCGTCGGTAGCTTACTGGTTAAGGAGTCGGATTACGATCGAGAGGTCCCGGGTTCGAATCCTGGCCATTACACTAACGACGTGAACCCACTCCTAGCACAAGCAATTTAGCTTTGTTGGAGGGGTTACAACCTAAGTTACTAATATTCCCTATTAGTAACTTCGGTTGTAATATTCTTTAAAAAAAAACATGTACGTTTTCATGTACGCTACAGAATTGAAGCATGTAGTGAATATTGATCCTACTTAATACAGGGTGTCTCAAAAGAAAGTTTACATTTAAAAAAAATATTTAAAAAAAAGTTGAAAGTTTATTGTAAAAATATTTATTATATATTAAAATACAGTGTTTGGGAATTTATTTTTAAAAAATGACATCGTCTAAATGTAAACCGTTGCGTTCTAGGCATTCAGTTAATCGAACACTAAAATTGCCTATGATGGCTCGGCAGTTACTCTCCGTGATGGCTGCCATTTCGTGACGGATATTTTCTTTTCATTGTGCCAAGGAAGTCGGTTTGTTGGTGTAAACTTTAGATTGGACATATCCCTACAGGAAAAAGTCCATAGGTGTCAAATCGGGACTACGTGCAGGCCAACTTATGTCACCTCTCCTAGAGATTAATTTGCCAGGGATTTCACGAACTCGCAGCAGAGACCTGTTGGACGTTTGTGAACTGCCTAATCTTGCTGTAACCATGTTCTTTGGTTATAACCAATGCGCAATAATGACGATCTGTGCACGTTTAAGGCCACAGCACGCTTCTGCATTGAAAGGTTCGGATCGTCCCGAATAGACTGTGACACTGTCTACGTTTTCGACTGTTCTTAAAGATCTTGGACGCCCGGATTTTGGTTTACCCAATGTTGAGCTGGTTTCTTCAAACTTCTTGACCCATTATGCAATGATTCGAATGCTTGGTGCATCATTCAAGTGATGAATATATCGAATATTGCACAATTTTCTTCGCGCTCCAGTCACCGAATTACCATTTTCATAAAACTCGCGAACGCACAACGCACGGTCCGCTCCCGAGAAACACTCCATAGCAAATAAATTCCCAAGAACCAGGCTACCGATTGACACACCCCCCGCGCCCATCGAAATAATTGAGTTTACGCAATAACCTAAACAAATGTGAACTTTCTTTTGAGACACCTTGTATAACCGTAGAAAAACATTGGAAAAAATGAAAATGCTCAAGTGAGACTCGAACTCACGACCTTTCTCTTACAGGGGGACTGCTCTTCCAACTGAGCTATTGAGCCACACTTGAATCATTCCAAATTTTCCATCTCTTTATATCCGTCTATAAGGGCGACGGTGCAGCCATCTACCAACATTCTTACGAACTGTTGGAAACAATGAATGATTTTTCAACCATTTTTAAACATTGAATTTTGATGACTGCGCCCAAATATTTTAATGAATTTTTTATAGCATTTATTATGCTAACTTTTATGTTCGAAAAACATTGGAAAAAATTAAAATGCTCAAGTGAGACTCGAACTCACGACCTTTCCCTTACAGGGGGACTGCTCTTCCAACTGAGCTATTGAGCCACACTTGAATCATTCCAAATTTTCCATCTCTTTATATCCGTCTATAAGGGCGACGGTCGGAATGATTCAAGTGTAGCTCAATAGCTCAGTTGGAAGAGCAGTCCCCCTGTAAGGGAAAGGTCGTGAGTTCGAGTCTCACTTGAGCATTTTCATTTTTTCCAATGTTTTTCGAACTTAAAAGTTAGCAAAATAAATGCTATAAAAAATTCATTCAAATAACCGTAGAAATTTTGACGTGGCCACGTTAATAAGAGACAAAATAAAGCCATGCCATGCCACGTTAGCAAAAAACAATACCTTATGTAGGTATATTTTAATCCAAAATGATATTCCTGGCCGGGCAGGAATCTGTAGGATTTTGCTGCAATTGTTTGGTTGGTCATCGGACTATAGGCTGTCAAGCTCATTATGATGGTGTTGATCTGGTAGGTATTGTGGGGGACCAGATGTCAACATAATATTTCAGTAAGTACCGGCAAACTACCTAGATGCAATTATTGTCAGAGATCTCACACTGAAAATCTAGTACATACTAGAAATTGTATTTTTTTTTATTTCAAGAGACATCATTTGCTAGTTCTCAAATAAAAACATGTAAAGGAGGCTGCCGTTGTTCTCTCATCAAATTCGGTTGAGTAGATATTAAGCCGGACAGCGTACCTTACAGACAAACAGACAGAGTTACTTTTGCATTTATAATAATACTAGCTTTTGCCCGCGGCTTCGCCCACATAGCCTATGTCCTTTCTCAAGATCTAATCTACCCCTATACCAAATTTCATCAAAATCGGTTCAGTGGTTTAGGCGTGAAAGCGTAACATACAGACAGACAGACAGACAGACAGACAGACAGACAGACAGACAGACAGACAGACAGACAGACAGACAGACAGACAGACAGACAGACAGACAGACAGACAGACAGACAGAGTTACTTTCGCATTTATAATATTAAGTATGGAAGTAGGTATAAAGTAAAATATCATTACGAAGCTTTATGTTCACAAAACGTAGAACGTTTTACGAAGAATTATACTAATCTTACTTTAATCCTATTCGGTGCCATTCGACCTTACCTAATCTTATAATAACAAACACTCGCGTTTGTTTTATTGTAGCTGTTTGACTGTTTTATTAATATTGTGTTTTAGAAATACGGTTTTTATAATTCATGAACCAAATTATTATACCAAATTATTAAAGGTAGAAGGTTCAATGAGTTGCACTTAGTTTTTGTTTCCTAATCCTATAGGTACTTCTTTATAATGTCGATTATATCCCATACTAATATTATATTTTTAATTTATTGCATTACTGTCTTCCAAATTAACATTCAACTTAAAGGTAATTTCAAATCAGGGGGAAAATGCATCAATCTTTAATTTCATAGTCTTATCATACTAATGTATACTGTCGGCCTAAATTGTAAGCCTGCTATGTCCATTTTAGAGAACTTTACAAGAGGATGAAAAAACTAAATAACTCCTATAATTGTATACTAATTGAAATTGCCAAAATCCCGTTTTAATTTTAATGATGAAAATTCCTTGAAAAGCTTAAATAATATGGTAAAAATCTGAAAATACTATTTTCAGCATTGTCTAAATAACTACCCAATACTACGCTAGCACTATTATCTATTCTGTGCTAATACTACACTGATCAAGCATAATGATATTACAAGCATAGAATAGATAACTACTAGATAGGTACTAGAAGTGTCATATAAAACACAATGTAACTAAAAGTACTCAGATCTGGCTATCCAACCGAGATTCTACACCTATTATGGTAGAATATGTATATATAACCTGTAATAACACTGATAACTTAAAGACCTCGATGTACAGTAAGCTTCAGAGAAAAGGAACCCCCCTTAATAATGGTTTTATCCTCAAGGGGGGTTCCTTTTCTCTGAAGCTTACTGTACCATATTCTTTGAAGTAAATCATTCATTCATTCACTAAGGAATGAGTATCGTTCTGGAATACGGACCCTTCCATTTTATCCAAAACCGGAACTAGGACAAATGGTGTATTGTACTCGTTATTATTTGGTCCTACAAATATCTCGCATTCACATCTCTAATGAAATTTCTGACATTTTCGAGACTAAGCAAATGAACTTTATACGCAAAAGTGGAATCTATTGAGAATGTTCTTGACAGTGACAGTAATTGACGTGCGTCGTTAACGATTTTATACAATGAAAAAATGTAAAACTTATTACCTATCTACTAGCTTTTGACCGCGGTTCCGCCCGCGTGGATGTCGATTACCGCGACCAAAGATAGCCTATGTTCTTTCTCAACATCTAATCTACCTCTATACCAAATTTCATCAAAATCGGTTCAGTGGTTTAAGCATCCAAGCGTAACATACAGACAGATAGAGTTACTTTCGCATTTTTTAATATTAGTATGGATTATCTTAAAAAGACAGCCTCCGTGCAGATGTAGCGGTAGTGAACGCGGCCGCGAGTGAAGGAGTGAAAGAGGCGCGGGTTCGATCCCGAATTTGTATGCATGAATATGGGTATTTGGTCTGATCATGCCTCGGAGAGCACATTAAGCTGGTCAGTCCCGGTTGCCATACGAACTTCTATGGCAGTCGTTACGGGTAGTTAGAGCTCTCAAAAGTCCAACAACTGGCCTAGCTGCAATGCTACGACCCGCCTTTGGGTCAGATGCCAATCGCTTCACAGAAAATATCGTGAAGTTGTGATCGGCAGAGAAGAATTTGGGTCACCCCATCTATTACTATGCGACTAAGGGATAGGGCTGTTTAATATCAGATAGATATATTCCGTTCAGACTTAGCCTCAGTTATAGGCTCGAGTCAACAATTGTGCCCGGAAGATTATGGCAATAGGCTCACCCCCTATTCGTGGAACTGCTGCCTAACCCTCCGGGAATAAAGGCGTGATTATATGTATCTATATCTGAAAAACTAAAAAAAACATTACCTTCCTTTCTTCGGCAGTCGGGTAATAATAACACTTCAATGGGCGACAACACTGTGTGTTGTTCTGATATTTGCCACTTCAGCGGTATAAAAAAGAAAACTAAAACGCGTATATTTTTGGTAAACCGTATGAAATAATAAATAAATAAATATTTTACAGTATTCCACACAACGCTATCTAGACCCATGCTAAGCTTAATTGGCTTGTGTAATGGAATCTAATTTAATTACATAATATACATAGAAACACCCAGACCAATGCAGATAGCCACATTTCTCGCCGGAGCAGCGGTGTCTTTTGTACAAGACACAGATTCGCTCTTGTGTGGAATACTGTTCTCATCTCTGGGATGGCTCCGCGCAATACCTGTTAGATGCTCTTGACAGAATGCAGCGACGTGCAGTTCGTATCATAGGTTATCAACACCTTGGAACCTTTGCAGTTGCGTAGAGGCGTTGTATATTATTTATTGTATTTCAACTGATCCCACTCTCACCCTTCCTATCCAGAACAACACGTGCTGGTCTGCAGTGCCATCCACAGACGGTGGAATCCATACCATCTCGCACTAAACGGTTTGGGGGCTCTTTCCTCTGGCACACGATAAAGAGCTGGAATGCTCTACCCGCATACGTGTTTCTCTCCTCTTACAGTCCCGGAGTACTATTATCTATTCTGTGGTCCCGGGTTCTTCAAGCGGGGCGTGAAAAGGCATCTATCAAGGCCGTCAACTTAGGGACCACCATTTTAGGTCCAACGGCACAGAGGCTATGTTTGTATGAAATTTTATAAAATGATGAATAACAAAATTAATTAAATGAATGGTATTAGTAACTTAGTAACCGGGTAAGGTTGACTTAAGCATCATACGTTTTTAAATATATGAACAGATACCCTATGCGGTTTCTTGCCAATTTCAAATATTATATCTTAGAGAGTCCGAGATCAGATCCGTCGCGGAATGTCATATTCTCAAAAAACCGCCTTCGTAAAACAACAACGAAAAATATTTACCTAGCTTTCATAAAGCTTAACTCAATTCTTCAATCACTAATACAATAAAACGCCTATTGTGCTTAACCAGCTATAACAATACATTTCAATTTGAATATTTCGGTCTCAACTGTTGCCGACTTATCCGAAATAAAAGCCTTTGATCATGTTATACTTACTGAACACGCCTATCCAGATCAAATGGTAATATAAAATATCCTATCAGCCGCCAAGATTCGGAAAAATGCTGATACATTGTGCAAATGGCAAAAACATTCGCAACTTTTTCTTTCGATTCGATGTAATCGGATAAGAATCGGAACTCAACCAATTCAATTCAATCATATTTATCGTTAAATCCATTTTTCTACATCTTACCCTGGCAATAAGGTAGGTATTGCAAGAAAGCGCTTACGATCAATTGATCATATAACCCTACGCTCCTCCTCGGAGACACGGGAGAAAATATTCCCACTTCTCTTAAAAATCGGAGTACCGATCGGAGGACTGGGCAGAACCTATTTTATTCTCTTCGAAGTCCAACAGGTGATCTAACTACAGAACTGCGTTACCGGCAATAAGATGTGGTAGTAAAATAGCAGTCGGAAAATATCGCAATTTAGCCGCAAAAGTTTGACTGAAAAGCACTAAACTGCGATGAATTACCGAAAGACCTCAACTAAAAAGGCTCCAAGTATTATGTTAATCACAGCGAATTGAACTCAAGGAGCTGTTACTGAGTAATAGGTATTAATAAATTTATTATTTATTAGTAGGTATTAATAAACTAATAATAATCGAATAATATTAATTCTGGTTGAACTAATTTCATCCCACATTACCTGTAACTTTACAGACTATTATTTTGGCTCACAAAGAGAATTGGACCAATGTTCAGTCGAAATGATCGAATAATTTCATCTCCAAAACAATATTTAATGAAATACCGCTGACTATAGGCTTTTAGTTATACAACGTCTACTGAATAAACATGAAAACGTTTAGGATCCAAAGCTAGATGTAGGAGGCAATAATGATATGACTAGATGATGTCATAACTCATTCGCGTGATAATATAGCGTTTAGATATATCTCGAAGATTGAAAACTAATTTCGGTTTCTGATTTTGAATTAGGTGAAATAGAGAGGTCGATTTATACTTGACAAAGTCTACATTTAAGGGAATAAAACTCTATATAATCTCCAGAGTCATTTCTGTAAAATACTATGTATGTATGTAAAGTAAAGCCAACGAAGCGAGAGAAAAAAAGTAAACAAAGTTTCAGCGGGTCCAAACATTTATCACTTCAAGCGCATTCCAGAAAGGCATGAAATTGCTCATAAGATGGAGAATCTGACAGTTTAGAATCTCTGTTTCCTGTACTACGAAACACGTAATGATAGCTGTCGCTCGGTCATTGTTGCGTACGTGTGACATGTGCGTCAAGGACAGAGAAAATAATCGCTAGTTATCGCAACATAACTTACGGCCGTTCCCAATAACATACTTACAGTTAAAGATAGATCGCAACAGTCAAATTTGACGTATCGGCTGTTTAAATTCAAAACATGGTACCTAATTTTTTTGCGGGAAAGCGCATCGCGGTATAATTTTATTTTCCGAAATTGGTGTGAAATAGGAGTTACTATGTTTTGAATTTAAACTGCCGAGCACTTTATCCGTAGATGCGATCCATCTTTAACTGTCAGTATGTTATTGGGAACAGCCGTTTGTAATGGTCGCTGTGTTTACCTTTTTTGTCTCGTCTCGTTGGCTTTACTTTAGTTCGATACCAATCACTACCAATCAATTATTCTATCGCAATCCACTGCTGGATCAAAGCCTCTTCCAATGTTGGGAGGCTTTCCTACTGTTTCCACGATAGCAAGACGGGTTGGAATAGGGTTTTATGTCGAGTTTCCCTTCTCTCGCAGTGATATCATCTGCGTATCTTTCCGTTAGTCGCCTCGAACGACAACCCTCGGATGAGATGAGGTGGAGATACTTGTATTCTTTGTCCGTCACTACATGGAAACACACTATGATATAGTCAGTTATTGCCTGTATCAAGAATAAAAAATCATGTGAAGTAGGTATTGTTGACTCACTCAACAATTAGTAACTCGAGTGTTCACACAATACAGCTGCAGATTTTTTTTTTCAATCTATATATACTTTTACATATTACATCAAACAATCAATGTCGTAGTCCTCCACCAAGCGTACGACGGTACATTGCTTACGAGTTTGAGAAGAGAAAACAGGAGACAGATGAACGGCACCCACTCTTCCAACATGACATACCCAGCTCCCACCTTAAAAGCAGACGGAGCTTCCTTCGATGTACTGCTGCTGCTGAGATGGGCCAACCCGAGAGCGCTCGGTACCAGAGGTGGCTGACGGATAATACACCCCCTCCAGATAACAGACCGCAGAGAGACTACCACCCGGGCATGAAACAAAATGGGCCACCTGGAAACCCTTAAATCGGTTGAGGTCTCAGGTCCAATGGGGTAAAACCAGGTAAAATGGGGTTACCTGGACGCGCAAGGGTGGTGACTGCAACTGTGGTGCAGCTCTACAGTCGATGGACCACCTCTTGTCGTGCCCACTATGCCCCTACACCTGCACGATTGTCGACCTAAATGAAGGTTCGGAAAGTCTGGTCAAAGTCACCAAGTTTTGGGCTGGGCGCATCTAAATATTTAAATTGTTGCCACTGACACGAAGAAGAAGAAGACTGCTGGACATAGGTCTCTACAGAGCGTCGGTATCTTAATGGTTAAGGAATCGGCCTTACAATTGAAAGGTCCCGGGTTCGAATCCTGGCCATTACACTACCGACGTGAACAAACAAGTAATTTGGCTTAGCTGGAGCGGTTCTAGACTTTATTTCAATACGCCTAAAGTCCAAAATGAAATGAAAACAGTTTCATTACACTTTTTCAATTACCCTGCAAAAAGTAATTTAATTTTATTATTGAACCTGACCTATTTCACCTTACAGCATTCTTAAACCAGTCACCGGTCTGATATTTAGTACACACTTCTAGTTCGGACGATAATAGGGGAAAATTGGGTAACTACGAACACTTAAGGGAAAATTGAAATAAAACAGTGGAATTTGAGCACAGAGTTTCTTTATTGTTTAAATTATGAAGTTTACTTATGGGTCCACGAATTCGCTAATGAAAATATATACCTGCATTTTTGAGAAATTTTAACAATATTGAAAAAACCCTTAGTGTTCGCTTTTACCCGATATGAGTCGGGCAATTACGAACACCAAGAGGGGTAATGACGTACTAACAATAACTATAGTGATCACATAAATATTTCCTTTTTCTTTATACAAATATCTGTTTCTAACACATTAGAACCATTAGATTCGCGATTACCCTACCCTTTCGCGTATCCCCCACTATTCCCCTACAATTTAAACCAATAAAACAGTTTTATTTCACCAGTCGTTGTTCACCATTATAGTCAAGATAAATCCGATGCTGACTGTACCAAATATTATTATGACATTGGGACTGGCTTCAGTTAATATTGATTTAATGGCTCTAACTAGCATAACACTGTCTGCAAAATTGCAAATTGAATAATGTATCTCACTCTGAATAACATGAGTAGAAATGATGACGTTCCTACGATAAGCACTTATTTTTTGCGAATCTAACCTAGATTCACATGGAGTCTATTCTATCGTAAGTAAATATATAATTACTGGCTGTCGGTTTCGTGGTTTAGGCGTAAAAGTTACTTTTGCACTTAATATTAGAAAGGATAAGTACCTGCTGAAAATGTAAAGAAAACGGTGTCCTAACATAAATGTTTTTGTTGCAATTGAAATATTTTATTAGAAGTATTAGAAGGGCATTAGAAAATCTCTTCAGAGTAGGCAGCACCAGTGTAACCACTTTTCATTAGGTGGACCGTGTGCCTGTCTGCCTAAGTGATATAAAATTGTAGTACGTATATTATATGAAATGTTTTTTTTTAAGTAAAATGTTTGCGAAATGAAAGTTTGTCAAATGATTAGTTTTTCAAATGTTGTTTGTAAAATCATCATTTGTCATCAAAGTAGTAAACCAAAGAAAAAAACATACATCAAACCTAACCGCCTACTGCCTAATGCGCACGTAACTCGCATGACGTGACGTGTCTTTTTACCCGACTACGGCGAAGCCAAAAGGAGGGTTATGACTTTGACAGGCTATGTATGTATGTATGTTCATTTGTTCCCTCATAGCTCCTCAACTACTTATTAGAACTGGACAAATGAGGTATCGTTACAAGTGGCTTGGTCGTCCAATGGATAGGCTACATGACGTGTCACTCAATCTTGTGTGGCGCCCTGTAGCGCTCCTAAGGTAGGTACTGTATTAAAAATAAGTTTGAGATAAATATGCTGGTATTAAATGAAAGTGCCTATTGAGCACATTTGAAATATTTATAAATTAACAAACAAAATATTCTAGGGAAAAGTGATATACGACCACGGCTATCCTTGATATTTTCTTGTTTGTCACTTTTTAGAACGTGATTTTTCGGTAGTCGGGTTTTAGTTTTAAACTTTTTTTTTGCATTATTGCTAGGCAATAAAAATAATATGTTAGTCTAGGTCTAGACTGAAATAATAACTCTCTGATGTATCTAACTTTTAACCAACATTGTAGCATTTTAAGCAATATGCGTCATGTCATCATAATTCATAAATGACGCATAACTTGGCAATGTGGGTAACCTATATGACGTAGCGGTAGAGCGCTCGCCTGTTTCGTCAGAGGTCACGAGTTAGATTCTCATTCAATGCAAATAATTGTAAACTCGTATACTGCATGAATTCGCATAATTATTTACAAATATCTGGGTGTTAAAATCATCAAAATTTGTCTGCAGTCTAGAACCTATAATAGATATTACGGAATGGATATATATGGCGTTGTGTAATGTTATGTAGAATATGTATACCTATTCATATTTATATATACTAATTTATTTCTACCAATCGTACCTGGGGCAAAGATTGGCCATCGCTATCCAGCGGAGCACTGCCACCACCAGCGTGATAGACACATTTGCCCCGGGTATGGTGAGGGGCGGGCTATTAGATTAATTATAGTTTTAAGTGGACTGTATAATTTTGACTTTGTGATACTTATTTGATGAATATTTTTTTTTAATGAATTTTTTATAGCATTTATTATGCTAACTGTTAAGTTCGTAAAACATTGGAAAAAATGAAATGCTCAAGTGAGACTCGAACTCACGACCTTTCGCTTACAGGGCGACTGCTCTGCCAACTGAGCTATTGAGCACCACTTGAATCATTCCAAATTTTCCTTCTCTTTATATCCGTCTATAAGGGCGACGGTGCAGCCATCTACCAACATTCTTACGAACTGTTGGAAACAATGAATGATTTTTCAACCATTTTTAAACATTGAATTTTGATGACTGCGCCCAAATATTTGAATGATTTTTTTATAGCATTTATTATGCTAACTGTTAAGTTCGAAAAACATTGGAAAAAATGAAATGCTCAAGTGAGGCTCGAACTCACGACCTTTCGCTTACAGGGCGACTGCTCTGCCAACTGAGCTATTGAGCACCACTTGAATCATTGCACACACATGCTTCATATTGACTAAATACATTCCAATGAAGGATTGCCCCGTTCGAACAAGAAAGGTTCGAAAACTATTAAGTGAGTCCAAAAAATATGTTTTGAAAAACTACCACTTAACTTACTCATAATTAGAAAGGCGGTAAATTTTTATTATAACACCTTTATATTACCTGATGTTGAACGAAATAAAGTTGATTATTATTGATTATTATTATTTGTTTTTTATGTTATTAAAATAATACAATCCATACTCCATACTAATATTATAAATGCGAAAGTAACTCTGTCTGTCTGTCGGTCTGTCTGTCTGTCTGTCTGTATGTTACGCTTTCACGCCTAAACCACTGAACCGATTTTGATGAAATTTGGTATAGAGGTAGATTAGACCATGAGAAAGGACATAGGCTATGTTTTGTCGCGATAACCGACAGGCGGAGCGGGCGGAGCCGCGGGCAAAAGCTTGTACATAATAAAATAAGAAATATAATTCCTTTATCTTGAATTGAGAAAAATTACTTTGACTTTATAACCATAAATTACTATAAATTACAATAATCCCTAGCCCATTAAATTCTATTTCCCTAGCCTATTATGTCTACGAAAACTACCGAAGCCAATACTTCGGTCTTCCAAAGGCCCAGGACCCTATTTATTCCTGAGGACTTACGAAATAGAGAAATATAACAATAATTTTTATGTTAATGTAAAAATCATAAATCTATAATGTTTGGAAATCGATTATGTAATTTATGTCATTTAGTATATTTGAATTTGCGTTTCCAATATCATCAATATTATTAAAACAATGTGACATTTTCTGGTAATAAAAATTATCTTAAATAACCTTGAAGGAATAAAGATTACGTAAATAACATTGTACTTGTACTACGTAGTTTACAATTAATACTTATCGCGAATTGAAACACGATATTTCGAGCGAGATCAGCAAGTCAGGTTGGCCGAGTGGTCTAAGGCGCCAGATTTAAGCTCTGGTTCCCGAGAGGGAGCGTGGGTTCGAACCCCACACCTGACAAAGTCTGAGATCTCTTTTTGAAATTATCAGATTTTTGTTGTATACGTTTTTTGGTTATTTTTTTATAAATCAATTAATTTTAAGATTTTTTACAATTATTTCTGTACATGTAGGCACCTAATGTAGATATGATACTGATAATACTGACAAATACCATACCTCAATTGAATGTTTTTTAAGCATTAAGTATGCTAACTATTAATACTTCCTGGGCTTCCATTCTGCTAAAGTCCAACCACAGTGGTGCCACCGCTACTGCAAAAAACGGCATTAAATAATAGACTTTAAAGCGATGCAGTTGAAATTCAAAATTTAATGACTTTTTGCAGAGTACTAATTGAAAAAGTGTAATGAAACTGTTTTAATTTCATTTGTATTTAGCTTATTGGAAATAAAGTCTAAAATTTAATGTCATTTTTGCAGTGACTGCGGCATCACAGTGTTTTAGCTTTATTCTTCATAGGGATTTAGCTTTTTAGACTTGACCTTTAGGTATTTTGCTACGTAGTCAATTTGATTTTTGGGCAACATGATCAGGACTCGTTTATACGGCCTGTATTCGACCAATACCTCAATTTACCTTAATAATATCATAATTTTAAATTTATCTATGTTAATTTGAATTTGAATTTGAACCAAAATCAATAACTTCGGAAGTACATTTCACTCTTCTCCCGACGGCAACAATTCAAATCCGACTTCATCCGTGGCGTACCTTCTTCAAAACCGCGTGTCATTCCTTAAATTATATATGGGCGCAATTTATTAATTTTCATGTAATGTATTGGATTTGTAAAACACGGCATAGTTACGATCTTTTCTGGGATTTCGAACGAAACAAAATATGATACAAAATTTAGGTAGGTAGGTACATGAGATATGAATTTTATGAAAATTCCAAATTTTCCTTCAATTTTAAATTTGCAGAATTTGATTCTTAACATCAACACTATCGTATGGTGTAATAATACTAATAATAAAGAGATTTTTTTCCAAGATCAACGGTTTCAATTTAATTAGGGTAATTTTTTTAAATCTAATGTTGAGGTTTCATCAAAATCGGGCTCGTGACTGTTTTGGGCATTTTTCGTTATTCCTTAAACTTTCAGATTTGGACATAGAATCCCTGAAACGTAATACTGAGCGACTGAGTAGTAACGTGACGTCACACTCGTTCACGCGCTTGTTAGTGGGACTCATTATTTCTGCGAACTTTGAATGCCTTTGTATTTTTGAAAGAAACAAAAACAAGCGAACATGTGTGTAAATAAGTGTAGCTTCACTTTAACAATCTTTGAAATGATTTTACATACATACAATCCATATCCATACTAATATTATAAATACGAAAGTAACTCTGTTCGTCTGTCTGTCTGTCTGTATGTTACGCTTTCACGCCTCAACCACTGAACCGATTTTGATGAAATTTGGTATAGGGGTAGATTAGACCATGAGAAAGGACATAGGCTATGTTTGGTCGCGATAACCTACATTCACGCGGGCGGAGCCGCGGGCAAAAGCTAGTACATTATAATATACGGCTATAAATCCCTGAAGGGGTAGAGCAGAGGTGTCTTAACACCCACATTTCGCCACTTATTATTAGCGATCCCACGTAATAAGGGGTGAGCCTATTGCTCTCAAGCCGGTAGTCATGGGCTATTATTATGTTATTTTATGATTTTGCATAAGTAAGTAGTTATAACATTCCTAATTTTAACATTCTGTATGGAATATTATTGGGTCAATATGTACCTACAGCCAGCTTAATAGGGAACAATTTTAAACAAAGCCCTATGATTTGTCTAATGATTACGAAGTCGTATACGAAAAAAAACGAATTGACTGTCGATCCTGATAAAATCTTAGTATAAGTAGGTATAGCTCGCACTATATCAATCATCTTCTACTGCATCCCAATCTGGAGTAGCGCTGATAAAACGCACCTTATTAAACTAGAGAGAGCGCAGAGAGCGGTACTAAAAGTTATACATTCCAAACCATATAGATTCTCCACTCATGAACTATTTTCTATTGCGAAAGTTTTAACAGTTAGGCAACTTTTTATACATCGGGCGATTAGGCGCCTCCATCCGCGAATACCCCTACCAGATATCACCAAAAGAAGACCCTATAGAGGCTACCCTATACCCCTACACAGAACTAGTTTTTCTACTCGACAACTACCAATTTCCAGTAGTAAGGTTTATAATACTGTTAACAAACTTCTACCATTACAGCTTTTAAAAAAGTACGAACTAAAGAATAAGTTGATGAACTGGCTTCAGAATTTAGACTACGCCGACACGGAAAACCTTCTAGGTTAATGCTAAATACTTCTCCCAAAATTTTAATTCCTTGGTACATATCCCAATATAATCGACAACATATACACACACTGACTCACACACACACTTACACACACACGTACACACACACACAGACACACACATACACACACACACACACACATATACGCTCACACACACAAATATGCCCCAAACTTACATCTACTCATCATTCAATTATGAAAATATCAATCAGAAAATTGTCACCTTCTCATTTCTGTCTCATGTATTATTATTGTCACTTTAAATGTTAAATACTATTGAAATTGAAATGTAAACATAAAGTTCCCAGCAATCCACTGAATTCCAGAATACAGGTAAATACCTAGTCTGGAATTTCAGAGTATTCTAACATAATATAACCAGTTATAACGGCAAACCAGTTTGTGCTAAATGATGTACAGTTTTTTGTGAAATAAAGTTTTATTATTATTATTATTATTATATATCTTGGACTCAAATCGCGAGATATAAAAGGCACTGGATGGCGTAAGCGGATTGCTTTGTAATCCATATCTGTCTGTCTGTCTGTCTGTATGTTACACTTTCACGCCTAAACCACTGAACCGATTTTGATGAAATTTGGCATAGGGGTAGTTTAGACCATGAGAAAGGACATAGGCTTATGTTTTGTCGCGATAACCAACATCCACGCGGGCGGAGCCTCGGGCAAAAGCTAGTAATCCATACTTTGGGAATTTGAGCTCGGAAATATCTTCAAAATACATCGAAGAAACGTGAACTGCGCGTATGAAGCACATTTTGACCAAAATTAAGGTCCAAGATATAATATGGTTCGAGCTATACTTAGATGATATCGTGTAGACATATTTTATTCTTACTAACATTATTTATTTTCGTAAAGCAATTAAGGTCTTCGAATTCCAGAAATAAAAGTAAGTACCTTTTTTCTAGTATAATGGACAGGAAATTATATAGGTACAATTCCGGCCAAGAAAACTTTCATACGCCATCATAGTTTTCTTGGTATAATTGTACACTTCGTGCTCATAATATACTTGTAATAAAATATTATTTGATCAATATAGATATTGTTCTATTTTATAGTATAAATAAAAATTATGTATACATACATACATACAATCACGCTTTTAGCCCCGGAGGGTTAGGCAGAGGTGAATTAACACCCACTTTTCACTTGGATTCGGTCCCACGTAATAGGGGGTGAGCCTATTGCCATATCTCGGGCACTATTGTCGACTCGATCGAGTAGAATTTGATCCACCCCTCATCTCTTCACATGCTGTGTCGTACAAGGTGACTAAGGGCTGTTTAACACCAGATAAAAATATACATGCCATAGCCTCGGGTGCATGGCTTGAGTCAACAATAGTGCCCGGAAGGGGGCAATAGGCTCACCCCCTATTACATCCATCTTTATATAACCATCTCGAAAGAGATGGTCCTGGGTCTGCCGGGGTGCGAGAGATATGCTTTTGGCAATCTCACCTCCGGCAACCAAGGACCCAAGACGGCGTGCGTTTTAGTCGGTTCGAGTCCGAGGTGGCACCGGCTCCGTGGGGGTGGTATCCGTTGGGATTTATCGCACGATAAAAAAAAATCCCTATTACATGGGACCGAATCCAATGATTGGTGATATGAGGGTGTTAATTCACCTGCCTAAACCTCCGGGGACAAAAGCGTGATTGTATGTATGTATATGGCGTGATTGTATAATGTAACGACAGCCTCCGTGGCGTGGCGGCAGTGAACGCGACTGCCACGCAGGATTCGCGGGTTCGATTCCCGCTCAGTGCAAATTTTTGTATGCATGGCTATTTGCATTGGTCTGGATGTTTCTATGTATAATATGTATGTATTTACAAAAAAAAAAGTATATAAGTATGTTTATCCGCATTCTATATTCCATAACACAAGCTAGTTAAGCTATGCTTACCATGGGTCTAGCCTCCTAAGACCCCGCGTACAAAAAAAGAGACAAAATAAAATAGCTTTGTCAGACCTAACTTTGTAATAAAGTCTATAGTACTAAACGCCCACTGTACAATTTTTTGTACATATTCCTTTACCCCTTGTAGTTTTTTTTTAATCTGTGTGTGACGTATTTGCTGAATCAAAATTACTTTATTAGTCTATAATAGTCCATGGTATCAATGTCACTAATCAAAAAAAAGTGAACTGTCAAAACCAGCTGCGACGAAACTGGGAACATGCCGCAGCCTCGTGCTAACCGTAAGTTTAATCTGAAATTATTACTATAATCACTAGTTTTCCCACGTTACTGTTGATGTTATTATAAACTTAAAAGCTAGAATAGTATCCACAATTAATAATTTTCGTATTGGTATTAAATATAGCTGATTTACAAAGTCATCAATTATTTTGTACAATTTTTTGTACATTGGTTTGCAGTGTTTAACTTTCAAATTCTGTTTATAATTACATTTTTACTTTTAGATCTTACTGAAAATGACATTCTTCGGAATCTCAATGACTCGGAATATGAGTCAAATTCAGATGAAGAGCCTTTTCAAGATGATGGAACGGATGAGGAGTACATTCCTCATAATGAACGGGAGGAATCAACCAGTTCTTCGGGTTCTTCCTGTGAAAATGAAGTCCCGGTAGATGAAGATGTCAATGAGGTACCACATGATTCTCCTGTTACGTTTCCACGTACGCATGTACGTACGTTCAGTCAGCGTAGAAATTTTAGCACTCGCGGAAGAAGCGGTCGCGGAAGTAGAAGTCGAGGACGCGGTCGAGTTAGACGAGAAAATAATTCTGTTCCAGCTAATGAATCCCACGATCGTGAATGGAAGTCTAAAGAGTTTGGCCCTACGCCTCCACAACTTTCTGCTCCATCATACCTGCCAATAGATACTACTGATTATGATTCTTCACATTATTTTAGCCAGTACTTCGATGACGACCTCATTGCTTTGATTACTTACAAAACTAACCAAAATTATTTATTCCGAACAGGAAAAATCCTAAATTTAAATGAAAAGGAATGTAAAACATTTTTTGGTATCACAATGATTATGTCATGCATAAACTACCCTTATATTCGTATGTATTGGTAAAATAAATGGCGCGTTCCTTTAGTAGCAGACTGTATGCCACGCAATAGATATTTTGTTTTAAGGACCGCATTGAAGATCGTATTTGATCCCGATATAAGTCAAGAGCAACGAGAACTAGATAAACTGTGGAAGGTTAGACCTTTGATTGATAGAGTACTGCAAGGATGCCACAAGCAAATACGAGATCAACATATCTCCATTGATGAGATGATAATTCCATTTTCTGGCAGCTGTGGTATTAGACAGTACTGTCCAAACAAACCAAATCCGGTGGGGCTAAAAGCATTTGTGCTTGCTAACCCTAATGGCATGGTTTGTGATTTTATTGTCTATCAAGGTTCGACAACTTTTCCAGAAGAGTCTGCAGCTGGATTTGGCCTTGGTGAAAATGCTGTATTACACATGACGCGCACATTAGTGCCTGGGCACATCCTATATTTCGACCGTTACTTCACATCTCTTAAATTACTTCAAGAACTAAGCACCAGAGGCTTTCGATGCTCAGGTACCGTAATGAAAAACCGAATTCCTGCTGCTCTGAAAGAGGTTTTACCAGATGATAATGAAATGAAACGTAGTGGCAGAGGATCTACGTCTGTTTTTGTAAACAGTGATGACACAGTGGCTGTTACTAAATGGTGTGACAATAAGCCGGTTACTCTGATGTCGACAATATATGGCAGCGATCCGAAAGACCTGTGTCGTCGCTGGTGTAAAACTCAAAAAGCATACATTAACGTAGAAAGGCCACTGGTTGTCAAAATGTATAATAGTAAAATGGGAGGTGTCGACTTAGCAGACCGTATGTTGGCTGTGTGTCCATCCCGATCAAGAACAAAAAAGTGGACCATTCGCTTCATTTCCCATATGTTGGATTTATCAGCATCCAACGCTTGGATTCAATTCCGAAATGATAAGTTACAGCTAGGAATTCCACTTAAAAAAATCAAATCTTTGAGGCAATGGAAGATGGACTTGGCAGAAAATATTATTGAGGAAAATACTTACTGCGAAGATATATTAGACGAGGAGCATAATTTGGAGAACGAAGGTCGGAAAAGAGGTAGGCCAGCTGTGGTTCCCATACCTTCGAAAATTCGGAGGCAGCAAGGAGCTTTACACATGCCTGTCTTTGAAGGCACAGCAAATAGATGCCGTTTGCCTGGATGCACGAAGCGAACTACCGCCAAGTGCAGTACCTGCCTGATAGCTCTGTGCTTAACTTCGAGTCGTAATTGTTACAAAGCATTTCATGAGTAAGTAATTATACACTAGTATACACTTATGAAATGCTTTGTACCGATTCTATAGAAGTTCCTAAAAGATCTCAATGTTAAGATCGTGTTTTTTAGTTTGAGTTTTTTTGTTGTTATTGATGATCCAAATGCTTTGTAGCAATTACTATAGAAGTTCCTAAAAGGTCTCATTAATGTTAAGATCATATTTTTTAGTTATAAGAATTAAGAAGAAAGAAAGAAGAAGAAATAATTTATTTTTTTCTGGTCTAAATACTTTGTAACAATTACTATAATAAGAAAAATATTTTTGTTATTGATGGCATAAAGAGTCTGATTTTGTATAAGATGATTTCATATTGTATTTTCTGTTTTCTTTAAAATTGCTTTAATACATTTTAAAATGTAGAATATTTATTATTTTATTTTCTCTGCAACATTAATACCCAATGTTCAATATTTTGTACAAAAGATAGAATGACATGAGTTAACCAAAAATGTCCCTTACACATGTAGCATTAAAGTAAATATACCTCTTGAAGTCGCAATAGGCATAGCTTCGAATCTATAGAGTTTTATGTCTCTGGGTCTGACAGTAAAAAAAAAAATTGTGCATAATTTTGTACAGTGGGTTTTTACAACTACCTTGTTATATTAAGTCTGGGTCTTAGGAGGCTAGATAGCGTTGTGTGGAATGTTGTGAAAAAAAAATGTATATACAGTGGGTATTCAATAACCAGCCTTCAGAATAAAAATACATAAATAACCTTTTTATTATACTTCTTTACTTAACATTACAGCAATCATAGTATTTTCTGCGAAATTCTAGACACCATTATCAGCTTCCTCCTGGCACGAACCTGGCTTTGTCCGGGGCTTCTGGCTAGTCGCCTTCTTCCTCTACACTTCACACTTTCTGTGTTGGTTCCCTTTGGAGTAGAATAGGACCACCCCAGGTCTTCCTTTGGGTATCGTAAAGGCAACTAAGAGATATGGGTGTTCTCCATCCGACAGTAAACATACAGCCCAAGACAAGGGGCCCGCTAGACGACAATGAGCTCGCCCCCTATTACGTCGTGAGACCAAATATCATAATTGGCGAAACGTGGGTGCTAATACACCTCTGCCTAGCCCTTCGGGGTTTTACAGACGTGAGTATATGCATGTATCCTAAGTGTACTTCACACTATCTTCAACAAATATTTTGAACAAATGATTCATGGTATTGACCCGATTGATGGAAACAGGTTAACCTAGATTGAATACATTTATTTTGTCTTTTTAGTGCAATATATGAGGAAACTGAAATAACATAATATATTCTGCTAGCACTAGGACTATGTCACGAGATAGACAAAAGGGTTTTGATCAGAAATATTGAGATCCTTGTCTTACTCGTACATAGATAAATGGATGGCTCCTCTCTAGAGACGCGGGTTTCTTGCAAAATGTTTTACGTGTTGTGGTTGAAATGGATTTTGTTATTTCAAAGTAAAACGCACGTAAGGTATCAATTTCGATAAAATCCATTACGGGTCCAATTCAGTAATGCCACATTTTCAATACGCATGGTTTCATATATACTCACACCTGTAAATCCCCAAAGGGATAGGCAGAAGTGAACGTCCACGTTTCGCTAACTGTGATTTTCTGTTCCACGTAATGCTTAGGAGGCAAGCCTTTGCCACCCTCGCCTCCCTGCTCACAGCAATGGTCCGCTGTGCGGACGCGTGGGCGGCCGGCGTCTCCTTCAGCGAGCAGGTAATGGTCGTGAAGGAGGCGGCGGAACGGGAGAGGCGGCGCGAGCGAGAAAGACTCGCGGATCTCGCCGCCCGCGCGCGCAGGCAACTTGGGCGTCGGAGGGCACTGACTGACCTCCGTCCCCCATGAGCGCGGGCCTGGGGGTGTCGGGTGAAGCCGCCTGTCACCCCAGCAGAAGCAGGCCACGGCGACGGCGCGCTGAAAAGCGCCCCTCCCCATTCCGGGGGCAAGTCGGGGACACCGTTGTCCTCCCGGGGAGGGCTAGACCGTAAGGGATGGCCCTGGGTCAGCCGGGGTGCGAGGGATATGTCGATGACAACCTCACCTCCGGCCTAGCACCACGACCCACAGTCGGCGTGCGGTTTTAGTCGGTTCGAGTCCGACATAACCTCCCCTTCCGGCTCCGCCAGGGGGGTATCCGAGGGGATTTCCGCACGGAAAAAAAAAGCCTTTGCCATCTAGCGGGCACTTCGTCTTGGGCTGTATGTTTACTGTCGGATGTAGAACAGCCCTAATCTTTAGTCGCCTTTCACGACACCCACAGGAAAAGCTGGGGTAGTCCTATTCTACTCAACAAGGAATCAACGCGCTTGATTTCAATTTTAATAAATAATAATAATAATAAACATTCCACAACATTCTACACAACGCTATCTAGACCCATGGTAAGCATAGCTTAACTAGCTTGTGTAATTGAATCTAGAATGCGGATAAACATACATAAATACCTTTTTGTTCTAAAAAGGTATTTATATATATATTAGTAAAGGCAACTAAGAGATATGGCTGTTCTCCATCCGACAGTTAACATACAGCCCAAGACAAGGGGCCCGCTAGACGACAATGGGCTCGCCCCCTATTACGTCGTGAGACCAAAAATCATAATTGGCGAAACGTGGGTGCTAATACACCCCTGCCTACCCCATCGGGGATTTACAGATGCGAGTATATGCATGTATCTAAGTGTACTTCACACTATCTTCAACAAATATTTTGAACAAATGATTCATGCTATTGACCCGATTGATGGAAACAGGTTAACCTAGATTGAATACATTTATTTTGTCTTCTTAGTGCAATTTATGAGGAAACTGAAATCTAATATATAAAATTCTCGTGTCACAGTTTTTGTTGCCATACTCCTCCGAAACGGCTTGACCGATTTTGATGAAATTTTGTGAGCATATTGAGTAGGTCAACATCTATTTTTCTTCCCCCTAAATGTTAGGGGTAGTCCACCGTTAATTTTTTATTTTTTATTTTTTAGACAATTTTTAATTTCTATTTTTTTATGATACAACATACAAAAATACATACAATCCTCAATTTTCACCCTTCTACGATCGATTAATAGGCATTTTAGTAATTTAATCATTTTTTCTTTCCGGTAGAAAAATGATCAATCGTCATTTAATTATTATCTATTTTTCATCCCCCTAAATGGTGCAGCGGGAACGGGATCTGACGCCACGAGGGCAGCAAAAAATACGAAGTTCGCCGGGACAGCTAGTAACATAATATATTCTGCTAGCACTAGGACTATGTCACAAGATAGATAAAAGGGTTTTGATCAGAAATATTGAGATCCTTGTCTTACTCGTACATAGATAAATGGATGGCTCCTCTCTAGAGACGGGGGTTTTCTTGCAAAATGTTGTACGTGTTGTGGTTGAAATGAATTTTGTTATTTCAAAGTAAAACGCACGTAAGATATCAATTTCGATAAAATCCATTACGGGTCCAATTCAGTAATGCCACATTTTCAATACGCATGGTTTCATATATACTCACACCTGTCAATCCCCGAAGGGGTATGCAGACGTATATCATCCACGTTCTCTTTCTCTCTGGATTACAGACAAGCACTCGGCCCACCTGATGGGAAGTGGTTACCGTGGCCTATGGTATGCAACACCAGAGGCATTACACTCGTGCTGCCGATCCGGAAGAAATCTTCTTGAAGAACCCCATAATATTGTAGTCGCTTGGGAAAACTACATCGCATCAACACACATCTCTCATCTATCTTTGTGTTAAATTTCATCTGATTTAAGTAAGTATATAGTGTTTTTGCGTTTGAGAGTTAAAAACGTCCATCTAATTATATCATCCTTCGGTCTGTGCATACTTTCATATTTTAATACTTTTTACGTGTGACATCAAAGGTTCGTGATATTGTGGCTTTGTTTAACCGAATCATCAAGAATACCCAAGATTTTTAGATAATGAGTTTAAATAAGATTCTTGTTTATATTCAATGACAGCCTCTGTGGCGTGGCGGCAGTGAACGCGACTGCTACACAGGAGGCTCGGGTTCGATCCCCGCTCAGTGCAAATATTTGTATGCATGAATATGGCTATTTGTATTGGTCTGGGCGTTTCTATATATAATATGTATGTATTTACAAAAAAAGGTATTTATGTATGTTTATCCGCATTCTAGATTCAATTACACAAGCTAGTTAAGCTATGCTTACCATGGGTCTAGATAGCGTTGCTGTGTAGAATGTTATGGAATATTTATTATTATTTATTCAAATTGAAATCAAGCGCGTTGAGTAGAAGTAGAGTAGAATAGGACTTACCACAGCTTTTCCTGTGAGTGTCGTGAAAGGCGACTAAAGATTAGGGCTGTTCTACATCCGACAGTAAACATACAGCCAAGACGAAGTGCCCGCTAGATGGCAAAGGCTTGCCCCCTAAGCATTACGTGGGACAGAAAATCACAGTTAGCGAAACGTGGATGATATACGTCTGCATACCCCTTCGGGGATTGACAGGTGTGAGTATATATGAAACCATGCGTATTGAAAATGTGGCATTACTGAATTGGACCCGTAATGGATTTTATCGAAATTGATATCTTACGTGCGTTTTACTTTGAAATAACAAAATTCATTTCAACCACAACACGTACAACATTTTGCAAGAAAACCCCCGTCTCTAGAGAGGAGCCATCCATTTATCTATGTACGAGTAAGACAAGGATCTCAATATTTCTGATCAAAACCCTTTTATCTATCTTGTGACATAGTCCTAGTGCTAGCAGAATATATTATGTTACTAGCTGTCCCGGCGAACTTCGTATTTTTTGCTGCCCTCGTGGCGTCAGATCCCGTTCCCGCTGCACCATTTAGGGGGATGAAAAATAGATAATAATTAAATGACGATTGATCATTTTTCTACCGGAAAGAAAAAATGATTAAATTACTAAAATGCCTATTAATCGATCGTAGAAGGGTGAAAATTGAGGATTGTATGTATTTTTGTATGTTGTATCATAAAAAAATAGAAATTAAAAATTGTCTAAAAAATAAAAAATAAAAAATTAACGGTGGACTACCCCTAACATTTAGGGGGAAGAAAAATAGATGTTGACCTACTCAATATGCTCACAAAATTTCATCAAAATCGGTCAAGCCGTTTCGGAGGAGTATGGCAACAAAAACTGTGACACGAGAATTTTATATATTAGATTTCAGTTTCCTCATAAATTGCACTAAGAAGACAAAATAAATGTATTCAATCTAGGTTAACCTGTTTCCATCAATCGGGTCAATAGCATGAATCATTTGTTCAAAATATTTGTTGAAGATAGTGTGAAGTACACTTAGATACATGCATATACTCGCATCTGTAAATCCCCGATGGGGTAGGCAGGGGTGTATTAGCACCCACGTTTCGCCAATTATGATTTTTGGTCTCACGACGTAATAGGGGGCGAGCCCATTGTCGTCTAGCGGGCCCCTTGTCTTGGGCTGTATGTTAACTGTCGGATGGAGAACAGCCATATCTCTTAGTTGCCTTTACTAATATATATATAAATACCTTTTTAGAACAAAAAGGTATTTATGTATGTTTATCCGCATTCTAGATTCAATTACACAAGCTAGTTAAGCTATGCTTACCATGGGTCTAGATAGCGTTGTGTAGAATGTTGTGGAATGTTTATTATTATTATTATTTATTAAAATTGAAATCAAGCGCGTTGATTCCTTGTTGAGTAGAATAGGACTACCCCAGCTTTTCCTGTGGGTGTCGTGAAAGGCGACTAAAGATTAGGGCTGTTCTACATCCGACAGTAAACATACAGCCCAAGACGAAGTGCCCGCTAGATGGCAAAGGCTTTTTTTTTCCGTGCGGAAATCCCCTCGGATACCCCCCTGGCGGAGCCGGAAGGGGAGGTTATGTCGGACTCGAACCGACTAAAACCGCACGCCGACTGTGGGTCGTGGTGCTAGGCCGGAGGTGAGGTTGTCATCGACATATCCCTCGCACCCCGGCTGACCCAGGGCCATCCCTTACGGTCTAGCCCTCCCCGGGAGGACAACGGTGTCCCCGACTTGCCCCCGGAATGGGGAGGGGCGCTTTTCAGCGCGCCGTCGCCGTGGCCTGCTTCTGCTGGGGTGACAGGCGGCTTCACCCGACACCCCCAGGCCCGCGCTCATGGGGGACGGAGGTCAGTCAGTGCCCTCCGACGCCCAAGTTGCCTGCGCGCGCGGGCGGCGAGATCCGCGAGTCTTTCTCGCTCGCGCCGCCTCTCCCGTTCCGCCGCCTCCTTCACGACCATTACCTGCTCGCTGAAGGAGACGCCGGCCGCCCACGCGTCCGCACAGCGGACCATTGCTGTGAGCAGGGAGGCGAGGGTGGCAAAGGCTTGCCTCCTAAGCATTACGTGGAACAGAAAATCACAGTTAGCGAAACGTGGACGTTCACTTCTGCCTATCCCTTTGGGGATTTACAGGTGTGAGTATATATGAAACCATGCGTATTGAAAATGTGGCATTACTGAATTGGACCCGTAATGGATTTTATCGAAATTGATACCTTACGTGCGTTTTACTTTGAAATAACAAAATCCATTTCAACCACAACACGTAAAACATTTTGCAAGAAACCCGCGTCTCTAGAGAGGAGCCATCCATTTATCTATGTACGAGTAAGACAAGGATCTCAATATTTCTGATCAAAACCCTTTTGTCTATCTCGTGACATAGTCCTAGTGCTAGCAGAATATATTATGTTATTTCAGTTTCCTCATATATTGCACTAAAAAGACAAAATAAATGTATTCAATCTAGGTTAACCTGTTTCCATCAATCGGGTCAATACCATGAATCATTTGTTCAAAATATTTGTTGAAGATAGTGTGAAGTACACTTAGGATACATGCATATACTCACGTCTGTAAAACCCCGAAGGGCTAGGCAGAGGTGTATTAGCACCCACGTTTCGCCAATTATGATATTTGGTCTCACGACGTAATAGGGGGCGAGCTCATTGTCGTCTAGCGGGCCCCTTGTCTTGGGCTGTATGTTTACTGTCTGATGGAGAACACCCATATCTCTTAGTTGCCTTTACGATACCCAAAGGAAGACCTGGGGTGGTCCTATTCTACTCCAAAGGGAACCAACACAGAAAGTGTGAAGTGTAGAGGAAGAAGGCGACTAGCCAGAAGCCCCGGACAAAGCCAGGTTCGTGCCAGGAGGAAGCTGATAATGGTGTCTAGAATTTCGCAGAAAACACTATGATTGCTGTAATGTTAAGTAAAGAAGTATAATAAAAAGGTTATTTATGTATTTTTATTCTGAAGGCTGGTTATTGAATACCCACTGTATATACATTTTTTTTTCACAACATTCCACACAACGCTATCTAGACCCATGGTAAGCATAGCTTAACTAGCTTGTGTTATGGAATATAGAATGCGGATAAACATACTTATATACTTTTTTTTTTGTAAATACATACATATTCAATAAAATACAAATTCGTCAATTTTGTTTGGTATTTGTATTTTAACTTTACGGTAGTAACACGGGTAATTTCTTTATACTGTTCTAACAACTTTCAACTTTAGTAGTAAGAACAGTAACTCAAATACCTGTGTTACTACTGGTAGTAAGATTGGTAGTAACACGGGCAATAAAGGGCCTCATCGCCGCCGTCGACCATAGACAGAACTACGGCCGGCAGCGAGAGGTCCGTCTAAGTCCACGTTAATAAAATTGTCCAACTAAAGCAGATAAGTATTATTTGCTATTTTAAGTTAAGATAATTATTTGAAGACATGTTTTTATAACATCAAAGAAATTTTATTAATGATAACTAAGTAATAAGAGTTTCTGTAGAAATCGGTAAACTGGGTATTAAGATTAAAAAATCACATGAAATATAATGAGGCTCCTTGTTAAACATATAATTTTCAGCGAAGTAGTACTTAGCAGTAGTAAAATGAAATAACGTAAAGTAAAAATAGAAAAAAGAAACGAAATGTTAAAACCATTTATAAAAAAATGCGCGCAATGTATATGAAGAGGGTGAGATTTAGCATAGAGATAGTATATTGTATATGGAGGAGAAATGCAGAATGTTCCCAGAAATCCACTGAATTCCAGAATACAGGTTAATATCTAATCTGGAATTTCAGAGTATTATAACCTAATATAACCAGTAAATAAGCGCAAACCAGTTTGTGCTAAATGATGTACTTATCAGTTTTTGTGAAATAATTTTTTTATTTATTAAAAAAAAAACATTTTTTTTTTGTAAATCTAAACAGGGTGCAGGAATTTCATGCCCCCTAGAGGGGAAATACGATAGAGAAGTTCACTCAAAGGAAATATTCCTTTACTTATAAAAAGAAGTAAAACTGCATTCACAGCTCTTATATTATACGAAATGAAATGCTTGAAAAAATTAATGCCAACAGAGACGGCACTTTTACTCAAGGAGTCATTGGTTACCTTATCAACAATAAAGTTATCTTTGAAGCCAAATAATATGTACATTTTTTTATCTAGGACACGTCAATTCGACTTCATCTCGTCTGATGTTAAGCTAAAGGCAAAGTCTCGGAGAGAGGGTCACCATCGCAAACATGTGCCATGTTAACAGAGGTTGCACTCAGCTTGACGGCCCCATTAGATGCCTTTTCACGCCCCGCTTGAAGGACCCGGGACTGTAGGAAGAAGGAAACACGTGAGCTGGCAGGGAGTTCCAGGTCTTAGTCATGCGGCTTCTATATATTTATTTAATTAATTAATACGTTTTAATTTATTTAATACGTGAAGCGATACTTGATCATTAGAATGTTTAATCCTATACCTAAGTATATATGGGTGGAAATTTTCGACCGCAACTAGAGGGAAAGTACTCAAAAGACTGGGGATAGCAAATTTAACTCAAAGGAAAATTTCGCTTTCCTTTAAAAGGAAATAAACCTGCATTCAGATATTTTCGAAAACTTGCTTGCCACACCCAGTAATCAAACCGGTTTAAATCCAAAAAATAACATCTTGTATTCATAACTGTTCTGCTGTACCCTCGTCACATACCTATAAAGAGAAGGGAAATTTGAAGTGATTCAGGTGTGGCTCAATAGCTCAGTTGGAAGGGCATTCCTCCTGTAAGGGAAAGGTCGTGAGTTCTAGTCCCACTTGAGCGCTTCTCTTACCCAATATATTTCGATACCTATTAATGTTAGTCCTGTGACCTACAGGAACCTATTAGCAGCCAAGTTTTTGTTTGTCAAACTATATAATCGAACGCCGCCAAATTTCATTATTATTAAGTATATCAATATATAAAACTGATGAAATATAAAAGAAAAACCAATTCAGTGTTGGCCAGCTAACTTTTTATCAGCTTTTCATGTTATTACGAAACACGTCAACGATCCTTCATTCATCGTATAAAAAAAGGTTCTCAGAAAGTTAGTTTGAGCAAGAAAACAAACTATTATCACGTATCAGGGTGATTGATATGGACTTATAACAGTAACGTTAAGAACTCACGGAGCGTGGAAGTACCTATTAGCCTTTGTATTTTAGAGGATATCAGATGTTACTTTTCTTTCATTCTGATTCTATGTTCATTATACGGCTTAGCGTTGGAGCACACCGAACTGCAGTTTGCTCGAGCACTTTTTAAGTATTAGTTAAATGTCAACCTTATGTATTTATCATATATTGCAAAAAATAATATACGTCTAGAATACATACTAGTCTATGTGCATCTAGACGTATATTCAATTTTGCAATGTATGATAAATACATAAGGTTGATATTTAACTAACACTTAAAAAGTGCGCGAACAAACTGCGTTTCGGTGGGCGCCAATGCCTAAACGGAATGAAATAGAAAAAAAACATTCTTTGCTTTTTTATTATGTTATCGAATGAATTCGTGTCACTTGAAATTACTCGTAGTTTAATTTATGGTAGACCGCCGAACCCGATTGAATGTTCATTCAGGGTTCAGTCAGAATATTTATCGTTCATTCGGATAGTCAAAGAAACCAGCATGCCAATATCCAAGATTGTTGGATGGTTTCATTAGCTACTATTTGAATGAATTTTTTATAGCATTTATTATGCTAACTTTTAAGTTCGAAAAACATTGGAAAAAATGAAATGCTCAAGTGAGACTCGAACTCACGACCTTTCCCTTACAGGGGGATAGCTTCTATTTCCTTATATGTTCAGTTCAGATAAGACTGAAAAATGCAAAAAGAAAAAAACACTATATTACCTATACTATGATTGATGGCACTTGATGGAATTAATAGTTACACATAATATTGAGAACACTTGTACTTTTTCCACAGTATTTACTAGCTTTTGCCCGCGGCTCCGCCCGCGTGGATGTCGGTTATCGCGACTAAACATATTCTATGTCCTTCCTCAAGGTCTAATCTACCCCTATTCCAAATTTCATCAAAATCGGTGAAAGCGTAACATACAGAGAGACAGACAGACAGACAGAGTTACTTTCGCATTTATAATATTAGTATGGATAATATAACCTAACCGGTTTCGCCTTACGGCATTCTCACAGGGTTAGCCTTAGCTAAACCTTTGACAATGCCTTAACAAGTAGTGTTCTCAATATGTGTACCCAACGAAATTACCCAAAAAAAATTACCTGTATCTTTTTACTTTTACGATCATTGATATAATATTATATTGTTATAGGAAGAAGTAGTACGGATATTCTATTTCCAAAACTCTTATTTACCTCTCTCTTCAACTTCTACTCATCTTGTGAACAATAAGAACGACAAATTATTCAGAGGAACAATAAAGTTAAATTTAGCAGCCTCTTTTCTCAGCTTTTCAACAATCCCGAATTAATTTAAAACCGCAATTGAAATTTAAACGGAATCTTGAAGCGGAAAAACATGATTTAAATTATTCGAATGCTTTGTTTCGTTTGAGTTGCTGCCCACAGATAAGATAGGCTGTTGTCGATCCACAGATAGTCGTTTAAATATTATGCTATAGTCAATGATATTTAATAAACTACAGTCCAGTTCACACTCTAAAACAAAAAATGATGACCAAATGGTCACCATTTCTTCCACCAATCAAAGATGCTACAGTGCGCTACGAAAAAACGTCTTTAATAAATTAATTAGGAACAATAATCAGGAAAAAAATAATAATAATATCATTCATAATAAATTAATTACATTGATGTATAATTATTAAGAAGCCATTAATTTTTATATGTAGTGTTTGCGCCATTTTGATATCGGCCACTTTTTGCAGAGTAATTGAAAAGTGTAACGAAACTGTTTTCATTTAATTTTGGACTATATGCGTATAGAAATAAAGTCTGAAATTCAATGTCATTTTTTGCAGTGACTGCGGCATCACAATGGTTTAGCTTTATTAGAATTGAGGGCCTGAAGGAAAGTGGTTATCTTGGCCTATATAGTAACTATGAATGTGTGCAACACCCTCTAGGAACCTACTTCTTCTCCCCTTCTTGGTTTTTCAAGAAGGGGCTCCTCATGATTACTTACTAAGTAAGACAGTGTTCAAATGCACCACACTCTGCATGCACCGCCTAAAGGGGGAGGCTTACGGCACAGGAATATAGAAATCTGATGAGGCCGTGAAGCAGAGTGCCACCATTGTTAACATGGTACATGCTTATAATGGTTACCCTTTTTACGAGATTTGGCCTTTAGCTAGCGAGGTGAAGTCAAATTGATGTGTTCTTTCATAAAAAGAAATCATAAATCTATATATACAAATATCAATTACTGTTCGTTAGTCTCGCTAAAACTCGAGAACAACTGAACGGATTTATCTTATGTTAGTCTTGAAATATTCGTGAATGTCTAGGCAATGTTTAAAAGGTGAGAAAAATTCGAATAATTGCCCGGAACCGACATCAACGCGGGCGGAGCCGCGGGCAAAAGCTAGTATTATATAATATACTAGATGGCTCGGCGAACTTCGTACCGCCTATTTATTCCGCGCACGTGGCGTCAGATCCCGGTACTGCTGCACCCTCTACTATATTAAGCATGTATTATAATATAAACCATCCTCTTAAACTAATCTATTTATTAAAAGAAACTGCACCAAAATCCATAGCGTAGTTTTGAAGATATAGGTAGGTAAGTATATATAGGGACGGACAGTCGTGGAAAGCGACTTTGCTTTATACTACGTAGTGATAATGATGATATACATACATACATACATATATAAACTCACGCCTGTATTCCCCGAAGGGGTAGGCAGAGGCATTTCGCCAGTTTATGTTTAGGTCCCAATGTAATAGGTGGCGAGCCTATTGCCATTAACCGGGCACTTATAAACCTGCGACAAATACACACATAACTTCGAAAAGCATCGAAAAGTCAATGGTGTGTGCCATGGTAAACCTGGGATCGAACCCGAGATCTCGTCTCAGCAGTCCATTACCCATACCACTAGGCTACTGCAGATTTTTGATGATTGATGATCGATTTTGTTGAGACGATGAAGACGATGAAGATTTTGATGAGAGAATGATGATATTTATTTGTAAATTATGATATTTTATATAGTAATACCCAAACCTACGGGTATAGTGATAAAATAATAAAAACACCTCTTCTTTTCCCTACAAATCATGTGAATATATGTAGAAACCAAAAGGCCATATATTTTATACTAAATTCTTAAGGGATTCTAAGTTCTTCGGGGAAATACAGTACAGTGTTGAGTAAATAAAACAAATATATTGCAACTCGTATACAGCCGTTTTTAGAGATCTGTAGTCAGCAGGCAGGTAATTCACAGAACTATATTAGGACTTAGGTAATAAATATTACCGGGGAAAGGCACTGCTGGATATAGGTATATCTTTCCCAACGTTGGGAGATTTTATCCCACTGTTTCAACTTCCTGAAAAAAAAAGTGCAGATAGTTATACTATGCCTGAAGCTTTGTCCGTGTGGACTTCTATGAGTTGTCTGTTATCAAAGAATCAATTTCATTTATTCAGTTTAGGCTAGGCACATAAAGAGCACATTTATTATTATTTTTTTATAGCATTTATTATGCTAACTTTTAAGTTCGAAAAATATTGGAAAAAATGAAATGCTCAAGTGAGACTCGAACTCACGACCTTTTCCTTACAGGGGGACTGCTCTTCCAACTGAGCTATTGAGCCACACTTGAATCATTCAGAATTGGTAGATGGCTGCACCGTCGCCCTTATAGACGGATATAAAAGAGAAGGAAAATTTAGAGTGATTCAAGTGTGGCTCAATAGCTCAGTTGGAAGAGCAGTCCCCCTGTAAGGGAAAGGTCGTGAGTCGAACTCACTTGAGCATTTCATTTTTTCCAATGTTTTTCGAACTTAAAAGTTAGCATAATAAATGCTATAAAAAATTCATTCAAAGAATAAATAACGTAAATCATTTGAAAATGATTCTTTCGCTGGTTCTACTGAGAAGATAATGCATCTTAAGGTATTCGTCTACTTTATAATAACCTTTTTTCATTAAGCAATTTTTCACTACAAACTTATTTAGTGGCATGTCAATCAGATCCTGAGAAGTTTGATTGAACAATTTTATCCAGTTGCCTTCAAACAAATTACCAACTATATGAAGTGAAGAGTTTTGGCTTTTCCTTGCATATACATAGCTATAGGGATTATTATATTTATTACTTAAAAATATATGTATGTTCATTTTATAGATATTACCAACTGATACTTTATTTATTTATTTACCATGTTGGTTCCCAGTGGAGTAAGGCCACCCATCTCGGGGACACCGTTGTTCGGGGGAGGGGGGACTAGACCGTAAGGGATGGCCCTGGGTCAGCCGGGGTGCGAGGGATATGTCGATGACTCACCTCCGGCCTAGCACCACGACCCACAGTCGGCGTGCGGTTTTAGTTGGTTCGAGTCCGACATAACCTCCTCTTCCGGCTCCGGCAGGGGGGTATCAGAGGGGATTTCCGCACGAAAAAAAAGACCACCCATCTCTTTCTGTAGGTGTCGTAAAAGGTGACTAAGGGATAGGATGGAGAACAATCCTATCCCTTAGTCACCTTTTACATCCGACAGTAAACATACAGCCCATGAGTAAGTACGCACTAGAAGGCAATAGACTCCCCCCCCCCCCCCCTATTACGTATATGGGTAAGTCGGTCTTTCCATAAAAAGTTTGACAATCATTGAAAACCACAATGACTGCCTCAATTTCAAACAAAATTCTAAAAGTAAAGCATCCTGTTCACCTGAAATTCACCCTCATCTAAAGGGTAGATGGAAAACACGCATCAAAGTCGATTTTATAAATCACTTCCTCTTAGAGATCGATTTGTGAAATGGACAAGGTCGGGTTCCAATTTAGGATTCCTTTTTGATCAGAACAAATGTGCTGCTAGCACAATGTTCTATTGTTGAATTCTTAAGGTTTGATGGCAATGGATTTCTTCTTGGGTATGTTTATATTTATCTTTTAATGATACCCACATATTCCCGAAGAAGTGTTGCTTGAAAAGGCCAAGCTACTTTTTTTTTAAAGGAATTAGATAATAATTGAAATTACGAAAGTACCCGCCAACTCCTCCAGCAAACGCTAAATTGATAGTCTTAAGAGTAGGTTCACGTCGGTAGTGAAATTCCAGGATTTGAACCCGCAACCTCCCGATCTTAAGGCTGACTCCAAGCTACTAATGCTTTAGTGGTGTCATTGTGGTTCCTCATCCATGTGGTGATGGAAAAAGAATGTAAGTTTCACTACCCCATCTTATCCGGAGGAGGAAAAGAGAGAAGAAGGAAAACTGGAAATAAAATCCTGTACCTATCCGTCTGACCAGCGTAAAACAGTATTCCAGAGCTTACCAATATTGGGAGAGGTCCACGTCCAGCAAAGTTCTGTGATACTGATTGTAAGTGATTCACTCGTTCAATAGGGGAACATGTACTATCCATAACGAATGCTACAGATGTTTAAATGGCAACTGGGATCTATATGTTAACATGCTTCTCGGCACGAAGAGGTCTCATTGTGTTAATAGTCATAGTCATAGTAGTCATAGTCATTGATTTTTCAATATTGAACAATAAAATTGTTTCTTATTGACGTCAATTTTAATTCTACTTAATCTAAGTTTACCAGCGCTTCCAAGGCGCTGGTGGCGAAGAAACGGCGCAACAAACTCCACTTCGGCATTTTTTAGTCGTCCATTTAAAGCTAAATGTGGACGACTGTACATTTCGCGTCTGGATAAACAATACATCACAACAAGTATATATATAAAACACTTTAAAATTAAGAATCAAACCAAGGTTACATAATGTAACAAATAATTCACGTAATTAATACAGTACCATGCTGTAATTATAGCATTTTACGAGGGGCCTGCACCATTCTCACTCTATAACAATCACCATCCAAAGACTGACCTGACTAATATTGCTTAACCTAGCCACAAACCCCTCACACGACATGTGTGACATGACAATAATTCGACTTTGAGGCTCTTGAAGTCATCACAAATTAAAAGGTCCGTATTGACGTTTGCACTCTTGACGTAACCGGTGATATAATCATACGACTCATTACTCGACTCACAATAAAACGATTCAAATTTGCTTGAGTATTTAATCGATTTAAATATGTATTGTAAAGTGCATTGGAATACAGTGCTGATTAGAAAATGTAACCTAAACTTTGATGTTGTAGATATTTTGAAATGGGACAATGTTCCGGTAGGTAATTTTCTTTTATTTAATATTTTTGTTGTAATAAAATTCACTTAATTACCAAAAGAAATCGATAAATGACATAATTGTATCTAATTTATCAATTCTTGGCCTAAATACTAGTAGATATTAACATAAATAAGGCCTTAAAAATATATATTGCTTGATTTGTTTTTTCCTGATTCGATTATGAATAGTCCAAGGAAAATATGAAATAATAATCGTTTTACACTGTGATCTATGTCTCATCTGTCAATGAAAAATTTGGTTAACTTCAACATATAATCGCTAAAAAATATAAACTTCATATTTATATGTGTATGTCTCCCATAGAGTATATAAATATCTATATCTATCAAAACGGGCCTTTTAGATTGTGATGAGTGTAAATAAATTTATTTCATTTCATTTCCCAAACGTTTTCATCAGACATCCAAATAGGCAGACATGACAGATCTATACATTACATTAAGTTATATATCTAAAAGCTTTTTCTTAACCTTTGTCTTTCCACCACACTACATCCGCCACGTCTAATAGAGTTTGAAGACGGTAGTTTCATCAAATCAAGCAAGATTCATCTTATTTTTGTTATACTTTGTACTCTGCATGATCGCTCAAAGGTTAGCGCTAAATCGTATCATTATACTTCAACAAATAAAACAAAGGAACCAAAAAAATATGGGCCATCCATGCCACAAATGGAAGTGATGTTATGTGTGATGTTTGTGTGTGTGTGTGTGTGTGTGTGTGTGTGTGTGTGTGTGTGTGTGTGTGTGTGTGTGTGTGTGTGCGTGCGTGCGTGTGTGTGTGTGTGTGTGCGTGCGTGTGTGCGTGTGCGTGTGCGTGTGCGTGTGCGTGTGCGTGTGCGTGTGCGTGTGCGTGTGCGTGTGCGTGTGCGTGTGCGTGTGCGTGTGCGTGTGCGTGTGCGTGTGCGTGTGCGTGTGCGTGTGCGTGTGCGTGTGCGTGTGCGTGTGCGTGTGCGTGTGCGTGTGCGTGTGCGTGTGCGTGTGCGTGTGCGTGTGCGTGTGCGTGTGCGTGTGCGTGTGCGTGTGCGTGTGCGTGTGCGTGTGCGTGTGCGTGTGCGTGTGCGTGTGCGTGTGCGTGTGCGTGTGCGTGTGCGTGTGCGTGTGCGTGTGCGTGTGCGTGTGCGTGTGCGTGTGCGTGTGCGTGTGCGTGTGCGTGTGCGTGTGCGTGTGTGTGTGTGTGTGTGCGTGTGATGGGTGATGTATTTTTATTTATTACTAGCTAACCCTTGATATTTGTACTGTTGTATAAACACCCTCTATAAATCGATTGTGTTGTGTTGAAGCGACAACAAACAGTGAGTTTTAAAACTCGTTATTTCAATTTGATTTAAAAGAACAACGATAGAAAAAAAGTTGCCAGACCGTCTAATAACAAACAAAACATACGTAAATAATTACTTAAAAACGTAACGCAGCACGAATTATTATGTATAACTAGCTGTTGCTCGTGGCTCCGCCCGCACGGATGTAGGTTATTGTGACCAAACATAGCCTACCCCTCTACCTCTACCCCTCTACTGAATTTCATCAAACTTCGTTCTACGGTTTAGGCGTGAAAGCGTAACATACAGACAGACAGAAAGAGTTACCTTCGCATTTATAATATAAGTATGGATATGTTCAATATTTATGTTATTATAGTTGAAGCACTGAATACTTCAAAACAATATTATCGCCTACGACGCGTCAGGCTACGCCTACTATTTACCATATCCTACGAACTTTGCTACAACTTCTACACCAAGTGTAGCCATCGTAGCACTTCATAAAGCTAGTTTACCTAAGGCCTACTGTCCACGGAGGCGTAGCTTCATAGTGCGTATTTGTCATTATACGTTTGATGTACGTTTGCTTGCTGCTGCCATACAAAACAATGTAACTCTGTCGACGGACCGCCAGCATCGCGCTCGCGTAGCTGCATGCAAGCTTCACGACGCCTGGCATACCGCATGTTATACATCCAGGAGTACAACGAGTGAACGCAAGTGTTTCTTTTCTTAAAAATGGCGACAAATGAATGAAAAGTATGAAAACCTACGCGTGCAATACGCCTCGTGGATAGTGTTCAGTTCGCTGGGCTGCACAAGCAAAACATCTTATTTTGAAGCATCTATGAAGCTACGCCTCCGTGGACAGTGGGCCTAAGTCACCATTGCGTCATAGAGCGAACGGAAAACTATTCACAATCATGAGAACCCTAAATTGAAATTACATACTGAAGATCGTTTCGAATGCTACACCGGGGTTGATATTTGAATGGTGATAATTTCGGTGTAAACTAGGGTTACATACTTGTACCACAGTTATAACCGGTTTAGTTCACTATATATAACCGACTCACAAAAAAACTCAAATAGGCAAGTACTCAAGTACAAGAGCAAGTACAATAGCAAGTACAAGAAGCTAAACTCGGAGTCCTGAACAGAGTGAGACGTTTTTTCACGCCGGAGCAGCGGTGTCTTCTATACAAGACCCAAATTCGTTCCTGCGTGGAATACTGCTCACATCTCTGGGACGGCTCCGCAAAGTACTTATTAGATGCTCTCGACAGTTTGCAGCGACGTGCGGTCCGCATAATTGGGGATCCTGAGGTCACGAACACCCTCGAGCCTTTGCAGATGCGTAGAGATGTTGCGTCTTTGGCAGTTTTCTACCGTCTCTACCATGGTGAATGTTCTGAAGAGCTCTTCCAATTAGTCCCACCCTCCCCTTTCCTTCACAGGACGACACGTGCAGGGCTAAGATGTCATCCATTTACGGTGCGGAGTATACCTGCTAGAACCAAGCGTTTCAGTGATTCATTCCTATGCCGCACCACTAAGACCTGGAATTCCCTGCCAGCTCACGTGTTTCCTTCTTCCTACAGTCCCGGGTCCTTTAAGCGGGGCGTGAAAAGGCATCTAATGAGGCCGTCAAGCTGAGTGCCACCACTGTTAACATGGTAAATGTTTACGATGGTGACCCTCTTTCCGAGACTTTGCCTTTAGCTTAACATCAGGCGAGGTGAAGTCAAATTGACGTGTCCCGTATAAAAAAAAAAAAAGTACTCGTACATGAATAGGTACAAAACATTGTCATTGATTGAGAATTCACCGCGATCTCTAATGTATTCGTAGTACCTAGTCGAATGTCCGACCGCAACACCACACAAAGGTTCTCATTTACCGTGCACTCATCCATTACACCTAACAGATTTAACTATATTAAATAAATTCGTATCGTAACTCCTAAGTCATTCCTAAAATAGGTCATCAATTTTTTTTTATATGGATCGTGCGATATTTGTTAAGGCAAGCGGCAGTCAGTCGGCGAGCGGTTTCAAACGGTTCGAGTTCGACATTATCTCCCCTTTCGGCTCCGGCAGGGGCGGTATCCGTGGGGATTTCCACACGAAATAAAAGTACTTAAATTTTTTATGGAAAAGTCTAATTATAAATGGAAAAGTAGTATAGTTTATTCCGCTAACTGACTTTAGATATCTTCATATTTGCAGATGCAGCGATGGGTGCCTCCCCAAACTCGGGAGCGAGATGGCGAGATGGGGACTCTATGGTTCCCACCAGAAGAGAGTGACATCGGGGGAGATTGCTCTGGGTCGTCGGCGTGGGTGCGAGGTAATGTCTAAGACAATCTCGCCTCCAGTAAGTACGACATAACATCCCGTATTTATGCATATATGCGCGCACGATAAAAAGATGTATATAATACCTATTTAATATTGCACATAATTCCACAGCAAGCAAAGCTTAAATAGCTTCTGTTATAGAATCTAGAATGGAGATAAACATAGTACTTAAATCCTTTTTTTATAAATACATACATAATATAGGGTACAACCAAACTAATGCGAATATACAATACAAACTCATGGCTACAAATATTTGCACTGAGCGGGGATCGAACCCGTGCCTCCTCCGTAGCGGCCGCGTTCACTACTGCCATGTCACAGAGGCTGTCAAAAAGAGGATTTAATCTGTTATGTATGTACTGCTGCCCGTTCCTCCGCTCATGAAGAATTCTGAGCCCATTCTCTAAACCCATGGGAACCTTTTCCAGGGATAAAACCTATTTCATTACTAATTAATTAATCCCTTTTAATTACGAATGTAAATATATTAACAAGTTTCACTTATTATATTTCATTTTGGTAGTAACAAATTGGTCCCATTATTTTACTAGGGACTAATTAAAAACTCAACCTCATATAAAATTTTGTTTAAACGCTCTGTTTACGAATTAAAGTTACTTAATTACATAACTCTAACATACCTACGTACTGCGTAATTAGATACTTAATCAACGCACTAAGCTTTAGCTAGTACAGTCAGCGTCAAAATGATATTAATGCTAAGGTATTAAGAGCAAATCAAACTGTATTATTTATTAAAATTGTATTATTGTCCGAACTAAAGTTGTACCAAATATAAGAATTATCAGTCATCAGGAAAGGGGGGGTTGAAATTCGTATCAAATTTAATATATATAACGTCTTGAAGCTGTAAAAAATAACTTCTATATTGGAAAGAAAGAAAAATTTATTGCTACAAAAAGAAATCCGCAAGACACAGTGACAGGAAGAACTAAGCACAATAGGTACATTACAAAGAAAATATATTACACATACAACATATTATACATACCTACAACATAACCATGATACGATCGACAGAAAATAAATGATTCATAAAATTCACACATACAAAAAATATAAGATTCAAGATGTCATCGTTGTCACAATGTAAGGAGCGCACACGCGTCTTACGGCTGAAGCAATAGGAACCCAGTTCAGCATCTGCCAGACCTAGAGGACCTGGCGCTGGTTTTCAACTGGGCCCTTATCTAACACATGAATAATATTAATCCACACAATACACAGAATGCTTCTCAAAAATCCTCAATCTAGACTGTCAAAAGTGCCTATATTGGCATATATACATATACTTAGACCTGTAAATCCTCGAAGGGTTATGCAGAGGTGTACCATCACTCACATTATAAATAAATAAAGAATAAATATTCCACAACATTCTACACAACGCTATCTGGACCCATGGTAAGCGCGGATAAACATACCTACCTATAAAAAAAGTATCTAAGTATGTTTATCCGCATTCCAGATTCCATAACACAAGCTAGTTAAGCTCTAGATAACGTTGTGTAGAATGTTGTGGATGTTATGGATAATGCTTTTTTTATAAATATAGGGTAGCTCAATAAGAGTGCACTTTTTAATTTTTAAATAAATACAAGTATTTTATGACAGAGTTGTGATATTTTTATTGTATTTTAAAGTAGACATGTTCCGATTAAGTATGAACAAAATATCCGGCATTTTCATGAAATTTCCCATGACTTTTGCACAAAGATGTGGCTGTATCTCACGGGTGACGCGTTGGATTTTCGATTTGAGCTCATGGAATTGTTTCGGGTTTATTCGCACAAACTCGAGATTTCACAAAACCCCAAAGAAAAAAATTGCACGGCGTTAAATCGCACGATCTTGGTGGCCAGTTGACATCAGAATTTCGTGAGATAATGTGTTCTGGAAATTGTTGCTGCTATAAATCGGAATAAACTGAGGTGACAACTGTAAAATTTCAGAGTTGCCACTTGCATGAAAAAAAAATATTCCAATTTTAAAAAGTGCACTCTTACGGAGACACCCACCCACCCATATAGAAACACCCAGACCAATGAAAATAGCCAAATTCATGCATACACATAATATTTGCACTGAGCGGGGATCGAACCCGCGCCTTTTTCGTAGCAGTTGCGTTCACTACCGCCACGCCACAGAGGCTGTCATTGTTCCACTCCCATTAGTCATGGGCTGTATGTCGAATGAAGAAAAGCCGTTACCCCGCTGTATACGTGACGGGTTTTCGCACGGACGGCACGGGGCGGGAAGTTGTGGTAATATCGTTTCATACCAAATATATGCGGAAGGGCATATGTCACACGGACGGGACGGGAACGTGGCAAGTGTTGGGCGGGAAAAAATTCGTTGCCTGATGATTTTCACGATTAAAGTCAATTATTGAAATGAAAAATTCATCTTTCCTTTTTTACAACCTTAGATCCGTATCACTGTCACGGTTCGAATGCATAAACATAAAATTCAGCCACGTACAAGCCACGTCCATGTTCCGTCCGGACCTTTTTCACGTTACGTATGCTGTGACCTTTAGTCGCCCACACACAGAAAGAGATTATCATAGATAAGAGATATTCAGGCTATATCCTTTTATTTAGAGCATAAATTCATCCTTCAAACCACTTTAGTACGGAATCTTCAGTGCATGAACCCGACTCATATTTGACTGTTTTATCGTGTGAAAAACGTACCTAACGAAAACGGGTGGTTATGTTGGACTCGAACGGACTAAAACCGCTGGCCGTCTCGAGCCTTCAGTAGCCAGAGTGTGAGATAAGCAGGGCGTGAAAAGGCATCTAATGAGGCCGTCAAGCTGAGTGCCACCATTGTTAACATGGTAAATGTTTACGATGGTGACCCTCTTTCCGAGACTTTGCCTTTAGCTTAACATCAGGCGAGGTGAAGTCAAATTGACGTGCCCTGTATTAAAAAAAAAGCATTTCCCTTGCAACTCGGCTGACCCAGGGCCATCTCCCGTTATAAAATGGCCCCGCAGGTGTGGGAACCACAGTTTTCTCATTTGCCGCCCGAAAGGAGTAACCACGCAGACCTGAGTTACCGCCTACCTTAGCTCTAAAACTTTACTTAAATTAATAAACAAATAAAAACGTAATAATAAAAGATAAGTATTATATCAACTTTTTAATTTTGATTACAAGTTGAATACATCTTCCTTATACTGTAATTCTCAAAGGCTTCACATTTTGTAATATTGCCTTAAAACATTTTTACTAAATTGTGAAAGTCTTTATATATTAATTTACTCATTTTCTGTTTAATCATTACTGTGAACTTACTCCTGTTTTATTCATCATTACAGAAATTTAAAAATAATTTGATATGACATATTTATGTCAGCTCGTAAATTATATTATGATGTTACAATAAATTTCAGCAATTATAATGTTTTAAATAATTGCACAATTTAATCAAATTGATTTAAACTGCGGTATTGCGGTAGCCTAGTGGTATGGGTAATGGACAGCTGAGACGAGGTCTCGGGTTCGATCCCAGGTTTACCATGGCACACACCAATGACTTTTCGATGCTTTTCGAAGTTATGTGTGTATTTATCGCAGGTTTATAAGTGCCCGGTTAATGGCAATTGGCTCGTCACCTATTACATTGGGACCTAAACATAAACTGGCGAAATGTGAGTGCTAGCACCTCTGCCTACCCCTTAGGGGAATACAGGCGTGAGTTTATGTTATGTTATGTGATTTGAACTGTTGTAGCGTAAAACGACAGGAAAGGATTGTCCGTGTTGGGGTCGGGCCATTTTGGGATACGCTCATGAATGTAAATTTATTATCACCGATTTATCACCGCTTATGGAAATAATTGAACCGGCTGTAATAATTTCATGATGATTGAAGCTGTTCGCAAGCTTTTGTTGTCAGTTTTCTTTGAGTTATTAGTTAATATTGTGATATTATTTCTTTTTTTTTATATACCGGACACGGACACCGGACATTATTGGGTACATATGGTACAGTCAGCGTCAGAAATAGCTTGACTACAAAATCTCAAAATGATGATAAAACTTTCGTATTATGAGCAAATCAAACTGTTTTATTGATTTAAAAGTTGTATTAATGTCCGAAATAAAGGTGTGTACCAGAACATATACATATTGTTATATAATATTGCACAACATTCTACACAACGCTATCTAGACCCATGGTAAGCTTTTATAGCTTGTGTTATGGAATCTAGAATGCGGATAAACATACTTATATACCTTTTTTTTGTAAATACATATACACACAATACACACCCAGACCAATGCAAATAACCATATTCATGCATGTAAATATTTGCACTGAGCGGGAATCGAACCCGCGCCTCATGCGTGGCAGTCGCGTGCACTACCGCCACGCCTCGGAGGCTGTCATTGTGTATTGTGTACATTGTGTATCAGAACATATTGGTCAACAGGAAAGGGGGAAACTAAGGCATCTGATGCCGACTGTACAATATATGATAGATATTGTCAGTCTAATAGTAACAAATAAGTTAAAAGATGATCTTTACTATCTTACTATATTAGTGGCATGCAAGAAAAGGATGCCTGTGATATTTAATAAAGAAGTTGTACATTTGAAAGTGTTGTTTTCAAGGAAATAAATGGCTCTAAGCGGTTGACAACTTTTGCACCACCTATAATGCATAGCTAGATTTATAATATATCTCGGACCTAAATTACTAGATATAAAAGGCTCTGGCGCAAGCAGATTGCTTTGTAATAATCTATACTTGTTGAAGCTCGTCCACCTCTCGCACCCCGCGTTATCTTCACTATTACATTTATTAACATACACAGTGGACTGCATTAGTAGTCCACTGCTGGACATAGGCAGAGCCACATTGAGAGAACTGTTTAAGTTATTTTCCAAGGTATTGAAGTTCAGCGATAGTACGATGCACGAAAGCTTGGGGTGCGGCCGCCTCCTTCTGCGAGCAAGTAATGCTTGAGAAGGAGGCGACCGGTCGGGTTCGGACCAGACTCCGGGCCCGGACAGTCTGCGATTAGCGAAGTCGAATCGGGCGTCGGAGGTCACAGAATGACCTCCGTCCTCCATGAGCGTGGGACTGGGGGTGATCGGTGGAGCCGCCTGTCACCCTAACAGAAGCAGGCCGCGAGGGCGGCGCAAAGTGCGCCTCCCCATACCCGAGTCTAGATTGGGACACGTATATGGTCCCCATGACCCGAAGGGGCCATCTCGAAAGAGATGGTCCTGGGTCTGCCGGGGTGCGAGATATATGCTTTCGGCAATCTCACCTCCGGCAACCAAAGACCCAGGACGGTGTGCGTTTTAGTCGGTTCGAGTCCGACATAACCACCTCCACCGGCTCCACCGGCACCATAAAAAAAGGTATTGAAGTTCGATACCTAATATTAAAGTAGGTACCATTCAGTCGTGATAACTTACTCGGTTTAATTTTGTCTGACTAGCGAAGTGTGTTATCTGTCGTCCAAATATGTCAATAGGTACTGAGTTTCCAGATCAATGGGTATAGTGACGGATTGTTATCTGCTGGTCTATGTTACTGGGAAGCTTTGTTATTTGGGAGAGATCGAACGGTACGATAAGGTTTGTTGTGTTTAGTGTAGGTACACAGGTTTTGTATTGAATCGTTTGAGCTGATGTTTTCGAAGAATTTTCCTTTTAGAATTTTTTTGATGGTGTTTTAGATGTGAAAATATATTGCAGACTTAATGAAGCAATTTTTAGCAATAGTGATGACGGGAATTAATGCGATCATGGTATAGGTATAAAGGTTAGACCAGCCGTGGTCACAGGCAGACTGGCGCAGCCATGCACGGCTTCGAGCTTTGATTCCGCGAGTTAGTAGGTTCTTCATCTACCTGCACATTCTCGATAATTATTGTTTTATATTTTCTTCTCGCCATGTACCATCACGTACTACACTCACAGTATCCCTATTCTGTAAGCTCACGTGTTTCCTTCTTCCTACAGTCCCGGCTCCTTTAAGCGGGGCGTGAAAAGGCATCTGATGAGACCGTTAAGCTGAGTGCCACCACTGTTAACATGGTACATGTTTACGATTGTGATCCTCTTTCCGAGACTTTGCCTTTAACTTACCATTAGGCGAGGTGAAGTCAAATTGAATTGGCCGCCTGCATAAACTGTGAATCTGTGTGAATCGCCATGCTCCGTTCTCTCAATTCATTTACCTTACGAATTCGACTATTTTTCTTGCTTTAGGCATAGATAGTAGTGAACCACAAGGAATAATAAAATGACCTAACGGTTTTTGAACTTTTTATAATTATTGCAACCTAGGTCGTGAAAAAAGAGGCTGGGATAGACTGAAAGCGGAAGGCGGAGGATCGGTAACAATGGCGCACATTGGGATAAGCCTAGCTAACAGAAGTATATCTTACAAAAAGCAGAAAAACCTCAACATATTTTCTTGGAACTAAACCACACTCAATATTTTGCTCACAATTGTTTATTTTTTCAAAGAAAGTTCTGCAAAAAGGATTCCTTTCTCGCATCATCTATTTTATTTTCTCAGAAACATAATCAATACCATTGAACCACATTATATCGCTAGCCAGATATTAGATAATATTACAGTAATAAATATTATGTAGGCTTCTATACTCGAATATAAAAGCGAATCACATTATAATTATTGTTAAAGACATATTGGGTGATCCAAAAACCATACTATTGAATATTTGAAAGGTTATTTTATTTATCTTTTCATTTAGGTAATGGATTTAGACTAGCTACTAATACCTATTGTTGGTGAAATTCAGCTCCAGAAAAATAAAAGTTATCATGATATTAGGTAATGGGGTGCGATTATTATCAGAATTAGAAATACAAATTGTAGGATATTCTACACAGTCCTATCCATTACCAAAGCAAGTATAGCTTAACTAGCTTGTTTTATGGGTTGTTAAAGGTGAAAATACCTACTTTAACACATCTTTTTTTATTATTATATACATAGCTATTGCCCGCGGCTCCGCCCGCGTGGATGTCACATATCGCTAAATAAAAGATCCTATCTTTCAAGTCGGCTCAAACTGCAAACGGTGTGCAAATTTGGTTGAAATTGGTAAAGTAATTTAGGAGTCCGTCGCGGACAAGCAATGTGACACGTAATTTATATTAATATGTATAAATTATGTGTAGATATTATACATTATACATCTACCATACTCTTTTTTTTTTTTTTTTTTCCGCACCCCGGCGGACCCAGGGCCATCACTTATGGTTTAGCCCTCCTCGGGAGGGGGGACAACGGTGTCCCCGAACATCTACCATACTCTGTAATCTACTGGATTACCTCCTCATGGAATACAGAAATTACGTTTTTCTTCTGCGTAACTTCGTTAACTTCATTTTATATGAATTTCTATGAGATCTACCAGTTGCGTACGAAGTTTTCACTTTGGAAGGATAAAGATATCCCAGGATACCTACTGCAAGAAACGGTATGTTTAACGTACAGTACCCCTAGCACGAAAAACTATCGATGGTCCGCTAGACGGCAATATGCTCGCCCCCATTTATTTTTTAAGACGGCGTGCGTTTTAGTCGGTTCGAGTCCGATATAACCACTTCCACCGGCTCCGTGGGGGTGGTATCCGTGGGGATTTATCGCACGATAAAAAAAAAATATGCTCGCCCCCATAACGTCGTGGGACCGAAAGTCATAATTGAGCGAAAAGTGGGTTCTGGTACACTTCTGCCTACTCCTTTTTCGGGGATTTACAGATGTGAGTATATGGATATATATGATCAGTATATCACACGGGTGGGTTGCTTACAGAATTCCCACGGCAATAAGTCCGCATTTGTACATTTTTTGTGCATAAAGATTTAAAATTCATATTAATATTATACTCGTAAATGCGAAAGTAACTCTGTCTGTCTGTATGTTACGTTTTCACTCCTAAACCACTGAACCGATTTTGATGAAATTTGGTATGAGGATAGATTAGACCATGAAAAAGGATTATAGGCTATGTTTGGTTGCGATAACCGACCTTCACGCGGGCAGAGCCGCGGGCAAAAGCTAGTAAACAATAAATAAAATACTTCCAAAGCTATTTTTGACATCGCGAACACGATAATATTATATTATTATCTTTTTTACAGAATAACTCACAGTACAATTTGTAACAGTACCCGCATTTTATATGAGCATACTCTCCATCAATTATGTTAATTACACCTGTAAACAGCCGTGTTGATTAATTACCGTTTTCAATATGGAGGCTTATTTTCCATTACATTATACTTCCTGAGCTCTTACACCCATCTCTTGTATAAGTATAACCCTACTCAATTTTATACAGGGAACAGTCAGCGTCATGAATATTTTGACAACAAAGTCTCAAAATGATCTTTAAACTCTGGCATTAAGAGCAAATCAAACTGTTTTATTGATTAATATGGTATTATTGTCCGAACTAAAGGTTTTTACCAAATATCAGAAGAATCGGTCAACTGGAATGTGGTAAAAAACTAAATTTAGATCATTTTGAGCACTTTGTTCGTCAACGTCTTTCTGTTGGTGACTGTACCATAAAGTTTATTTTGTATATGCCAAGATACAAACCTAATTAGTTTATTACCTGCGATTAAGGTATTAAGGGATAGGGCTGTGTTCTCCGTCTGAAAGTACAGTCAACTACAAAGAGATGTATCCAATTTAATCTTACAAAATGATGTACCCCTGCGAGTGCCACTATGAACTAACCAAAGATTGTGACAAATATGGTATCCACCGAAGTTTACAGTAACTTGTATGCGTGTAAAGCGCAATAATTATGTATCCCTCTACATTTCCTGTGATATGTACATTTACAATCATAATTAAAAATTTATCCAAATATTGTGAAAGTAAATTGTAGGTTTACATTTAATGTTCCAAAGAAATGTAACCAAATAAAAAGCATGTACAGTAAGCTTCAGAGAAAAGGAACCCCACTTGAGGATAAAACCATTATCAAGGGGGGTTCCTTTTCTCTGAAGCTTACTGTACGAATTTTGAAGTGCTAGCGAAAACAAAAAAGTTTCTTTGAGAATGCCATTTATAATTATATTGCACAATCATAGAGTTTGACTTATCTGTTTGATACTTCATCTACCATCATCATCATCATCATGATGATGATGATGATCTACTATATAAAAATAAGCCGGGTTTTCCTTCCTGACGCTATAACTCCAGAACACACGAATCGATTTGGCTAATTTTGGTCTTGAATTTTATTATTTGTGGAAGTCCAGGGAAGGTTTGTACGTTGAGAAAAATTCGAATAATTGCCGGGAACCGATATCCACGCGAGCGGAGCCGCGGGCAAAAGCTAGTATTATCTAAAATTAGCTTTTGCCCGCGACTTCGTCTCCTGGTCCTAAGCTACATCTCAGCCAATTTTCAGTCAAAAGCCAAAAAAAAGTTCTTGAGATATAAATAGTGTAACTAACAGGACTTATATATTCGACGATATATTATATTCGCGATACTTATAATTAAAAAAAGGCCAATATAATTATTATTAAACAGTTTTTGCAGTTTTTTGTCACCTTAAGTGTAAGTTCTTTACTAATAAAAATAAATGATATCAGTCTCCCGCCTCCCACCTCCCGCCTCCTTCCACCTCCTTCCTCCCGTCTTACGCCTCCCGCCTTACGCCTCCCGCCTTACGCCTCCCGCCTCCCGCCTCCCGCCTCCCGCCTCCCGCCTCCCGCCTCCCGCCTCCCGCCTCCCGCCTCCCGCCTCCCACCTCCCGCCTCCCGCCTCCCGCCTCCCGCATCCCGCCTCCCGCCTCCCGCCTCCCGCCTCCCGCCTCCCGCCTCCCGCCTCCCGCCTCCCGCCTCCCCCTCCCGCCTCCCACCTCCCGCCTCCCGCCTCCCGCCTCCCGCCTCCCGCCTCCCGCCTCCCGCCTCCCACCTCCCGCCTCCCGCCTCCCGCCTTCCGCCTCCTTCCTCCTGCCTCCCGCCTCCTTCCTCCCACCTCCCGCCTCTCGCCTCATCGATTTTCCTCAAAATTTCAAGTCCGCCATCTTGGATCGCCAAAGGAATTATTATGGATATTCGCAATCAGCGACCCCAAAAAGCCCGAAAGCGATACCCATATATTATCGATTTTCGTGAAAATTTCGAGTCCGCCATCTCGGATCGCCAAATAGATAATGAGGCGTGAGTCAAACCCGCGCCTCCTGTGTAGCAGTTGCGTTCACTACCGCCACGCCATAGAGGCTGTCAGTTGATGATGATGATGATGGGGAGCGCCTTATTTCGTAGAAAGAAATTTCATAGAATTTCATTTTACAGAAAATGTTTCATATAATATTTGGTTCTTATATTTTTATTTCGGATATTATTGTTTCAAAGACAATTTACCACAATGAATCACTTTTCACAGAAACACAATATAATGAATTTTTTTCACATATTTTTGTTTAACATACTTATTAAACTGTAAAATTATTATTTAGGGAATCTTAAAAACAACCACTAACCACCATCTATTTCAAACAGTAAATTTTAGATACATTTTTTTTCCCGATTGCTTGTAGTAATTTAATTAGTGACTCGGATAGGTTAGGTTAGAAGAAAAAAAATAACACGAAGGCGAGGGCGAAGCGAAGCGGAGCTCTCGCCTTAGCCTTCGTGGTTATTTTTTTTTAAACCACCCAGAAAATATCTTTGCGCAAATAAGTTTTATATGAAATAACCAATATAAAAAAGAAGAATATTTGATTTGTTATTCTATGAAATGATTATTCTAACATTAAAATTTATGTGAAACAAAAGTCAATGATTTAAAAATCTTTAAAGTAAGTATTATGTATATTGATCATTCTATGAAACGAAATTATGCGAAACATTTTCTGTAAAACGAAATTATATGAAACTTTTGTCTATAAAACAACGCACACCTGATGATGATGACGATGAATGAGATGATTGCTGAGTTACATTGTAACTCATGTGGTGAAGCATCTTGTAAAGCTAGGCACAGTACTGGTGGGTTGTAGGACGCTATTAGACCGTGGTCATTACTCGCGCCGACATGATAGGGTATTAGAAATCATACGGGAGGTAATAAGCTTGGCGGTAGCTAGAGCAAAGAAGGGTTTAACCACAAACCAAAGAAATTACGTCGCGTTTGTAAAGGAAGGCTGCTCAAAAAAGATAAATCAAAAGCCGTACTCAATTTTGATAGCAGCCGCTGATTGGACATTACTCGCAGATTCGTATGGGAAACACTACAAAATACCGCAGAATGTTTGTGCCTCGTCATCCAGATCCGATATATTCATATTTTCAAAAGGGCAAAAGCATGCAGTACTATGAATCAGAGACTCAGCATTCCATGAATCCATGGAATGCTGAGAACCGGATCTCTGTTTTTTTTAAGCTCTCACACCTTCGAGGGGTGCATGGCTACGACCAACGACTCCATGCCTTGAAGAACACGTTATGCTGCCGAATCTGGTTGCTGTACGAACATAGTAGCATTTGTTGGACTAGATGAAGCCCTAAAAAGTCCATTTACCCGATATTTTTAGCAGAGAGGAAGATTATCTAAGTCTGAAATATGAATTATCCGATTATATAATTTTCAATAGAAATATAACCGGAGGTCTTACATGAAATAATATCGGTATAAAATCGTTTCTTGTTAAAGCTCTACCTACGTAAGACAATTTTATTTTATTAAAAGATTTGCCCGCCGGATAGTATTAGGTTGCCTTTAGTATTATGGCCACTAGCGATCCACTCATATTGATTTTATTTTTAGTTCACTTCCATTCCAAAGTTTGAACTTCTTAAGGATGACAACACACAGTTAAGATTGTATGGACTTCCTTTCATTTTATCATGATTATTAGAGAGATATGATCGTTATGATCGACCCTATTAATTGATGCTTCAGAGGCTAAGCAGTTATGTGGGAGTACTTGAATAAAAGATTACGTATACTATAACTGTTCATTACTGAAACCAATAGTATTTCATAATATACTGGGTGATTTTATAGTCTTTTTATCCGAAACGACAATAAAATCACCCAGTATAGGAACTGTAAAATTATTATCTAGAACGCTTGATATTATCTTGGAATATCTATAAGCGACCGAGTCTAATATGTGACCGTAAGTAGTATAACACTCACCGGGATATTTACCATGTTAATTATTTTCATTGAGGAACCGATATTTCGGTGCTGTTTCAAGCGCCATGATCACGGTGCACTGACGATCGCCGAGCTAGTTATTATTTGGCATGGTAAATATCCCTGTGAGTGTTATACTACTAATGTTAGTTACCATGTCAATCTCAAATTATACATAATATGTGACCGGTTGTACCAGGCTATACGTGTCGACTGACTCTACAGAGCGCGGCGGCGTCACCTCGCCGGCGCCGCCTAGTAAGGAATGTGCTGACATCGCGTCTACGCTACGTGCTGCTGCTACAGATGCCATCAAATAACGGATGTTAGTTTTGGATTTTAGCCAGTTCGATTACCGGATGTATCAAGCGGGTCTTCGAAAATATTTGTAAACGCTTTTGTTTCTTTAAAATAAGGGAAAGCTTCCTTTGAGTGGAATTCGCTATCTTCAGTGTTTAAAGTTATTTCCCTCCAGGTAACGTCAAAATCTTCCACTGTG